>CM018101.1:53304920-53904920 GCA_008658365.1 Alca torda | reverse complement strand
GTGAGTATCCACTCCAAACTGGCTAGTCCATCAGGTCATCTTCATGCATGTCCTAGTGACAGTCCCATTAACAAGAGGCTCTATAGCTAGGACATCCGCCCTTCTCAAACCCATGTAATGGATGTCAAGTCTAAACATATTGTGCCACCATCATGAAACATTTCCAGAAGCAGGACAGGGGCCATGTTGTGACAAGGGGCTATAGACAAGACAGAGTAGTACCCACTCAGAGATCTGGAGATACCCCATCAGTGATGCCAGCACGGGACTGGAGAAGACCTATCAGGTCTCCTCTGTTTCAGGACCCTGGTGGGACAGATGTCAACAAACAGATGGCATTCAGGGAAAGCCACCGAGTTGGTGGGGCTGGACACTGCCCTGTATGTTCAGGCTGTGGGGCTAAGGCTGGTTCAGCCTGGAGCAGAGACGTCTTCAAGGCATCTGACAGCACCACAGTGCCTACTGGGAAAAGACTGATGAGACAGGGACAGGCTCCTCCCAGCACTGCCACATGCAAGGGTGAGAGACAGCAGTATCAGCAGTTTTGACTAGAGAGGTTCAGGCTGGAGATAAAGACACACTTTTTCCCCTTTTTTCCCCTGAGGATGGGCAGGTAGTGGAGTGGGTTTCCTAGGGAGGTTGTGCTGCCTCCATCCTTGGAGGTCTTCAAGACCTAGCTGGATAAAACTGTGAGCACCATGGTCTGATCTCATGGCTGAGCCTACTTTGAACAGGATTTTGGACTAGAGACCTCCCTAGGTTCCTTCCAGCCTGAATTATTCTGTGATCTCACATTATAAGTGTCAATAAAAATATATACATACTGGGTATAGCTGTAGATGCACACAAAAATATCTATATCGCTCTGTACATGTGCAGTACTGCACTGTAGTAAAACACCACCTCCTCCAGCTATCACTAAGGAAGTCACTGTGCAGGTTTTGATTTTTATGTGCATCAGATTTGCATCAGATGTTTGTTTTGAAAGAGATTTGATATAAAAATTTTCCTCCCTTCTTTCAGCTCAGATACCTATGCTCTGCTCTTACTATACAGAGTTTTCCTAGAGTTTGAGGGACTTAGGAAGACAAGCTGAAGAAGTCAGCAGAGCACAGGAAAGTAAGTAATTGTCCTGTGGAAGTGACTTACTAGCAAGGCACACACATGGAGTGCACTGGGCTCTTGTATATACAGGATACACAGCTTTTATTATCCCTTCAGAAGCAAAAGCAAAATAAAATGCAAGGGAATTTTACATTTGAGGTCTGATACCAGAGCAGAGCCTCAAATCATTAGGGAAAAAATTATATCTGTTAAAATTTCTTTCCAATTAATGCCTATTATCAGTAAAGGCAAAAATAATTAAAAAAAAAAAAGCAAACCCAACAAAATCCAAATTGTCTCTCAGTTACACTCACACTGTGCTACAGCAGTCTTGATTCAGGGCAGAATTAGCCCCACTCTGTCTAATAGCTATCATACAAGTCGAATCATTGCACCCTACATGCAATTGGATTTGATGACAAACCTCGCAGTCACTTGTCTTGCTTATTTTTCCTGCTGTGGAGGTTTCTGAATAGCTTCACTACAGCGCAGGTTAGAAGGTGACTCACTGGACCAATGGCCAAGTAAGGAAATACTGCCTCTCATCAGGTTGCATTCCTAAAATTCACCAATTTCAAGCAAGTTTTCCCTCATGTTCTAAAGAATTAGACTTTTGTTGGAAGGCGATGAAGAACAAAACAAAAGGGTCTTCTCTATCACTTTGTAAAAATCACCACTGGCAGATTTCCACATTTGCTTTATTCCTGACTCTCTTTTAAATCAAGATGTCATTCTGGGAAGAGCTTGGTTATGACCCAGTTTCAACAAACAGTGCAGCAACCTGGGCTGATCTAGGTTAAACGCCAAGAGGGTCATTGTTTTGAAAGTAAAATGACACAGTGCAACCATGAGCAATGCCACGTATAGCATCAGAGAAGCAGTACAAATGAGCTAACAGTAAGACAAACAGGTGCTGGGTAAGGGGTGTTGTGATCCGTCTCCTTCAGCAGTACTGAAGACCTGAAGGTAAAGGAGGAGGGGGCACCTACCAGGGTTGCTACAAAGTCGGCTTTACTGCTACTGCCTTTATGACAACAATATAAAGTAACTCCCACAACACAGTGAAGATAAGCTCTTTAAAGAAAATATAAAAGCATTAGCTTGGCAATTCATCCGAACCTCATCATGCATCGTAGACATTTTTGAAGTTTAACAAAGAAAAGCACATCATTAAAGAATACTGCTCTATCACCATTCTTATGCAAATCCTTTCAGATAGTTGGGTGGAAAATTCCATCTAACACGCAGTGAGAAATAAATGTTGCAGGGTGGAAATTTCAGCTATACCGAGTGCATCTATCACTTGTATAATCCAAACTACTGTATGTGTCCTGACTACAGAATTAGTATTGATCCATTCACCATGTAAACATCAAGTACTTTCTATTATTACTTGAAATAGCATGCTATCACAATTTCTATTTCCTCCCTCTATCTTAAATAGAAGTATTGCACATTAGCTCTTCCCTTCATGTACTTTTTTGCACAGCTATCTAACTACAGTGTTCAAGGCTGTGCTGGGTTTCCTGCAGACATCTGCAATATTACCATCAAAGTACTTTATTTTCAAGTCATCTCTGATGGAAGGCAATACAACTTTCATTTACACTGAAACCTGTTACTGTGGCTTCTCTTGGTAAAACACACAGGGTCCTTTGTTTTAGGATCTCTGTTGTGACTACCATTACGAATGACTACATCAAACAGCCTTCCCAAATGTTACTCACACACCTCTCAGGAGTATCACTAAGATAAGAGTGGACTGCAAGAGCCTGATAGCTATGTCATCTGAGCACACACAAGTGGGAAAAAAAAATCATGACTTCCATCTCATCTGTCCCAACAAAGAAGCTGATCTGGCTAAAATACAGCTCTAGAAAGTGCTGGGAGATACTTAGAAGCATAACATGTTTCACCTGTTAGAATCTTGCTTTGTCTCTGAGCATGGTGAAAAATGTAAAATAGAAAGATAAGGGCTGTCCCCAGAAAAATTCTTACAATTTTAGACTTGAGAGTTGGTCATAAAATCTGGAGACTTCAGCAAGACAGCAATGCTGCCCTACAGCTGTGTGGCACTGGATGTACATTAACTGTTTCTCCAGTATGTCACAACCCACGCATTTTGCATTCGGGGTGCTGGGTCACACCATCAGCAACATTTCGCTTATTATTCAGTGCAAAATGAAGTGTCTTCAGCCCATACAGCTGCTGCAGTCAGAGGAGAATTTGCTTCAAAGATAATTTACAGATTGCAATGGAGACTTCTTCCCAAAAGAACTAATGAACTTCGGTGCCCACATCTTAGTGCAGCCCCAGTGGAGGCTGAGCCTCCAGATCTCTTAATAGTTTGAAAATCCCCATCTGCAGCTTCCAAAAACATTCACACCTCCCTCTCTCCATTTTGCATTGGTGTTCCCATGTATAAATAATGCATCCTGGTGAAACTTCAGTCATAGTTCAAGCTGCTGCAAAAATAGAAATGCAGTGACACCCTATCCAGACAAAGCCTGTAAGAACTATAGTCCTCCCAGGTAGCTGCAAAGAAAGCACGTTCTGTAGGCCAACAAGGAGGGATTACAGTTGAAAACATTGCATTGATAATGCCCTGCTGCCTCCTTTCTGGAGCCATTGATTCAAGTCCCCGTCTGAGCTCAAACACTGTGCGTCAGATGGCTGAGATCATGTCTCCATGGCAGCCAGACCCCAAGCCATTTAAAGCTTTAAATGTCAAAAGAGACTTCATGGATTGCATCAGGGAGTCCTGCAGCCTCCAGGGAGAAGTGCCAAACATTGCCCAGAGTAAACCCCAATGCCTCCATTTACCTCTCTAAAATGAGAGTGGTGATAAAGACCTCATGTAGTACTTCCAAAAAGGTCCACTGACGAAAATGAGACCAGGAAGGAAAAGTGGCATATTCAATAGCCAGTGATCTCCTCTTCTTGATGGATGCAAGAAATGCTATGGTCTGCTGCCAGAGTCAAAAGCATTGGGTAACTCTTCATCTGTGCCTGTCCCTGGTCACAAAGAGCAACCAAAAGCAAAAGGCACGAGCCATGACCACGTAAGCACTCTGCACTGGGCAATCTTCTACTCCATGTAGACAAAAGAAGCAGATCCCAGTTGCTCAGGCCTGCTTTTTAGACAAGCGCCCACAGCAGAAGCACTTCTGCTTCTCTGTTCTCTGCCTACCACCCATGATGGCAGCACAACCCCACAAAGTGTCCACATGAGATGTGCTTCCTATCTACCACACAGCCATGCTGTGGGCGATCAAAGAAATGCTCACTCTCTCGTCTCCCTAAATTCAGAAAGACCACAAGGCCTAATAACCTAATAGGCACACGGACTGCAAAGCCCATAATCCCCCTGTCTTCTCTAGACACTGACGATAGCAGGACCCTTTCTTTCCAGGAGAAAAAGAGTGCATCTTCCAGATCTCCCTCTCAGAAGCCAGCACAATAACACCTCCAGCCTCAGAGGTCACGCCAGTGCTTCTCACCGCGTTTCAGAGGCAGGCTACCTGATGCCGCAGCACCCCAGTATGTCAGCTGCAATCAAAATTCCAGCGGCTCCAAGCCCAGAAAACATCTGGGCAATCTCAAGCCATTTAACAGTGATGGCAGGCAGTAAAGAGCAGACAGGACCGAGGAGGTGCCCACGCACCTCCCATTACGAGCTCGTTTCCCCCAGCGGACCTGCAGCCCCTCCCTGAGAGACCCACGCAGAAAACAAAGGAGCCAGATGGTAAACGAGTGCAGTTTAGACATCATTCTTTTCGACATTACTGGAGTGGTAATGATTTATGCCATCTGATAATCTGACCACCGGGTGTTGGGGTGCTGGGGGGAACGATTCCCCCCCTCCCCAAAAGAAAGCGATATGAAAGCCCTGCTTCTGGGAAAAGTATGTGGACTTCAGAGCCAGGCATGTTTCTTATTGTTTATAAAACATCGTATACGTCTATGGTCCCAAGCAACTGCTGACAGCCATCTTCTGAGTGCTATTCTTTTGATATGAGCCATGCAAGAGAAAAGCCTCTCTCCTCAGAAAACCAAATAAACCAGGTACCTGCATGCACCAGGGATTATCAGAGAAAAAAAACAAACAACAGGAAGACAAAAGACAGCCTCCAACTTCTCTCTCATATAGAAAAGTTCAGGACTCGATAGGAGCATCTCTCCTTCAGCTCCTGGTTTCTCCAGTGTGTCCCAAAACCAACAAAACCAAGATGTCCCCCAGCAGTTTCTCCAGGCCCTGCCTGAGCTCTCCTCCTGTTGGGAATTTTGGATGTAAGCACAATGCCCGTATTCTGTGCCTTGTCATCCAGACTTAGCTGCAGGGCTGCTACAGCAATCAGCGACTAAAGTCACAGGGAAGAAGGTGCTGACAGACCCTGAAAACAAAACTAGTAACCCAGGGGAGATGGGCAGCTAAGGTGAGGGTGGGATTGTCAGGTATGTTGAAATTCATCGGTAATGGAGAAGTAACTCCCTTTAGACTTCCTGAAAATCACAGTCTTTGGGAAAACCATCACAGATAACTGTGTTACAAGAGCATCATGGAAGGAGCTGGAAATGAAGAGAGAAGAAACAGAAGATGTGCAAGGGAGATGGAAGGGGTAAATGCATCAAGAACTTGTAGATATGAATGGAGCTGCGCTTCACGGCCATTGGAAAAATGGCCAGCAAGGATATACTGCAGCATGTTAGCATACCATTACCATTTTGGTTACTCACTCATCTTTCTCACATCTTCAAAGCTTGTCTAATCATCACCCCAAGATGTTCCTAAGTATTGCCTCTGTGTACTCTGCCCGATCCCCTCTTCACCAGACCATCAGCTTGCTTCCGTTTCTCAGCTACACTTCAGATACCATGAACCGCAGTAGCAGAGACCTCCGGACCATCCCTTGCAATCAGGTTTGTCTGTTTGTTTATTTAAAGCTGTGTTATAAAACATGCTGAAGTGTTCTTTTTTTAATTTAGCAATGTAAAAAAAAGAAAACTGCTATCAGAAATGACTTAATAAGTCTTGCTGTTAATCTCACACAACTGCTAATTATAAGGTCATAAAACCATTCTCCTCCCACTTAGGCTAAAATAGTCAAGTCTTACACATAACCAGGTACCTAAGAAGCAATTAATGCTTTATCACTCACTTGCAGACCATCACCATCAATATCTGCTGCTTGAACCTAGGATACTCCTGGAAAAGGTTGGCAGAGGAATATTTGTGCCACGCTAGTTTTCTTAACATTATGGCTAGAGTCACTAAAGTGTAAAACGCAAAGACTCAGTGCTCTCTGGGGCATTTAGGAATGTTGTCTATAGCACTAACTGTAATTTTTTTAAAAAAGGAAATAATAGTGGAAGTAGAGATTGGAGGCCAGACCCCTTTGCCAGCCCAGCAGCCAAATACTGTTCACTGTTACAGCCACATCCTCCAGCGATCAGCGCAGCCTGGTCCCTGCACTCTTTGCCCCTCGAGTAGCAGGGAGTAACTCATGCATCAGATGAGCCATTCTGACAGCCCAGCACCTCGGAAACCTGGGGTTCGGGGTGTCCCGCTCTCTCTCCTCTATCTTACATGCTGTTGTTCAATTAAAATGTGTGCGATCCCAGAGAGTGACTTCCATCAGCACATCTATCCACATGCAAGGCTGGTACATATCCTAGTTCTCATGGCTGAAGGGCCTTTTGCGTTCCCTACGTAGGTCTCCAAGATGAGTGCACTGACCATTACTTTGCTGAATAAAAGGCTCTGAACTGTGGCACAGCAGCTTCCCTTTCCTGCTACAGTGCTGACTTCAAAAGCATGCTTTCTCTTTGTTCACTTCAAAATAACCACAAGCACTTCTTCCTGGGAGAAGATTTTGGAAGTGCCTGTCTAAAGCCCTGAGTCCATCACCAGCACTCCAGAGAGGAGGAGAGATTGCGACAAACTCCTGTGTCTGCAAGCTTCCAGCCGGCTGCCTTTTGGGTGTTTCCTCATTCAGCACGCAGCTTGCTTAGGGTGCCCGTGCTTTGTCACACAATGAAGCCCAGAGGTCTAGCTGTGGGACCTGAATCACAGCAGCCAGACACGCTGAAGCTCAAAATTTTGCTTCCAGATTTAAAGCAGCCCTTGCGTTCTCTGTTGGTTCCCACCCTGACGCAAATCCCTGCTCAGAGCAGATCCTGCTTCATCTGGCGCTCAGGTGCAGAGCACAGGGCGCTGATAGGAAACAGTCACTTCTCTCTTTGGCCCTGCGCTTCTCTTCAGCTTTAATTATGTTGGCACCCTCAGCTGTGCTCACCCCTCCGTCTTCTGCCAATTTCATGTACAGATCTCTGCATCTGAGCTCTGCAGATGTGAACTCCAGCTGCACAGCCGTCCCACCGGCAAAATGTAGTTCAGTCCCACCAATCACCCAGCCCTTCTTGATCACTACTGCAATGTCAATTAGAGTGAATTTTCTGTGGGGGTAGTTTCTGTCATGCAGACGTATCATGGATGTGTGTCTACACAAAGGCTTTCCCCAGGGAAACCTCCACAAGATTATTCAGGATAGAATCACTACTAGCCTGCATCTGCTCTAAAAATCAAGAGCAAGTGATGATGCAATGAGCTAGGTAGCTCCCTTCCCTATGGCAGGACTAGGACACACACATAGGTCAATTAATTCAGCATAAGGCACTGACAATCTGTAAAACAGTAATTAATAGCCCAAGCTCTGGAGTCATAATAACAGACTGCAGAAAAGAACTGAGGTCCACATCCTTAAAGGTATTCAGATGTCCAAGTTCCTTTGGTTTCAGCACCATTAAGTATCTGGGCTTGACCTACAAAACTTCACCGGCAAAAGCAAGGCCACGTTCACTGATAACACAATTTTCTTCATTGAGTTCTTGAAGACTTCAGAACCAACTTGCACGGAAGCATGGTAGTAGGTGGTCTTTAACAACCCTGGAACACGCTACAAGGCCAGGCTCACAGAGAAGCATCTTTTTTTTTTTTTATAACAGAAACACAGGGTTTTTTTCATTGCTGCCTGTTCTACTCTTTAAATGAATCCCACAAAGACAGTTAGTTGGATCCTATGAAACAAGAAGGCTACACTTGGCACCTGCTGCGTTACAGATTGTGCCTGTGAAATTGAATTTACAAGGACAAGACCAGAGAGAATGGCAAAAAACAAGGAGCTGTTGAAATGATGTATTTCCCTATATTATATTAATAATTTGTTGTTAAGAATAAGCAAAGACTGACATGCACTTAGCAGTGAACATCTCCTTCAATAAGTCTTCAGCGTGGGACCTAAGCTATTTACAAAATCAGCGTTTTGGGAGAATGACTCTCTCTATCACACATTGCTAATGCACAAGAAACTAAACCCGCCTAACTTGCAAGTACTACTGTTGTGTACATATTTATTAGACAATGGCTATGAAAAAGGTTACGTTGTGAGTGACAGGTGGCGTTACCAATGTAACTTCACTCTGCAGAACTGAAACCCAGGCACATTGCTAATTCATAGGTTTAAGAACACCACATCCCTAAACGAAAGAAGTATAAAGACCGTCAGACAGCTGCCTGATGTTTGGGCTTGTCTGTTGAGAGCAGAGAAGAAATCTCAGTAGGTCAAAGCTAACCATTGACTTGCACATTTGTTAGTAGGGGGAAGAACTTTGCGTAACTCAGCAGAAACCTCCAGGAGATGTACAGCATGTGTCCAACATACGGAGCTGTGCTTGTGCGAGTTAACTTTTTCTCAATTTGTAAGCTTGCTCATGTAGACCGCTGAGTGAGCAGGCAACCATGTTGGGGGGCAACGACACCGTCCGAAGAAGGATTTCAAAAAGCACAGGGCTAAAATACGCAGCAGTTCTTAATACTGTACATAGCAGCGTCAAACTCATTGGAAAACCAGCAGTGTCTGGAGCGTGAGCCTCAACCAACCTGTGGAGCCAGGGGACCGACTGGTGATGGGCCACCTCTGCATGGCGGGGGCGACCCCCGCACAGAGGGGCGGGGGGGTAAAGGGGGGAACACGGGACGCACACAACTCCCGCCTCTTCGCAGGGCTGTGGCCACAGCACGTGCTTTGCCGGTGCGCTCGCAGCAGCGGAGGTGGGGCGGCGGCACCCCCGCGGACGGACGGAGACTCCCCCGCCCGCGAAGCCCCCCCGCCCCCCTCGGTGCTCGCTCACCCCCCTCGCCTCCGTGCGGGCGAAGGGCTCCCGGCAGCGCTTCGCCCGGCCTCAAACCCGCGGCGGAGGCGCAAAGGGAGGGAGGGAGCGGGAAGGGGAACCGACGCCCGCTCCCGGCGCTCGCGGCTCCTCCCGGTAGCAACACGGGGCGGTGGCGGCGAGGGGGGGCCGCGCTTGTTCGCAGCGGGAGCGGCGGTGCGGTGCGCGGCGGCGGTGGTACTTCCCCCTTCCCTCGCGAGCCCCCCCCCTCCCCCCACGGGGCCTCCCGCAGGGCGGCCAGCGGCCCGGTCGGATCGGGACCAGGACCGGCACCGGCAGCGGCTCCGGGACGGCGCCGTGCCCCGGGGCCCACCGGGAGGCGGCAGCGGCGGGCGCGCGCCACCTGCCGGCGGGCGCGCGGCGGCGCGGCCACGTGGCGCCGCCCGGGCCGGGGCGCGCCCGCGCGCGCGCTTTCCCGCGCCCGCCCCCCACCGCCCACCCCCAGCTTCCCGCCCCTCCCTCCACCCCCCGCCCCATCCCCTTCCTCCATCCCATTCCTCCATCCCCTTCCTCCCGCCCCCCCCCCCCCCCGGGTCGTCGCAGGCCCCGCCGTCCCGCGGGGAGGGGGCCGTCGCCGCCTTTCCCGAGGGTCCGCCGTGCGGAGAGGCCGTGGGGGGCTGGGGACACCCCCCGCCCCCCTCTTTCCCGGCCATCCCAGAAGTTTTCCCCTGTTCCCAGCCCAAACTTCAAGTCGCGCGTTACATCTTTGCTGCAGCCCGGCCGGCATATGCTTTCACGCCTGCTGGACTGTCCATTTCTGCAGCCCCCCTCCCCCCGCCCTTCCCCCCTCCTGGTCTCAAAAACGCACGGTCCCTTTTCAGTTTTAGCCGCCTGGGTGTCCCAATTTGGCGACTTTATCCGAAAGAATGGCGGCGGCACCATCCAGGGCTATCAAAGCATTTGCAGCTTCTCTCTTCTGCTGAGGGTGGCTTCAAAGATGGGGCCCTTCAGCATCCACAAGCGGGTCAGCATAGATTCAGAGGCCAAGGTGACACTGGTTGTACTCTAAATACTTCAGTTTGATTTGCTTTGGGTGTACTTTTTGGTGTTTGTCTTTCAGAAATAACGGCTCTGAGCTTCAAAATAAATAAAAGCCCTAAGGCCACCCATGTATTCTGTCTGTGGGCACAAGAAGATTGTATGGCAGATCATTCGCCATCCACAAAAGACTTTTTGGGGGGAGAAGAGTGTGCAAAATTCATCAAAACAAATTCCACAAAACGAAGCCAAAGTAGACAAGAGATCAGCATGGGAAACTTATCTAAGTAGGTTATTTCCCACCAACTCTATTACTAATTGTTAGAGGGGGCTTAAACAAAGCTATTTTTTTAGCTTTAATCCAGTACCGATGCAGAAATAGAGAATTAACGGAGAAATAATTGTGCTCCAGAGTCGCCCTTGTTTTAAATCAGGGCAACAATCAACTGCCGTGTTAGAGCATGATCTGACTATCAAGAGATAATAAGGAAATAATTTATGGTAGTGTCCATCTCTTAAGATCTTTGTTGCGTGGTTTCTTTTTAAAATTCTGTACCATGTCATAATACATCCTACTGTAGAAGCATTTATGTAAACAGTTCTGTCACGTTACCACCTGCACTGAAGGAGCTGATAACCCACCTGTACTCCATTCCCCTCCAGGCACGGCAGAACAGATGGGTTCCTTCGATGCTCAGTTCCAGGTGATTACCTAAGGATGGCGGTAGCATGGGCAAAACGTTCTGATATTGTCTTCCATCTTCCGTATCCTCCAGAATTTCTGGTGAAAATTTACAGTCAGGTACAGCCAACACCCACGATAAATAACAAGAATTTGTCCAAGTCTTTATGCTTCTCTAGAGCAGCATTATAAATACATGAAAGTACTGCAGCAGGTATATGCACATTTGTATCGTTTGAGTTCTTACGGCATCCACACAGCAGTGTCATGGAAACATGGGACTGAAAAAGTCCCACTCAGTTCCCGGAGTCCCTATTATTGTAAGTAACTGCATCTTATGGTTCCCTTCATAAACATTTCAATCTCTACCTTAAATCAAGTTCATTTTCTCAAACTTACCATTTACGCAGGCCGGGGGGTGACCAAGGTATAAAGATGCAAATGCTGATTTTTGACAGGGAAGGCACCGAGAATAGTAAATGAAGAGGAGGATTTTAATAACAGAAAACATTATCAAAGTACATCTGGCAGAACTTCTTTTTACTTCCTTTGAACAGCATCTGGGTCCATTAGCAGTCCCCCCAGGCTGATGTTAGTAACCTACTGCAGTAACCAGTCTGGCCATCAGGCAGCCTGTAGTCACTTCTTGGCTTCACCACTGACCTAGGGTACATGCTGCTAGATGGAGTCCTTCCACTGATTCCAGTAAATTTGACATCTAATCATTGCTGAGAAACACGAAAAAACAATCCGGTATGTGTATAGAGTATAATAATCATCGAGGTCAGGGGTTTGTTAAGCTTGATACTTAGAAGGCCAAGGCTAAGATACGTTGTGCCTGCAGCTCGTCTGAAATTCCAGTGCACAGTAATTTCTAAGAATCAAGTGTCCTATCCACAGAGATGTTAAGGTGACTACCTCCCATTTATCAATCAGCTAGTGGGAGTTTCAGGATGAGAAGAGTCTTGCAGCCAGGTTCCTATTCACATCCCCAAGGCACTGCTTGAAGAAGGGGCTTCAGGAGATTCAAAAATCCTTGACTTCTGCTCTGATAACCAACGGACATATGCCAGAGCATCTGCAGAACAAAATATTGATGGAAAAGCGCACGTCTCCAACTTCCCAGGAAGATCTTCCATGAAGAGACTGTTACTTGTGGCAATTTAAGCTAATCGGAGCCAGTAGAAGCGGTGGGGCAGGAGGAGAGAGTGGGAAAGAAGGGGTTGGTAGAAGAGGTGTTGTTACAGTTAACTTCTAGCATAGCTTCAAGAGCAGAGGTCCTTAGGTTCTTGAGACACTTGGGTGTCTTTATACCTTTCTGCTTGGAAAGGTAGAAAGCATTCGCTGGTGAGGGAGGGGAGGATGGGAAAAAAGCACACAAATGCAACAGTTGTGTAAATGCTCTTAAAAAATCCTAACAAAGGCATATTTTAAATATGTCAGTTTTACACAATTTTAGGTCTTGGTAAGGTAAACAAGTGTAAAACACCACCACCACTACCCACCAGGTCAAATATACACCTCTGCGTACACAGGGAAAAGGATATCTGACTTGCATTGCATGGGAAATACTGTCAGCATCATGCACAGCTCAGCCAAGTTTGTGGCAGACCTTGCAGCCTCGCAGAATGCCAAAATACATGACCTAATGGGTTTTGCAGTGCACATGGTCTCATATTTTATTTGGTGATGAATACTTGCCATAAAGTGTTTGTGGAGACAAAGAGAATAAAGCAAGAGTGGTATTCATGTTGTTTGCCAAGAATAATACCACAATATTTGTTTATGTAGTTTGCCAAAAATATCAAGTATCACAATATACAGGCATTAGGCCAAATTTATCTGTCACTGACACCATCTACCCAGCTGACTGCAGCTGAAACCAGCATTTGGTCCTCTATTTTACATATTTCAGAGAATACAGGGTATCTCTTTTTCATTTTTAAGTCAAATAGTCTTTGCATACATATATATTACACATTGCATCTACGCACTTTACTCCTGCAGGTTACAGCATGAACAGCCATTCCAAAGAGAATGACACAGAGCCAAAGCCTGCTCTAATTAAAGTTAACAAGGAAGCATAACTAGTACCTAAAGCGAATGTGTTCATGAACACATGCAAATCGAAGTGACATAACAGCAGTAGAAAGTTACTTTCACCATTCTCCATCTTCTCTGGGATCAGCCAGCACTGTCAGCTGAATTATAAATGAGCCTTGTGACACAGACATATTTTGTTTACCTTGATTTACTTTTTTTTTTTTTTTAAACAGAGAAGAGGTATGATTTCAAAACAAAACCCCAAACTTGAAAACTGATAGCTCAGGAAAATTTGTACAACATAATCCAAACATAAATATTTTGCTCCTTTTTACCGCTTTTATTAATAAGAGTCCACAAGGAATCAAGCTCCCAGGTACCGTTTCTGAGAAACGTGGGAGCTAGACTGGGATTTTGTGACTGGACATTGCCTCCAATGCGTTCCCAGATGAAGCACTACCACACTTTTCAGGAAAGGTGTTTTTTTCATCCTGGCCCAGATTGTGGAACTGAAAATTAAAAGGAGAGGAGGGATGAGTAGTGTTAACAATTGTAAATAAGACCAATGCATTTCAAATTAGATTCTGGTAGAATATAAAACAGTGAAGATGAAACATCATTTGCAATAGAAAAGCAGAAAGAAATGAGAGAAAAGCTGGATAACAAGCAATGCAGTAATCACATCTGACACACAGCTGGATGCTGTAGAGGGTGAAGTGTTTCAAAGGATCGTAGTTGAGCAGTACGATGTAAGGTCCACTTCTGCTGAAGTCAGTGAAGACGCTGCTGCTGACTTTACCGAGATAAGGATTACACAGCCCAGAGTTTGAAGGCCAAGCGCCAGATATCTTTACACTGATAACCTTGGGAAAAGATCCCTTGTCCATTTAAATCACCTTGACTTCAAGGACTTGGGATGAATTTTGCCAGCCTGCTCCAGTGGGATATGCAATCAGCAGTGGATAAAATGACCAAGGGGAAATGCGTTGTGAGGAAAGAAACTCATGATGTAACACAGTTTTAATTGTACTGAGTATTTCTTACTGATGCTGAGTAATATTTTCTCACACGGCAACTACTGTCATGAGCAATGAGGAAAAAGAACACTTGATCTGGCCACAAACAAAGGCTGCTGAACTTCAACAATCTAAAAGGGAGCTTCAAGAGAGGCTTTTGGACTCCAGATGCACACTTGGAAGTGATGGGGAACCCTCTGCATCCACTGAAGATTTATTCCTGAAACTAATCACTTTCCCTTTTCAGCTGTGTACCTTAAGCACAGCACGCGCCTCCCTCTCAAGGCTTTGCCATCAGTCTATCCATTTCATCAAGAACAACTCAGGCTTCACTTGAACAAAATATTTGAGCTTGAAGTCCTAAAACCCATTCCTCTCCCAGTACCTTGCCACATATTTTCCAATACTCATAAGCTATAAATAGAGGCAGATGGAGAGAAAAATAAAGACACCCATTCCCTTGAAACCTTTTGGGCCAGAAGAACTTTCTGGCAGGAAGCAATGGAAGAACGATAACTATTTTGCTTTTAAAAACCTTTGAGTTGTTCCTCCTAAGTAAGGCCAGTTGATGTGTAAGGCAGTCAGCTATTTTAGTACTGTCATGGAATTGGCCAAGGAGTTGCTGAAGTACTAATTCCTTTTGACAGAAGCCCTGTAAGTCAACTCCAGACAATTACCTCTGGAACTTCCCAAAAGACAGACTTCAACCACGGCAAATTTTATATACATACAGGAAGGGACAGAGAAGGTGACTGTTACTTGTATAATATTACCAGTTTCAGGGATGCACAATGGCTACTGGAGACAGGCCTTCACAAGGACATTTTCGTGTCCAGATACTCATAGTCGAGAGGAGACTTGTTCTGAAAATGTGCTAGAAGAGGTTGTTCCAAAGACCTAACGCTTGTCTGCTAGAACATCTCTGCTCTCTGGCTATGCTTCAGCTAGTTCTGATAGTGCAGATTTCTATCCTCCCTCAAATTTCAGTGACAGAAACAGAGCTTTGCATGCATATATCGTTGGAGACAAGTTGACCATATTTTAGCTAGCAAAGCAGGTTATGTGAAAGATAAATTGTAATTTATAAGCAACTTAAATTATATGCAATTTACATGCAATTTAAATTATATGTAAGTCTCAGTTCTAATGCAAACCTCGTCCTTGCAAGTAACCGTTAAACAGACACGTAAATCAACTACCAGATCTGCGTTACTGTTGATGGCTTTCACCTTGCCAATTTTGTACTGAGATAACAAACAAATGCAAGAGGTCAAATGCAGGGCTTTTGTTTCTTGACACAGGACCTCCATGCTGTTTGGGCATCATATTTTCCTAGTTTTGGAAAAGGAAATGAAAATCTGACAGCCTCTGGACTAGGTCATCAGCCAATATGAAACAGCACAGCTCCTTCAAAAGCAAATACTGTTTCTTTATTTTTGGAAAAGAAATAAAAATCGGTCCCTACTCTTACCAAAAGAAATAATAGATTCTATGACTCTTTCAGATGGGTCAAGAAGCAGCTTTTAATTGCGTAAACATGAGCCTGAACATGCTGTAGACTGTATGTACCTGTTTCCTTTCAAACCAGGGCAGCAGTTATGTAGGCAAAAAGTGCATTTACACAATTAGACAGTTGGTTACATTGGACTAGTTATTATCTTTGTACTTACTAGTTTTCTGTTAAACTTTTAGTCCCTGGATTGCTTGACATGTGTGGTATTACTGCCATCTCTGTCACTACTGTCTAGACTGCCTGTGTTTCAAATTCGGTATTCATGCAAAATGCTACAATAGCTTTCACCAGCAGATGTCTCTCAGGCTGTGCAGAACTGCAGTCTGAAAGCATGTGTGGTAAGACAGTGAGGAAACTGAACAGCTACAAACCCTGTTATAATTCCAGGATGTGACATATGGAAATTTTAATGAACGTGCTTCAGCAGCACAACTGCTGCATATAAAAAGTATTGGGGCAAAGCCTAGTTCAATGCCTCTCATGCTCTGCACTGAGTCTTGAATACCTCTCACTGTTCCTTTGCTGGTTCCTTTGCTACCTGAACAGCCACGCGTACTCCGTGATTGCTTGTGGCCAGACAAGTTAAAAAGTTGAACTGAGTTCTCTGGTCCTGTTTTCAGGGCTGACAGGGCTACCTCAGTGTTGCTCAGAAAGCAATGCTGTATCAATACTACATAGGCCAGAGAAGGCTGGAAATGGCTGGACTATACAGGTATTTCCAGAGCCATGGGAACACTCTAGGAAGACCTCAGATGGTGTCAGGAAACACAGTAATAGGGCAGAACAGATGACAGTCCAGAAACAATCCAAACTTTGGGAGGGTTCTAATTCTCAAAGCTAAAAGACATCATCAAGACTGTGTGTGCAGAGAGCATAGCAATGCAGACATCACAAGGAGAAACACTCTCTCTTCGCTCAGACAACAAACCAAGTTGCGGACTCTTCCTCCTTTTGAGGTATGGGGCGCTAAGAGTACCAGAACTGCAAAAACAAGAATAAAGATCACCTCCCTGAATGAAGAGAGCAGCTCAGGGGCATACTCCGCCACCTCAACCTCAGCCTCTCCCTTGCACAGATCTTACATAGTTCAGAGCACATGTATTCTACCACCTCTGATTCTTCTCCGCAAAATACATACCTTGGCAATCATAACTTTAGCTTCTGAGGGGAGGGAATGTTCGACCGTGGAGGTCAGCACTGGAAGACTTCTGGAAGATATTTCCAGAATATTACTCCCTGGATAACACTTCCCACATTCTGTCCTAATTAAGGATTATAAATGTATCTGGGCTAGTGTAATACCTTCCGTGCTGGGTAATTGGCTTGGTCTCTTTCATTAAAACCTTAGCCATGACACATCAGACCTATATGCTCCTACTCTATACACTGATCTTCAGGTTTACAGCTGTCTCCACTGACATCAAGATGACCCCTTCCTACTTAAATCAAGCGTGTTGTGTGTTTACAGGCTCATGGCTTTACTTTCACATTTCTTTTGCACCTTTCTCCCACATTTTGCAGGATAATGCTATTGCTTACCACCCAACAATGTTTTGTTGTTAGAGCTCCTAAGGTGGAACGTCTCACAGGCAAAGTTATTTCATTCGTTTCAAAAATAATTACCATATTGTTACTTTGTAATATGAATATCAAGGGAAATCAAGGAAAATAACCATGGGAAGGTCGAAAGAACAGTTTAATTTATCAAACAATTAAAAATCCACCAGTCATAGTGTGGACAACGGGTTGCCGTGGCTGTTAAGCAACAGCTCATCAACTGAAACAGGTAACTAGAAACTGAAACTAGGCAAGCTGCAAGTACAAAACTGAACTGGTTAGTTTAATCTATTTTTGGTTAAAGACTATCTTAGATGATAGAGTGGGCAGAGATAGAGTATAAAATGAGAACGGTATGTATGTGCCGATGGAAATAGCATAGCTTTATTACCAGCAGAGAAAATATTAAGAATGCCCATTCCACAGAAAGAGGAAGACTCTCTAAAGGACACACAGGCATCCATCTTTGGTCCATGCCACTGGGAATTGTGGATGTCATTTCCCACTATGCTCTTTCCCTCTCCAAATCCCCATGAGTGGCAAGATGTTCAAAATAAAGTGGAGCCAGGAATTGCTACGGCAAGGCCTATTCTCCAGCTGGATCCTCAGCACATCCATATGGGCTTGTAAATACATGTTGGAAAAGCCCTAAATAGAGCGCTTACAAGACAGAATGCAACCACTCAAAGATTTCATGGCTGAGGAAAGAAAAGCTTTAAAATTTGCCCAAACATGCATGTATAGAAGAGATTGTAATGGCTCCAGAAAACTGTCCTTTCCCTTTCCCTTTCCCAAATTATTTCTAAAAGCAGAGGCACATGCAAACCCAGAACCCAGCACCCCGTCTCACCTGACTGTGAGCCAAGGACACTCAGTCCCTCAGAAAATATGCTCAGTGCTGGATCTCCAGGCCAAGATGATCAAAGACGCTTTGGAAATTTGCACGTCCAAGGGGAATAAAACATTAAATGCTTTCAGCATCTTTCCAGGCATCCTCTGTTAAGTATCCAGGCTAAAGCTTTAAATGAGCACAGATGTATCAAGACCTTTCAATGGACTGCCAATGCCTAATCACACAGAGCTGGAAACAGCACCTGTAATTTTTGATCCTACTAGTTGAAACACATCTTAAATGGTTTTGGGGCACATGGGGACAATTTTTTTGTTATGGCAGTACCATCACTGTTGGTGGTGGTCATACCAAAGGAAATTTTGACCTAACCTTTCTCATGGTTTATCTGTAATTCCTTTGGCAAAGAGCTTTGGGAATAAGAGCAAAACTATTCACATCAGGCTCTGCAGACAACTGAGTAACAGCATTCAGGCTATTTCACAGGTTACATTGGAAGTGCCTGACCCACCCATTGCGTGGTGAACAGTCCTGCATTTACTGGCAATATGAAAGAGCATACTTTTGTGTGAAATGGAGCACACTAAGCAGCAAAACTACTGCACACCAGTCATAATAATATGAGGCAAAATAACACCAGGCAAATAAAGGAGAGGTTTGTAGCACTCTTCATAGTTCAGATTTGGTAAACACTGTAAGATAACAAGAGGTAAGGTACTCTAATTAGATCCAAGAGAGCCATGGAGGGTGACCCACAGATTTTCACTGTTCATATCCAGGCCGAACTTCATGTTTAGCTAATGCTAGGCACAGCACACTGGCTCCCAGCTCTGACTCCATTAGAAGATTCTTCCCAGGTTTTAGAGCTGTTCAGATCACACACGCCATGGTCCTGACAACCGTCAAGTAATACCCTTGAGAGTGGTACCACAGGCCAATGAATAAGACTCACCTTTGTTTGCTGCAGATGTTCCTTCTGGTTGCTGAGCTGAGCACTGTATACGTGCCTGTTTCAACACTTTTCCCATATTGCTTTCTCTTTCAAGAGTGTTTATGTTTCCGTAACACCAAGGCACGTATTCAGATGCTTTTCCCACTTGCTTGAGATGCTCTGTTCTCATAAAATGAGAAGTAGAATGGCGTAAGTTCCTACAAGTTAAAAAAAAAAAACAATACTAAGTGATAGGCTTAAACAGGTATTTTTAGCATCAGCTTAACATTTGAAGGGAAAAGGGACAGGACTGCTGTAAATAAGACTAAACCGTCCTCCCCTCTCCTCTCTCCTCTCCTCCCCTCCCCTCCCCTCCTCTCCTCTCCCCTCCCCTCCCCTCCCCTCCCCTCCCCTCTCCCCTCCCCTCCTCTTTTTTCCAGCCTGAAGATTTTTGAGGCCTTCCAACATGATAATAATGCTTATTTTAATGTAGCTTACATCAGAAACAAAGCCTCTTTTATGACCAGACTAGTGAAATAAAATACTTATCTGCAACCTGAACAGTCGGGGTAAATCATCAGTAATATTACCACATGACCGCAACCTGGAAAGGTGAGAATTTTTCTCCCCACTACCCAAGATTTTAAAATAATGTATTATCACAGAAAATTTCCAGCTGCAGTTTGGTGGTTCTTTCAAAGATACATTTGAACTGAAAACTAAAAAATGGAAAAGGATATATTTTATGCACAGAGCAGATATTTGCTGAGAATTTTCATTCATCTCAAAGTCTGCTTTCTCAATGAGATGACAGCTCCAAAGAAAATTTTGTGCCATACCTAAGGAAATAGATAGAATGCAATTGAGGAAATTACTTTTTCCCAAAAACTATTAATTTTGTTTTACAGTTTTCCTATAATGAACTAAACATCAGTTTTCCATTTAAAAAATGATTTTAATTAAAACAAAGGGAAAAATAATTTTCCCAAAACAAAATCCAATTTTTTAAAGAAAAATAACTTTACTTGCTTTCTTTGCTACCCGGTGTGAAAAACAATTTCCAGCAATATAGTTTTCTTGCAAAAAGATACTTCCTTTCAGTCAAACCCACTTTCAGCTAGAAAAAAAAGTCTCCACAAAACAACTAATAACACTAATACTGATAATTCCTGCATCTAGAATACCCTTTCATCTGGGCTCTTGAAAGCATTCTACAAATAATAGACTGAACTGCAAAGAGGCAAAAGAATGATTTGTATTTTATAGGAGAGGAAACACTAACAAAGCAAGGGCCCAGTTTCCAGAAGCAAATATAAACATGACTACTGCAATACAGGATCAGCCAATGGTCTCTCTAGCCCAATAGCCATTTTTTCGCCTGGTAGGGGAGACGCCGTGGTCGTGGAAGGTGAGTTTTCTAGGGTGAAGCCAATCCTTCGCACTCCAGATATGCTGATCCCTGTAATTTCCCAGGAACCTCAGATGCATAATTTTTGGTAGCAGGAAACTTTCTGCACCTTTCCGTGGATAACAGGGTCTGCCTAGAGAAAATCTGAGAATAGGTCAGGCACGTACTATATAATGTACCCTTAATATTCTTCCACCGTCTGACAACACTACAAGGCCTGCCTGAGTCAGAACTGGTATCTAATTGCTTTCCATGTCTGGCATTTCTACCTGAGGCAATGAGTTCCACAGGTTAATTATACACTGTGCAACTTAAGCACTAGCTTTCTTTTCATTCAATCAGGACCTATCACCTAGCAGTTTCACTTGAAGTTGCTGTATTATGTGAAAATGAGGGCATCGGGTTTGATTTTTATTTTACAGACCTTTGTGACAGCCGGCGTTCTCCTCTCTCTTCTCCAGCAGTCTTGATTTACTGAGTCAGTCACACTCTCTGATGAAGACAACTCATAATTTTTATAAGTTTCATTACTCTTTCCTTTCACCATAAATGAGATCTAGTAGCAACACCAGTCTGATGCCCCTGGAGGAGCAATGAGAAGCTCCGTGTTACCCACAATAGAAGTGGCTGAATTCTGTATTGCCTGACATGACTACTTTGCTGCGTTTTACTAGGAGTATCTTGTTCAGTGCACTCATTTATTTTTTTTTCTGACGTTAATGAACTGCTCGAACATAATTCCACTCTCCTCCACATCACTTCAGCCTGGTTCTTAACACCACTGGATTAAAAAAAAAATCAGCACTGTTTAAAGATATCAGAAGCACATCTCATTAATAACTTGAAATGCCTGATTGCATTGTTGTAGTTCATGCTGCAAACATATCCCCAGGGGGCTTACCCAGCTTGACCCTCTTAATCATTGCTTTTCCTTCCAGCATTGATGCTCTAATTTCATAGACATCCATACAGACCAGCTACAGACTCAGAAACGCAGCATGTCACCTCTTAGGTCAGCAACAATAAGGCTGTACTAGCGTTAGAACCATATTCCTAGTTCATTTCTGACAGCAGTGTGGGTTTCCTCCCCTTGCTATAGTAATAGCACACTGTATGGTATTCCCAGGAATTACTCCATTTTGTCCCGAGTCCTTGTGTGTTTGCTTCAGCTTGGTCTGAAGCTCACAAACGCTATGCTCCGTTCAGTTTGCACGTGAGGACAAGAACTCATACATTGCAATGCACAATTTGGAAACTTGTTTCTTGTGTCCATATATAGCGACTTCTCTCCAGAGCAGCACATGGGTTTGTTTTCTGAAATTTCTCTGCTTTTCTTAAGTATAGGCTTTTAGCACTTTATTTTTGTTGTCTTATGGTAAACCCTCTAGCATTTGGCATCTGCATCTTCTTTCTTAAGAGATATTAGCATGGAAACATTTATTTTTACAACCCTTGTGTTTCAGCTTCTTCTAAAATCAATTATGATCCAGTTCCTGCCAAACTTGCATAAAGGTTCAGTCTGAAATAAGCAGAACATCTAGGTAAAGACAAAGGAATGAAAAAGTCAACACATTTCATTTCTAAGAACTGTTCTTTCAGCAAGACAGTTCTAAACGAAAGCCAGCTACAAGACATCTGAATTATGCTTTGCAGAGATGGATTCAGAAGAATCCAACCTGATCTTTAACTTTTTAATCCAGAGGGTCCCACATAAAAATAAAGCATATGTGTACTACTTACAGAGGAGGATACCCAAATTATGGAATGCAAATCTTTGGAAGCATGAAACATTGTTTCAAAACTCATATTCAAGTTTGGTGATAAGGTCACCATCTCTCCTTTGCATGTTATCAGACTCTAAAGTCTAAATTGATTTTAAAAATCTACAAACCCTGCAGAAGGGGCTGTTGTTAAAGAGGCAATTCACTGCTGATACTTATTCCTTACACGCTGGTTCTCGGCGCTGTTGGTGGGGCTAAACATATGAGCTAAACATATCACATGAGCTACCTCTCCTTTTTTTCCAGCTGCTATACTGAATTAAAGGGTTCTAAAAATATATTGGATGATTGGATTGAAGCCAAAGAACACACCCCAACTAATACAAAGGCAGCTGCTCAGAAAGATGGGTCTCTCTCCCATGCTCCATTCTTCCCCTTGGCTCAACTTGAAAATACCAAGCGCTAAGCGCCTCTCCAACCTTTTTAACCTTTCATGTGCTAGAAGGGAAACACCAAAGAAAAATAACTTCCTTTATGGGACAACAGCTGCACTTTGGGAAGAGTCAGAACCAAGCTTTGGTGCATGATGGCAGGCTGGTAAGTTAAGACAGCAAAGTTTTCATACAAACAGCTGAACTACAGAAGTCACTCCTGTGAGAAGTTGCCATGAAACTGTCCTCTCTTCAATGCAAAACTCGTTTCTCCACCTTGGACTTAATTTTTCTAACATTCTGCTGTGGTAACAGAAGAACCATATAAATTCATGTCTTCAACTTGCTCAGCATAATCTTCTTGTTAAGTGCCTTAGAGGTATACTCAAATTCCACTGACAGCCACTCAAAAATACTTCCTTATAATTCCATTAATATCCAAGGACCATAAATGGATGTAATTTTCAGAAAACAGAATGTCTGACAAAGAGCTTTGGATCAAAAAATATTTTAGTGTTTTTATTTCAATTTGCACCCCCAAAAAAAGTCCAACCAAAAAAAGAAAGTCTGCTTTACCAGAACAGAACAGTTAAAAGGATTTCTTCCCAATCTCACACGGAGAAGTTTATCAGAGATACAGAACTATCAGCATGAAAGCTAGGAAGTAATTGTTCATTTCAGGCATGCGGGACAGACTGTATTAAAGTCTATAGAATTCAAGTTTAACCGTATGCAACTGGTTATCTTTTTTGTACTATAGAAAAATAGTTGTCAGAACACTTGCATGTAACTATTCAGTATTGAGTTCTTTGACGGACCCATCCTTCAGAAGCTTGTGAGATCTTTAAATATGAAGGTTTGCTTTCATGGTCCTTACCACGGGATTTCTTTCAGCATAACTTATGTTCCATCTCACAGTGTCCTGGTTTGAGGTGAAACAGAATCAACTTTCTTTTGAGTAATTTTACCTTTCAGTTAATCCTTTTCTAACTCTCTGAAATTAATGGCGTATTTTTCCACTTGCAGAGCAATAAGACCTGATGTTTATAGTTAATACCAAGGAATGGTATGCAGGGAGGTTCTTGTTTAGACTTAGTGCTGAAACAACCAAGGTCAGCTAACTCTGTTGGAGGGTCAGAAGCAGAACAGCGTAACAGGGCATTCCATCCCATCTGCATCATGCTCAGCATAAAAGCTGAGGGATCAAAGGGGTCAGGCTCTTTCTTCAATGGCTGGTGTCCAAGGAGGACCCTGTCCTTTGATCCCAATCTGTGCATTCCTGACTCCAGATCCAGAATCCAGTTGCCATTTGTCACCAAGTCCAGTCTGGGACTTTCCCAGTGCCTGCTGGTGATGTGATCATCATCCTGGGAGTTCGATACTGGTTTTGTATATATTTCATTATTTTCTTATTAATATTATATTTTATTTTTATTATTTATATTTAATGAAAGTAGTTCAGTTTCTTTTCTACTCATATCTCTCTCTGTCTCATTTTTCTCTCCTCTCCTCTGAAGGGAGATGTGTCTCTTCACTGAAGGGAAGAGAAGTAAAGGAGAACATCTGTCATTTGTTTTGGTGGTCAGCCCAACCCAAACCACAAAACACAGCAATACACATTTTTAGTATGATCTGTATTTCTCTTAAGGTGTTCAGTCAAGAAAAGCAACTTTTTTTTAATACTGTAGTCTTTAAGTCAAAAAGGAATACAAACCCATGTATTTTCCTTCAAATTGTAAACTTGTTAAAGAAATACTCTAAGCATATCTTCACATTTATTTGGGCTAAAGAGCAGCCATTTATCAGCCAGCATTTCACAGTTGTGCAGCGTAGTTCCATACCACAATCCAATTCTGTATGTTTCTTATGAACTAGTGTACACAATTGCACCTTTGAAGAAAACTACCCAGAAGTTTTAAAAACTGTGGACATACAACTTTTGCTGGTGTTGAATAACTAGTTAATTATTAACTAGTTAGTCAGTTGGCAGCTTTAAGTTTATCCATACACCCATGAAACCAAGTTACAAAAAACTGAGACAGCCTGCAAATGAATACTCCAAGCATGTATAACTGGACATTTCAGTGTAAAATGTCAGGAACATGACTGCTATTTTTTTTTTGTACAGAAAGTTGGAGGTTTTCTTTTTTTAAATTGTTCTGTGTTGAAGAAAATACTCATTTTAGCTTTCAAGGTTTTATTTGCTATAAAGTTAGATTCTAAACTGAGGAGCTCAATGCTTTTTGTCACTATCATGGAAAAGTGACTAGGCAGGTACAAGAAATTCCTTGGGTACTTTTTTCTTTCTGTTTTCTCTGAGCACAGCACTGGTGACAGTTTTTCTAAATTTAGATATGAACCTGGAACCAGAACCTTGTCTTTTCAAATCAGGTCTCCCTCCACATTCTCCTTGGTTTCCCTGCACAAGAATTAACCTGTCTCCTCGTGCTGAAGAATACTCTTTGGAAGACAAATCATCCAATTCTGTAAAAATAGTTTAATTTATTCTAGAAATTGGCACATCAATGAAAGATTCCTCTGAACATTCTATTCTTATGAAATGTAATGTCAAAGTTCTGAAGTGTATGCCACTTACAACTGCTCCACATCACATGCAAAAAAGATGCAACGAGCAGAAAGCAGCAGATTTCAGCAAGCACTAATAAATAGTTCCAGTGCTTCTGATATTAATAGTTCTTCCCCAATAGCACCAGAGGTAATTGCTACAAACTAGTGCTGGTATTTATTAACAGCAGGCATAATAGGGCTGAACTCATGAAAAACAAGGTAAATATACTGTCTAGTATTCTTTTTTAAAGGGAAGTTAGACTTCGAAGAGAAAAAAAAAATGTGTATGCTTGGATAGTCCCAGTCAAACTGAAAAAGATACCACAAACCACATGTAAATCACTTATGTAACATGAAAAAAGCTATATATCGAATACTTGCAAATAAAGTGTCGAAGTCAGCAACAAAAGTATTGAAGTGTTCCTACATGCTAACTGTAAAGATTTTTAAAAGTGCCAGTAATTCACTATTATTTTAAAAAACAGAAAAATATCAAAAACATTTACTTTAATAAATGAAGAAAATCTATACCGGTGCAGTGTGAATTACAACAGTAATTCAGTGTTTTTTCTAGTTAAAGGCATTAGTTCAGTACATTTTCATGGTTTTACAGTGCAATGTGATAAAGCCTTACTCAGATGATGACTTTCTTACTTGGGACATGCTACTGTGAACACTTGGCAGTGCAAGTCCATGCTATCCTAATGAAACATAAAAATTGGGGGGGGGGTGGGGAGGAGAGGTGGAACAAGTGATATACCAGAAAAAAATAAGAAAGCTGATTGTCACATTTTGAAACTATCTTTTTAGCATGTAAGCATTTAAAGTTATTCATAAATACAAAATTTAGTAAACTCATAACCACTATAAAAATCTGTAGTTTTTAACTTACAAATCCAACATGTGCATATAGACATCTGAAGAGTAGCTTATAAAACACATTCTGAAGGCAACCAACACAGCAGTATACAGCCTTACTCTCTCCTCATACACATTTCTTTAAACAAATTTCTCAGCCAGCCTAATCTGAAATACAAACATCTTAAAAGGTTATGACCATCAAAGATTTTAAGTCACTTTATTCTGTTTTCTTTGCCTGTCTTTTCTTAACACCATCACGGTGCTGTTCAGAAGAAGACTGGTCACAGGCTGAAGAGCCATTGGAAGATGTGGTACCTTCACCCTTCACTTTGGACGTTGTCTTTTGCAAGCCAAAGAACATATGGCCTAATGCAGCCTCAATGGGCGCAAATGGAGAAGCTGCAGATCTTGTCAACATCATTGTTACCTATGGAGAACAAGAATCAAGTTACAATAAAAGTTTTCATGACTTCACAACTACTGAAAACAAAGTTCAAAGCTGAATCGATGTGTGGTATTTCTAACCTTCTACACAAGCATGAGGCCATGCCACCAAGAACAGAAATACGTTCATTTTAGCTTGAATTGATCAAAGAATGTTCTTCTTTCTGACCTACACTCTTCACACTGCTATACACAAACAATGAGCATAAAAAACCTTCTGTGTAGTTTACTAAAATCATCCTAAGAGTAAACCATATTTAATGTCATACAACTAAGGTGACGAGGAACACTTATGTAAGTTTTGTACCTTGTTCAAACTGAAAAACTGTAAACAGAGTGGCTGCTTCCATATAAATTGAAAGAATGCCATGTGTAAGCACCTAAATGTATATGCACAGACAGACCTTAGTTAGAATTCCAGACAGCTATACTCATTCAATAAAGCTGAGGTTGGCAACACAGATTTAGGTGGAAATTCCTCAGAATACATTACTTGGAATCAGGATAGAAAAAGCTGGTTTGTAGACCCAGGTACTGGACAAGTTTATACTGCAACAGTTTCTACAGTTTTCAGAGACATGAAAGGTTTCTAAAACAAGACAGTACTATGCCAGACCCACAACTATTGCTTCATTAGTTAAGTGGACACTCAAGCTTCGATTGTCAGGATGATCATCAGTTTCAGAACTTATTCACTTCAGTGCAGCCTAAAAGCCAGCTTCTGAAAACAGCTGTAATTTCTCACTTCCAGAATAACATTCCTCTCCCTCTCCATGCCCAGCATCCCCAGTTCAACAATGCCTTCATTGGTTTAGGTGGAGGACTGTGAGCATCAGCTTTAAGTCTTGGCTCCCTAAAGCAACTTCTCTAGAATTAAACTTGTCAGCTACTTCACAGAAAGGTGACTGGCAACCACCACTTTAAGACATTCTCTAGTCTGTTGAACAGCAGCTCTGAAGCTCTTAAAATTGCCAGACTTCCGCTAACACAGAGACTACACTTTCTTATTAGCTAATAATCCTGAAGACAGGCATCATCCTGGAAATGAACAAGACTGGAGGGATTAAAGGATTCAACAGAGAAGTAGTATCTATTTTATTATAAAAGTAGTTACAGGTACTTCAAAATAGTTTTGACACACTTTCTCTTCCCACCTGAACATTCATGTTGACAACACTTTAAGCTAGATGAGAACCTAGCTGGCTTGTTTTGCACACCCACAGATGACTGCCCAGGTACAAGGAAGGCATTAAGTAGCTAGCAAAAGGCAGAGAACAGGAGAGTTTCTTTCTACAAACATAAGCTTTGTCTGAGATTATGGACATACAAGCCTGGCATATCAACTGTTGGGTGCCAAAATTCCTCATTTTTTATTTCTATTTTTATTTCCATATATTGAAAACTATCAGTAACAGAACAGGTCTTCTGTTCTGCTCATGTATAGAAGACTAAACACAGGTTTAAGACTTCAATTAGAGCTTTCCTTCCTATCCAGAAGTACACATTCAGATTTGTTGTAGAATATTTTAGGGCATATTTTTTGCTCTAAAATAATGAAATAAAATATCTTCTGTTATTCAGTTGCTTGTAACACCTTCACATTCTTACCTTGGAGACCACAAGAAAGATGGTGTATAAAAACACAAGGTTGTGTCTTGCTATTGGCAAGTACTGGCTGTGTTGCAGGGTGAAAAGAACTGCTCCTATCAAAGTTACCTTCACAGGGCTGGAAATCAAACAAACAATGTTAACTTCTCTTCTCTACTCCATAGTGAAAGCTGCCATGGCCTGCAAAGCAATGAATGTTCTTAGCATGCAAAAGAATTATTTCGTAATAGAACTAATGAAAACTTGTGGTAACAGTTACAACATCTAATAATCTAGCTATTATGAAACTAAGATTTCCACTTTATATAGTATTACTATATTTTCTGTCCATAGTATGGATAAGTATGCAGTTCAGCACTACTTTACACACCCAGCAAACCCATGTGTAACAAATCCTCCTCAAATCAACGCCTCTATTCAGACTCTATACACCAGCTTGCTTCTCTTCTTCCTCTCCCAATATATCTTACTGAAGAGTTTAATCACAAAGCTTGCACTGCTCAGAATGAACTTAAGAACAGGTTCCTCTCCTATCCGCCAGGTGGCAGTTACTCCAAGGAGTTGCCTAAGATGTTGAAGAACAACTTAGTCCAAGTCTCAGTCCACTGTGACACTCCACCAGTTCTAGGGCTGGAGTCAGTTTATACTTGATTTGAGCCAGACCTGTATGGCCAGGTTTTTCCGACATAGCTGTGTTAACTTGAGGCATGCAAAGACTTACATTTTCTAGCTATCTTCATTGTGGTGGTAAATCCCTCACTAGGTATGCAGTCAGAAAACAAGAGAACTTTGGTCAGTCATCTCAAGTCATCTGAAGAGACAGCACTAATATACTGGCAGAAAAATTCTCTGCATTTTTTAATCTGCATCTGCATGTGACATACAGATGACATTCCTGTTATCACAGAGCATCTAGTGTAGACAAATTCTTCACTGCCTTTTCAGTCACTCCGAGATTTACTGCATCAACTTCCTGCTTAGGAAGTCCAAAAAACAACTCTGTGTATACAGGCATCTCATCCATTTGCAGAATGCTTTATCCATTTAACTTTGTAACCTACTTCATATTCTTAAATTTTATATATTAAACAGAATTTTAAAAATACTTTTTGAGTTCCTTTGAGCCACGTCCACTGTGGAAAAGGAGAATATATGCAAGCGCTGCCACAGTCAGTAAGCAGTGCTCTAGTGTTGCATCTCTAAGGACAGTGTTATTTGGGTTTACCGTGCTATTATTGACAGTGGCATCTTCCTTCTGTAAGTTTGCTTTCAAGACTGCAGCCACTTGGGCACTGACTGAGGGAAAGAAATTCTAAATACCTGGAAAAAGCCAACAACTAACGTAAGCTGTAAAAAGTTGAAATATTTCCAAAGGGAAGGCTACAAATTTCTCTTCTGTTATTCTCTCTGCTGCTAAATGTGGCTGCAGAAAAGCAAAGTAACTTGAAAAATAAATATTATTTCTAAAGACTTGAGAGTAACATGGGAAAGACCAAACGAATTTTAGGAAATTACAACAGTGAGCTTATCTTGACTTACAACAGTAGCTTACAACTTTCTAGCCTGTCTCAGTTGTCCTTTTACTGTACAGACTAAACTAGGAGCCATGCAGTATTCCCATTCTTTGCTTCTGCAAAAGAAGTAACATTTCCTATCTTGCAGTAGATTTTTGCTGTACTGAATATCTGATTTGCACCTTCTCAAACAATTGATATCTATGGAGGAAAACAGTACTGGCAGAGAAAGAAAGATGGACAACGCTCAAAGGAAGCCATCTTAGTGATGCTCAGAACACACACCAAAATGCAGACTTCACTTGTATACTTCTGGTACCACTGTCCTTTCATTTTGGATAGAAGACCATGTTCCTGTAAGACAAATTGACTAAATACTCCTTTCCAGGAACTTCCTACCAACTCAATGCTGCATTCTGCCAAATAGTTTTTGATTACTTGTCTTCCCATTTGGTGTTCTTGTGCTGTGAACCTAAAATGATTAAAACTAATCTTCCACAAGATACACACCAAAGCATTAATTACCAACATTATTTTTTTTTTAAATCTGAACCACTAACAGTGAGTGTCAACACAAGGAGTTAGCAAAACAACAGTTAATATGTTGCAGTCTTTTTTTTTAAAAAAAAAAAAAAAAAAACAACAAAAAAACCCCAAGAAAACTTACTAGGACATCTTCAATAGCTCATTGGTTTCAGGTTTCCACACTCCTCTCACCAGCTGCTCAAAGTTGGAAATTAGGCCACCCCCAGCTCCTGAAATTGCAGAGATTTATGATAACCCCCCACTGACTGCTACCACCACTGCACAACCTGTTATTGCTCCCAGCAAAACTCATTACACCAGGTGCCAAATGTGGCACCCAAAGCTCAGACTTAAAGAGATTAATCCATTTTTTCATATGTGCATGACTTGAGCAACTGGCATGAAACCTCTGAGGTTTAGTTACTTAGCAAGAACCTCAGGTTCACCTTTATGTGATAGCATCTGAACTGATTCACTCATCACCGCAAACAAATGCCTGAATTGCCAAAGTAAATCTCCAGAGAGGCTTATATCATTCCTTCCTTCATGTTGTTATGTAAGTACAGTGTCTCTCTAAAGTACAAGGAGCCTCTGCGAGAAAAGGTGGATATATATTTTTGCATTAAAAGAAGGCAAGACACTGTTAGACACTCTGGCCAATGAGATTAATCGGTATCATAACCTGGAAAGAGAATACATTAGACCATCACGTTAACACATGTTGTTTCCCAAGGGAGAACAGAATCAAGCAATAGAAACAAGAACTGTACTAATATTTTATCAAGTGGTTCTAAATTTCTGACTACAGATACAGTTGCTAGGAAGGTAGCTTCCAGAGTCATACTCCAAAGAGCAGGCAGGCGAGAAGGTTCATTCCTGGGTTTAAAATCAGCTAATGGTTGCAACCCAAAAAGCTAACAAAACAGGTTCTCTTCTTCACCCACATGCAAGGAAAACAGCTCTGAGGAAATATGCTGTTGGGAAGTTTAGTAATAGCACTGAAGCTACACAGGATATCTATTTCTTTATTGCCATCAACTGCCCATCCTACAAGTACTCTCAAGACCTTCTGAAGATGAACTTCCCTCAAAGTCAATCAATGTCACCTTTAATCCACATCGAAAAACTACTGCACAGGCTTTTCCCTTGAGGCGATAACAGACTGTATTAGGACTATCATATTCAGCACAGCAAGGAATGGTACTACAGTTGTGCTGAAGGGCTAGCCATTTAAATACCACTCCAAAACATCACAATCCATGAGAACAAGATGTTATGCCTGTTACCTCTGGCCCAGCCCACAGCTACCATGACAAGCCAGGCATCTTTGAAGTGACTGTCTGCATGTGCAACACCAGCCGTTATCTTCCAAGTCCGAGTCACTTCTTTCATTCCTGCAACCAGAAGCCGAAGAGGCAGAAAGGCAAAGCACCGGTAGAATATGTCTTGTGGGCAGTAAAACACAAGATACCTGAAAATCATGAGAAGACCCATTAGCACCATTCAAAATTTTTTACTAAGGAATTCACTTTCTAATAACCTTTAGAGATATTTTTGGTATATGACTAGCAACACATGATACACTACAGATAACTCACTGTCTTCTATGGTAGATATATTGGAATAAATTTGAAATGCTTTTGGGTGTGCTTGAGCTCTTGCACCTAAATCGTCAAACTTTATTTGAAATTGTTCTTACTGTCTCATTGTCCCAGGGAAGAATCCACCGAAGTACATGAAAAACAGCTTTAAATTTTACCATTTTTTCTATAGCTTACATATCATGTTTTTATAATTCAAATTATTAAATTAGTGTCTGACTGATTTTCTGTGGTTTTGGGTTTTGTGGGTTATTTTTTGATTGGTTGATTGGTTTTGGTTTGAGTTTTTTTTATAGCATTACAACAGGGTGCTAAGTTACTTGCTGACACCACGCTTTCATACCAATAGGTACATGAAATTACGTAACTTCAGCAAGAATGCCTTCACTAGTTAGTGTCATGCCAGATGAAATGCACAGCTATATTCAAACACATTTCACATCTTAGTAACCACCAATTCTAGCTTTTCCAGCTTGCCAATTACAAGCACACTTCTTTTTTCAAAGTGTTTAAACCCCAGTACTCAAAATTTAATATCTTTTATCAACTTGTTTTTAAAAGAAAGTAAAGTTAAAAGTGGCTAACAATGAAATCCTATACTGACATTAAATTTTAAAAGATCAGATTATGTGGCGTTGTATTGTATTTCTTCAATCATAACCAAAATTCAGTTCTTACAGAGAAATTTAAGGTCTCAAAAAAGAGATTCAAGATCAAGTATCTAGATTATTTCAGCACAGGAATAAGAGAGTAACGATTAAATAAAAAACAGAGAAAGCCTTTAAAACATGAGACGGGTATTTTTTAATTTTATTAAAAAAAAAAAGACTTGCCTGTTGGTTTAGGCTTCTGAGCTCAATCCTGTCTACCAAGGATTTCTAAAGGCTCTGTCCTTCTCCTGTTTACTCAGGCTGCAAGACAGAGACCTCTCACATCTAGTTTACTTCGTTAGAACTACTAGTAGGCAACACAACTAGGAAGAGTCATGCTTCGTGGTTAGAGATTAGAAATCAGGACAGCACTCACTGGAGTTTTTTTGGTTTCATCATCTGTCCCTGTCCCCCCTGCCTCCCTTGAAAAAAAAGCCTGTCCTCTAGAGCAGAATGTCAGGAAGCTTCCTCCACAAAAAGGCAAAGTTTAGCTAAAGTCCTGTCGTAGTTATACATTTGCTTTTGCTGCAGTGGATATAGTACTTTGACACTGCAAACTTCTAAAGCTTCTTCTCTTTGAGACCTCCCAGAATGGAGCATGCAATAACCTATTTCTCACATACAAGGAAGTTATTGGAATTTACGTTAATAGCTAAGTACTGTTCCAGTGTTCAGTTTTAGCTCCACTTATATTCCTTCCATTTTCTCCTGTTGCAAATTTCATTGCCTTTGTATGCAACCAAGCTTCAGTTTATATGAATTCAAAGATGTATACAAGGCATGTATTTCAATGGCTACTGCAAATAGCCATTTAAGCCATGTACTGAACTGACAACGCTACCCAGAATTTATTTACAATTGCAGAATGTGGGTTTAGGACACCAAGGAACTGGATTGGACCTTGCATTGCGACCCGTCACAACATTTTTGCCTGTAATTCCTGCTAGCAGCACTTGCTAACAGTAGATGTCGCTGCCCTACAGACTATTTACGAGCATTTCTCAAGCATAGCACAACCCCTTTTGTTTTCCAGTTTTATGCATGGCTTGGGGAATTTCACGTGATTTGAGACCGAGAATTAAAGTCATTGTACTCATGAAGAGAGAACTTTGTAAAACTAGAATCTTAAAAGGTTTCATAACATTCACAGTTCCTCATTAAAACCTCATTTTATTTGTGCACAGCAAATCGTATTTGACCACGTTAAGTTCAACAGAAAGCACATTCTGTTTACGTGTACTCTTAAGTCCTGTAATTTGTTAAAACAAGCAGTCGTGTTGCCCACATCAGACTAATATGAACCATAAGCAGATTCTATAAGCTTTGTTAGTACTGCACTATTTATCACACATTATTCATTTCACTGATTTGCCTAAATGAAATCTTTCTGCAACTTCCATTGCAACATGAAGACCACAAGACTAATATATAGATACACACAGATAGATACTTACTTTCATTTTAATGAATTTGCATTTATAAAACCTAATGGGCTACAAGGAACAGATGTAAAGGATTTCAAGCAGGTAACACTCTTCTAAGAGAGAAATTGAGATTTTTAAATTCAAAAACCCACTGCTCCTTACAAATTTTTAAAGTTTGAGGGTGTCTTCAAAGATCACTTTCTGTAACAAGTAAACTCTACTGGAAGGTCACATTTATATGAAAATAACTCCTGTGCTTTTTTTGAATTCCAAAACAGGCCAAATTGCTGCCTTGTTCACATACCCGACATCCCATTCAGCTCTCTACCGTCTTTCACTACAACAGTCATCCATTTGGGAAAGCACAAAATAGAGAAAAAAAAATGTCGGAAGCAAAAACTGGAGGACACAAAAGAAGATCTGTGTCCTAGATCCCCAATTACAGAAAGGTTACAATCTCTTACATCAGTCAGGTTCTGGTCTTCAAGAGCACTGCTGAAAAGCTAGACCACTTACCTGACTTCCATACGTCCAGAAAAGCAGTAACTGAAGTCCACTTTATCCCAAAATACTATTTTCAGCTGCTTGACCAGGAATAGACTAGTCTAGTGACTGAGCATTCATTATATAACAAAAGTTGCTCTTACAAGTATTTTATTCCTATAGAAAAGGATCATTTTTTTTTTACTATTTTGACTATTTGCTATAAAAAACCTATTTTGCTGCAGTGACTTGCTGGCTAAAGAGACAGCATCCAAATCCATAATATTTTTAAATTAAGTTTCTGATTTACACAGAAGCTTGATGGTATAATCTCAGTTTACAAAAAAAAGTATAGCTTCCTCAGAACCAATACTATTCACCTAACTCAGTTGTGGCTACTTACCAGACTGAAGATGCCAGTAGAATATTTGTGCCCTTTGCCAGAAATGCTATGGGAGGTTCTGCAAGCATCAACGAAGACAAAACTGAACCACCAAAGCAATAAAGCATAGCACTAAACCAGCAGGCAATTGGACTTCGGACTGACACTTCCACAGCTCCTGAAACAAATGGAAAAGATGCATAAATAGAAATAAACATTTGAGAATCGCATCATGTTTTATAAGTCACTAATTTTCAAGTCATGCAGTCCCACATTGTTCCTTTAAGTATGCTGCAGAAATTTTTAGGCTTTCACACGAAAAGTCTTCAGAAATCCAACAGAGTACCCTGAATGAGGCATATGCTATCTAAATAAAAGTGAAAGACTGACATTGTGTTCTCTGAACATCTTTTGTGGGTTGGTTTAGTGTAATGAGAAAGCTTTCAGAGCATGTCTGAGAAGTGTCACTGTTAATAATCTGGCATAGATACACAAGTAGCTTTGTTGACCTAGACAGGAATGGTACTGGTAACTTTTGGTGGGTTATTCTACAAATTCCATTTCTGCTTTTGAGTATTCATGAATTCAAGGTCACTCTTTTTGTTTTTCCTCCTAACACGCTGCTAACTGTGTTTGCTGACCGAAATTAAAGCAGTATCCAGAACAATTATTAAAGAGTTTCACCCGCAATCCTTAATAGAGAAAAAAGGTTACCTGAATCCATAATAACAAATATAAGTTTCCCTTCTTATTAAAAGGTTCACAGTTTGATTTACTTTGTTATCTTTAAAATGAATTATCCCTTTTAAATTGCAATTGAACTATGCCAAAAGACTATTCAATATCAAAAGATTATACTGGAGGTAATGGGAAGCCTTAACCAGTTTCGGGGGAAAACGATATTTTATCCAAGCCAGAAATATCCTTAAGTAGTTGTTTTAACTATTTCCTTCCACTTCAGAAGTCCAATGTTGACAAAGTTTCCCTTTTACACAGGTGCAGAGCTCTGTTTGCCTTAACTAGCTTAACTTTCCACAGTCCAAAGGCTGAAGTTCACAAAAGCAAAGATGAAGCCTAGCGTCTACCCCAAAATGAAATTCAGCATATTCACAATTCAGAAAAGCTTTTGGTGTTTCAGGCACTTCTGTGGGAAAAGAAACTTCTTACTGAAGATGAGAAGCTCAAATGTATCAAAAAGAATATAGCACTCTCAATATAATTTACTTTATAAAACAGTATTAACAAGATTGTTCCAGTTTTAGTGTTGGTACAGCTATCACATATCCCAGCACTATCTAAATTCCCACGTAACAGCCAATTTATAAAAATGAGCACTCCTAAGTATTACAGAATGTCTGAATATAAAATAAAATACATTTTTTAACTATTGCATAATTTATTTTCCATACAGCAATAGCTGGTGTTCCAAGTCTGTTATGCTCTACTTTGTTATTGCATATTAACAATTCTCCAAAGTAACTATCAATTAATGTTCATGTGCATAAAATTAACAGTAGAAAATCCTAAAACCTGGTAACATTACTTAAGAGCAAAAGTGAAAATATAAACTGGGCCATTACATCGAGATCCCATGTTTTCACCAATATATTTGAAAAGGGTAAGACACTTGCAGAATATTAATGGTTTGTGCTTACTACATTGAGGTTTCCTCATTAAAAATGCTGACAGCCATTGCATTCAGAAAAAAAATGCAAAATCATAGTAAGTAGACACTCACTGGTCCAAAAGAATTATAGAAGCTTCCTTCCCACATATCATTATTCTCTTGTTTGTTTGCATAACCTCATTAAAAGTACTACCATATACCTACCTTAGCATTAGACTGAATTCCTTTTCTTGCAGCAAGATAATATCCTACCCCCATATTTGGCAGCAGTCTCTCTGTTGAGTAACTCCACTAAATGCTGCTGTGGCATTATAGCACAAAGTGACCATATAGAGAAGAAACATCACAAACTTTACAGGACAACGAGAAAACCCAGCTAATGAAGGTAGCCAGTGTAAGTCACAAATCACACTGGAACTGGGGAGTACTGCTTAACAGATCAGCTGTTGCATTATGCACAAACTTTAACTCCTGGACAGATGTAATACAGAATGTAATCTGCACAGTAATCTGGTTTTGGAGTGAAGACCAGCAACCAGATCATGACAGGAGGTCCCACATCCAAGAACCATCAGCCTCCAGACCAGGTTTAAAAAAAAACAACAAAACAAAATCTTACACGTCGGACATCCATCATCAGGTGGTTGTGCACCAACCTCTCTTTCATTAGCTTGAAGTTTCTCACCTTGCATTAGCAGAGAAGTAATCAGCTTAACATCTTACTGGCGACCTCCATCAGAATACTGAGCTACCTCCTCCCTCCTCACAAAATGCAGCATGACTGAGAGCTAGCTAACTGAAACTCAGCTGCTTCTTCACTTCAGCAAGTGTTCAGTCAGATTAATAACATAATGAAAGGGAACGATTCTGGGTGCTGTTTTTCATGCACACAGACATTGACTGCAGTCAATGAAATACAGCTAGTAATGAGCAGTCTTAAGGAAAAAATGGAAGGTTCTCATGTATCAGGTTTGAAAAGGCTTAAATTGATTTCTGTTGTACATCTGACATCATTGCTTCTAGTTCAACTTGCCTTCTCTCCTTTGTGAAAATATTTTCATGATTTTTCACTTCCTATACGGAAGGCCAGATAAAAAAAAAACCCACACACCTTTAAACATAAAATGTAACGAAATGTGGGAGTTGTTTTAAAATTATTTTGGTATCTGTTCTCTTTTCAAATCCATTCCCGCGCCTTTCAGCAATCACCACTTCTCCATTCTTCCCTTCCTCCACAGCTAACAAGTAGATTCCAGTTTTGAGGACACGTATAGGAATCACTATTATTATTACCAGATACCCCTCTGTAAGCAAGCTCCACAACAAAGCATTTAAATTTCTTCATTAAGCTACTAAGTGTAAAAGTACAAGAGTGGTACTTTTCACTTTTCTGGACTTCGGGATTTTTATTTTGGTCAACATTAGAATTTTCTTGGCTCAAATACCAGTAATTAACAATTCATACCCGCTTTCCAACAAGGAATATACCCAACATAGAAGATAATGAGGCAAAAATTGCTGATACTAATTTAAAGCACATCTTGGCCTTGCTACTTAAATTACAAACAGGCTGTAACCTTTCAGAAAACAAACTCAATTTTAAGTGGGTCACATGTTTTCAAACAAGTGGTCGTTTATATTTGTCCTCTGATGCATCCTGTAAAACTAATGAGGCATCATACAACCATGCAGAATATGATCTGCCAAAAGGCCACTAGTCCTGCAGATGGTATATTCTACAAAGTAAAGATAAGGTTTCAAAATGCACTGTTGTTGAATACAGTTTTAAATGTTGTTTCTAGACAATAGTAATAAAAAACCTCGCCAGCAAACTATTTCTGCCAGTATGATAAGATCTGCTTTAACCTTTCCAGCATGTTCCAAATGGGAACATTAAGAACACATACCACACACACCTCTAAAGAGCAAACCAGAAGGACCTGTAGAAGTTTTTCTAGCACCTCTATTCAAATATATATGTAATGAATTAAGCTAAAGGATTTAAAGAGTCAGATTTAATTTAGTAAAACTATGTCAAAAAACTTAGTTCTCTTCAAATCATCAGAATCATGTCACAGAAAACTTGCAAGAACTAAACCAGCACATTCCGTCCAAATATGATGCGTTCTCAGTCCTCAACAGCTTTTGCTGTCCCTGCATCCCAGGAAAAGAAAATTGCCAGTTCTACAACTGACTAGAGTTACAAATGAGCAATTCTTAAGCAACCCCAAACACATTAACCAAGAACTCTCAGTTTAACACATGTGGAAAGCAACACGTTGGTTGTCACTGCTGTAGTTCATCAGCAGTCACAAGAGCGCAAGAAAATCTAGTTAGAAGGACTGGAAAGTCCAGTTGGTGTGCGCCCATCCATGATGCAAATACCCACACTGAATCTTATTTTAAGCAGTGCAGTGGGGTGGTATTTTCATGAGACAGTAACCTGGGATAAAACAAACCTGTCTCCTACTTGACCGCCCACTTCCTGTATCATCAGCCAGTTGAGGTTACCCTGTTATTTCCCTGTGATATATTGCTACTGTTTAAGTTTCCAGAAAGAATACATAGTAATGCCTGCAGAATATTAATCAATGATAATATATCCATCCTGAGTAGTTACTAATAACTGCTATTTCAGCTATGATTTAATATTCAGTTCAAACTGCTTGCAAGCAAGCAACAGCCTAGCACGCCTACAGCCTGAACTCCAGTTATTAATTCAAAGCATCAGTGGATATTCAAGAGTCCTGAATTTTCCAGCTATTAAGCCAAGAGGAAAAAAATTATCAGCGCAGATCTGACCAGACTTCTGACAGCACTACCATTGTCCAGAAGTGCTTTCTCACTAAAGCTACGTTAATGCTAGCAGACATTCCTTTCATCCTGGTGTTTAAATCTGTGTCCATTCCAGAAAAAAGTTCAAAGGTAGTGCATGACAGTGTCAAATACCTTTAGACAGAAAGTCCTTTTTCGAATGGAACAGTTATATTGAACAATGCCACAAGTCTGCACTCAGAAACAATTTTAGCAGTAGTAACAAAATTTGGAGAAGACACTAGCATAGGTAAGCATTTTATTTCACAGTTTGCTTAGTGCACTTACTCAGCAGAAGTAAAAATTCACCTTGACACTTTTAGGAAGGAACCAAGGAACAGCTCTCACTAAACAAACAGTGCAGAGCCTTAAAAATCTGAACCAAGCAGAAACTCCTAAATCTGCACTATAATCCCAAAGGCCAGCTTAGTTTCCTACCCAGTTATCAGGTGTGATGCACAGTTACTGTTAATGTCCAAAGTTACTCCACAAGTAGCTATTCTAAATATTAAAACAAGGCTAGTCTCTACATTTGTGACAACTGATAACTAGGCTTGGGGTTAACAGCCATAGTGCAAAAGATTTTCTAGACAAGAGCATGTAGAGATTGAACTGTCATCGCGCAAACAAAATCCAAAATCCTGTTACCGGGAGTGAAAAGTTTCCCTACTTTAATTTTACTGTCTATGGGTACAACATGAAAAGTCACTAATTCACACACAACCTGCCCATTAGATTCCCAAGCTATGTTTCTTACCAGCCAGAATTACCATAAGAGCTTCCTGTGTAACCAGGGCACATGAAGGATATAAACTCCGGAGTTGAGCAGCTCTCCTCTAACACCTCTCAGACCTAACCCCTGACAGCAAGTCCTTGGCCTGTGATCTGCACTCCTTCTCCACATAAAGTCACAGAATGGTTTGGGTTGGAAGGGACATTTAAAGACCAAGTCCAACCATAAACTTAACTTCGGGGCCCGGAGGGGGGTGGAGGGGATGTCAGCCCTTTTATCCGCACTTTTAAAATCTTAAAATTGCAAAAAGGTTTTCAACAAAACTCCCGGCTGATTTCACCAGCGCCTGTAGTTCTGAGAAGCCAAGAAAAGTTTGTCTGGGCGCTTCCTCTGTGGTTTCTGCAGCCAAACAGACATTATTTATTGCCAGACAGCCCAATGAAGGCTGCAGATGATCTTATTTGCACATTTAGGGACTAGCGAAGAACATGCGGGTTTTGATGGAAGCGGCGCAGGTGGCAGGGGCAGAGCCAGGGGAGGCGTGGGGCTGCCAGCGGAGCCCCCGGCAGCACCTGTGCCACGCTTCGGTATAAAACCTCAAACTTCTGCCTTACGGGGCTGCTGCTTTTCAGAGGCGTGGAGCAGCGTGGACAAACTTCTCGCTGCCCCAAACCACGCACAAACCGCCTGAGACATCGTAGGAGTACGCGCGGGAACGGAGGTTCGGCCCCTCGCCGTCATTAAAAACGAATAAAATCCGAAAGTAGCGGGGAGGGGGGGAACCCCAACAACTCTCTAACGTTTTGCAAGCTGAGCAGACCTCGACGCAAGAGACACCCAGGTGCTCTAACACCCTAGCGCGGGCGAGACACTTGCAGCTCCCGCTGAGACCCAGCGGCAAAGCCCAGGCGAACGCCGGGCACCCCCCGTCCCCGCCCCACGCCGGCACCCCGGCTCCCCTCAGGCACCCCCGCCATTTTGCGCGGCGGCCACCCTTGCCCATCCGGGGCTAGGGCGACCGGCGGCAGGGGGCTGCCCGGCTCCCGCCTCAGGCTTGGCCCGGGCGGGGGACACGGCGGAGGGCCGGGGGAACGCGGGGGAGACGACTAGGGCCCACGGCGAGGGGAAAGAGAGAGGGGGCTCCGTCCCGCCCCGCCAACCGTCCCTGCGGCCGCTCACCCCGCTGCTCCTTCAGCGCCATGACGGAGGCCACATAGTGCGCCAGGTCGAAGAAGGGGAACATGGGCAGGCGCGAGAAGAGCACCGGCACCTGCCACAGCTCCATGGCCGGGCGGCGGCGGGACGGAGGACCGACTAAACGGCTGCCCAGCGCGGCGGCGGGCGCCCCAGCGGAAGCTTGTCCGCTGCCGGCCGCCGTCAGCGGCGGGGCGGGGCGGCCGGCTCCCTTCAGGCGGTGCCGGGACCCTGCAGCCGGTCTCCCCGGCGGCCGGGGTGCGCTGCCCGGCCGAGCCCTCCCCAGGTCCTGAGGGGGGTTCCCGCTGCCGTACCTGCTCGGGGGCGGTTCTGGGTAACGCCGGGCAGGAGCGGGCTGCGCTTGCGGACCGGCGGGAACGAGGGTCGGTGCCCTCCCGGCGGGCCGGGCCAGGCCAGGCCAGGCCCGGCCCCGGCGAGGTGTTCCCCTGAGGGCATCTCCGTCCCCCGCCGGCCGTTCCCTTCCCCTCCGAGGTCGCATTTAACCTGTCGGGACGCTTACCGTCTCTAGCGGGTCTTTTGTTTGCCTTTTTATAAGAAAAAGCACCCAGCTATTCCTCGTTCGTGGTCAGCTTGAGGTTGGTTGTGGCCCCCAGCGCCTTTTCTAAATTTGTGCTTATTCCCTGTGATACCTGCCTGCAGCTGGCTCTTCTTACACACAGGTCAGGGCTCTTACCAGGTATAGGTGTGGGACCTTTTTCCCTTTTTTTTTCCTTTTTTTTTTCCTGTCCTGTGGAACATTTTTTCATCAGTTCATCGAGTTTATAGGATTACAGTCCTATCCTCCAACATGTGGTCTTTCCCAGGTTGATGTCATCTGTTCATCACCTGCCTAATAATTACTGGGGGTATTCATGTATACTATGTCCCAGGCAGACCTCAGCATTTAATACATCTTTACATCCAATTTTTTTAGCAAAGGCCATTGTTAGCTGTTTTGTCTTCTAAAAGTAGATCTCTAACCAGTTTTGCATCAATCCTACAGTATTTTCAACAAGGCTAGCTTGATCATGAGCCTCCCAAGTGAAACGTTATCAAAGACATACTAACTTCAAGGTACACAACATCTGCATCTTTGTCCACCAGACTGGCTAACTTGCAATAGAAGGAAATTACATTAATGTGACACTGTTCTTGATGGATCCATGTTAGGGATGTTGGTCTACCAACTTTTTCAGCATACTAACTTTTTTTTTTTTTTTTTCCTGCTGGGGATGGAAGTTAAGTTTACTGGTTTGTGATTCTTCAGCTGTTTTTCCTGGTAAAGAAAGGCACCATTTTTACCTTTCCATTCAATTTCCACGAGCTGCTGAAGAGAACTGTTAATGGCTCTAAGATATGCACACTGTGTGGTGAAGTTAATTAAGCTAAGCAGTCTGAAAACATACAACTTCACATGTTCTTAAACTTGTTTTTTGCCTACTAAGTTCAGGAAATAGCTGGAATAACTGTAGGATCATTTTTTGAAAAAGATTGACGCGGGGAAAGATAGCAAACACCTGGACTTTTCCCAGAATAACTTTCCCTCGCTGTGAATAGTAAGCCATTCTTCATTGATTTTACTCTTTATCAGTACCATATTCACAGAATAAGTTCTCCTTTTTCTCAATGCCTCTTGCTTTCTGCTTGTCCAGTGACTCATTTTCTCTCTGATACTTCTGCCTGGTTTCTGTTTTCTGGACATTTCCATCCTGCATTTCATCTACATGATTTAGCCAGAGTATCTCTTACTAGTCTTATTATCAACATTTCTAATTTTTATTTCCTCTTGTGCTTATTGTGCAACATGGAAACCCCGTGGTGTTTTCTTAGAGCAGAATATCACTTTGCCACAATTGATAGGTGGTATGACATAATAAATTAGTAAATTGCATTATCTGGCAGAAATCAGCATCATTTTATTTCCCGCTGAACAGCGATATGTTTCTATGCAGCTGCAACAATAGAGGAGTTACTGACAGGGCTTTATGCCATGTAGGGATCCTCTACCCACAAACTTAGAAACACCAGACTGTTTCTACACCTTGCAGTACTGTTTTATTCCCACTGAGTGGCATCGTGTTCATTGCTAGAAAGTGAAAACTGTTCAGACTATCTATCTTGTGTGTGATCATAGAAGGAGAGGGAGAGAAATAAAAATGGCAAATGACCACAACAAATCTACAGTGACACGAAAGAAAACCTTAATTTGGGCCAGCAACCTGTCGTGCCTGATGGCACTGTCTGCAGTGCAGCTACTGCCATGCCTACAGATCATGTAGATGTTCACTAAAATGCCAGGAACGATAGCACTACCAGTGCTACCAGGTAGCAGATTGGCAATAGCTACCTGAATCTCTAGTCACGTCTTCAAGTACATACTACATCCTCTTTCAGGGAGTCTTCACCTGAAGCATTGCTTTCCAAAGCAGAGCTAGCTAGTGTGAAGGTGGATCTCCACAAGCCACCCTTGCAGCAGTTAGGTGGGAAATGTATGTTAATCAACACAGCTAAACTAGAGAGAAGTTTTGGTGGGTTTTCTACCTCCGGCACCAGTGGGAAATAATAACAGCAGTTACTCTAAGTTTGGTGATAACCAAGGAGGGATTAGTGAGATTTCTGTGCATTCAGGGTAGTGCCTTGGCAGAGCATAGGACGGAGGAACCCACCAAAGAGAAATCAGAGCAAGGAACACAGTCTGTGTAATAAAAATAGAGTAACAAATAAGAAAACTTAAAATTGGTCATTGATTTTCCAGCTGTCCTGGATATTACAGAAACAATTTAAAGATAACAGAGGATAAGCACCTCTGAAATAATCCTGTTCATCCTTGGACCAAATATGCTGATGCTGAGAGAACTGTGGCAGTGTGAGAAGATGGTGTTAGTGTGTAAGCTAGATACATTTTTATGTGTCTGTGTTACACATTTTTTTCTGGTTTACTGATTTTGAACAGGAGGAACAGATACACGTTCATTTCTTGTGGGTAGGCTAATAAAAATAGCTGAGCACGCTAAGCATATAGGAAATTTTAAAATGGGGTGTTTAGTATTCTGCTCTGTTGCAAGACTGTAAAGCTCAACATGAAAATAAAGCAGAAGCCTGAACTGACTCTCTTGCCCAAGGAATGTTGGCATGACCTTAAACACACTCTAGACACCTGCTGATTAGCTACCCAGCTTCCACATGTGCCACAGTACTTTTCAGCAGGGTTAGTTGTCCTTTCCAAGAGGACACTGATAAATCAATGCAAATATTTTCTGTATTTGCTTCAGAAGACATTCCAGCTGTTCATGAAGTTGCCACAGTTTTACTTGTGAGACATCTGTGAAAGTCTAGGATGTTACATGCCTGTCAGCTACTCCTGATGGCTGCCTTGCTGCATGTCATAATTGATCCTGGATAGACAGTTGATCTTGATCCATTCCAGGCAAAGCTGAAACCACTACATAACACTCAACAGTAACAAAGAGAGAAGTAACAAAGAGAGGTGGTTTCAAAGTGAGTGTGTGTCCACACCTGTAATGTCTACAGAGCATGACATCAGTATTCCATTGCTCCCTAGATCTTACAGAAGCTGTGGATAACGTGAACTGGAGCTGTCGTACCTGATTAATTTCTTGTGTCCATTTTTATATGACAGTTATGCTAATTTGGTATTTGAAGAGAAGGTCTGTGTACCTAGGATGCAAGCACGGCTGGTGAAGTTGCTGCTGAATGTGGGATATGTTTATCCCAAAAATGGTGCCTTAGGAAAAAACCAACGAGGACTTTCTTTAGTCATTAGTATGCCTCAAAACTCATATCTGTAACCTACTTCCCAAAATGAGGAAATTAGAAATATTCCTATTTTATGTATTACTAGATTTCATTAATTTACCTCTCGTAGAAGATCTCTCAAACTCAAGTCTATGTATCAGAATCAAGTCAGGTTAAAGTAGTTATCTTTGCCACATATGAAAATGGACATTCCCATTGTCTGCACTCATCCTGCTGTGTTTGTGATTTGTAGTCATCTGCCACACTGCTATCTATCTTCTTCCAATTCAGTTCCAGCCCTGCTCCATAGTTTTCTGCCTCATTCTTATTTCCTCGCCATTTCCAACAGTCTTTTATCCCCCTCAAGCTGCATAGTTTGATCTTCTAGTACATTTTGTCATTTTCCTCTCTCTAACACCATATATTCATCAGTCTTGCCTGTTTCTTGTCACAACTCCCAGTTATTATCACATTCCCAGTTTCCCTGATTTTCTTGCTTTCTCCATGCCATCCTCAGCATTTAGTCGTGGCTCAGTATACCTCTCAGTCTCCCGTCTCTCTCCAAGAATCTACCTGTTCATCTCGTCTGTCACCTTACTCTTGTAGATGCTTTCAATGAACACTCGTATAATCAGGTCTCACCTTTACCTCTGCATACCTTCCAACTTTGTGCTTCACTATTGTTACCCTCCTTCTTTTCCACACTCTTCCTCCAGCAGGCCACCTTCTTCTGTCTCCTTTAAGTTTTTTCTGTGAACTTGTTTGCTAAAGTGAAAATTTGAAAAAATTAGCTGAGAAAATAAATCACAGGAAGATCACACAGCCATTTATCGCCTAACACAATTTTTTTTTGTGTGTATTTTCCTTATGTGCTAGTTGATACCAGTCTAGATTGCAAGGTGGAAAAACAGAAGTGCTTTTTAAGCTGAGCAGTAGCATTGTTTATACTTATATCGCCTCAGATCAGATTAGATTCTCACAAATATTTAAGAATCCATTTAACATTTCTTTTCTCCTACAGCCTTTAAAGCAGCAGCACTCTGTTGATTCCTAGGTGAAGCCTGATACCGGGGACCGGAGCAGCTTCTAGCCAATGCTTCTGGCTCTGTCCAGGAGGTCTCTAGTATATACCCTTGGGTTATGTCCACACAATTAGGCAAAGCATGTGGTTCAGGCTCTTGACTTACATACTCCAGGTATTTTGCCTGTTTATTGCAGCAGTAAACTCAGTTACGAATCAAGGCGCTAGAGGTATCCCGTACAAAAGTTACAATCTTGGCTGAAGGGATGTAGCTCTTCTAGAAAAGGGCTAGAAATGAGTGCTCAGTACTTTTCATCTCTGATTAGGTTTCACTTTTGGGCCAAGCCTCTTTTTAGCACATCTTGTTCCTTAACAAGATGAACTTATTGAACTTACTGAACTTCTAGAGTGGGCTTGAACTCATACTTGCCTTCTTTATCTCCCTATTGCACCATTAGATGTATCACTAGATGGTTAATGCACAGGGCTGAAGCAGGTGCCACCACTCTTTTGATTCAATCAAGATTCAAAGATGTCTTTCCTTACAGTCATGACTCGCCTTCAGCAGGTACATGGGCTGAGGCAATGGCACGCAGGACTGCTGCAGTGTTACTCTGCCGTAATGTTCCCTGCTTGAACTTTGAGCCTTTGTATTGACTTGTGGTTCAGCACTGACAAGCACTGAGCTGCCTCTTTCTCCTCTCATTACATACATGATTCCTGAGAGCGTCTGCTTAATATCCTTCATTGTCTTTCATCTTTACACAACTGTCATTGTAATTGACTGGTCCCACTCTGTCCTCCAGAATATGAGAGTCTGTTCTCAATCTGAAAGTTGTGGTCCTATTTTACAGAATTGGAGGGGTTAGAAGGGACCTCTGGAGATCATCTAGTCCAACCCAGAGCAGGTTCTTCTACAGCAGGTTACAGAGGATTGCATCCAGGCGGGTTTTGAATATCTCCAGAGAAGGAGACTCCACAATCTCTCTGGGCAGCCTGTTCCAGTGCTCTACTACCCTCAAAGTAAAGAAGTTCCTCCTCATGTTCAGATGGAATTTCCTGTGTTTCAGCTTGTGCCCATTGCCCCTTTTCCTGTCACTGGCACCGCTGAGAAGAATCTGACCCCATCCTCTTGACGCTAGCCCTTTAGATATTTATAAGCATTGACAAAATCCCCTCTCAGTCTTCTCCAGGCTAAACAGACCCAGGTCTCTCAGCCTTCGCACATAACAGAGGTGCTCCATTCCCTTGATCATTTTCACCAACTTCACTTTTTTTTTTTTTTGAAAAATTCATGCCATTAATAATCACTGCTAGCTAGTTTTAAGATTATTGCCAATAACAGCAATACATTTCTCATATACTCCTCTTAACATAACTCTTATTGCACTAGTATTATATGTTGCAATATGATTTAGGAGTTTCAAATGAGGTCAAAGCCCGTTGCATTAAACTGCCTATATATGTGCAGCAAAAGAAATATCCTTGCTTAGTACCACTCGCTATCTCTATAAACAAAACATTTGGAAAAGCAGTGGTCTGGGCAAGGTCATCCCTCAAGTCAAGAGAAAGCCAAGGTGGCAAAGCAAGTCCTTCTCCTCTAGATTATGCTACGTACTCTGTTTATCTCCTTTGTCAAATCCTCGCCAGTCTGATCTCACTCAAGACCTGCGGTAGAAGGGAATAAAAGGATACAGTAAGACTTCATACAGTACAAGTCACCATGCCTCAGACTACTCCTGTGCAGTAAGCCCTGCTGCATGCACTGCCTTTTTTTGTGTTAGATGCATCATTAGGGCAAAAGCCCGGCTCTGTAAAGTTCACTAGGTGAACTTTTATTTTAGGTGTTCCAATACCTTCAAGAATCCGGCCTTGAAGGAGCGTAGGATCTGGTATTACTGATTGTCTCAGATTTCAAGCTATTTGTTTAATCAGATGTATTTATGTATAATACAGCACAGCTCATAAAAATGCTGTTTGGTTTGGCTCACATCTGGTAAGCTTCCCTGCTTCCCAGGGAAAAGAAAAAAAGCAAAGGATGTTTCTGCACATATTATGAACATAGAGGCTCCAATCAGCATGTGGTAATTTCAAAAAGCATAGTCTTTATATTTGAATTTAACCTGTTAATCTTATGTGTCTGATATTTTTTCTGCTCCTTTGCTTAGTCGCTCCACTGACAGCGTTGTTTAGAGCTAGTTTTGTTAAATACGGATATACACATTGTAATGCACTACACATTCAGCAAATGAGATCTTGGATATAGAAGAACAATGCCGGCAAGATACTACATATTTTCTACCCTATCAAATAAACTACATGTAATCCCCTCTCTGAAACATAATGCAAATGCAGCTGGACCTGAGACGACAGCTTTGAGACAGTCATTTTTCCTCCTCCATTTCCTTTCATAAAATGGTGTCCCGAAAAAAATCTGCTTAGGGCTGCAGGACTGAATAGTCTGCTCTGCATGAGAAAGGGGAGCTGCCCTATTTAAGGTGGAGTGCACAGCAAATGTCTTCCTTCCATCTCCCCTTTTTCCTCTCAATAACACATGGTTTATCTTCAGCAGAGGCAGGAATTGTCTCTCAGAAACCAGCCTTCTGAATTTCCACCTGAGGGGAGCACAGAACAAAGAACAGACATTAAGGAAATAGTTAACATTTGCCCATATGCCCTTTGGCTTGTAAAGAATGTTCACCAGAGTTTGAGAGACAGCAAGTTCAGGCCCATTTCTTGCTGGAAGCGTTGCAATGCCCCTGTCCCTCTCTTGTCACCTCTGCAGGCACTTACATATAGAGAGATACTGCTTTCATTATGTGTGAAAACAAGATGCCTCCTTCCAACAATTTCCAGTTTGAAAGACAAAATATACTTCTGGTTTGTGGCAAGTATACTCAGCAGAGGCAGTGGTAGAGTTGTGCTTGCTCACACCATGCTGGGAACCAGCTCAGACCAACACTCCATCTTGATCCTGCACCAATGCCAGTATCCTGAGGAATAATCATGGTCCTGGCAAGCAGGTCGAGGGAGGTGATCCTTCCCCTCTCTTCAGCACTGGTGAGGCCACATCTGGAGTGCTGTGTCCAGTTCTGGGCTTCCCAGTACAAGAGACACGTAGACTTACTGGAGCAAGTCCAGTGGAGGACCACAAGGATGACTGAGGGACTGGAACATCTTTCATAGGAAGAGAGACTGTTCAGCCTGGAGAAGAGATGGCTGAAGGGAAGCTGCTCAATGCATACCAATATATGTTGGGAGGGAATGACGTACAGGGAGTCAGACTTTTCCCAGTGGTGCCTGCTGGCAGGACAAGAAGCAATGGTCACAAATTAAAAAACAGGAAAATCAATCTGAACACAATAAAAAACTTTTTAATACATGGGTGGGCAAACCCAGGAATGGGTTTCCCAGAGAGTTTGTGCACTCCCCATCTGTGGAGATACTCAAAATATGACCGGGCACAATCCTGGGCAGCCACCTCTAGGTGACATGGCTTGAGCAGGGGTGTTAAACCAGATGATCCCAGGAGGTCCCTGCCAACATGAACAATTCTGCGATTACTGAAACTCTACCATAGGGTTGCTTTAGTCTTGCAAACAATTTTTTCCATACCCTTTATGTTTCCTCTCAGGACTGTTTCCTGACCAATTCCAGCTGTAGCAGAGGCAATGTTGGTAACACCAGGTTGGGGGCACTATCAGCTCCTACAGAGAGGGAGTCCATATTTATAGTTGTGAGATTGCGTCTGCAGAGCCACTGCCCATTATTCAATACATTTCAAGTGCAGTGTCAGTCTAGTTGGACAGATGAGGTTGTATGTGCTCAGAAGCCGTCTAGTGCCATAGCTACCACCCGATGAACAATTTGTGGACCATACTTCAACTACTAGATTCTGGGAAGGATTAGTTAAGGAGAAAGAAAAGCAACGTTCAACAGGAAACAGACTTCTCATTGTGCCCCTTCATTGTGTATTCTCTGTGCTCCCTTTTCTGCTCAGTAGCACAGGCTAGTTTCGGACACTCTAAATTGTCAAGAGCAGCAAGGGGTTACCCGGAGTGTGCTTTGTTTGGCAATACAGACGGCTTTTTTTGTTAACTGACTTGAACCTATTGTCTGCGTTCCCGCCTCCCATACCCTCTCTCCTATACTCACCACCCTCATCCCCAGCCCAGCTCACCCTCTGCAGATCCCGTTACAGTCTTTGGGTTCATGAAGTACAAATTAGCATAATCAGATTAGCTGCATGGGGTTGTTCAGCATGGAGCTGAAAAGGAAGAAAAAGAAAAAGTGGTTCACAAAGACAAGCCTTGAGGAGGGCAGAAGGGGGTGGTATTGCTGTTGTGCTGTGGTGCTGAAAACTTGCACCTGCATAGCAAGCAGATCCTCTTCTCACTAAGGACTCTTAGATGGTATTAAAGCATAGAAATTAATTGGGGGGAGGGTAAGGAGGCAGAGAAAGGATGACAGGAGGGCTGGGCTGGAGGGGAGGGGAGAGAAGGGAAGAGGAGAGGAAAGGAGGGAAGCAGAAGGCAGGGGAGGGAAGGGGAGGGCAGAGGAGAGTTTCTATTAATTGAATTATCTGAACTGGGAATGTATGGTTTGGTGACAGTGGAAAACATTGTTTGATTCCTATTTATCGTGGTAATCTGGCCTATCAAAATAAGAGTGTTAGAGTCTCTGCAGGACATTCATAAGGAACATGGTAGGAAAAGCAAACTGTCCAGGGAGAGGGCCGGGGGAGAAGGTGTTCTTGGGCATTTTCTGTGGTGGTCTTGCACAGCTAACACTAGTAAGCAATCTCATTGATTGCCTTAGTGCCTGCCCTGATTTTCTCCTTTCTGCCCTCACTGGGAGAAGAACCCTTCCAGAAGACTCAAGACTCAAATCCATAGCCACAGATTTTAAAAGCAGCTAGTTGCTTAATATGCTTTTGTATTCAGGAACACGAGATGAAATGACTTGAAATCTTTTAAAAAAAATTTCAGATACCTTCCAAGGCTGCCCCCACATTGCCAGGTCTTCCAGCTCAATTCCTTGACCAGTCACCCTCGTCTTTCTGAGGTATCTTAAAAGCATGCATGGATAGACATTGCAAGAAAAGCACTCCAAAAAGCAGCCATGACAACCCTAAAATCTTTTAAGTTGAGCCCTCAAGATCAAGAGTCTTACTGACAGCCATAACCCTAGACTTTTTCAGTACTTCACAGAGTCAGGATAAAAACAAACAAACATAAATGTCATGATAAGTCCAGCTTTAAGGCAACATATATGACAAGCCCCTAGCTGACTCAAACCTGCAGTTTTTGAGAGGAAATACTGTGTTTGCTTCCATTTACCTTAAAAGAACATGGCAGAGAACTTCTGGAAGTATTTAACATACTAAGTTGTGATACTGGGCTCCCAGGTTCAAGAGGGACAGGGAACTGCTGGAAAGGGTGCAGCAGAGAGCTACAAAGATGATTAGGGGACTGGAACACCTCTCTTATGAGGAAAGGCTGAGGGATTTGGGTCTCTTCAGTCTGGAAAAGAGACGACTTAGGGGGGACCTTATCAACACTTATAAATACTTAAAGGGTGGGTGTCAGGAGGATGGGGCCAGGCTCTTTTCAGTGGTGCCCGGGGACAGGACAAGAGGCAATGGGCACAAACTTGAGCATAAGAAGTTCCACCTAAACATGAGGAGGAACTTCTTTACTTTGAGGGTGGCAGAGCACTGGAACAGGCTGCCCAGAGAGGTGGTGGAGTCTCCAACTCTGGAGACATTCAAAACCCACCTGGACGCGTTCCTGTGTAACCTGCTCTAGGTGACCCTGCTGTGGCAGGGGGGTTGGACTAGATGATCTCCAGAGGTCCCTTCCAACCCTATGATTCTATGATTCTATGATTCTGTGACTCTATGATTCTATGAAAAAGCAAGGACACTTTTACTATTATTTTAACAACATTATCATTCATTTGACTTTAGAAATAAGCAATTTACTTACTTACAAATATATTGTTAAGGGAAATATAAAACATATTTAGATAATCAAAAACATGTGATCAATGTTTGTCTTATTGGTTCAGAAGCATATACTCTTGGGAAATGTTTGAAATTAATAGGAGTCACTATATCAGGGCTTTCAGAATTGCCTAACTGGCAGTTTGGCTTACTTGTTAGATGTAACATAAACAAGGTAGTGTTGTTCTGTTTTCTGTAGATCGTATAATGTAGATGATATGTAAAGAAGTAATACAGAAGAAGTCTACTCCCCTAGAACAAGAGTAGTGTCCATCCAGGTGTCTCAGACGTGGAATAACCATCCTGCATGCTTTCTGCCACTTTCACTGACATTTTGTCTTATATTCTTTTTTGTCATTTTTCTTTTTCCTTAGTCTGAAACACTAATTTGGATTTTAAAGGCAAAATTTGTGTGTTTCCCCCTTTGCATGTGACCTTAAGTGAACTTCAACATGGACTTCAAGGAGATGATAAGGGGAATATAGATAGATAGATAGACAGGCAGACAGACAGGCAGGCAGGCAGACATATACATGTATATATATACGCTTTCTAATCTGTTCAGCTATTTAGTTCAAAATTGACAGGTAAAATTGTCCTGCTGAAGTTACCTGCCATGAATTTCTCTCCTCTCTTCCAAATCTGAGAGCTGGGGAACACTCACTGGCATTCCACATGTCTATGCAGAAATGTGGCCTTTGAGACTGGGCTGTCCTGTGCCAAACACAGTGGCTGGGCATGTTCACCAGATGGCAGCTGGCCACTCTTCTGCGCCTGAAAATTTAGGGAAAACATTTGCACCATGGCTCAGGAGGATGAGCCAGAGAGGGCAGCTCCCTTCAGCATTGAGTCATTTTAGTTCCCATTCAAATGGTGGGAAGGTTTCCCACCCAAGCGGGCTGTGCCAGCGCCGATTGCTTTTGGCAAGTCCAACCTGCCAGGCTCACTCGCTCTGTCGGGGAATCTCAACTGGCAAACAACTTTTTGCCACTCAGCCCAATAGAGATGACTGTAGAGCCTCTTAACAGGGCCAGATACTTTCTTCTGAAAAAACCTTTTAACCCACTGGCAGTAAAACACTTCAGGTCACAGCCAGCTGGCCTGAGCATTTGTGGTTAGCGAGGTCTAATAACCTCCACTCAAAATGCTTTTAGGCATTGTAGTTTCCTCTTGAGAGTCTTCAGGTCTTTCCAGTGAGTGTAAAGCCTTTTAAAGCTTGAATTTAATACTGCGTAGTCCTGAACTGGGGGAAGCTACAGGTTATGTTTTGGTTGGTTGTACATCTACATATCAGAACACAGTAATTCTGCTGTAATTTGAGGAAGATTTAATACTGGCTTTCTTAGCCTTTCTAAGCCTTTCTTAGCCTTTCTAAGGCTCCAGGACTGAGCACTGCTGTCTGCCAGGGTTTGCCAAATACAGTCACCAAGAGAAAAATAAATGCTAAATGTTGTCTACACCGAGGGCTGGAGGCAGAACACCTTCCTGGAGTCTTGCTGGCTGTGGGTTGTCATCCTTTAGCTTTCCATTGAGGCTACCTAAGAAAGAAAGGTGCAGAGTAAGCGATTTCAAAGAAAGTGAGGGATCTTCCCCAGATCTGAGGTATTCAGTGTTGTTCACAGTGCCCCTGGCCAGCTGTAATGGTGGGTGTATGGGGAACCTCTCCTGCCCTGTACTTGTGGATACCTCTCTGCGTTGCTTACCAGCATAACAGTCCAATGCGGGCCATGCTGACATCCACAGGAGTCTCCCTGACTTCTTCCCACCCGTTGTCCTGCACCGCCCCTGTGCTATTTTGTGCCATTGATGCTCAGCAGTGGAGATGTACCCACAGAAAGGATGGTTGCTCTTTGACTCTCTTTTTGGCTCTCAGTGCCTAGGCGGGTCCCTTTTCCAAGAGGTGCTCCCAAACAGGGGCTTATCACAGGATCCTCGTTTGTGCACTGTTGGGTTTGCAGACCGTGGAGGGGTGGGATGTGCATTGGTTTGCATGTATGGGAAGGGGATAGGGGGAGGATACAATGGCATGAGACTTAATGCTGTTTCTCACAGAAGAGAACTGGACCAACCCAGATTGCAATGAAAATGCTATCCGTGGCTTACTGACAGAACAAAAATGAAAATTCAACCAGATACATATATCAACCAGATAGAGGGCAATCTCTACCTCCTGCAACCCAACTACTTATTTGAGCTGCTTCCTCCACCCCACCTTCTCCCTCTGATTCTCTCAGCACCTGCTGTATTAAAAATACAATTACATCCCTGAAAAGTGATGGATTTAGACTCTGTCACTTTGTCGATGACCTTTAGATTTAAGACTGGCTCCCAAGTGACCCCTGCCCCATAGGTCAGTAGTTAAGTCGCCCATTCTCTCCACCTCCTTTCATCACCCAGCCTTCAAAGAACAAAAGTCAGATTGGCCTTGCTCACACTACTTTAGCCATGGTCACTGCATATCATTCCCTAGCAGCAAAGAAATTTGTGGGAGCCAGTTAGATACTGGAAGATAAATTACTAAACAATTCATGAATCGTATGCTTCTAAAACACATTGGTCCTGCAGCTTCCACTTCTTGCTCAGCCCAAGATGCTAGGATGAGTCTTGGCGTCCTAAAACAACTTTTGTTTTGTTATTTATTCTAACTCAGGAATCGTGTGAGTCTCCCTCTGCTATGCTCATTGTACCCTCCTCCCTGATTTAGATGCAGTACAACTAGCAAGGCTGCTGAGTACATGCCTCACCAGAAAGTTTTCTTTGGCATGGGCAACACTCCAGAAAAAAAAGGCACCATGCAGATCTAGCTGTTCACTATGCGATGTCCAGTGCTAGGCACAGTGTGTTCACATCAGCCAGGATTTGAATCCACTGAATGCCAGGCCAAAACCCTGATTGTGGACCTGCCTTTCCTCTAACCACAGCCTGGCCATCACTAGGATTCATGCACAAGACTACAGCATCCTGGTAAGACACAGTTGCAACATATTTCTTTCATTACCCAACTCAAATATACAACTTCAATCACACTCCATAGCCATAAGGGAGATACGGAGAAAATGGACGTAATGAAGCTGTCTGTACGGCAGGCTTGTTCCTGGTGATGTGTGGGCTACTTTTAAGGACAGCGTACATTGCACCTCTCCTGGCATCGGTTCTATTAGGTTCCATGATAGCTGAAGAGTGGCACTTCTCTGCTAGCACCCAGCCTCTGATGAAAGTAATTTTCATTTGACCTGAAATGTGGATCTTTATTCTTCCATTGATCATGATGCAAATTCCAAATAAAGGAATGTCTCACTGGAATTTCTGCTTCACAAAAGCAGAACCCTTTATGCAGGTTAGGCAGTACCATGGGTTGGAGGGAGCCGTGACTCTTTTAACTTTGCACCATGCCTTTTTGTATCAGGAGATACCAAAGATGCTTCCAGAAGATACCACCTTAGCTGGTCTTCCTTGTGATATTGACAGCCATACCCTCACAAAAAAGAAAAAAATTAAAAAAGGAAAAAACTCCAGCACTGCTAGTTACAACTAGGAAACTCAGTAAGGACCTTAAGACTAGGGACATTCTCGTCATTTATACTAAGGTTTGCTACTGCTGCAACATATGTGAGACATTTTCAGCCAGCTCTAAATGACTTGGTATGCCTCCGTGCCACAGGTCCCATTATCTCACAGCACAGCACCATGTTAACAAGCCTCCATGCCCGCTTCCAGAGGAGGCATTGCCACGTGATCCTGAGCACACTAATTTGGCATTACCTGCTGTAAGCAGAGGGTCCTCTCTAACGTGGCATTGCCTTGCTTAGTATAGTTACATATTTTGCTGATTTCATTACTTTTCTGTATAATCTCTTGAGACAATACCTTTCTCAGGCACATATTGTGCAGAAATCCCCGCCTTGGTTTCTCACGGAGCAGCCTCAGGGCTGTGAGGCGTCCAGTTGAACACAAAACTGAAATTGGCCCTATGTCCCAGTGTTTTCCCATCTTTGCCTTGCAACTTCTGCATCTGTCATCCTAGTGCTTCCTCTCCCTCTCCCAGCCTCATATTCAATTGGGGATTAGGGAGTTCCCACCAGGTGTTAGCCAGAAAGAGCAGCTTTACATCCTAAGCTCCCCTCAACTTTGGAGGAGTTTTTATATCTGAACCTCAACTCCAGTCCGAATGTGTAGGTTTTGCCTATCTGAACATCCCCAGATAACAACAGACACAAATCAGAGTCCAAATTAATTCTTTAGGGTGATTTCTGCTTTTTAAAATGGAGTTGGTTAACATCTTTCCAACTGTGAATATTTGGAAGACAAACACAACAGTGTTGCACAATGAATTTTTATTTATCTGTCTTTTTCAAGAGCTGGTGAAAATCTTCTTAGCATGTAGCTTGAAAAACAATTCAACCAAAAAGTGTAAGAAATCATAATAAACAAAAAATTCCTGTCATTCTTCATCGTCTGATAGTGTTGTGTCTAACATCAAGAATCTTGTGTAAGTGCTGAACAGTAGAACAATTCTCTACTGGAAATTACATTGTGATGGTTTTAGTATCCTCTACCAAGTGGTATGCAAATGTAAAATGAAATTTTGGAGGAGCTTAAAAAGACAAAGATTAGTTTCTTAAATAATTTATTTGGAATATATTAGATGTTAAATAACATCATATAGCACAAAATGTGGTCAGTTATACCATATTTGTCCATGATCATACAGATCAGAAATCCACAAAACACAAAGGAAAAACCTGACAAAAAAGAAGTATCTTTGGTACATAGATCTAGTCAAATACATGCTGAACGTGAGAGTAAGGAGCTCCTAAATGGAAAGGAGAATAAAAAAAGAGATGATATGAACCAAAGCAATAACAAGAAGGGAAGCTTTTTGTAGTAGAAACTATAACAAGCATGTTACTTCACAAAATTGCCAGGTTTTCTTTCCTCTTCCCTGGACAGTAACTATGCTCACAAGATGTTTTGGCTTGCCTTGGTGACGTGCGTTTTGTAGAATAACAAGTAGCTGATAGACCAAATAGCACGGCCACACCTTGCCCCTAAGTGCTCTGATTTACTTGGAGTAATTTGTCCTGCTGTAACTCCCAGCAAGTCAACAGAAAGCTAGGAGGAGGACTTGGCTCATTACCTTTGAGGCACTGTGCAGAAGAGGCTGTGACTCCATTCAGTAACATTAAAGCGGGCAGAGGCGGGGAGAAAACAGTACCAATTTCACAGACCGTGCAAAAGGCTCTTAGTGCGTTTCCACTCAGCTGCTCTCCAGTGCAGTCCTCAGCCCTGATGGCTCAGAAATGCAGGGATAAGCAAAATGAAGATTAACAGTGTTCAGAAACAAAGTGAAATCACCATGAAGCCTTTCAGCTTTTTTTTTTTTTTCTTTTTCCCCCCTTTCTCTTTTGGTCAAAAGCTGTCCACTGGCACCCCTGTACCCTACAGCACCAGCCCTGGATGGGGTGAACTGTGTTCTTGTCAAACCCTGGTCTTTGTTAATGCCCAGGACAGCCCAGTACATGCTTAGCAGGAGCAAGCCCTGGGTTTTTTTGGTGCACCTGCTTGTTAGTGAGTCTTTAAAAGGCAGCACAGCTTTGGGTAACAAATCTCCTCATGCAGATGGGCTGCACGTATTACGTGCACAAACCCTATATCTGCTTCCTGAAAGTAGCTCATTGTCTCTTGAATACACAGAAACAGCCTAGGGACATGCCTTGGCACATGGGAGCTCCTTTTCTTCACCAGTAGTGAATAGTTTTGTAAGCAGTGAAGTGGACCTTGGTCCACATGGAAATCAAAAGGACCTATGTCATGGGGAGCAGGATCTGACCAGGGAGCAGTTTTACTTAAACCCGGTGTCATTTTTTCTCTTGCTTTAGGCAGCTTTATAACTTGCATGAGCAGTCCCGACCTTTGCTGACACAGGTTACAGCTCGTTCATGAAATTAAATTGACTTGCGGGCAGGAACCCACAATGGTCATTTTCATGAAACTTCTTTTCATCCTGCTTATCACCTAAACAACCTACAGCACGGTGGCTGGTGTTCCCTAGAGGGAACTGACCCACTGAATCCAGTGGAAGACATTTACACCAATTTCTTTGTCCTTCCTCCATCAGCCTGTTGGGGATGGCGTCCAGATGGAGGACCCTCAGCTACAGCAGGCAAAAGCAGGGGGTTTAAAGGCAGTTAGTTGGGTACATAGGCAGCATGCCCCTAGTCTTGCCCACGCTATTGTTACCCTCCCTGGGGCAGACATCAACCCAACTTCATGCAGCCCAGTGTCACAGCACCAGGGTCTTGCAGGTGACAGCGAGGATGTGTGCGGCCTGATTGTGTCTGCCACAGCAGGGCGTTAGGGCTGGTTCAGGAACTCGCTGCCCAAGACCTGCTTAGCCACCAACTTGTTTGATAGGCTTTTAAGGCAGCTGGAGTGTAGCTGACCGGCTTCCTTCACATGCACACTGTCCCTGCTGTAGAGGAGGTTTACTCTGACTATTGAACATACTGATACTCATCCCTGACTGCATCTTCTTTTATTTTAAATTGTCCTTTTTACTTTAACCTAATGTTTAATTTTGTTTAATAACATCTTCCTCTGGCTCTAGGGATCCCTCTAATCTGATGGAGGAAGATGTAAACAGGTTCAAGGGCTGGGACTTCTGTTTTCAAAGAAAAAGAATCAAGCTGGAAATAAGATTCACAGTCTCAAGAGTGAGCGCAATTAGCCCCTAGAACCAGTGGTGGAGAACTGTGGTAAATATCACATCTCTCAAAATCTTTTACTACCAAGGCCAGATGTCTGTCTTCGACAAATTTTGTGGTGCAGTCATCATTCTTGAGCTCAGTAGTGTTTCCTCCAAATAGCATGGGAGAATAATCTCTTTCCCTGCCAGAAACGCTGGATGAATTTCTATGGCCTGATTTATGGAGGAGATCAGAGCAGAAGGCCCTTCTGGCTTGGACTCTGCTGTGACAGCAGTGAGTCCTTCCAAGTTCCCAGAGGCTGCAAGTTCTGTCTGGTCTTACGGGTTGTTGGCTGACCAAGGATTTCCTTTCCTATTAAATAAAAATCTCTACCAAATAAACCAGTAATAAATATAAATAAATAATCACAGTACATCATAGAGGAGCAACCCACAGATTCTGCATAAAGAGGGGGACTATCAGACTAACACCAAGACTGCACGTCTCATTGTCTCCTAGGGGGATGATGTCTCTGACCAGCACTCTACTATATTGCTGCTCATGCCAGGAGAGGAGACACCACAGTTTTCAATCAAAGTCAGCTCCTCTATGCTTTGCAAGTGTGGGGCTTGCTGGAAGAACCCCAGGATGCTGCCCCGTGCTGCCACTGCTGTCTGCTGCAGGCCTGGCTCTCCCAGGACCTTGACTAGGAAGTTGATGTATCTCATAGCTAACCGGAGCGTCTCATTCTTGCTCAGTTTTTTGTCTGGCGGGTGGGTGGGAATGAGCTTCCTCAGCTTGGCAAAGGCACTGTTGACATTTTGCTGCCTCCATCGCTCCCTGGTGTTGGTGAAGATCTTCCTTGTCATTCTCAAGGTGCTGCAAAGCAAAAGAGAGAGGAGTGAATGCTAGATACCCCTGGCTTTCACACAGGCTGCTGCTCTGGGGCCAGCGTAATTTCTGGGCCAGTTGCAAGCACATAGTGATGGTGCTAGGCATTTCTAATTTTTGCCACCTGTGGCTAGTGCCCTTGTCCTGTGTGTTCTGCACAGATCCACCCCAATCTCTAAAGTCATGGCCCCATTCGCAGCCACGATCATAAGCATTGCACCTGCAACCAGATGTCACAGTTCAGTAAGGACTTCACAAAGAAGTAAATTCATTTCCTCATAGAACCCTTTGGTGCTGCTAAGAGCCCAGCCTCTCCAAGCTTCTGAGAGTTCCCATGCAGCAGAATTACCAAAAGCTAATGCTTTAGTGTCCCGCCAGGCTGCGTGAGGCAGTTTTTGCAGTGGAAGGCAGGCAGAGAGGCAGGCCCAGGGCAGAACATGTCCGTGCTTTCACACCCCCAGTTCACACCTTCCTGGGGGCTGCTCCCAGCTGGCCCAAGCTTGGTGACTCGTGGCTGGAGCTAAGCCAGGTGGACCTTCATCATGGGCCTTCAGTGAGCTGTCAGCCAACACTACGGACGCACATGTCTACGGTTATTTCAGGAGACTTCTCCAGGGAACCAACCATCTGGTTCCCTGCCCAGCCCACACTGACTGCTCACTGCTGGTGGCAGAGACTCTTCAGTCTGATCCATTCAGGCTTCTGCTTTAGCCTCTGAGAGCTGCCAAGACTAAGCCACAAGTGCCATGAGTGCAGGCTGCAGAGAGAAAGTGTGATTCCTACGAAACGTGCAGGCATCCCAGCCAAAACATCCACATAGCTGTTCCCTGCCTCACAGGGCAGCAAAGGGAACCCAGTGCCCAGAGCAGACCTGGCAACAGAAGAGCACTGTGCAAGGGGCACAGGGTAATTGTAAATCCCATTTACCGGAAAGGTAATCAAAAGCTCTTGGGGTTGCCCTAACCCTGCTCCCACCGCCATTGGAAAGAGTCTTCCCTTCTCTCCCACAGCCCTGCAGGAGACACTCACTTCTCCATTTCTGAAGCTGTTTTTTGTGCCAATGGCATACAGACAGTTGGAGCAGGGAAAACCTATCTGCAGCCAAGAGACTAAAGGACAAATGTTTCCACTTACCCTCCCATGCATGTGAAAACCTCAGCTTTTTATATTCATTGGCAAACCCAACCTTACAGCAGTCCCACAGGGGACTGGGGAGCAGGGGGGGATAGCACCCTTCACCCTCAGAAAGGGGTGATCAGTTTGGGGTGATAGCCCAGCTGTGATCCCATCTCCGTACGAAGCAGCCTCATACCATGCAAGACACTCGGGGTTCACCAAACTATGTGGTAACAGTCCGGGTGAATAAAGAAATCTTGCTGTGAGTTGGAGGTTAATTGGGGTGCCCTGGCAAGGAGACAAGACGTGCATAGCAGATGGGGAGGTTCCCTCCCAGCTCCTTCAAGCCCCAGTCCAGCAGTGACTACAGGTCATGAGGGAAACAGAGTCACAGGCTCATAAATTATGCCAGAGCCGTGTTCGGAGACCTTGGTCAGAGATGCAGCTAATACAGATGCACCCATGTGTACTATATATTGTTACCCTCATGCCGCCCGTACCTCCCCGGCTCCTCTCGGCCGTAGCCTTTACAGAGCTAACACATTTCTATTTTGGTAGAAGCCTGAAATTACTGTCAGGCCCAGTTGTCTACTCTGCCTTCACGGGACAAGAAAGTTGCCTCATCAAAATGTCTTTGCTTCATGAGAGTCTCATTTGAAAAACAAACTCTCATATTTCAAGTGGCTGAGGGGTTTTCATATTTTTTGTAGACTTATGTTGAGCCCCATTGCTTGATCTGAAAGGGGACTGTAGCACTCTTTTTTTTATTATTCTCCTACCATTACTTTTGCCTTGTCCTGTGGGAACAAATCTACTTGGCACTTTGCACCTACCTGAAACAGCTAGCACGTACCTTTTTGGCAAGAAATCCAGAACTTCGCCACATCAGTGATACGGATTTTAAACATTGTCTTCCAGTGTTCCGCTATACTGCAGCACATTCACTCCCCAAAGGCAAAACTTTTGCCTTTACAAGTTTTATTCTTCCAAGCAGCTGCTTGGATCCATGTGAAGTTCAGAGTACCACCTGCTTCTCTCTTTTTCCCTTCTGTTTTGGTGTTTTGTCTTTTTTCTTTTTTTTTTTTTTTTTTTTGGGGGGGGGGGGGAGGGGCGGGGGGATGGTTTGTTTTGGGTTTGTTTTTTTTTAAGACAAATTTATCCATGTACAAAGTCAGTTGTTTTTTGTAACGCCGGGGAAAGCTATTTGGGCTTCCTCGTGTCTTCTAATGGGTCGGGTGGATTGTATTTTGCCAGGCCTCTCAGTCTGCGCTGTAATTCTGGCATGTGGGTCTGGGTTTGCCTGTTTACACCTCAGCTACAAATACCAACAGTGGGTCAGCTCTTCTCTTTCCCCTGGGGCAGACAGCCCCCAGCGAAGGAAAGCAGGTTAGCATCCAGCCCTGGCGCTGTGAACATGTCATCTCGTCCTGTTAGCAGTATTATTAGTACAAAAATAACCCCAGCCTACTCCTTCACACTACGCTTCCTTTGTCTGTCTTCTCTTGCCTTTGGAAAGGACAATACTACGTTTGTGGCCACAAGCCTTGTCAGCAAACAGATGCCTTTGTGAGACCAGCTCCTGCTTTGCACTTCAAAAACGTGTGTTTGTATTTCTGACATTTATTCAAGATCAGCAAATATACAGCTCCTCCCCCAGCGCCTCCTCCTGCGCTGGCAGCTCTACCGGGAGCTTCATTTCAGGTTTGTAGACTTATGTTGAGCCCCACCTCCGTACATCTCTCCACCCTAAATTCCTCTCTCCTTTCTCCCATTACTGTTGTGGTTTTCCAGTCGTTGTGCTCAGAGTTTCGGCTAGAAACGTGAGAGAAAAACGAGCCTGGTCCAATCCTGCATTAACTGTAATATTTCAGCACAGGTTCTTTTCTCGTATCGTCACCTACACATCCCTCTAGTTCTCTGTAATGACAGCACCTTCCAGTTAAAATGCAGCGAGTTTCCTGACAAGGGATCTGATTTCCATTCCTTTTGTCTCATTCCCTTCCTCCTATTCCCTCCTTCTCCCCAACCCTCCCCACCAAGCTTGGCTTTCAATATGCTATTACTTGCAGCTTTAGGTCTTAGCTAATATTGCACATCTGATCAATGTATTCTTTAGCTTTCTCTGGTGTACTGTATAAAATATGTATTGTCTAGTGGCTGTGTGTGGCTTATATCCCACCAGTTCTTTTTAAATCTGTGCAGAAACCACCCGTTTGTACATATCATGGGCAGATACATTGCATTAACCTGCAAAGCTTCATTTTGTGCTTTCTGGTCATCTCCCCTAACCACATGTTAACAGCGCCACATTTAGCTGACGATAAAGAAACCCAGGAATACATCAGGTTAAATTCAAGAGGATTAATTCTGCTCTCAGGAATGTAAATCTGGAAAGTTCCACCATTTCTGCTGGAGGAATTACTCTGAAGGGCAAAATGTTGCCACTGAGGACAGGATTTAACTCAGATCAAGAAGACAAATCCAGCAGGGGTGGGTAAGCACGGTTTCATGAGCTAAGATCCACATCTGCAGTGTGTAAAGAGAATTGTGCAGAGAAATAACTCCAGCCCAGCAGTGAATCTGCTCCAACAGCCAGGAGGAGAGAAAACAGAACCCCGTCACCCACCAAACGGATAACTGAAGCTCTTTCCACACACACACCCCTCCGCCTACCCGTTTGAAAAATATAAAAATGGGAGGGGGGGGGAGAATACTGTCTGTGGTTAATGCAGCCGCAAGTGTCACCAGACAAAAGGCTAAACAATAGCAAAGATGAAGATCTCTCCCTGGGTAGTAGCAGTTCTCACAGCCTCCCTATGCAAAAGCCATTCAGGCGGCAGCAGAGCAGCTCGGGCACAAAGCACCGTCTCTGCTAGGACATCCCCGGCAAATGGCCCCTGAGCCAGCGGTTAATGTCTGAGGGCTGGCAGGGGACTCGCCGGGAGCCCAGCACTCAGTCATAATTAGCAGGCTGCTATTAAATAAAGATCTTGGATGAGAAAGTTCCTCCCTCAAGTTATACCTTTGACCTCGGTGAGGCTAAATCCGTGTTGAAACTGGCCACTGGAGACCCACTCCTGCAAATCTTAATCAGACAGCAGATGCCTGCTGCCAGCAAGAATTGGAGTGCTTCTAGTAAACCTGCAGTGCCACGCTGTTACTCCACTGGGGAAACCCAGTGCCTGCTAAAATTGGTTATTTAACACAGTGCATTGGATTCTGTGAAGTCCCCTCAGCCCTTAAGTAAATGGCAACAGAAGAGCAGATGGTGCCTGTTTCCTGTACCAGGCAGGTGCTTGTGAGCCTGATCTACCACAGGGAGCAAAGATTCCCCAGCTATCGCTCCTCGCTGCCGCGCTTTGTTCACTTCGCATCAGTGCGATCTGGAGAAGAGGAGAAAGAGGAAGCTCATTGTTTCCCTCTTCAGTTCCATGCGAGCCTCGGAGCGTGGGACTCGGATCCATGCAGAGGGGAAGATTGAGCACGGATGTCACAAGACATTACACTGCCCATCCATAACGTGTGACGTTTTTTCCCACCCCCCCACCCCCTAGGAGGAATAAGCTCAGACTCTTTGCAGCTGAACCATGCTCTGTTTGCTGCACGGTCGTTCGGACTGCCGTGACTTCCCTTGGACTGGGAGGGGAAGGAAGAGGAGAGGAGACAATGCTTGCAAGAGCATTGCGTAGTGCAGGGGGGTTGGACTAGATGACCTTTAAAGGTTCCTTCTAACCCAACACATTCTATGATTCTATGATTCTAAGAGGAGCAGTGCACCTCTGGGTGCAGGCTTTTCCCTCCCAGCTTTCCTCAGACCCCCGTCTCCATCGCCGCCTCCCTGTATCTTGGCACTATACCCCCACACAAGTGCATCCCACCTGGAATCCCACGGGTATGCTGGTGGACAAGGACATGAGGAGGGAGCACAGTGCAGTGAGATGAGCGCTGGGATGGCAATCAGGGAGTTGAGCTTCTGTCCTCATTTCTGCTGTTCCTTTGCCTTGGGAAAATTCCTCTTTTTTTTTTTTTTTTTTTTTTTGCTGCACCTCCGTGTTCTTCCTGCCTGTAATTATTTTGTCTCAGCTGCAAGGTTTGTGGAAAGGAAAGCATTTTTGGGTGTGGGTGTTTTAGAGCAGCCGCCAGCACATGGTGGCCCAGCCTTGCTCAGCACTGGTGGGTGCTGCGCTTGTGTAATGACAGAGGAGAGCCTCTCCCAGCCCTCGCAGGACAATTCCTAACACCTGCAGGGAAACTTAATTTTATTTCAAATAAGATGTGGGAAGAGCAGCTACTTCAGGAGTAAGCACGGGCTCCTTCCACTGCCTCACGCCTCTGTCAGGAGTGGTACCTAACAGTCATACCACGGTACAAAGCGCAGCGGAGCAGCAAAAGCGCTATAAAGCTAAAAGTGCTGACAGAGTGATTTACCCTTTTTAGAGTCTGTAAATCTGGGACAAAACACACACAGTGAAGTCTCTGCTTCTGGGAGCCCTCCTGTCTGAGGGCAGCATTTACAGCTACGCTGTGCTCTCGTTCAACCTTAAAAAAAAAAAGGAAATTGCTGCAGTCTTCAAAAGCAACTGTGTAAAGGTCTCAAGCTCAAGTCAGCCTGCACATTTGGGGATACTAGTCTATACATGATCACGTTTTCAAAAGGCAAGTTTTCCACCTGACCCAGTGCTGCCCGTGGGTTGCCTAGCTTTGTAATCCGGTTGCCCTCCTAGACGGGGCAGATCCAGAGCGAGGGACAGAGGTTGCTGCTTTATGAGATATCAGCCTAGCCTGTAGACTTCATAACCTGGGCACCCTGGCGTCACATCCCCTAAGGCTGCCACAGGAAAGGTAGGTCTGTAAAGTGATGGGCTGCCACCCAGCAGGCATTTGGGAGAGCACAAAATGTGGAGTTAAGGACTTACCATAGCGATGAAGAGGTTTACTCAAGGAAACCCTGCACATGGAAGTGGTTTTGGTGGTTCTTTTTTTTCCGTGGCTCCCCTCTTGTCAATGTTTTTAACGTTCCTTTGCAGTAAAGTCAAATTATCCACAGCTCTGTGCAAAACAAAGAACCCACTCATGGGCTGCAACAGATTTTGCTAAACGGAGATCTGGTGTATCGGCATGGACATGACAGCTTGCAAAGCTGAGAAAGGAGCTCTCTGCCAGGAGGTTTAGCTTTTGTTCACTAAACTTGCACTTGTGTTATTTTCTGTACAAGATCTGAGAGTCTTTCTTGGAATTGTGCTTCTCTGTCCTCCTGGTCCCATCTCCAGGAAGGCCCTCTTGAGTCAAAGTCTGAACTACAGTTCCAGTGGGTTTCCTTTAAAAACAGCCTCTGCCCAATTAACTTCCTGAATATTACATACAGACACTATCCCTGTGCTTCAGGGTTAACACGGACAAGAAAAGCAGCGTGGCAGTCTTCTGGAAGCTCTTCAGGGACTCATTTTTTTTACCAGACTTAGTGTGCAAAACCCCATTCCACACAGATGTTTTCTCCCACCTCGTAAGAGCACATATTCCCACATGCTGGTCCCAGCACCTGCCACTACGAGGCAGTAAGGTAATTGTTAATAGCAAAAACATGTACATTTGCTTTAATTTCCTTGCCTTGCCTGCATGTGTAGGAAAGCCCACATCCTCCTGGCTGAAGGTCTGTTGTGTAAAGAATGAGGGGGGGGTCAGATGCTGCATGTCCCACAAGTCGGCAAAGACTGGTCTGCAGCAGCTCACATTGCTGCAGGAGTTGTTAGGAGCTAAGAAGGGAAAACCCAGTGCTGTAAGGGACATTTGCATCAGATCTTGTATTATTTTTGGATATGACCCCCAGATAGTATTTGCTTTTGCATTTTATCCAGGTGAGCTCTCTGATAGCAAATCTCTCTGACTTCAGCAAAAGCAAGACTGAAAATTTGACAGCATCCTGATAGCGGCATGCAGTGCCCTCTCTTCCTACCAAAAACAAGTTAAAACCAGTCTACTAACCACCATGGCATCACCCCAGGAATTAACTGGGGTGTGCGTAAGACTAGAGGTCACTGCAAGCACTGAGAAACATAACCACCACAGCAAGTCGTGACTTCCGAAAGTGCAATACAAACCACTGCAAGACAAGGACCGCAATCCTGTTTTGCCTTAGATGTCATCCCAGTGGCGCTACGCCTGACAGAAAGATCAGCACGAACATCATCCCTGCCTCAACCACTGCGTTTAGTCCCCATGCCTCCCACCCGGCATGCTCACCCTCTGAGCACTTAGTTTCTTGGATCAGCTGCTCATACCACAACTACTTTAATGATTTATGTAAACAGGCAGTAAAACCAAGCTGCATTTATTTTAGCTGTTTTTTGGGGAAATGATACAGAAACTCGTGGTGGAAAAAGGTTCTAAAAATTAGGTATCATCCTACACTGTTATATGGAAATCAGGAAAGATAGGGAGAGCTACTTCAGAAAAATGCTTGGTTTATTGTTTATTAACTTTCTCAGGCAAATACAGCTTTATGCAACAGGGTAGCCCTGGAAATACAAACATCTTCTAGATAGGCAGTTTTCAATTTTTTTTTTCAAATCTAAGAATTATGACTATTTACTGGCAGAACCGAAATTAATAAAATTGCTAAGCTTTTTCTTCTAAGTGAACTATTGAACTGAGCAAAATTCAAATGCCTATGTATTTTACATATGCATCAGCTGTAAGACAGATGACCAATAAAACAGTAGTGATATCTTTAAATATGTGAGGACTGGAATTTAAAACTGTTTCTTTACATCTTTACCTGTTGACACAGTCATAGGATTTCCACAGTCCTATGCATAAGCATTCAGTAAAGTCTAGTGAATGCATGATTATCTGTGCTTTTGCAAATAGTTTGTTTTAAATATCAAACACCATTGGAGAATTCTGTTCAGTTTTAGTTCTAAACTCAGAAAGCCTGAGACGCTCTGTGTAATCATTTTGCATCAGTGCAATAACTCTGACTTACAGCACTTTGCAGTGTCACAAATGAGTTTGCTTAGTGTGTAATTGTACAGTTATGAAGTAAGAAAATCTAGGAATAGCAGGAACAGTGATTTTAAAATCACCTTAGTTTGCTTCTCATCTAAGCACCAACATTTCTTTCAAAAGTAGTATAACCAATTAATGATTTCTCCTGATGTGAGATCTTATATACCGAGTCCCTGCGGACACTAAAGAGATTGAAAAGTCCAGGCACAAAAATTGAAAAATAGGGCAACATGGTTCCTTCGCTTGATTAAATGCAGCCACCTGCAAGTGGCCGTTTCTGTAAGTATTCTGCTTGTCAGATCAGATGCCTTACTCAACTTTTTGATGGGAAGGTTCAGAGGTGCTATGATAAGAAATAAAAGTGCAGTGGATGGTAAAAGGCTGTTGCAGAAATTCCTTGCTTTAGGGGTGTTCTCTGCTCTGAGAGGAAACTTTGGCACTCCTAAGAAAGTTGCAAGGTAAGCCCAAAAGAGGGGAGGCAACACTGTAAGGAGAAGAGGCCATTGTCACTTACTTTTCTGGTCACAGGTGCTTGTGGTTTTGAAAGCCGGTCAGCGGGCGGACGGATGGGAGAATCGGATGCTTTCTATTTTTCTCTCCCGACTGCCCTCGCAGAGCCTGGCCGCAGAGCTTGCTCTCGCTGGAGTCAGCCCCGCTCCCGTCCTGGCTGCCTCATTTATAGAGTAGCAGGTCCTTTGTCTGGCGCGTGTCACCACTAGTCCCAGCAATCCAGGGAGCTTGTTTTGCATCTCCCAGGAGATTCCCTCTATCCTGCCTTTTCTTTTCTCACCACACGCCCTCTGCCCTTTTCTGTGGCTGGTACGGGGCAGTAGCTGAGACCATGTCTTAGAGAGAATCCGGCTAGGTCCGGTGCACTTCGCAGGAAAGGATGGAAACTGCTTGTGGCAAGAATTTAATTTTTCTCTTTTCTTTTTTTTTTATTTCTTCTTTTTGGAGGGATATTTTTTTTAATTTATTTAGTTGGCTCTGAGCTTGCAAATGTTTCCAGAGAGAGAGAGAGAGATGCATTCAAAAGCCACCTTTAAGACAACTCCGTACTGAGGCATAGGCTGGTGTATTTATTGTATTCCTAAGCAGTAGATTCCCTTTCTGCTCTGACAGTAAGTGCGGTCAGACAGGGGGGCTGAACACGTGCAGGCAAATGGATCCTGCACTACCTCTTTTTGGGGAAAGCCCTCTGTCACTTCAGCCTAGAGGAGAGCTACAGATGCTGCGGTCTCAGGGCTGCCCCAAGCCCTGCCCTGGCCCTCTGCCCAAGTCCGCCTGACAACAGGAGGCTGCAGGTGTGAATTCACATGTCTACCAGCTTGCCCTTCACTTCGGGGCCCACTCAGTGCAGTAAAGGTAGGTTTAATTCATGCTTTTACAGCAAATATGAGCCAGCTCCATACCCCTGTGGCTAGGACACAGGGTCAGTGAAAGAGACATTTCTTTCTCCACCGATGGGGTGGCCCCAAAACTTCCTCTTAACTCAGGGACAACCAGCAAGCAAGCTCACATCTGACTGCAAAAACCGAAATTTGAGGACTAACACCATCTCCACCACTGGAGCAGACGCCTCTGTGTCCACGACAGAGACTGATCCGTCCAGCCTCACCCTCCTCCTGGGCAGCAGCTCTCTTCATAGGAAAACAGTCACAAAATTGCCCTGGGCATATGCCAACAAGGGTGTAACCTTGTTACAAACATACAAAGCCTTTGGGACCCATACGACCTCGTCTGCGCCTGCATCCACTTCTCCACTGGATGCTGGGAGTTTGCTTTGCGTGGAAACAAGAATAAACAGGGAGAAAAGGAGCAAGGCACCTACTTATGCACTGGGAGTGACAAGGTACTAAAGGGGAACGAGGTATGGGGAAGGAGGAGCCCCAGCTAATCACCTCACTATAGGCACGGGGTAGGAGAACTTCTGCATCCAGGGTCGGACAGCTTTGAGCACAACTCTATGACTTTCCTCTGCCAAGACCCAAGAAAGCTCAGCTCTTACCCAGACCACCTCACCCAAAACAGCAAACTGGCTAGGTAGGGCTCACCTACCAGGTTTTTCAAAGCACTGCAAATGTTTCAGTTAACAGGATTGACCCCATAAATATTATCACCAACCCAGCGGTGGAATGATGCGGTTGCTCTCCGGGGAGAAGGAGCCCCAGGTTCCCGCTGGAGCAAGTCGTTCCCCCGCAGAGCTCAACTGGAGGTTCAGCCCTTTCACACGGTAAATTAACAGTGGCACTACAGCCTGAAAGCTGTGTCAACCGCTTCATTTAGCACAAGTGTTATGTTAACTAAAGGCCCTATTCCGGAGGGGCCTTTGGCCTCACAAAAGCCTAATTTCCATGTAATTTACATTGGAAAGTTGCAGAGTGCCCCTCCTCTCTGTTACTTCCTCCAACCCATTATTTACCCACAATCTGCCCTGAGATGCTCCAGCCAGCATGGTGAGGAAGGGGCCATGCCGGTCCAGAAAGGGGAGGGAGCTGGAGCTCTTTATCCCTGACTGCTTGGATACAGCCTAGGGCTTTCAAAACGTGGCCAGACGAAGCACCATAAAATATACAGCCAGGAAAGTGTCTGTCCTTGCAGGGAGAAGGACTGGATGGGCTGGTATTCTGTCTCACACACGTATCCATGCAAGAGAGCTGGATCCTGCTCCTTTTGCTGTCAGATACAGGTTTTACCCATGCCCTCTCCAGAGACAGGCTCATGGCGAGAAATCTGCCTTACTGCGAAAACATGAGGAGAAACAGGGACATCCTAGCCCCCTAGCCTCCCACGTACTTCAGAAAAGCCACCAGCACATCTCTTTAGTGTTTCAGGCCCACCCCAAGGTCTCCTCATCTCCCTCTGTTGTTCAAGGGAATTGCTTGTCCTGAACACCTCTGTGGCAGCCCAGCTGAGGCTGTGCAACGTGCAGAACCCAGCAGGACCTCACCTTCCCCTCGCTCCCCTGCTTCCCACCATCCCCCAGCACCCTGCAGCCCCAGTTTCTTTCCTCCTCTGAGAAGCCACCACAGCAAAGCTCTGAGTCTGCTGAAAGCACAGTGACACTTTCTCCTGCCCTGTTGGGACACGTGGCCATGCATTGTCAGGCCCTGGAGAGGACATCCCAGGTGCTGAGCCAGCACTGGTGTCAAGTCATTGGGAGTGCTGTTGAGATAGCACGGGCATGCTGACTTTTACACCAACTTTAAGGGTGTTTTCCACCCTGTCAGATTGCTTTGAAGGGGTCGTCCATGAGGGTCTGCTTCACTGCCTATTTATTAAGCTGCCTAGTGAACTGTGATTACTTGGCATCGATGACCCACACTAGTCTCATCCAGCTTCCTCTCCGTACCTGGCAGTGACATAGCAGCAGGGGGAATACATTATCAATGTATCCCTGCAGTCTTGGGATTACTTTTCCCTAGAACAACCCATAACTGCCAGGATAGTATAGGTCAGCCAGGGGCAAGAGGGGACCGAGAGCGGTGAAAACAATATTGCACCCTGGGCATGCTCTTCCTCACAAAAATTTCTGCTGGGATCCATCCTGACAGTTTCCTTGGAGTCTGGGGCAGTTCCCTGCCTGCAACAGGTGTGGTTTATTATCAGTTTGTGAAAAGTCAAGGGGAAGCAATATATTTTGAAGTTGCACTCTGCCTCCAGACTGCAGTCAATATTAGCATGTTTGCACGTGTAATGGCCACATTTTCCCTCCTCGGATAACTTCTCTCAGAACGTAGAGTCCCAGTGCCCTTACAGCACCAAAGAGGGGAGGAAGATGGGAAATTGCATGTGCAAACAGGGTGACCAGGGGCGCAGAGCTGTTGTGTCTGCAGATGCAGACATCACTGTCTTGTTGCAGCGGCACTGGCGGGCCCTTGCTGCAGTGCAGAGCCTCTCTGCCAGGCAGGTACACATTTGTCCCAGCAGAGAGACATTCCTTGGCACGTTTGATGAAACAAAAGCAGAGAAAAGAAAATGTGGCCTCAGCCCTCTCATGGGTAAGAACTGAGGCTTGTCGTGGTTTTGGCTGGATTGGCCAATCAGAACAACAGATGCCCCCCCCCCCTCCTCAGAGAGGAGAGGAAGAGATGAGATTTATGAGTTTAGAAAAAGAACTAAACTACCTTAATGAAAATAATAAGAAAATAGTAAATAATAATAGAGAAAAAAAAGTATACAATATATACAAAACCGTATCCAGCTCCCAGGTTGACGATCGCGTCACCAGCAGACACAGGGAAAGTCCCAGACTGGAGTCAGTGATGGACAGGAGCTGAATTCCAGAACGAGAGTCAGGAATGCTCAGATCGGGATCAAAGGCAGACGAACAGACAGGGTCCTCCTCAGACGTCGACCATTGAAGGAAAAGATGAGCCCGAGCCCCCTTGCCCCTTTGATCCCTCAGCTTTTATACTGAGCGTGATGCAGATGGGATGGAATACCCTGTTGGTCAGTTTTGGGTGACCTGTCCTGTCTGCTCCTCCCTATAGGTGTGACCCCTCTACGCTTCTCCACTTCCGACCCTCTAACGGGACAAACAGTGAAGTTATCCGACCTTGGTTGTTACAGCAATAAGTATAAGCAAGAGCCTCTGTGCGTACCATTCCTTGGTATAATCAGGTCTTATCACTCTGAGAGTGAACAGTTTCTGAACAATTGCTGTCAATTTCAGACTTTAGAAGAGGCCCAGCTAAAAAGTAAAATTACAAATGAGAAAATTGGTTCTGTTTTACCTCAAACCAGGACAGGCTGAAGAGTAGGATGGGTACGGACCTCCTCCCGAGGACACTATCTTTCCTCTTTTCTGCTGTCATGCCCAGTGGGACCAGAGGCAGGGCTGAACTCACATTTAGTGCACCCGCTTTCTGAGGTGCCACACTCTGGTCAGCTCGTCAGCTTGCCCCAGCACCACAGGTGCCAGGAACAGACCTGGATGGAGGAGCAGACTGCCTGCGTTGTCAGTCATTCACGCAACAGCAGTTACACGTGTGGCTCAGCAAAGTGGAAGGTGTCAGGGTTGGCCACTTTGAAGAAGTCAAGAACATGTGGGTGGTTGCAAAGCATGAATGTCCTCCAAACTAGGTTTCTTATGTCCCTTATTCAAATTTGGCATGCCAGTATTTAAATTCCAACCCCTAAAGTATCCTAGGGGAGTAACCCTAGTTATTACTCTTCCTAAAAGGAAGAAAAACTGATCCTGCCCTATGTGACAGTGTGGTATGCAAGCAGGACCAAAAGGCTTTATCCTGCTGCTACACAGCTTCCAAGGCCAACAGAAGCCCCTCCAAGAAACACTAATGGTCAGATGGAAAAAAAAATCGTTTGTGTTTCAGCACTGGGACAGACCTCAAACCCTGTCTTTCTCCGGAAAATCTTACAGCAGATGAGCAGGAAATCAAAGAGAATTGTGCTTAAATACAGGGAGAGGCTTCAGAAGATAGGCCTGGGTTCAAATTATTTTCCCCCTTCGTGAGATGACCGCCTTCAGTCTGGTGAAAGCAGCACACAGAAAGTGACGGACACAAAAAGGACAACAAGAGAGCACAAGCACACAGCCACGTTATCGCTGTGAGTTCAGAGCCACACACTACAGATGGGAACAATAAGAAGCAATTATACACATCTGGCCTCCTGCCCTTTAAAATCAAAATTTAGATCAATAGGTTTTGAATATAGCGAGCCGGAGGAGCCTTCTTGAGGTTCAGAACAGCAGCTGCATGCAGACTGCTGAAATATTAAACTTCCATCATCTGAAGCTTTTTGTAACGTATTGAATCTCTTATTAATGTTAACAAAACACTCACATCAGGGGGTGCTTTGAATTCTGGCCACACTTTTCAGCTTAATTCCAGAAGCCAAAAATCTTCTCCTTTTAAATGCTGAAACTTGCTGATAGCCTTGAAGAAAATGTTTAGCCACAGAAGAAAGAGACTGAAAACCTAATGCTTCTCTAAACCTTCCACTGGAAGCAAGAGGCAAGAGGCAAGCAGCTCATTTTCCATTTGACACGGACATACATAGACATTAAAAGTTCTTTGGAAATCACCTAAAATAGACAAAAACAAGGCAGTCATCTCAGAGGACCAGCAGCTGCCGTTTCCACTGGCGGGCACTGCTGAGCTCAGCCAGGCTGCATGCAGCAATAAGGCCGCCACATGAGCATCACTCAAAGCAGGGATTCAAAGAAACGTGGAGTTGAATGTGAGAGAACCTTCCTGGCTGGATTATAAACCCTGAAGGGTCTTTGCCATAGATGTGTCCATTTCCCACCTGACCATAAGCACCGTTCTTGCACAGCTGGCATCCCAGCTTCTCGTGTAACAGCACAGGGAAGCAGCTCCGTTAACACCAATGAAGTCTTTCGTGTACACATCAGCATGTTTTCATCCCAGCTGTGTCACCTGAGCCCATGAAACCAAGACATGCCCTGCGACTATCTTTGACGCATCAAACCAGCGGGGTCCGATCTTTGAACGTGCAACATTCTTAGTAGCCCTTCAGCCAGCTTTGCCTTCCCACTGTGAACAAGATGTAAGGACCAGGATGTGTGTTCAGCAGCGTGGAGAAGGACTGGGGAATAAATTCTCCTGCTCACCTGTGAGTACCAAAAGCCCAGTGAAAAACCCTGCCTGGGGTGGAACACCTCGTCTCCAGTGTGTTGCATCCGCCATGGGAGAGGCAGCCTCATCTTTGTCACAAACAAAAGGAATTGCTTTCAGCCAGGAGCATTATACAGCAAAGGTAGGTCAGCTCAGCTTTTTTGGAGGCTTTCAGCGGCTGCACAAAGAATAAACAAGCTCTCGATCCTCTGTTTTAGTTGTAACTGACCTCTCTTGCCTTCCTCAGCTTTCTACTCCAGTTTGTAAAAAAAAAAACACACTACCAATCCTACCTGGATGAAAACATGACAGCCTCAGGGACCAAGTAAGTGCCATAAGCCACATTTTGAGTACTGACGAAACTTGAGTAAGATGCTGTTCTGATTGCCCGGGCTCCTGACAAGTGTTTCAGGAAGACATAATCCTACGTGAAGCCCAGAGCCAGAGGATGGGACTACCTTGCATGCACTAAAGCACAAGTGCAGGTTTTGAGTGATAGAGTGCCTGCATGTCCAGGCTTTGCAGATACAGGTTCCACGGCCGTTTTTGATAATCCGTCCCTTCATTCAGTTCGGTCGCTGTGTTCAGTGACTAAGTCCGGACTGCTGACAGCGTCTCCCACCCAAACCCTGTTTGAGGTGCTGCCCTTTGCAACGCTATGAACAAGCAAACACATAACACATCATGAATGCAAAAGACAGGGCAGGAAGTCACTTTGTTCCAAGGAGGTTGGGGATGCTCCTTCCATGCATCCCGGGGCAAAGTGCTGGCCTCCAGGAAGGCACCGGCATTGCCCACCTCAACCTGGCACCGAGACACCAATGATACACTCCTGACCTTTGATTTGCTGGTGTCTCCCACTGCTCTGCCCAGCAGGAACCCCCGTCTGCACGGAAACAAAGCCCTGCTCCGCCGCTCCTCGTCCTGGCACCCTCTGCCCACCCCTTTCAGCAGCGCTGCCTTGTTGCAGTTTAAATGTTTCTTTTTAGAGTGCCTTTTATTTCCAGCTTGGAGAGCAGGGGGACGAGAGATGGGATAGGGATGCTGAAGTAGGAATTTACATAATCTGATTAATGGAGGATTATCCAATGGCTGCTGAACAGCCTTAGTGTGCTTGAGCTAAAAATCTTACTATTCATTGCTCTCACCACCCTGCAAGACGGCTGCACCTGCAGCACAAGCTAATTCTCTCCTGGGGACTTCAAGGAAGGAGAAAAGCGGTGGCATATTTTTATTATTATCTAGGGGAGGGTCGAGGAGCTGCAGCTTCTTGTGTGCAAGTCCCTAATTGATCTGTCTGCATTAGTCTTCAGGAAGCTGAAATGAAAGCTGAGCCAGTTGGCATTATCAGGAACAGACATCACCTCTGAAAAGGACCAGCTTGTGTGGCTCATCCCGGTTTCCCTGTGGGTAGTTCAGTGGGGCCCATCCAGACCCGCCGCAGAAAGGAGCTGGGCAGAAGGGTCCTGCACATGCAAGAACTAAATACACGGTTTCCCCAGTGCTCATCTGGGGGCAAACCAGACACAACCCTTGCTCTAACATCACCAGAGAGCTTCTCAGGCTGCAGCCCACACCTCTCCCCGCCAGGAACAATCCAGTGACATGGGGATGAGGGCTTCCAAAGCATCACACCCAACATGTTATCTTTTTATTGCCCACGAGCTGCCACAGGGTCCAGTTATCCAGGGACTTGGCAGAGGTCACAGCTGTGGGAAGGGCAACAGGACCCCCCCCCCAGACCAACCCAGCTGTACGCTCAGGAGAGAAGGAATAAGCCTGCAAACCTGCTCTCCCGCAAGCGTGGTCCAAGGACTCCCATAGAGTAGAGCAGCTCACTCCTGCAGCAACTCAGCAGGCAGGCTAAAAAAATCCTGAAGAGAAGAGGAAGTGCATGCCATAACTCCTTGGACATACTACAAAACTCAGCAGCACGGAAGGGCAATGACTGAGGCTGAGTCAAGCTCTCCCAGAAGGAGATGGGGAGATGGATGAAGTTCAGGTCCTGGCAAGACAAGAATTGTTCAGCTGCTGGTTTCAACAGAACCAGGTCTGCACCCCAAGCGTCCACCCATGGTGAAGGGGTGAAATTGCAAGCTGAGAAACATGTTAACTGTAGAATGGAAAGAACTGGGGACAGAGGTCTCCAGATGAGGAGAAACAGCAGTTAGGATGAGCTGGACCCTCCCACACATATTCACATGAAAGCCAAGCGAAAGAGGAAGAATTTGGACATTTTCCCATTGTACAGAGGGCCATCTGTAAGGTCAGGCAACCATAAAAGTTTTTTGATCTTTCCAAGGAAACAAAAACTGGACTTTCTGGAAGAAAAGAGCCACAATTAAATTTAATCCTCCGATAGTAATGCTGCAGTATAATCACCGAGGACTAATTGTGAGTCTTTGTTTCCAGGAGCATGCTCCATCCTCACAGCTAGGTCTGGAGATGCTGGTGTTGCTTTATGTATTCACTGATGCCTGATGTATTTGTCTGCGGGTCTCTGAAGCTGCCTTCAGAGCATGACAGCTGCATGACAGCTGCCATTCACAGACACCACCTAAACAGATTTGCAGTGCAACGTGTCCTTCTTTCTCCTACCAACAGCAGCATGAGTGAATAATGCTACATAGTGGTCTAGTCAAACAGGGAGACTGCAAAGTGTCGTGAAGTCATCCTGCCCGCTTGTTTCTCCAATTCCCCCTCCTCTTCTGCAGCAAGAAGGGGAAACGACTTCTGACTTTTGGGGGAAAACACAAGGACAAAAGCTGGGAAGCAGCCGCCAGACGAGACTTTGTGTGTGCTGGCTGCACGTGCATCCTCATCTCCACTGAGCGGACTTTTTGGAGGAGCTGCAGCAGCACCTTTCACTGCACAGAGACCAGGGCTCAAACCTTAGTGCTACCTGGGAACAGTAACCCCTCCCAGCTGATGTGATTTGGCTTGCATAATGTGCAGGAATTGCACCTGTGGGATGTAGCATGTCGTGCAATGTCGTGTCCAGTACACCATATGGTAGCAATATCTCCATGCTCTGCAGTAGACGTATTGACAAGGTCTTTCCATGCTTTGATATAATTCATATTCCTGGATTTACCAGTTAATTAATATCAATACAAAGGGAGAAACTGCATCCTGGGGTACAGAAGCACTCTTGCTTTGAGGAAGTTCACCTCTGTTGCTAAACTCATTGTAGATGCTGGTATCTGCCCAGATGCCAAGAGGAATGAGGAACTGACAGTGTTTCTCCATGCCGTGTGCTGTTGCAAACCTGCTTCCTACAGACGCTTATTTCTCTGTACAAGTGTAGCCTAATGAGGTCCCTTTGCACCAGATGCTGAGTCTAGACTCTTGCCTCTTGAGCAGAAAGACATTCAAAAGGGAAAGAGGCAAAACAGAGGTGAGGGAACTTGCACATGTTGGTGCATAAAATTCAGGCCTCTTCTTCACTAGGTCTTGTCACTTTAGTACGGGCCTGTTTTGTATTTTGGAATTAGAGGGCAAGGACCTAGTACATCTAGCATCTCACAATGTCCCAGGAAGGGAGGACTTCACAGATCACAGACACACAGAGACAACAGCAACATCTGTTTTTTTCCATCATCTGTTCCCAGAGATGGACTTTTATATATATTCTCCAGAGCTCAGCAGCCAGAACAATAAAACTTCCTCACAGCTGCTATTACTTTCTTCCATGCCTCTGTCCCCAGAAAAGGCAGCAGAGCTGTTTAGCTGCCATCCATTCCCCAGGTACACAAAGTTGACCCACAGGAGATGTAGAAAATACATATACAGCATGAATAGAATGAAGAAAAAAAAACCTTCTCCCGAGCAGCGAACACGTTTCTCACCATAAATCTTCAACCTACAAATAGCAGCGGCTTGTCCCCAGCACACAGCAGGCAAAGCTACGGAGCAAAAAGCACACAGAGGAAACGTGTTCAAATGTTAGGGGCCGGGTCCCCAGACAAGTGTTAGAGGAAGGGATGCATCTGTGCATGTGGGGAGATCGCTCTATCTCTAGCACTAAAAGTCAGCTTAAACATAGAGTTCTTCTCAGAAAGGTGCAACAAACCAGGGACTTCTTCCTTTTTTCCTTTTCCATCCCTGCCCCCGTGCCCCTCCCAGCTGACTTAGGCTCCCTGCACAGCTGAACAACTGTTCCAAAACACAGGACAGCTCAGCTCTGAAGCCCTGCGTTATTTATGAGTTTGGAAATCAGAGCCTTTCGGTTCACTGCCAGTAAATGGCAATGATTGGAGGGAGGGAGGGGTAGGCTTGTGTGCGGCTCTTCATTCTCTATTCATTGTGAAAAGGGGATCACTCCAGCTAACTGGCCCATGGAGATAAGGATTTCAGACAATCTGCATTAGCCTGATAAGCCAGGTTTGCATTGCATAAAGATTATTTGTTAAGAACCTCAGTAAAATAAAATACAGTCAGGAGGCTTATCAGCACAGCCCATTTCCACTCACACCCCTCTGCCCGCCCCGCTGACATTTTTTTTTGCCCTATAAATAAAGTTCCCTGCTTGTGTCCCAGCTCTCCAGGATGGAGCATGGACCCAGGATGAGACGGAGTGGGGGGAGGGCTGGGTAGGACAAGGAAGAATAGCCTGAAACCTGCCAGCTGCGACTGGTCACTGCTAGAGCTGTGGTCCTGACCCACACCATGTTGGGGGGCAGCAGTGCTCACCCGTTGGGTGGTTTGGATTTGCCCCTTCTTGTGTAAACCAGAGCAGCTGGGCTGGCATCAGCAGTATTCCCTCTTTTTACCAGCTAAGGATCAGATCAGGAAGGAGGAGTTTATGCCTTTTCCCCCTCTACTTCATGTTTTCCCCTTTCCTCAAATATAAGAAAAATGGCCCCTAACATGCAAAGTACTGGGGACTCCCAAACCCCTGGCAGTCTTCTCTCTTCCCTCCACAAACTGCCCTTAATCAGGCATTTTGCTGTTAACCAGCATTGCTGAATACTGGAATACTATTAGAACAGCCCCCTGTGCTCCCCTTTTCCCCTTTTTCTTCTCAGCACCTTCAGCATTATCTGGGAACGTACCAGACCCAGGACTGTTGTGTTTGGATGGTGCCACCTTTCCAGGGGGTAGATGGCCATCTGCGCAGACCCTGGGCATTATTCAGGTATCACACAACAGTTCAGATTAAGTCCCTCTCCAGTCCACCCTGGATTGTGAGTCCCAGGGGAAAGGCAGCCACACAAATACAAACTATTAACAACACAAGCTCTTCTACCTTTTGACAGCCAGCGCAATTACGAAGTCACTTAACACGTGTAATCTGTTGTTTCCAGCTGCCATCGCTGCATACGCTTTTATGAGGGTTTGTTGGCAGAAAGACTTCAGCAAGAAAAAGTACTCTGGCAGGGATTAGCATTTCTGCCTTTGTACTTGCTAACATAGTGGAGTAACACACTAATTAGTACTACGAGTAGGGACAACTCTGTCTTACTTACACCTTTTGTTTAAGGATATCAACCCTCTGCTTGAGCACCAGTGACCACACACAAAAGTTGCCTTAGCCCCATGTCAGACACAGGTTCCTCCATATCAGGCCTGTATGTAGGTGAAATCTGGGCTTGTGTGGCCCGTGGGACAAAGCCTTCTATCTCTTCAGCGGAAGTTCTGCTGAAGCCCCTTATTTCAGGAAGTGAAATGGGAGATGTGGAAGTCTGGTCACCACTCTGGACCACAATCAAAAGCATCCAGCTCCGGGTTTCAACCAGCTTCATGTCAGTGTGCCAGATAAGATATTAGTAAAAAAGTGATACTGAGCAGGGCTTGGAAGAAGTTTGCCGTCAAAACAAGAACAGGTCATGCTATTTCTGGGCTCTTCCTTGGTATGCTCGCAGGAGATATTGTGGACCATTGCTCCTAGGTCAGAACGGCCCTACTGTACAACAGGGAAAGGCAGCTCTGAGGAGGTCGGAGGGGCAGCAGATTAATTGGCTGACTTGATTAGCTGCTTGTAATGAAGTGGCCATAAAAGAATCAGTGATGAAGAGGCTAACGATGGTCTTTGCACATTGTCCCTGAGCAACAGTTTGATCTCATCAGGACAAAACAGGTACTTTTTCTGAACAAAAAATGCATGCATTGCAGAGGCATCGTTAACCCAGAGAAGCTGCTACAGGAAGGAGCCACAGGATGCTAAAGGCACCAGCAGTGCAGGAAAGGCATCACGGATGGCCACAGGCAGCATGTGCCAAGGTCTCTGCTGGAGGTGGGGGCCAAGCTCCTTCACTGGTGGTGTTCCTGTGTTCCCAGGTATGTTGCATGTCTTTATCAGGCTCACAGAGCAAAACGCCTACACCCAAGAACACTACAAAGTCACCTAAAACTCCCAGCCAAAAGCCTTATTAACATCCTTTTCCCTGTCTGTCCTGGGAATATGAGTCACAGAAGTTCTTTCCAAGTGCGGAGCGGGAAGCCATGTCCTTTGGCTGCAGAGGGGTAGAGGACACATTACACTGCTGCGGAAGAAATCACCCTCTGGGGCTGAGAAGGCATGCACCAAGAAAATTGCCTCCTTTTCTTCCAAATAATGCACCAGAACCCAATGCATCCCCTTACCTCGGGGGATGCAGGAGTATAACCTGTACTGGTGCAACTCCTCCTTTGTGGACCAGAATGTGAGTTCAGATTGCAGGTGTGTACTTGGTTTACTCCCTCCTCCTGCTAAAGTGTGTCTGCTCTGGAATAAATGCCTGCACGCCAGTGTAACTGCAGTCATCATGGGTGTGCTTGGGAATACCGTCACTTATTTCAAGCAGTGTCTTTTCATGTGTAGACAAGACCTTGGGATCTCTGCACGTTTCCTCTATGAATATGGCTGGAAAGGAACATGTAAAAATAAGTTTGGGAGGCATCCATGTGTATAGAGAAAGAAAAACAGTTTCCGCAGGGTATAAAGCACCATATGTCTGGTCAGTTACAGAGGGCCCCCTCCCCCATGCCACAAATGTATCTTGGCTTCCCAAAATAAAATAATTAATTAAAAAACCCCAGGCTCTGGCCTGGCTCCTGTCTTTACCGGCTGTCACCTATTTAATCTTGTGTCCCGTTCTGTGTTTGTTCAGAAATCCCTCTCTTCTAGTGCAGCTGGAAAGGTTGTTACTAACGGGCGACCAAGCCTGAATGCTGACAATGTGAGACGATTACAAGCGCCCAAAGAGCAAACACGCAGACTTTTCAACAGAAGATGCTCCTGCTGCCCCAGCGGGCTTCTGAGATACGGCTCTGGACGGCGGCAGCGATAAACAAGGGCTAGTGTCAACTCAAGAGGGGAGGCCACAGAGTTCAACAGTAGCTCTGTGTGGAAGCTGCTGTACTCAAGAGTTTTGACTTTTCTGACAGGAGGTGACTGGGTAAAAGACGCTGTAATTAGTTGCTTTATGTCAAGGAGGGCCACTAGGTTTATCTTGGTTTTGAAGTGGTAGTAACAGAAATGGCCGAGCTAGTAAATAGCAAAGAGCCTGAAGCACCACAGTCATTCAAAGGGTGTAATTTTGGTGCTCCAGGTTATGAGTCCACTCTTGAGGCCCTAAAGCAAATCACAACAAAGTCATAAAAGTTCCTTGAACTGATTTTGGTACAGAACGACAACCCATGGCACATGCCCTGCCATATGGGAGTCCCTGCTGGAATTTCAAGTTTGCACATGACACCAAACTGGGAGGACTGGTTGATTCATGCTGCCATCCAGAGACATCTCAGCAGACTGGAGAAATGGTCTGACCGGAACCTCATGAAATGCAACAACCCCAGGCACCAGCACATGCTGGGGACTGCCCAGATGGAAAGCACCATGGCAGAAAAGGACCTGGGAGTCCTGATGGACTGTGTGGTCCCGCAAGAAAATCCCTGAGAGCTCCCTGTGACCCTCCATGGGAGGAAGCACAGACCCCGGAGAGCAGTATGGCACTGTCGACAAAAGCCCTTTTCTTGCAAATTTGCAGTGTATCCTTTCTGTCCAGCATCCCAGCTTTTGTACATAGATGGCTGCTGCCTAGAGAGCAGCAGGGAGATGTTTTCTGTCCCTTCCCAGTGTTTACAAATTTGCCCCAAAACTGGGCAGAATCTGCTCTTCCCAAGGCATGACAATTAGTTTACAGGCTGCTGCTGTAAACACGGCCCTGGCAGCCTGCTCAAGGTTTCCCCAGTGCAACACAACTCTTCTTCACTGCACTTTAAACACTACTTACCACAACAAGGCTTCAACTTTCCATGAAACCCCCGGCTTTTCTTCTTGCTCCAAATAGACCAATTTCTTAGTCTGTCTTCAAAGGTCTTTCAGCAAATGCCCCTTCCTAGACACATTACAGGCAGGTTCATTAACACGAGACAGGGGGCAGCAAGTCCAGGAATAACTGATTTTTCCCAGTTGCTCCCTGCCAGCTCACATGGACAGTGACCAACAGGAGGTAGCCAGCTTCCCTGTGAAAGACGGGTAGTATTGCAGAAAAAGGCAGCTGTAGGCTGAGCATGGCAACTAGAGGCTGCTGGTGGACTCAGGGCCACTGAGTTCGAGGAGTCTAGAGCCTAGTCCTCAGGACAGTGATGTAGTGGCAAATATCCAAGATGAGAAGACACCGTCCTGGAAATGGTTATAGTCAAGGCTAAGGGACCGATGCGTTAGATAAAAGGGTGCATCAGATGCAGAAGAGCACAGATTGTTTAAGGGGATCCCAGCAGCATCTGCTGCCTCTTCCTTCCAGCTGCTGGAGCAAATCTTTCACATGCAGATGAAGACTATGTAAAGCCATGTGTAAAGCCATGGCCAACACTTGAGATCCACATTATTAACTTCGGAGTGCCTTGATACCCATTTCAAGCCTCCATCCTCCAAAATGTTCTGTGCTTGTGGGGCTTTTTAATCAATGCCAGCTAAAACTCAAGTCCGACTATAAAACTTCTCTCCTCTCATTTCGCTGTTCCTGTCAACACAAAAGGCGGCCCGAGGAGCACACAGTGAACAGCACTAATCCTATGACAGTCAAATAGTCCTCCAGGAACCAGCTACTTAAAGTTCATTTTGTACAGATCTATACAGTAAAAGCACATATACAGCATTTGTCAGCTTTATTTCTTACTGGAAGAAGGAAAAATTTGGTAACACTTAGAAAACGAAAACTCTAAAGCAAAATGTGAGCTTCAAGAGCATCCCATTAGATTTCATTTCATCTCACCCAGCTGCAAGATGGCAATGTCTTACTCTGTAAAGCCATCCTCAGTGGTCTTCAACAACATTTTCTTCATAGCTGTGTATTTCCTTCATACTTGGCAGCCCAGCAAGCCAAATTTTCATTCATGCCGAATCCTGTTTCACTCTGGCAGGACTCCAAGGGATCTTCAATACCAAGTGCCACTTAAGTATGCTGTCCTCCTCTAGCACCTTAGCTTAGTGTTAAGGCCAACAGAATGTTTATGTCAGCTGTGCTTTCTTCTTTACCTGCAAGGCTCAGTCTACTTTCAGTCTGCCTGCCAGGTCTGGCAGTGACTTCTACAGACTCTGCCAGAAGTCATTCCTGTCAGACATATTACAGTTGTGAATTTTTTAATGAGACCCATCACCATGGAAAGATTCGCTCCAGGTCCCAAGCTCTCGGCTGTCAGGAAGACGCTGCTCCTAGCGAAATCCCTTCCCTTCTCTTATGTCCAAGATCACCCCAAGAACCTTGGGTGGACTCCGGTACAGCATTCATAGAACCACATCATCATAGAATCACAAAATCATAGAATGGGGGTGGGTTGGAAGGCACCTTTAAAGACGATCTAGTCCAACCCCCCTGTCATGGGCAGGGATCTTTTTCACTACATCAGGTTGCTTAAAACCCCGTCCAATCTGACAAACACTTCCAGGGATGGTGCATCCACAACATCTCTGGACAACTCGTTCCAGTTTCTCACCACTTGCATAGTAAAGATTTTCTTCCTTGTTATCTAATCTAAATCCACTCTCTCCTAGATTAAATACAGACCCCCAGTCTCTATTGCTGTTGGGGATTGCTCCCACTCTGGTGCAGAACTTTGCACTTGGCCTCGTGAACTCGCATGAGGTTCACTTTGGCCCACTTCTCAAACCTGTCAAGGTCCCTCTGGATGGCATGCCTTTCCTCAAGCGAGCAGCTGCACCACTCAGCTGAAGGTCCACTCAGTCCCACTGTCAATGTCCTTAATTAGGATATAGTGCCAATACAGACCCCTGAGGGACACCATTTGTTACTGATTTCTATTTGGACATTGAGCTGTTGACTGCAGCTTTCTGGATGTGTCCATCCAGCCAATTCGTTATTCTTCTCACAGTCCACCTGTCAAGCCTATAGCTCTCCAATTCTTCGAAGTCCCTTGCAAACCAAATCATTCTAGAGTTCTATGATTTATTGTGGGGGTTAATTTTCTTTAACCTTCCTTTTCTGACCAAAGCCTCATGGGGGATCTCATCAACGCATATAAATACCTGAAGGGAGGGTGCAAACAGGAAGGAGCAAGGTTCTCTCCAGTGGTGCCCATTGACAGGACAAGAGGCAACAAGCAAAAACTGAAACACAGGAGGTTCCTCCTGAACATCAGGAAACACTTTTTCATTGCAAGCATGACCAAGCACTGGCACAGGTTGCCCAAAGAGGCTGTGGAGTCTCCATCCCTCGAAATATTCAAAAGCCATCTGGAAATGGTCCTGGCCAGCAAGCCGTATGTGGCCCTGCTGGAGCAAGGAGGTTGGACAAGACAACCTCCAGAGGTACCATCGAACCTACACCACTCTGTGATTCTGGGATTTTGTCTCAAGTTGGATATCCATACCTACCTCTAACCTTTTACCCTAATGCTACCTGGCAAATGTGGACTTCCTGAAATAAGCACTTTTAATCACTCTTAGGACAGCAAACTAAACTTCTGAGAATAGCATCTGCTAACATTATCCATATATCATGAGATAAAGATGTTCCACTAGGTCTCTCAGCAGGCTTAACCGTGCAGGTCAGATACTGTTTAGATGCCACAAAAAAAAAAACAACCAACAAAAAAAAAAAAAAAAAACAAAACAAAACAACCAAAAAACCCACACAGAAGTAAGAAAATAAAGAAATCAAAAGAAAAAAAAGAATTAAGAAAATAATTTCCTAAACCCAGTCAGGCCGTCTTCCAGGTAACAGCAATACATGCAATCACATCATTTCTTCCAGACATTTGCCAACCAACCACATTCTTGAAGGCCTCCAAGGGCAGAGATACTATGCCCTTCCCAAAACTATTACCCTCTCCTTAAATTCCAGAAACTTTCCCTGCAGTCCATAGAATCATAATGTGTTGGGTTGGAAGGGACCTTTAAAGGTCATCTAGTCCAACCCCCTGCAGTAAGCAGGGACATCTTTAACCAGATCACATTGCTCAGAGCCTCATCAAGCCCGGCCTTGAATGTCTCCAGGGATGGGGCCTCCACCACCTCTCTGGGCAACCTGTTCCAGTGTCTCACCACCCTCATTGTAAAGAACTTCTTCCTAATGTCTAACCTAAACCTACCCTGCTCTAGTTTAAAACCATTGCCCCTCGTCCTATCGCTACAAGTCCAGTCCAACCTTCCTTACTGTAATTTAAGCTGCTTCTTGCTTGCATTATTAACCAAGTGGACAGGATGGAGCACCTGCCACACCCTGCTCAGCCTAAACAACCCCAGTTCTTTCAACATTTCCTTGTAGGTGGTTTCCTATAGCCTACTATTTTCCTCTTGATGCTCCCCAACTGGTCCACCACCTTAACAGGCGAGGGCTGCGTTGATCCCTACACACCAACTGAAATGCTGAACATAGTGACAAAAGTTTAATTTCAATCCTCCTGCAGATGCCAGCACTCTTTCTACATCCCACTTGGCTTCCTTTGGTCACAACATCATCCTATGTTACTACGCATTCAGCTTGTTATCAGCCATAGCTCTAAAATTGCTCTCTGTTTCACAACTAACCCAAGTATCTTTGCAGAGCATGGACCAGGCATATTACCGCCCCGAGTGATACCATTATGTCCCTGCAGTCTGAAATACGGGTACATTGTACCCACAACATTCAAGCTAATTACTCTGGTGACAAAAGAAATTCTTCAGAAGTTTTAGGGCCACCAGAGGAACGTTATGAGCACGCAGTATAATCTGCAAAGCACCAGGCATGACATTTCACCTAGTAAATTCTGGGTAAAATATCTGACTTCTCTTTTAAGCTGCAGGAAAGATTTATTTAAGAAAAACAGGCACAAACACAACAGTGTTCGTTTCCCTCCTTTAAGAACAAAACTTTCATTGTCCCTTCCTTTTTTCAAAGGGAAAGCTCTCACCCACACCCTTTAATTACAGCAGCGGATTGGATTTGATGAGACTCATTCAGCTCATAACTCACGCGCTCTGCTGCAGTCTCCATCAATAGGACATTTATGAATAAAACTAGCTTCAGTGGACAAGTCATCATTAGGCAATCTACTGCTATTAAGCAAGATCACCAGCTGATGTAAATCAGCTGCTGGTGCCCATTTACCAAAACAGAGGATGTAGATCATTAAATACAAGTGCTAGATAGTCTGTTACGTGCCAGGATGCAGTTTCCCGAGTTCCCGCATTTTGTTCTGCAATACATAGTGTGACAGAATTACATGAAGAGAAAAATTCCAAGCCTAAACAGTGAGATAGCTGCCCCTGAATTCCTTGAACTGCTGTGCGAACTCAGAGAATTCTGCCAACGGGCAATAAAGGACAGAACTAAGTTCCTGAAAGTCATTGAACTGTGACAAGCCAGTCCTTGGAAAGAAGGAAGGTATCCGTACTATTAAACAGATGTTACTCCTTTAACATCTCATTCATCTGGGCAAAACAAAAAATTCCAACTCACAGTAGAAAGCAGAAACTGTTTTCTTCTTGAGTTGGCAGACTTTAAGACTTAAGAAGAGGGGAGAGAATTCTAAAGCAGCAAAGGATGCAAACTGTTTAACACTGGGAACCAGCACCTCCAAGACTCTGTTTCAAGGGAGCAGGCACAACCACATCAGCTACTTCTTTTTCATTTGGACAGCAGAGAAAGACTCAACCATATTTTCAGGACTCTCTCCTACCTGTCTACCTTCCATTTCTGACTTTAAAAGAAGAGCGAGGTGGAACACAGGCCCTTCTTCTATCAGAACATTCTTTATGGAGAGATCAAAAGCATCTCCCTCAGATGCTCACTGCTCTGCATCACCAAGCATCATCTGTTCTGTGCAGGAATTACAAGATTGTTCTACAGGGTCAGTTTGGCTCAGACGTACCCTCTGAAAGAGCTGCACTGCGCTCCTGTTGTAAATGAGCACGTTTTTCAAGTGTTCAAGATGCTGCGGTTTCCGACCATTTCCACAGTGGGGTGGTAATTCACCACCACTCCCAGTATGAGCTCTCGTATCTGATTCTAGAAATACAACCTTTCTTAGGCTCATACACAAACGATGATTCCAATTTTCATTTTGTAAAAGCAGAAAGTTATTGAACAGAATCATGAAAATAGGAACTCCCTCCAGCTGGCAGACAGGATTAACTCCAGTCAATCCTTCACTACAGTCAGTCTTGGCTGCCATTTGTCTGATGTGTTCTCAGAGACCCCCAAAGTCAAAGGCTTCACACGTTTCCAGAGGTAAAATGCTCCAGTACCCCGTGCAGTTGATCTCAAATTGTGTTCCTCCCATTTACTTCTATTTCCTACCAATCATGGAAAGGGAGCACATAGATCCCTTCCTTTTTGTAACCACTTTTTACAGCTTTTGAAAATGGCTCTTTATGGTCCCTTCCCTTCAGCCGACCCCATTTCTTCAACCTTTCCTTGCAGTTACTCCAGAGCTTTGAACATCCTGCTACCCTCTTAGCTCGTGGGCATTCCTTGAATAGGCTCTGCTATCGTTAACAGTTACACATATGTAACGCGCTTTGTTTGCTTTATGAAAGTCAAGGCACTTCACATAATGTTGCTCAAGACCTTAAATGCGTGCCATTAAGAGAATTTAGGAATTTAGAAGTTGCCCTCCTCTCAAGAGTGCTTTCAAATTGAAGGTAGGTAGTAAGTTAGGAAGGTAACACAGAACTAAAATTAAGCTTCCATTTCAGATGAGGCAATTCAGGAGAAGCTAACAGGAAACAAATGCATAAATCTGAGTGTTTCCACGGGGAATGGTCAGGCTTCAGCCCCACAGCAAGCCTTCAAAAAGCACCAATTCTACAATGTTTACACCACTCCTTGGGATACAATCCTACAAGCAGGAAATCTGCAGTGAGGGCACTGCACAAAGCATGACTGGAAACAGGTGTTTGTGCAATTGCGTGATCCTTTTTCCTACGTATGGGCACCTGCTTCATTTCAAGTATCTTTGTCGTGTCCAAGTATCTTTATTAAAAACTAAGAGCTCAAGCAGACAGTCAATAAGCAGTGTAAGAAACAGTTTAATTTTTTTCTCTGTGCATTTTGTCAGGGTAATGCAATGCGATGAAATGTGTTAAATGCTGCCCAAGATGACAAAACAAAGGATGAAACAACATCTTGAGTTGCAAATTAGACGCTCCTTTTAATCAGTGTTAAATATACATTTGTATCTTCTGAAGAGAAAACATTTTAACCTGAAGAATAACTTACAGGTATAATCAACTATTTAAAACATTCTCCCCTTCAGGGACATGCGTTTTTTTCCTTTAGTCTTTCTATCTACAAACACAAAGTCAAAAATTTGACAGGATTATAATTTTCTGATAGTATCTTTTCACTCACTCAAACATCTATCACATTTGAAGTTCACAACAACAGAGTTCTGAACACAAAAAAAAAAAACACAAGGACATTGGCTTTTTTCATTTTAAGGAAAAAAGACAAAAAATTCTACCTGAGAAATTATCCCTTATGATGTAACGTTTACTTTATGGAGTAAATGGCGTTAGCAGGATTTTACATCTCTCTCTTCTTAATTAAGCCAAGCTACCAAAGTTACTATACCAACTGAAAAGCCAGCATGACAATTGCCAGAAGCTGAATAATTTACTCCAGTGCTTCGGTGGCAGGAGACCACTGGAACCGAGAGGATTGGCAGGAAAAAGCGTGCAGCACACTCCAGGACAAAAACAGCAGGGAAGCCCCAGAGTGCACCTGGAATGACACATCAGTAAAACAGCCGCACAGCAGTAGCTATTTCATCTCTCCAGAACTGTACCCATTCGAATACACTGCTGAAAACTGCAGATCCACAGAACACCAAACACAGACTCAACCTACCTCTACCCAGAGAAAGGTGGCAAAGCCATGACCTGTAGACAGCCCTTCCGCTTTAGCAAGGGAAGAATGGATACAGGTTTGTTGCCAGTAAGGATGAGCTCCATTCAGTACCGTGACACTGGTTCACAAGAACTCCTGGGTCTGTACCGTGTATTATAGTCATAACTCACTATAACAGCTCTACTGTCCTTGTCTTCCCTGCACAGCAGGACTGGAACAAACCTGGACACACATGCTGATATGACAGCTATTATCCCTCTCCAAAGTACCGAAGAAGAAAGCTTACTTCACTGACCAAAAAGCACAAACAGAAGCAGGAGGAGGGAGTCATCAGGCTTCCACTCTCTTCGATCCAAAGTCCAATGTTACACTAACACTTCACTTGCAATTATGCTACTGCAAATTCGATGGAAAAGTTGGTATTTCTACACACTTCTGCTGACACTTAGAGAAGAGAGCTGCAATTGTCTGAGATGTCTGTTCTGTGAGCCCATGTTAAACGGAAAACTATCAATATCCCCATTTCTATCTGCCTGTAAAAAAACAGGGGTAGCTATAATTTTCTAAAATCTGGTCAAAACATGGAGAACATGCTAATTGGGACATCAAAACCCACATTATTTTTTTTTTATGGGAAAGACATCCCCATGGCATACACCTTCACGTTCTTACAAGAGAAAAAAAAGAAGCAGAAAAAAGCAGATAACATTCCCTGTCATAACTGCATGCAGTGGTTAGCTCACAAAAAATGGAAGTGTTATTGGAAGGAGTCTGATGTGCATAGTTTCTCCTTCCATTCATCTAGTATTACACTGTTGCCCTATGTCTCCTACATGTAAAGAAGGTGGGTCACATGGGTTCTGTGTGACAGAAACATTCCACTCCCAAGAGCAACCTGTTGCACATTGTATGGATATATCGGTCTCAAATCAAGCACGTTTGAGGTACCCATAACCCTGGTGTTCAAGAGCTGAACATTCACAGGCTCTCCTCTGAAAAAGGAGGAACTTCTCTATGGGATTTTCCCACCCTATCCCTCTCTTAAGCTTGAGAAGTGAACAGTCCCAAGGTTTTGATGATCCCGGGGAAGTCTAAGCCACCTGGCCACTGTTTACATTTAAATAGTCAACTGCCCATAAGTTTACTGCAACATTTCTTCCCTATTCTCTTTGTGCAGCTTTTCTTTCAGCTTCTGTTCTCTTCTGTTGTCTTTAACCTTTTCCTTTAACAACCTGGAAAATGCATAAAGGTGAAAAAAAAACACCTGTTAAGGAAAAAAAGGTAAATGCCTCCTTAGGAAACAGATGAGAAGTTACAAAACGAATGGATCTTGATGCCTTCATGAAACAGGAAATTACAAACCAGTTTCAAAGATGGCAGGCATGTTCTATTAGCAGTCAGGTGGTCAGTAGATTTGAATGACATCATCCCACTCATCGACGGGCCAGACACCATTGTACTGCACATTGGATGGTGAGCTTTTCCAGTCCCACGTCTTCACAGGAACCTTCCAGTCTGGGCCATAGTTGGCTTCAACATACTGAAGGGTTTCACAGGGCACGTGTACCTTGAGTTCTACAAATTCAGTCCAGCACAGAGTGAACTTTGGAAAGAGATACCTGTGTCATAACAAAAGAACACTATCACTGGAGGAAGACTGAAATACACCTCTAAGTAAGTTCATGCAGAAAGCAAACAACTGCAGCGAGTGGCCATGCTACATTTATTATTATTATTTTCTTATTTTGTAATTTTCTATCCATGAAATATTATTAACATACAGGCCAGAGGTATTATTATCAACAGTAATTAGTTAACATTTGCCACATGTTCTTAGGAAAGAGCATTTCTAATTCTTTTGCTGTTTATTCCCATATTGGGAAGAATTCTACCTACATTCTTCCCAATACGTGTAGAATTCCCATATTCTACCACCTATAGGAAATCACTTAGTCCCTGTCTCAACTTTTCCACTTAGAAACCGGATTTAATAGTTACCTCATCTAGAAGGGTGTCAAGAGGATGATAAACGTTATTTGTTGGGGGAGATTTCGATAAAAGCAGCACTGAGTATTTTATTATGAGTCAGGCCTTTTTTAAAAACATGTTTTTACCTTTCTTCAATCTTAACAAACAAAGCATGCAATTTCCCTTCAGTAATCATATTTAAACATGGTGCCAGACTTGGAGAAGCTACAAAAATTTAAGATGCAGCTGCCTTTCTGAAACCTCCTCGGCCCATTCAGATTTTAAAAATAATTTATTCTACCAAACTGACCACCTTCTGTACCTGTTGCTTTCTGCAGAAGGGCCAACATAAGCCCTACCTATAAATATGCTTACAGCAGCAGAGTTCACAGGTAAATTTCACAGTTCGATCAGAATGACATCCTACAGAAGCACAGTGTCAAAGTCCATGTGTTAAACAAGTAAATACCAAAGCCTATGTACTACTCCTGCAGAGGATCATTCCCACTTCTGAAGCTGTGAAGTCTTCCACAGAAAAAAAGTGATCTTGAAATGCCTTTTCACAGGTTAAAATGAAACCACAAGCACTTAAACCTTTTGAAAAAGGTTAAAAGATTTGTACGTTTGCATGAATTAGAAACCCCATATGTTCCTCTAAGCATAAAAGTAATTTTATTTCTAAGCACTGAGCAAACAGTTTCAGAAAATAAAACCTTGCTTTTATGACTTAAATGGAGGGAGAGAAAAAAAGTGATCAATCACTTTTGAATATATATCTGGAGACTACTCATTAGCTCTAAACTAAACTAAAAAAAAAAAAATCTACCAAGGGGAAAAACAAGGTAAACAAACTTTATTAGTGGATCTATAACCATCAAACAGCTATTTAGCTGTTATTAACCCAGGAAATCATTCATCCATCACAATTGCAGTGGGCGTGCATACAGAAAAGCTATCAGCAACCCACTGAAATAATATATCCTCCAGCGAGTGAACTCTAAATAATAATTCTAAGGAGAACAAACAGGTAATTTAAATAAACTAACCCACAAATTAAAAAGTTAGTTGGAAATTTCACTAAAGTAATTGTTTAACTACTATTAAAACCAGATGTTTACATTCACTGATGAAAAATGTAGCTGTCAGTGATGCTTCACAGTACTGGAATCCTTGCTCATCATTTGCTCATTCTAAGTGGCTGGAATAAGGCTACGTACTCTTGCACGTACACACTGCTCACCATTTTTTCTTACAATTTCAGTCTCATCAATCTTTGTACTGAGAAGATTTTATGCTTACACGAAGTCCTCTATCTTAAGAGCCTACAGAATTAACTCATTTTGAGGATTAAAGCATACAGGATAGATTTGATTCCCAGATTCAGTTTTTGTAAATACTTGTTCTCTGCTGCAGGATGTAACTGTCTAGCATTAATTTTGTAAACAAACAGGAAGTCTCAACTGCTGTAACTTCAAGACAAGATAAGGACGACGTACATGCTTGCTCGTGTCTGTGGTGTTGAAGAAGTATTTGTGTACATGAAAACGCAAACCATACAGCCATACTTGTAAGGTTTAGAAACCAGCTCTCCAACAGAGACTAAATATGACTAACGAAAAATATTTTAGAGACTGAGAACTACTTCCTTTCCTCATACTTCTATTTATCAAGATGTATAGAAAGTATGCCTATGCAAATATTTAGCTTTCTGAAAAAAATGTCTTTTCCCCTTCATTTTTAAAAACATAAATACCTTGCAGTAGAACTCCCACCCTATCTGTGATGATCTAGTAGCAACCGATATCTCTTCTGATACCACATAAACAGCTGATGAGTTTCCTTTAAAATTGTTAAAGCGGATTTAGGATTCAGCATGATCAAACACTCCCTTGTCTTTTGACCGACCGCCTCACTTTACCTTCCCCCAAAATTTTGAAAGGGCTGAAGACTAAGCAAAATTGAGGGTCATTCTGGTGTTGCAGGCATTTAGATCAAGCATGCTAAATCATCACTTCTCACAGCTACAAAGCTGTGATATTTTTTCTCTTTCTGAGAACGTATTTGGAATAATACATGTCTGGAATTCTTTGGCTAAGCATTCTGAACAGCCATCTTCTGTCAGGGCTCGAGGCCTTTGAATGGTAAACAAGCAGTTTTCTTGCTGCTTTTCTGTATGGATTAAGTACAGTTAAGATATGCCTTAGAAACACCAGTTCAGAATTAGAGGCTTCCTTACGCTACTATGTTTAGGCAAATTAGTTGTTATTGAACTAAAAAGCCATGTTTGTAAACTTTGAAAAAAAATTACCACCAAAAATAAGTACTAGGCTACAAGGAAAGGAAAAGTGTTTTATGAAAGCTGGAGTTCCAAAAGAGCTGTAATACCCTAGGGTACAGGAGGTGGACCGTAGCACACCTACTTTCTATTAGCACACAGCACATCTACCTTCTATTCTCATGCATGGCACCAGTCAAATCAAAGTCATATCCTTTTATCTATTTCTAAGCGTGCCTTTTGACTCTAGTCATCAAAGTAACTTCCCCAATCTTTGTTTATCGTTTCAAAACAAAGATAACTAAGACAGGGACTCGGACATTATCACCATTTCGATGTCAGCGTTCACTAAGCTCCCATTAGCTAAAGATAAGCAAATACAGTTCAGGCAAAATATGAAAGATAATAAATCCTGTAGAAGTCAACAAGGTTTTCAACTAGTTTGCAACTGTCTCTTTCTGAGCTAAGGTGCGTGATGGAAAGAAACAAATCTAATTATCAAAACCTATACTCAGTTTGCTGAGTAGATTAGGAAGCTGTTGTACTCATTTGCTGATTTAATACTGAAAGGCATGAAATGTGGGATCTTACTTAAAATTCCATTTTCAGAGCATGAACAACAACAAGGTCTGCAGTAGTCATCTGCGTTGCTGTCAAAACATTACAGTCAATAAAGCTTCCAAAGTTACCACAAAATCCAAAACTTTATTTACTTTGCAAGGACAGTTGAGGCTTTCTGCCATAATGCTCCATCATCAAGATAGATGCCTAAGGATTCACTTTTTACTGTGAAATTAGTTTGTGCTACAAACATAGTGTTAGAGATTTCTTTCTCATCTTAGCTGTTTATTTAACTCAGAGCTTGTCACAGTCCAGATAAGATCTGCTTGATATGTGACATGCCAGCATTGCTTTGAATTTCACGAGAGAATCAACATTTTACAAGTCCAGCACCCCTCTAGTAAGGCATAGTGCTGTTCTCTTTCTACTTATCTGGTCTCAAAGTGCAAAATCCCCACTGATTCTCCTCTGACAACTTTCCCACAAAGAGCATAGACTTTGCTAGGCAACAACACACAAAATGCCAACACAACACACTAACTTGTTCAATTTCTTTCCTACTAGAGGTACAAATCCAGTTCATACTTAAATTTCTTGCCCGATTTGGCCTGAGTTCCTCCATTCCATATGTGGTCATCCTCTTCATAGAAGAAAAAAATATCAAGTTTTATATCACCTTCTCCCTGGAAAGAGAGTTCCAAGCTGTCTTCTACCTGCAAGACAAAAATACACACTGTGTATACTCATAAAAATACAAAGCTACTTACATCAGCAGGTTTGGTCAGGTAGGCAGAGTGACTTCTACCTTAACTGAAGAAAATACACTAACTCTGCAATTTCCTTTTTTTTTTTTTATGCCTTGAGAACATTGGAAATTTTCTCCACCTCAGTGGGACTACCTTCTCTTTCCTCCCTCTAGCCCCAAAAGCTTCAGCACTATCCCCTTGTCCTCTGCCACAAGCAAAATAATCTCAGTGAATAAATAAGTGATTAGTAGGTGACTTCATTCAACATATTTCCTCTATGATACAACACTTACTAGCATCAATAATAATGTATCATTTGAACTGTGGCTCAACCTTCGTATTCCTGTAATTTTGTTTTTCTCTACCATTCTGCAGCGTACACTCTGAAAAAGCTAAATAAAGATCCACATGAACTAATAATGAACAAGACCAGTGCCCCCTTAAGCCATCCTTCCCTTTCTGCTAGTTTTACATACAGGGCTACAGATAATCTCAGAGCTATCACCAGTCATCCCACACGATGAGGCCCATCCACTCTCAAGAACTAGATTCTACCTTGACTCTTAAGTTTCCCTAGCACCACCAACACAGATTAGACCCCTTTAAAACTTATTAAAAACTTCTTCTGTGGTGGAATTCAGATTCTCCAAACAGGGCTGAAGCTAGTAAGAAGGGTATTTTCTCACACACTGTCCAACAGAACACACAAAAAGCATCAAGATTATATGTTTAGGTAAAACCCTAATAAGTAAACGTCTGCTGAAGAGACTTCAGATACCCACGTGTACATAAGTGATCTGCAGCTGTACTCAAATTTACACACCTACAGAAAAACATATGAAGCAAACTGTTTGTTATGTATGTACCTTGCCAAATTTGTGCTTCAGTGGTAACCCTGCTTTCTGAAAGGCTGGAATGATATCTGCTTTGTAGTCCCTTATAAAGACTCCCAAATCCACATCTTTGCTGTAAGGAATGACATTGCACTGTCTATACCACCCTGAGGAGAAAACAAAGAGAAAAAAAAAAAAAGGAAAAAACCAAACTATTTAATTCAGGAACATGAGAAATATATCAACAGAACAAAAGCAACATAAAAATGAACTGCCACAAGGTCACCAGGCAGAGATCTTTGAATGAGGCTATAAACAAGACTTCTGCCTTTTTCTAGTATGAAAGGAACCACATCGAAGAAAACAAATGTTACTGCACTTAGAGCCAGCTCTTTTCTCCAGAAAGCCAAGAATGAGAGAGAAAACACTATCTCTTTCAACGATAAAACATGTTCAGTTTTGTAATCTAAATGTCTTTAAAGAAAAAGTATTCTTCATCTGGGCCCAAATCTAATCAGCAATGAACAGGCACAGGGCTGGAGCTCTGCTTTTCATTTGAGACTATTATTTTAAATAGTATCTGAGATGTTAATCATCTTTCAATCACCACTGCAGAACAGTAAGCCAACAAGTGGGACATCCTTTTGTCTGTTTCATTAAAGCAGCTTTTAGTAACTGTTCATTCTGAAAATTATATACCCTAGGACTAAACAAATACAAGTCAAATGTGCACACACATGAGCGTTCACTACCTATTCCAATAATAAAAGAATCTTCACCACTGATGATACTACTACTTCCATCTTCAGCAGAATTGAAAACGTCCAGTACCTACTCCAGTATACTGATATTTTATTAAAAGGATGTGTTTTTTAATAAATAAATAAATGTAAACTATATTTTAAAAGTCAGTGATACGCACCAAATTGCATGGGAAGAAAAACCAGGTGAGAGTCTACCTGGACAGCAGAAATATGTGCCCATCACTGTATTCTCCAACTAGCATTTCAGTAAATTCCAACTCACACAATTTAAAGAACTGCTGATTACTCTCTAAGCATTGATCAACCCAACACAGATAATTGCTAACAACATTAAATGCTTCACTGGAAATTTGCTCAGCATCTCCAAGGCTCAGGTTTCTACGAAAAAGCATTTTGCCAGGTGCAGAAACATCTATTTCAATACAGCTTATGCCACGTATTACCTTCCAACCTGGTACATTTAACCTCAGCTGACATCACAAGCAATAGAGGATGAAATGTTTAAAGTTTCAGATGAGTTTAAAAATGAAACATAACACAAATGTTTTACCAAGGCATGTTCCACTGCTCAGCCAGAACTTTACTCCTAAGTTATTCAGTGTCAGGGCAGCCAGATGGAGCAAGGATTTTGCTTTTTTTCTGAACTCTACTGCATCAAGAGAGGCATCATCAGGATACAGCTGGAAGGCAAAGGAAGACTAAGCAACTTATTGTCAGAGAACAAACTTGTCCCTTCGTTTTTCAGTGTCCTAAGAAAAAAATGACCTTTAAAAAGGTCATTTTAACCTATGACTAACTAGGTTAAACTAACTAACTAGTGAACTAACATCTAGGCAGTATCTGTTTTCACAGCCCAGTTTGAGAACATGCACTGGAATGACAAGTTAAAATTTAAAACATCAATCTTCGGTTTTTTCAAACTAGTAGAATGTAAAATCACAGTAAAATAGAACAAGAATATCTGTATTAGACACTGATTCTCAGCACTTAGGAACACCACAGATGAACTCCAGTTCTGCACAGGCTGAAGTCGATACCCAGAGTCCTGGGGGAGAACAGGGACAGAATCAGTTACTTCCAGCACAGTAGTTTATTTGGCGCCACCAAGTGTTACAAGTGGATGTTGACAACTTCTGCCGTAAAGCAGAAACAACGTGAACAGAAAATCATGCCTGTCTTCCAGTTACAACTGTGGCAAGATCTTCTGTTAATGCAAAGCCAAAAGCAACACGTCAGCCTGGGCAAACATTACTAAATCAAATACAGGAACAACGTACCACTCACCACTCTGCTTCGTGACTGATTTCAGTAAGAGCTCTTGGGCAACAGTTGAAATGAATACTTATTTTTCAAAACAGATGCCTGCTGCTTGCTTATTTCAATATTAAAGCTCCAGAAAAATTCAATATACCTTCTGAGGTACATTTCCTCTGCCTGTGGCAATTACTGCCTGGAGGTTTTATAGTTGTAGTGCAGCATGCTTACAATTTCTGTCCTCTACAGGTGAAGTGACAATACACAGGTACCCTTGGGTTCAGTAACCCTCCTGCTACATGTACGGGGAACTACAGCCTACTAGACTGAACAAAGATGGTCTTCCCTTCCCTCCCCATACTGCAGCAGAAAGTGTTCTACTATCTGCTAAATCAGGTAGCAATACTCTAAAAATAATGCTCTAAATAGTGGTGAAAACATTAGCTTACATGCTCAAAAAGCAATGAAGTAAGTCATTACAGAATGAATATACCATTTCAAACAAACTGAACTAGGAATATGGAACTGCAGTGCACAGTTCAAAAGAATATAAAAGGAAGTATTACTCAGAACTTTGAGAATTTCCATACGGAAAATTTTCTTAGCCTTATTTACATGAAATCTATTTAATCGTAACAATGTGTGAGAACTGGGGACGTGTTGGTCACTTCTTCTCTTTGAAGTTTTGGTAAATGGAAAAAAACGTGCTCACCAGTGAAAAAGACAGACCATGAGTTTCAGTTAAAGTTTTAGTTTTATTACCACTTACTAAACTCTGTGGATTGACTCTCAGAGGCTGTATTTAGCTTTACGTATGTGAACAGTCCCATCTAGGTAAAAAGCAGTGAACTGTTTGTAGGTTTGGGTCAATCAGTGAAAAAATACATTATATCTCAGAGACACTACCACTAACCTGAAAGAAAGCCCGAGCTTCTCTGTACCTACATTCAAGAAATCTAGAGTGTGACATCTCCTCTAGGAAACTGGACGGATTTTTTGGAATTTGAACTTTTAAGTCATCAATGGAAACAAGCAGAAGTTCTGGCCTGCAGGGAAAGAAAGATGGGTTACTGTATCCATTCAATTCATTTACAAATCACAAGTCATTTTTTCTACTAGCTCAGGTTAAAATCTTAATGCATACTACTGGCAGCGATTCCTCTGTCCAAATACACGCAAACCCAATTACAAAAGAGGAGCAACAAGAGCTTCAACAAATTCCCCATACACTTCAAAATTTTGTTTAAAAAGAAATTCTACGCTTATAAGCCCACAGTTAGTTTGTCAGATCACTGATTCCTTTACTAACTTATGACTCACATTGAATTCGTTCAGAGTTTTGTTCAGTGCATTTGCAAACGCAGGCTATTTATTTAGTTGTCTAAGTATCCACACTTAAGAACCAAATTTTACCCTGTACTTTGAGGCTATCTGCATTTAAAAACTCTTTAGTCTTCACAATGAATGAAATGTGCTATTTAGCAGCTTACAGAGTCAACTTCAAATGTTTGGGCACATAACCAGTACAGATTCCATGTTTTAAAAAGAAGAAAGAATGGTGTCAGTTTTAAAGAAAAAGTTAAACAGATTTATTTGGACCTGTTTGGCTGTTTTTCTCTGATCTATGGTGTATACACATACCCTACAGGAACATTGTTTGCAAAGCCTAGTGGTATGTGCTTGTCTTTGAAAACAGCGACAAGATTTGCCATGATCTGTATTTCCTGAAATACTGCTATTGAAAGCATTGTAAGAAAAGGCAGACATTTACAGTAACTTTACCAATGTAACGCAAAGTTTAAGACTAGGGACAAATAACACCACCAATTCAAATGTTTATGCAAGAAAGGAGTCCACTCAGCACATTAAGGGAACAAGTTAGATGCAATGGTTTGCACGTGTCTTTGTGGTACAAATGTCACCTCTCTTTATTCATGTTCTGTAACATTGATTGTTTGGACTGTTACTGAATGTGTTTCTGTTGCTACCCCTTTTCATTTAATGTTTGGTATCTGGATTCAACTTTTGGATACATATTGTTATAGTGTTCGGTATCTGGATTCAACTTTTGGATACATATTGTTATAGAAAGAACACCAAGTATCTTTCAGCAAGTACTAAATCTCTTGCCACTTTACCCCTGTGTTGATAGTACAGATGCCTATCAACAGATTTCAAACTTTTAAATATATTAATGGTCAACCACTGACTCCAGCAGAAGATCCTCTGGACATGACTTCTTTGACTTCTCTCGTCTTTCTGCCTGCTTCAATTTGGCTACACAGCAACTACACAGCAACTTCCTCTAAAAGGTAGTTCTTAATTTATAAATGGTGGGAAGCTCTTGTTTCCAGGTAAACAGAATTGGGTTTACCTTCATACTGTAATTTACCTGCACTTTTGAGTGCTGAATCATACATGAGCTAAATTTTATGACCTGACTTTAGCAAAGAGAGTAATTTTATATGCAGGAGAAAGGAGTTATTTTCGAAACGCCATTATGGCTTTTTCCCTCCTCTGTTTTGAACTCACTTTTCATATGCTCCAGGGTAGCGACCAAAGTGGAGTTTCCGGAAAGGCACAAACTTTCTGTCCATATGTTGCTTGAGTCTCAGGGGGCCATGCCAGAGATAATTACCACTCCTCTCATAGAAGACCACCAGGTGAATAGCATGAGATGCCAGTTTAAATATGTAGTGCAAGGGAATTTCAACCCCAGACAGGTCATCCATCCCATCCAAGCGGGGGTCCTTGTTTATAAATTTTAGCCATTGGAACCCCATTTTCTCAGCAGTTCTAAAAAGGCCCACCTAAAAATGAGGGGTGGTGGGAAGGAAGAGAAAGACAGAGAAGCTACAGATTAGAAAAAACAAAATTGAATGCTAAATGCTTATTATTAACTGTCATTATTCCCCATTTTCATTTTCTAATCAGACTTAAGCACAAATGACTCAAAAAATTCTAAGACCTTAAAGATCAGCAACCACAAGCAATTCCAACCACTACATTTCCTTGTCTTAAATTTTGTCCCTCAAACTATTCAGTTGTAAGCCACGCTTGGGCTAGGTTTGCTCCTTCACATAAAACCCTTCTCTGCATCCTCAAACTGTTCTCTGTGCTGAACTTGGCATTCATAACTCCTTGAATAATGATACCACTAATACAAGAACAATTACTCCAAAATCTTCTTTTACGATGTACACAAATATTTGTTTAAATCTCACCAAACACCGAACACTGCATTAGGTAACAAGCTTTCATGTTTCCATAGAAAAAGGCAATGAAATTCTGGGTGATAAGAAAAGAACTCATCAGCATCTGAAGACCCTTTCAATTAACCCCCCTGTTAACCCCTGTTTTACACAGGCATATCAGCTTCTCCTTTGGATGCTACAGATATTATCAATGAGCCACAAAGAATGGGGAGATGAATTTATATTAGTGTGCTGCCACACAGCCTTATTCTCTGTTTCTTTAATTACTTTACAGCTATGGGTAAAACAACTGCCTGATCAGATCCAGAGTGCCATCACTCTTCACTTGAGTGGTCACAGACCATTTTAATGTCCCCTGCTTTTTCTTAAAAAAAAACCAAAGCTGTTTGTCATGGGTATAGATGGTGTTGAGTACAAGGATGTACTAAAAGAAACGTAAACCAGCAGACTATGATAATCTTTCCAGCCTTGTCACATCAATACCTGCATTTTCGCCTTGGTAGATCCCCAAACTCGAGATTTATTACAGCTGTACCTACATTACAGGCTTACAGTTTTCATTCTTTCTTTCTAACAGACCACTTTCTTTTTTCTTTTTGGTGCGGCCTCTTACTACAAGCAGACAGCTTCTAAAACTTTTAGTTATTTGTAGATGACTCTTAAAATACCCAGGCTAGTGCCTGGATACCTTTTATTTTTTTTTAAAAAATCTCCTCTGCCAATACCTTTACAAGATTTCCACACAATAAATTCAGAGGCCTTAACACAAACATGAAAACATTATGTCACAAAATCATAGAGCAGTTGAATGCATTACAATACACAAACGTGCACTGAACTGAAGAAAAGACACTTACTTCATGTTTCCATGTTTTGTCCAGGAGTGCAAACGTAGTGAAGTCCCTTGGAGCGCAAAAGTACTTGCATTCTGGAGTAGGGCCACCAGGAGAACTTCTGATCTGTTCAATGTCTTTATCAACCAGCCCCAGAATCAAAGGATCGATCAAATACACCGGTATATTGTGACTGGCTATTAAGCCTAGGAACTTCCTAACCACATGCTGTTTGACAGAGGATAAAATTAGAAGTTAGAAACACCATCTTTAAGCATACAAATGTTAATACATTAAAACTCTTTGACAGAAGGAAAAAAAAAACAGCCCACTGACAGAAGGAAATCTTATCTCCCAATACATTTTCTGAGCGCACACTTTACTTCCATGAACAACTGTAGAAATGGAGATTACTTCTTTCAGAAGAATAGGCTGCTCTCAGGCTTTCCAGGTCTCTAAGACTACAGTAAAAACCTTTCAGCTTCAATTAGAACTTTCTACAAGTTAAAGCAGTCTAGCTCTAGAGTGCTAGACTTGAGAACGGACTCCAGGCTAAACTCTAGATCCTTTCCAGCTCTAGACTGAGTTGGAAAGCACTTGAATAAACCAGAGACTATAGGGCGAGATGTGATGCACATGCTGGTGCTGAGGGAGCTGGTGTCATTCTGAGGCTGGTCTGCAAGATCTTGAAAGGTGATGGTGACCAGGAGCTGTTCCTCAGGCCTGAAAAAAGGCAAATCTCATGCCATCTTCAAATAGGAGGATCAGGGAACTCTAGTCACCTCGATCTCAGTCCCTAGGAAGCTTCTGGAGCAAAAAACCCTGGAAAGTCACATCCAAGCACACGAAGCACAATGATGTGACTGGGAAACCCAGCCAAAGGCAAACTGCACCTAACCACACCAATTGCATTTGAAGAAGTCTGTGGGCAAACCGAGAGCAATGGACACTGTTCATGCTTGACTTCAGCAAGGCTTCTGACCCACTCCCAAACAGTATCCCCAGATCTCAGGCATGATGCCCGCTGTATATGAAGCGTGATTCATTGAGAAGGTAGAAGTGAGTCCTACCCAGTCTTTGGATACTAGTGTACCCAGGGCACTCAACCATGGCAACATTGCATAAGGGGTTAAAAGCTGTAGCAAGAAGGTCCTGTGCCTGATGAGAGGATTTATTAGCTTGACTCTGGAGAATTTTAACCAAGTACTTTTAAATGTCCATGGCACACAGAAGATTTACAGCAATCACAGCCACCCTGCTATTAAAAATGTAGCTCTTGTATTTAACCGTAACCGTTAAATTTCATGACTTAAAGTACCATTCTAATCAGAAAAAAATACTTGCCTAGAACAGCACTGTCAGGCTTTATGTCTGTTACATCTGAAGGTTTCTAGAAGAGGTCTAATAAGGGAAAACAATGGCCTATGACCCAAGCTACCTGCCCAGTAAGCTGACCCTAGCTTTCTAACTGAAGCTTTAACCTTCCTCCTGTCCAGCTGCTGAGTCTGTTCAATCAGACTCCACAGGCCAACTTCCGATTCTGGCACAGGGCTTTGGCTTCAGAGGGATGTAAAAACATGAAGACAGAATGTGGATCAACAAGCAGAATTTAGGCAGCAGCACTACATGTTCTGTACAGGCAGAAGCAAGGCTACCCTCTACAGTGATTTCAGCTATATGGAGCTGAAAGGTAAGTGATGTGCTAGTATAATTTCTGTGACTAAAACTAGCAGATCAGAGTGATGAACAGGAAGCAAATCTGTACAAAAATATTCACTTTTTCCCCCCATCGCTTCTCCACAGAAACAGATGCTTTGAGATGAAACTTAAGCAATTGGTAGAAAGAGATGGCGATGACGTCAAGCAGCTAAGAAAAACACATTCAAATGGACTATTTCGGACTCATCATGCAGGAACTCTGAAGGAAGCTGAGAGTGCAACAGGTCCTTCGCAGGACCATGGAGCATTCTGCTTTGTTACTAATGATCTTGTAAGATCAAGTTAAAACATAATGAGAACTCTGTCCACAGACTGGGAGGTTGGAAGCCCACTGTGACCATGTCAACCTAACGCCTAGTAGGTAGTTCCAAGGGTTGCCACCTCCAAGAATAGTGAGACATTCCTGGTGCAAGCAAGCAGTCCACAGAGCAGCTGGTTTGGATTATTCCCAAGAAGAGCTCTTAACCAGAGCACCTTTCCTCTTGCTCAGCAGAAACAAGGCATTTAAATGACTATTTTGCTAACTAGCAACATTATCATATTGCATGCAAAGCGAAAGGCAGCCAGCTCCCAGCGCATTATCCTCTTTAACCATCTGTGCTGTCTTTCCGCTGGGAGATCTGTTAACAAAAGATTTCTGTAAAAGTGTTTCCAAACAAATACTAACTCAAATATCATAACTGAGCTTCTGATTCCCTGAGGCCAGCATGATGTTTTGGTTGCACTCAATCCTGCCAACCTTAAGTAAGACACAACAAAAAAATATCCTATTTCCAGTACCTAATGGCACTCCTAGCACTGCTCCTGAACACTGAAATACAGCAACCAGTGAGTGCTGAAACGTAGTATTTTACTTCTTGTGAAGAGCTTTATGACCCAGCATAAGCACATAACACAAAACACTGAGCAGCAGGTTAAACAAATAGACTAAGCAATGGGGTATTCTGTGACCTGAGAGCTGCAGCCAATTCTTTTACCATGCTACTATCAAACAAGCTGCATGTCAAATAAGCCGATCTTTTCACTATTCCGTCTGAAAGAACACAAAAAGCCTGGATCAAAACTTGTAAAGCAGAAAGAACAAGTTTTGCTTCTTAAAACATCTACAGACACTACTATGGACTGCACAGGCAAAGGATGCTCAGCTGCTAAGCTGTAACTGTTTCTCAACTTCATTTTAAACTGATGTTTTGAAACACTTCATAACTCTGCTCAGTGAAGGAGTCCTTCATACTACAAAATCCCCAGTGAAGAGGAAAGAGAACTGGACCCTGAGTTTACAATTCCATGTGAGTTCTCTGAGACTTGCAGAAGAACTGTATGAACCAATGACACTGTACATACCCATCTAGTGCTGTCTTGGCCTGACTGGCTTCCTCTGACTTTGGAAAAAACTGCTCCATTCTATCAAAACCAAAGAAAGGGAGGGGGAGGGAGAAAGGAAAGAAAAAAAGTAAGTTTCAGTCAAAACCCTGCTTAGGATTTCTTAACTAGACAATCAGGGGCATTTATCCACTTAGCACTTTTATAATTATGGCTGTGGTTATGTCTCTGGTCACTCAAATACAGTACTGAATGTGAAATCATAACCAACTGGTCTGTCTTAGTGTATTTGGAAGGACAATGCAAGCCTTTGAGACTTCCAGACACGCAGGGATTGTGTGATCAGGCCTCAGGTTTCTAAGTCAATATGCCAGTAAATGTAAAATAGGAAGGTGACAAACACTGTTAGTCAAATAAATACCACTGGGGGAAAGACAGCAGGACTGTGCCTCAGTCTTTCCAGACGTAACCCTAGAGAATGAAATTTGAAAGAAAGTATATTCATATGATAGAGCCCAGGCGGTTAGCAGCTCAGCTTTTAGCTTTTCAAAAGTATGAAGAATTTCTCATTGTCTTGTTGTTTACAGTCAAAAACTATAAGAAAGAGGACAAAGGTAGCACTAAGTTGCCTGCATTTATTAAGAATGTCCCTCATCAAAAGAAAACAAACTCAGGAGACATGATACCTATGCGGTTCTTCTGTAAAAATAAAATTAGTTCCTTCGTTGAACCTGCATTGCAACTGTAAACTGTGAAACCACAGAAAAAGAGAGTATTTTATTTATAGTAACATTTACCTCTTTTCCATTCAGAAAATCACACTCAGCTAAACACGGGTGGTATAAAAGCAGAATTTAACTGATAACATCTAGAAAATTAGGAACATTGAATCACAAAGTGCTAAGACAACTGCAGAAAAAGCTGGGTTTTCTTTTAAAAAACATCACTGTTGAAAAACCTGTAACCAATAAATGCTGCTGCCTTCCTTGTTTCTTCAAAAAAGCCTTAAGGTAGTGCTCGGTTTGACTTCACTTTCAATAAAAGTCACTTAACAGCAAGAGAAGGAAGGCTTGTAAAGACTAGAAGCCTTGGTGGCCCAAACCTGCGTCTGAGAACCCGAACAGCATCCCGTTTTCAAATGAATGGGATGCCCCCGGCTGACATAATGACTTGTGTACCAGGCTGACAACTGACACCTGGATGTACCCCCGCCACCAGAAGCTGGCTCGGGCTACCTAGTCGCTTCGTATCAACACAACGGGAATTGCAAGCCATGCGAGGGAAATCCGAGGGTGGCGTTACTGCTGCCAAAGGGCTCTGAAGAGAGCAGGCGCTATACGGGGTTATTCCACAGAAGCAGGCCCGTGCGGGACGGCCCTCTCTTACCTTCTGTGACAGGTAGAACTTGTAGTAGTACAACTGGAAGAGGAGGAAAACCAGGCTGGTCAGAGAGAGGAGCGCCAGCACCACGTTCTTATTGATTTTCTGCATTAGTCTTCGGGGCGGTCTCGATCACCGCCTGAAACCCGCGGGGCCTCGCTCATCTTCTCCGCTTTCCCGGCTCCACCCTGCGGGCCGGCCGAGGAACGCGGGGCACGGCGCAGGCCGCACCGCCGGCTGCGGGCCCGAGTCGGCCGCCGCGGCGGCCCCCGGCAGCCCTGTGGCTGGGGGGAGGGGGGTTGGGGGGGGGGGTGTCAGCCGCACCGTACCGCCTCGCCCGGCCCTCCCCTCCGCTCCCCGCTCTCACCCGGCGGGACAAGGCTCCGCCGGCCCGGCCGCCCTCAGCCGCCGCGAAGCGCCGCCCGCTGCCCTGCGCGCAGGCGCGCCGCGGGCGGAGCCGGCCTGGGGCTCCCCAGCAACAGCGGGTGGCACGGCCTCGCCCCTCCCCACCTCCCCTTCCCCGGAAGGAGGAAAACTCAGGCACGTCAGGTTTGAAATGTCTGTATTAATACAAAAAGTTGGCATCACACACACCCGTCACAGACATCAGAGTAGCCCGCGGGCTCGTCGGCGCTGACAGACACCTGAGGGAGGGGCAGGCGGCGGCCGGGCCAGGCCTGCAGGGAAACCAGGGCCTGGCTTCCCCCCTCAGACCGTTCCCGTACAAGGGAGGCTGGGAGGTGGAGGGGGGCGGGGGAGGGGGGAGCAAATCGGAATAAAGATTAATTAGTTCCAGTTAGTTCCCCCAGTCTTAATATGAAACAGCAGTAACGTGGGAGGGTGCAAGGAGGGGGGAAGAAACCAGGGTTGGTACATCAGCCTCTGCTTTTTCTACTTGGAGGATAGCTAAAGAAATAAACCTGTCACCCTCCGCCATCCGTATTTGGTATTTGGAGAAGCACCGATCACCTGGATGCCTTTAAATCACCCTTTCTGAAATTAACATCCCCTTGCTGCAGTTCATACAGCTTTCCACAGGAACAGTGAAAGCTACAGTTTTGTGATGTATTCAGAACTCAAGGAAAACCTTCATCTCCTCACAAGTTATTCTGAAGTTATTTTAACAGACTACCAGTAACCAGTATTTAAAAAAAAAATAAATTAAAAAAAACCCTCATTTTGGTCATACAGCAGAAAGCTCCTGTCCAGCCACTGAGCAGCATCAACTCCAGTTGTCACCAGGTGTATTATTATACTTAGTGTTAACTACAGAGTGAAACTACAGACCTTCAAAAGGTCTAATCCAATGCCAAAAAACCACCCCGCCAATCCCTGAAGCGGATTCCTGTAGTAAGAAGTAACTTTACAGGCTGCAGGCGTCCCTCTCCAGCTGCAGGTACAAGCACTGTGCACCAACTGCCACAAAGTATCACTAATATATTGGTACTGGACAGACACTAGCTCAGAAAAAAAAAAGTCTAAAAAAAAATCTAAAGTGCTTAAGGCAATTCTTCATATCCCCATTTACTAAGAAAACTGGACTAGCTGTTAGCAGCAAAAATTTGACATCTGTGCAAACTATTATGTAACAAATTCCTCCTTTAAGGGTAAAAAGTCACATGTTAAGTTCATCTAGGACATCAGTTAAAATAAAACTTGCAAGTCACAAGTCACAGTATGAAATAGTTCAAGCTTTCTCCTAACTAAGTGTTAAAGAAAAATTACATTTTTACATTGTGCATATCAAATTTACCTTGTAGGTTGCACTACATCTTGCCAAAAAGCTTCATAATTTAAATGCTTTTATGTAGGGCTGGAGATTACTCATGGTTCTTTCTCGCTACACATTAACCTACTGTAAACATTCCCTTTCTTTCCAAAAAGGGAAATTTAGATAGGAACTGTAGCTGAACACCCCAAGATTAAGCTGATAACTGGGCAGCGTGACCAGGTGCTAGTCTATTTCAATGTCTGTTTACCACAGTCCTTCAACAGAACAAGGCTCAAAACACAAAGCATCCATCTCTTAACCCTTCTCTCTCTAAACACCACTAGGGCCCAAACATGCAAGTTATCACTCCCTCATGTACCACTGAATTCGTAGCAGCTGAGCCCCTAGAACTCCCAGTCAGGTGTTCATTGCAGTAAAAAGGGAAGAAATGAGGAAGAAATATTTAAGATTACTACACAGACTAGTTGGATAGTAACAACATCTGTAGATCATGTGGGAAGGTTTCAGACACAGTTCATTTAAGAACCATGTCACCTTCCAGTATCTTTGCTTCAAGACCCTAAACAGTAGACTGGCAGAGGAAGGTACATTTAAGCTGGGAATTGTTTTGGACTTTCCTCTGCAAAAGAGACTACAGCTAACTTTGTTCACAATGCAAATATTCAGAGATACTCAAGTTCCAGACATGAAATGAACGTTAGAGGGCTCAACACCGTCCTGCCAACTTTATGACTTCTCAAGAGAAACAAAACTTTCTAGAGCAGGTATTAAACTTAAATATTCTTCTTAAGTTTTCCACTGAACATCACAACCAATTTATTACGAGTTGTTTCAAGGAATTTCCTCCTCTTGAGAAATCTTGATTGACAAAAAGGACCCATTGATACTAACAAGATTTAACATGATTAGATGGTTATGTTTTTACAGACTAAAAGATACACAGGAAAAAAAAAGTACTTGGGCCCTGTAGGAAAGGAGCCAATTCATGATGGACCCATCTGAAATGGTTTTCAGGCAATATTAAGAAAAAAATCTTCAGTTAGGAAACTGTTGATTCAAGTGTGTATCTCAAAATTTTTTCTAGGCTCCTGGACTTGTTTAGAAGGAAGAAAGCACATTTAATCAGTCTATAATACAGAAGTTAACTCTCACTGAAAAGTTGAGATTTTCCATGAAGAATATGACATGGTTTTTTTTTTAGCTCCCCCACTATTATGAATCATTTGACTATCATTACTAAGCTTCCAACTAGGAGCTGAGATGATGGAACATCCAGGCTCAACATTTCACTTGATTCATGAAAGAAATGTATAAACACAGACCTGCAAGTTATGTTAGCTATGTTAGCTAGCAAAGCATTTGCTCACTTTCCACTTTTTCCTTGCCCTTAAAAAAAGGGGAAGGCATTAAGGTGGAAGTTATAAAGAGATCCTCTAGAACACGGTCCTCTGAAAGCCAGTCTCATAGCCACATATACATGGTGTACGGTACAAGCTTGCACATTAAGAGTGGGAAGCTACATATATAAGCTCCGTTTCTGCTGGATAAAGAAATCTTGCAATTTTTGGACTTCTCTGGTTATCCAGAAAGTTCCAGGAATCCTCACTAGGCAGTCAAAACAGGTAGCAAAAATGTGTGCCTGGCCTCAGAGGGTACTACCCTACCACCAGGAATCCGGTGCTGCTTCTGCTCAAAGCCAGCTTTGATATTGACACAGCTGTTTGAGAAGTCTTAGCCAGTCTTGAAGCTGGCTTAAGAAAAAGCTGAAAGATGTTTTAGCAATAGCCCCACCTCCCCATCTTCTCCAGGGAGACACATTTAAACTGAAGCTCTCACACCTTTGCTCCCAGCCTCAGCTGCACTGCAGCTTTGCTATTGGCAGACAAGATTTCATTTGTCATTCACATCTGATGAACAATGTTAACTACTGATTATCAGAATCCAATTAGAATAATGCCACAAAACTGGAAAGCCAAGAGATGACCCAAATTAAGAGCTGCTGAGACAGCAGTACCATGCTGTACTTTTTATTTAAAAAGCTCTGGATTTCTGGTTCTGAACCTCTTACCTGAAATACGTCCTAGCTCAATGGCTGGCTATCAGAATGCATCTTCACTGAGGACCTAAGAATGTTTTTAAATGCCTTTAAATTTTTACATTTTCTGTAACTTGTGATAAATAGGAGCCAAATTTTAAGTGTATGGTATTTAAATATGTTAGTCATGGGAAATAGGAGGATTCTGTATCAGAAGAAAATAAATCACAAACTGCTCGTACTTATTTCTTCGCATCAGGCCTACATCTTCTTACAGTATTCTTATAGTATTCTTTTGAAATCATACTGACATGATATTTTGCCAGGTTAGGCTAACAAATCAATATTCTTTTGAAAGGCATGTTTGACATCACAGGTTCTAATGGCAAGCCCAGTAATAATAAAATATATAGTCAAGTAAGTCATGTTAGGAGAGCTAAGAAAATGGTATCTGTTATATTCTTCATAGAAAAATAATATTGATAACAGAATTAATATTAAAATCCATAACAAAATGCTTTAATACAGTGATAGAAAAGGCCATAGTTACAGCTCTTGATTTCTCTGCTTCTTTTTCAAATAGGCAACAGTTTAGTTTTCTGTCTGGATTCACAGTAGGTTCCTAACACTTTAGCCCCAAACCTTTGCACTGTCAGTACCCAGGCCTTAAACAGCAGTAGGTAGCAAGCCCAGTTTAATCCAATGCTCACAAGCTTCTGTGAGTAGCAGCTACAGAAAAAAAAAACATTCAGCAACAGAAGTGTTTGATAGACATTACTACGCAGTATTGTTTAGGCTGCCTGTTGAGCCACTCAATACATTTTCACTTTTCTGGAGCGTTTTCACAGCACTTGGCACCTGCAATCCAGTACTCACTGTAAGCCCACCACACCAAATCTAAGGGAGAAAAAAAATAAATTAATATTCTGGACATTATGAAGCATCTACATCTCTCTTCTCCCATCCCACAATGGAACTAACACAAAACTTATCCTGCAGCTGCATTTGTCTTCTATCTTGCTCTCTAGTCATAGCACTATAAAGCCTTCTAATCACACAGAAGCTAATTTTTAAGACCATAAAGTCTAAGTTGCTTCACATACTATGCTTTATAAGTTTATACCCAAGTCTAAGATCTAATACTAGAAGACTTGCTCCTAATAGCAAAACTTCTTTCAAGACCAATGTGCTATTAGTAAGTACTTGAAATGACAATGAAAAGCACTGTTCTCACTATGCTCACTCATGAAAAGCAGCACTTTGAAAGCACTATGAAAGCACTATGAAAGCAGCACTTAGTTTTAATATGACATAGCAGATCTATGTCAATCTAAACATAGTATGAAAAACTAAGTTTTGAGAAGCTTCAGGGGCACAGGTGCCAGTGACCTCTAGTCTACAACTGAGTTACATGAAAGAATGTATCTGAATGTTTATGAATAAATTTGAGAGCTGTATTTAAGTAGCTTGCAATTTTTATTTTAACTGCTCTGACAAACCCAAGTAGTGTCTGTAAAGATTGCTATCGCCAAGTACTAGGAGCTGTATGAGATGCAGACTAACAGGCTGAAGTATGGTAAGCAAATGTTTTCTTGGATGCCTTAGGAACTGACTTAATGAGTCAGCCTTAGCAATGCTATGTGTGCCCCAACAGTTCTGAAGCTATTCTGTTCCCTATATGTTGAAAGGGATCAGTAAGGCAACTTGTTTAGTCACCTCAAAATAAATAGCTAGTCTAGACTCCTACTGTCAGTACATCTAGCCAACAGTAGAAATTGTGAAAGGAATTCTGCCTGATTCAGTTCGGAGATGCTAGATATAAGGCTGCCTCGGAAAGTTACTACTTTTCCATTCCTCCTCCATGCCTGAAGAATAACTTTATTAATGGGCCTATTCACACTTTAAAATTACCGTGCTATGTTTTCTGTGGGATGAATTACATGAGGCTAGACATCAGTGCCTGGGCAGCTGAGCTGTTAGTATGAACTAGCCTCCTCCAGATTCCTAAGACTTCCCAGACCTATACTCTGCTCCCGAAGTATGTTGCACTTGATAGCATCTTATAACACAGCTAAGGCCTCCAAATTTATTTAAACCAATTACTTATATTACTAAAGGAAAATCAATACACAATAACTAATCCTTTTCCTGTGCATTTTTCACAAGATACAAGTTTTCAGAATTGCAGCAAGTTTTCATTGACTAGCTTAGAGCAAAAAAAAGGTTATGCAGACCAGTGAAGTGACTGTCAAGAAAATCCCACTGGGCTTTTAAGGACTTGAAAGATAGAGTCTTAAATCTCAGAGGGAAGCATCTGGTGTTGTGTCTCATGACACTTGCTCTGACAGCTCGCAGCATCTTGGGCTCCTATCTGCATCAGTTCAGGGCAATTATTGTAGCAGGCTCATCAGCTACTGCAATGTGCTATTAATTTACCCTACAAAAATTTAGTGACTTTTATTTATGTAGCTGAGACATCCACGTACAGAATTCTATTACAGTGCTATCATAAGTGCCACATAGAAATCAAAAAGAAAGCAAATAAGTACTTATAAAAATTATTAGTTAGTCAAAACCAGTGCTCCCAGTTTCCTCCTTCATAAAACAATTAAGTCTTCAGTAGACTGAATTCAGTGCTAGAAACAAAACACAATGTATAGATACTGACCATAAAGCCTGGTAATAACGGTTGAGAAAACTTTGTTCTGAAGGTGTATAACAGCTCCTTTGAGTTTGCATTATAGAATGTAAGCTGACCTACAAGAGGCAGAAAACAAAATGAGCTACATGTTTAAATGCTATTGCTACGTAACTTTTTGTAAAATTGATTCTTTTCCAGGGGAAGGTTTCCAGAACACACTTAATACAGTCCACATGACTGAAAAATTCTCAGTTAGTAGCCCTGTCACATAAATGAACCCCAATCATTTGGCATTACAAGAGCACTATTACACAAACAGCTCTGGGTCTCATTTTTCTAAGAGACTATATCAATCTGGAAGTAACGTACTACTTGAGCCTTGCACTACTTCAATGTGATGCAGATAGCTAACCAAGTTTTTAGCTAAATCTCATAAGATTGCAATTTACCTCCATCGAAGTCGCAGTATACTCCTATTCTGTCTGGAACAGTTATATCTAGAGTTTTGGTTTTATTATTATGTTTTGCTGAAATTGTGGTTTGCAGCCAGTTGTTGATATGGATGCACCAGCTTGAATTAGTCTTTCCCAGCTGGTCAAATTTCCCCAGGTTTCTATATGTCACTCCCACGCTGTAGGATTTGCAGTCCTTCTGGGCTCTCACCTCCCAGTAATGCTGTCCACTTTCAACAGCAGTGTCTCCTACCAAAAAAAACAAACATTTAGTTGCTATAATTAAGCGTACCTTACAATGCTTGATTCCTCATAGGGAGCAGTGATGTCTTCCCTGTTTCATTTTAAGGTGAAGCCTTAGAAATAGAAAAATCTGAACTATAACGAACAAAAAAATTAATGTACAAGAAAATAGAATATAAATATAAAATAGAATAAGACAGTTTTTACTTAGACTCATTGAGACAAGATACATTTGACATCAATTCACATTTAATAGCAGTGAATGTCAATCACTAAGAGTCACTCACTAAGAGCTTTGTAATAAAGAGCTTCCACAGACTTAAAGCCACTTGCTGAGGCACGAAATCCTGGTGTTATATAGGCAAAACTACCTCTGTGCAGAACAGCATCAAGTACACAGCCTTGAACAATTGCCAAGTTTTTCCTCAAACTCTTACCTTCCACAGCATTACACCTCTAACAAAAGCAAAAAGTTCACCTTACCTAACACAGTGTATGATTCACCAGTAAAACGATCTCTGCTGCCCCTCGCTGAGGATCTTGTGTTAACAGGTGTCCTCTTTGGAGACGGTCCACCACTTCTAAGAAGAGATGAACTGTTCAAGATTTGGATGCGATTAGAAATGCACACTCAAGCAAGTTTTCACGAGACAATTAGGGTGCTATAAACATACATAAGCTACTGAAACAACACATTAGTTCAGCCACTTAACACCTCTAACAGTATGCATGCACAAGAACTAAGAGAGATGACAGCCAGAAAAAATACAAAACATTGTAACAAGTTCAGAGGCAGCTGAGAAAGGAAACAGGAGGGGATAAAAAAGTAGATGTATGGCACATGGTTTGAATGAACGCCTGTATAAAATGCTGTATTGCCTGTATTATGCAGAAACTCAGAACAGTCACGTTTCTGGTTTTCTGCATAGGATTTCTAATAGGCCTTGTAGATCAGCTAAAACAATCAGATAAGTCCAAAGACACTGCTGATATTGAATGCCAAAATGCTTAATTTTCACTGGTATTTAAATATCAGTAACAGGAAAATAACACCAGTTGTGTTAATGTTTTCACCATATGTATGGCTTGTATAAGCAATGACTGAAATTCCAGGAAAAAAAAGTGTAAACCAATGAAGAATGAAAGGAAAAAAAAATGTCATAATTTTACTTCAAAATGCACACACTGAAGATGCTGCAAAACCCAAGAGTGTCAAATCTAATACCCAATTTATATTAAAAAAGAGGAGCTGAAACTTCCAGAATTTAATGCATCACAACTCTCATCAAAAAAAAAAAAAACAACCCCCAAACAAAAACAAACACGAAAATTATATTGAAGGGTGGTGGATTTTATTTGATTATATTAACTCTATCAAGAGAAAAGAAAATTGTGTCACAACACATTGTTCTGAGAAGCACACAACAACCGCTCTACAGTCATAAAATTTAAGAGTCTAATCCCAATCAAGAAAGGCTTAGATTTTCTAGTCATACTTTTGAAAAGCATTCTCAGAAAGCAGCTGCAAAATAAACGAAGACACTTCACTCTGGAGAATATTGTAATGAGGAATCAGTTGCATAAAACAATAATTTTAACCTGCTGAGGTTTTCAAATGATTTATTTTGCCTTGGTTATGCCCTCAAAAATAATTCCTACCAATTTAACTATTAAACAAAATGAAGGCTATTAGCAAATTACAGTGAGTATTAAAACTCAGTAGCCAGGGAATCAGGTCTGGTTATTATTTTAAAGGCAATCAGTAGCAAAGAATGTTAACTTCTCAGAAATAGCTATGCAGTTTACAGTTTAATTTCATTGACAAAAGTTTACAAAGTACAAAATAAGTCTCTGAAACACATGTGAGAACTCATTTTCAAATTCTCATCCTCTGTAGTCTATCATACATTAGCCTCAGAAGAGTTACCATATACAACAAAGTTTTCTCTCCAACTTTTCCTTCAACTACAATCTGGTAAAGGCAATTACTACTTAAATGCCCACTAATACAGTGAAGTTCAGCTTGTTTCCTTTCTGATTGATTCTTTACTGATTTCAAGTTTTCTGGAACTGCTCTCAAATACCATTTCATAAAGGGTTAGAAAGTGTTCCTTTTGACCAATATCTTCATTAAAATAAAGTTACATGTGAATCAAAAGCTGAGTGGTATTAAACTGTCATACATAAGTATGCTAGAATTTCTGGTTCACAGTTCATCACTAAGTTTGTTTTATTCCAGTTACAGAAGTCTACAAGAAATCACTGATGAAAAGGCTGTATACATTAGCACCACCATTTAGTGTATAAATTTGCCAGTACTGATCAGAAGACAGTTAAGCTTCTAAATTGCTTGCAAGAGTTATATGGAGGGGGTAAGTGTATACTGTGCAGGTGCACCACATCAAATGCTTTTGAATTTTGTTAACGCAGAGCAAGCTGTAGTTTACTTACCAAAGAAAAAGGTAACAAGTGATAGCATGAAAAAAAGGCAAAGCCAATAATTAAAGCAAAGTTTCAGAAGGAACTATCAGTCTTTGTAGATTCCATCCTGCTTCAAGTGCATCAGAGATCATTCACTCACACTTTCAACAAAAGCTGCGGAAATCTTTCTATTAGGTTCAGTATAAATGAGTTATGCAGAAAGCAACATGGCCATTTAACAGAACCACCATAAGAAAAATGCAGGTGCTTTGCCAGTATTTTCTCGGGGTTAGGAAGACATTAAGAGGTCCTCAATATCATTTCTTTCATTCAAGTCTTCTGTAAATGGCCACTGCATGTGCTTTGTCCACTCAAAATCTAACAGCCTTTAACAGTTCAGACAATGACATTAAATATTTGGCGTAAAAGTTTGAAAAAACAGCTGGACTCCCCCCCCACCAGTGCTTAAGTGTTCCTTCCAATAGGGAAAGGCAGGAAATTTTATAGCAGAAAGTCAGTTTAGTGCCCATTTTCCAATACAGCACGGTCTTCATTAGCTAGCATAGTAACTGATGCATTTCTTCTACCACATAGTCTCATCTTATGGTTAGGATTATTGCCTACAGCACTGCAGTTAGTCTCGGTTTTCTTAACCACTTCAGCAAATAAAACATATTCCAAGCAATATGTGTTCTCTTTTGGAGAAGAGAGGCCGAGGAGGGATAACAGTAATTATCCATGGAGGGACATCAGAAGTTACCCAAAGGCTTTTTTCTAGCCTAAAAGATATTACAGGTCATTCAGCATTTTATTGCCACCGTGTCTTTCCAACCCTTGAAAGCTGCACTTTCGATGTTTAGAACAATTATACTGCAACTTTTTCCACCAACTATGAAGCTAGCTTCAACTTTTCCCTCTAATGCAGAGAAATTGCAGATAAATTTTAGCAGGGAAAAAAGCCTCCTGCAGGAATCAAAGCTCATCTAAGTCTCCTGCTAGAAAAGGTCAGCCTGACATGCAGAGTTGAACATGTGACCATGTCCTTCAACCAAAGCAAAGGCCAGAATTAGGGAAATTCTCTACTGACAACTACAGAAAAACCAAGGTATAAGACTCCCAGAGTTTGTTGAGGAAGTAGCAGTATATCCAAGACAGTTTTAAAACTTAGCTTAGCAGAAATTGATAAGTCTTGTGTAGTAGAACTATCACTCATCAAGAGCTTGTTTCACTTACACAAACTTTTCTTTACTGCTGATCTCAAGCCAAAGGTATATCCACCTGACGGATGCATACAGAGGAGTAAAACCTACAAGAAATTAGGAACCTGGGCATTTGTTTTGGTCCCGCAACTTCTAAACCAGTGAAAAAGAGCAAGAAGTAGTAATTTCTTAAAACAGAAGTTTTATTAAGAAAAATAATGAAAAAATATACAATAAAAATATGATTGCACAAGGAATAAGAGACTATTTTAGCTGCCTTTACATATCAAAAAAGAGGCACTGTCATTTCAACAATTGGGTCCACAAGTAGAATCACCATGAAGCTTCTTACACAGGGTATCAGACTAAACTTCATCCTCTTTGAAAGTGCAAAAATATTTATTTTCCTCTGATACCTACTAAAAGCTATAGCACAAGTTTAGAGGCAAGAAGGTTTTCAGAGTCAAAAATAAGAACTAAAAAAAAAATACTTTAAAGTTCTCAGAAGATAAATCTTTACTGCATTTGCAAAAAAATTTAGTGTGCCATCATGTGCCAGAAGGTTAATAAGCATCAATAGATCTGTAAATAACAAGGATCTTTGTATCAACACTAGAATACATAATTCTCATCCAGCTATTGCAAGTCATGTCTCCCACACACTACCACACATCCTTTCAGGAAGGCTGTTTTCTAGCCACTGGAAAATATATACATAATCTCTGAATCCAAATTAAATTTCAAAATATTTTTTTAAAGCATGTGTACTGTTACTGATAAAGGCTATTAGATTTATTTCTCTCTACATCAAGCAAAGGAAAGCAGCATAAGGCTCCCAACAAAACTAGGTGCTAAAACCTATGAATAAGAGGTATATTACCACCTTCTATTGCTCTTCAGCAAAGGATTCTGGCCACTGTCGATAGAAATAAGTCATCATTAAACAACTGTTCTATTATTACAGTAAGTTATCCCCATTTCTAAGATGCCACTAAAATTTAATCTACCATGCTTCTGGTAGTATACGCCTATAGGGAAGGTATTTATTCATAAATGTTCTCAGGCAGTGCTCTTTATTCTGAAAAGCACACACTGAAACTCAATTAATTGTCTTTGAGTAAGAAGTAGCCAGTCTTGTGGACAAGGCAAGAGCAATGGACACTGTTCACACCTTGACTTCAGCAAAGCTTTTGACTCATTCCCACACAGTATCCCTAAACTGAGATGAGATATAGATTGGGTAGTGGGCCACAGCTGTGTATGGAACCAGTTGAACAACAGGCTCACAGCTATGGATAGTATACTCCAGACAAGAGAAACCCACACAAAAGAACAGGCTGGGGGACAACTGAGGGAAGAGTAACTCTGCAGAAAAGCAGCTGGGAGTCTTGGTGGACAACAGGACCCGACAACAGAGGACACCACACTGCACTGTGCCCTTGTGACAGAGGTGGCCAACCACATCCTAGGCTGTATCAGCAAGACAGCAACCAGGAGGCAAAGGCAAGCAACTGCTCCTCTCTATTTGGCATTTGTCAGATGAGCCTGAACTCCTGTTTCCAGGTCTGGGCTCCTCAGGACTATACACTGACATACTAGAACAAGTCCAGTGGACAGTCAACAACACAATTAAGGGACTGGAGCACAGTAAGACAATTGGGTTTGCTCAGCTTCAGGAAGACTTTAACTGATGTCTTTAACGACGTAGCAGAATGGTACAGAGAAGATCAAGCCAGATTTTTCTCAGAGGGGTGCACACTAATAGCTAAGAGGCACACAGTACTCATTGCAGCACTAGAAATTCCAGTCAGGTATCAAGATACTTCTCCCCTCCCACAAACGTGGACTGAAACAGAAGCCCAGCAAGTGAACACATTCTTCATCCTTGGACATATTCAAGGCTTACTCAGAGTAGACTTATCTAGTGATGTTCTTCCAACTGTTTTTCTTCAGTGATCTGAATCACTGAATGATTTGAGTTGGGAGGGACCTTAAGGATTATCTAGTTCAAATCCCCCTGCCATGGGCAGGGAGACCTTCCACTAGACCAGGTTACCCAAAGCCCCATCCAACCTCCCCCTCTGCCCTCGTCCCTTAATTGCCAGATGAGACATCCTAGACAGCGTAAACATTTACAAAACAGAGTTCTTACCCGCTTTTATTTTCCTTCCCTTTTACTTTTTCTTGGCCTTTGCCTCCAGTAGGATCCCATTCAACATAGGTATCTTCAACTTTCAAGTTGAGATGAGATGAAGTACTGTCCAAACTGAACACAAATGCTGGTCAAGACAAAATGCAGAACAGTGAAATGGTATAGTGTTCTCCCAAGAGTGGCTATTCATAGAAAATTATAGAAGCAGTGGTAAAATTGTAGCAGAACACTTTTAAACTTAATAGAAACATCAGCTTTTTAGTCTGATGCTTGTAATCAAGGTAAGGATCCCTTTAAATAAAGCCCAACTATCTACCTTCAGTACATAGGTTACAAAGTAAGTTTTCTCACCTCTACAGTGCTGCAGCATCAGCAATTAAATTCAGCTAGAGATTTCTGCTAGTTACAGCCTATTCCTTAGATTCTTAGAGTCATGAATGGTTTAAAAAGGAATGCTTATTTTCCACGCTCTGAAGCAATGATTCTCCAACAAGGTGTTTATGATTAATAAAGATTGGAAAATTGGAGAATACTAAATTGACAGGATAGTACACACAGGGAGAGTTGAACTGTGAAGTCAACTGCAGATACAAGAACGCAGAGGATGCACACAACTAGAAGAAACTTGGTATTTGTTGCAGCCAAGTCCTTCATCCAAGAAAACAAAACTAATATAACATGCCAAGTTCCTTAAAGAGGTTCATTTACAGACTATTCTGTAAGTGTCCTAATACCATCAGATATTAGTCTGATTCTAGAAGAAAGTATACTTGACATTTTAAGAGTTTAAAGCTCGATAGTACACAAGTCTGAAAGACAGTAACATAAGCACATGGATGAGGATACTGAGTTTCTGTGGGCTGATTAATAAGAAAGTGAACTAAATGTTCACAAAGAAATAACAAAAATAAATATGGGAAACATGGTAACTGCCCAAACAATCAAAATCAGAATTATTTTCCTCATACTGGAGTGAGGAATATAAGTGGCTATTAAGTGGATACTATGTATTTGACAATGACTGTGGCTTCAGAGTACTAAAACCACGTCAGGAAAGTTACCAGAATGAAATTGCATATAGCTTTGTTTTTATGAAGTAACATTTACAGGTAAGAGAATTTATATTTCTGTTATCCAGTTCATATCAGTCATTCTGCCCTTCACACTACAAACTTGTCTATAATTAAAGCTACAGGATCATTATCTCCACTGTACTAGTTAAGATTCGTGTTCTGTCAAAAAACAACCCTTCCAATAGATTTTTCTTCTAGTTTATTTACAAAACTATGTTAGGAAGCCACCATCCTCAGATCAACTGATTTCTAACACAATGACTTAAGTCCAGAGGAGGGCCACGAGGATGGTCAGGGGGCTGGAGCACCTCTCCTATGAAGGCAGGCTGAGAGAGTTGGGGTTGTTCAACCTGGAGAAGAGAAGGCTCCGGGGAGATCTTATAGCAGCCTTCCAGTACCGGAAGGGGGCCTACGGGAAAGCTGGCCTACGAGGAGGGGCTGTTTGCAAGGGCATGTAGCGATAGGACGAGGGGCAATGGTTTTGAACTAGAGCAGGGTAGGTTTAGGTTAGACATTAGGAAGAAGTTCTTTACAATGAGGGTGGTGAGACACTGGAACAGGTTGCCCAGAGAGGTGGTGGAGGCCCCATCCCTGGAGACATTCAAGGCCAGGCTTAATGAGGCTCTGAGCAACCTGATCTGGTTAAAGATGTCCCTGCTTCCTGCAAGGGGGTTGGACTAGATGACCTTTGAAGCTCCCTTCCAACCCAACACATTCTACGATTCTAATAACTTCAGCAATTTAGAGCTCCCTTTTTATTTTGAATATTGACAGTGATTAGAACCTACAGCTACAAAGTAAAAAAAAAAAAAAAAAAAAAATCCTTTTCAGCACTTTCTATTTACAGAAAGCTATTACCTGTCACATGGTAAGTACCAATGACCAGCCAACTACACCAACTGTTTAGATGCCCTAAGAGTCCTAGCAATGGTCAGCCACAACATTCATCTTTATTTCACTGTACGTTGGCATGATGCAGCAGCAAATAATACTGTCAATCCACAGTTCAAAACAACCAATGTCAAGCTCTACTGGAGAAAGTTACATCACTACCTCATTTTTTGTGTCTGAACGCTAAAAGGCCAGCTTTGTGCCCATAAGCTTCTTAATCCTTTACAGAAATGGTTGTTTTCCTTTTCACTTAGGACACGTTTCAGCAGTGCTCATGCAGAAACAGACTTAACATACAAGTTCATTTATGAAGCCAGAACACATAGTTTTCACTACATCCAAGGTCAGAGTCCTTCAAATTTTACCTTTGGTTTCCAGAGTCACAGGATCAGAGTATTCCCCAGCCACAGCTTTGTTGCAAGCTTGTACTCTAAGGTTCATGTATTTTGTATCAAATTTCAAACCTAAAAAGTGAATGTTTAGAAACTTGAATTGATATTAGTTACTAACAGTTTTTACAAGACTATATTCTATGTAGCTCTCTTCCTTTTATCTCAATCTGGTAAGAAAAGCTTAAATCAGTGTAAACTTCATTTAACAAATGATTTTTTTTAATAAAACCTCGAGGTCAAAATAAAAGGCAGAGCCATTATCATATAAAGCACCCAAGGCTAATGTGAAATAATGGAAGCTTCATTGCATTCCTGAAGCTTTCCTGCATACAGGAAAATAGGTATTATGCAAGACTTCCAAGCATAAAGAGTTATATCAGTATTCTTGGTTTGAGCATAAATAAAACAACCTTTACCTGATAATGTATATTCAGTGGCTTTAATGTAGTCTATCAGTTCCCAACGCTGTTCATCTTTTACTCGAGGAAGCCCAAAGTTGGTTTTCCTATACTCTAGTACAAAATGATCAATTCTGCCATCATCTTCAGGCATTCTCCATGATACTGTTATGCAGTTATCTGCAACCAGACATGCTGCTAGATCTATCTCTGGAGCTTTAGGGACTGCAGAAAGACAAGTATACAGATGAGTTTAAAGAGAATGGGCTGAATATTAATTTGTTCTCCATGGATTTATAGAGTTCAGAAGTTGCCCTTGTCCCAGTAACACATTCATTTTTGGGGATCTATTCCATTAGCAAGGCACAATCGGAGACTAGGCATATCACTTTGACTTAACATGCATTTTACAAAACAAGAAATATGCATTATCTCTGAAGCAAACATTTGCATCACATTTTCCAGATGTTGGTTTTGTCAGTAAATTGGGCTGTTCTCCTTCTGAAAGCAGTGAGAAGGGCACATTAGAGTGGACTTACAATTATAACCCTACATTCAGAGTAACGCTACACAGGAACAGTAAACAGCAAACTTTTATGAGTTTTTGGAAGGTTAAGTACAGCTGCAGCCCTCAAGCAATATCACTTAAGTTTACGTCCACCACTACAGACAACTAACAGTGTAATAGTTTCCACTAGCCAGTCAGCAGTTACCTAGTTTTCTTTCCTTTTCATCCTTTGTCTCTTGAAAGGAGGGGAAAGAATTCCTAAGACTCACTAAAGAAAATACTGACGTTTTGTTTCTAGACCAAAGAAGTCTATTTCTATGAAATCAAAGAACACTTAAGTCACTGGAAAATATTTTTCAAAAGAAGGCATTTACATACTCTTCATAGTGTCCAAAGTACATTCAAGGAAGACTTTTGCTGGAGGAAGCGAAAAAGATGTTTTATTGTTTGCAGGTTTTGGAGGAAGGATCTGGAAAAGCTCTTCATTTGTTTCAGCATTCACAAAAGCTTGAAACAGATAAGTGGCCTGCGAGCCAATATATCAAGCAGGAACATCAAAAAACGTACAATACTGCTGCATCTGCGGAATTGACAGACCTGCAGATTTTGTTTGTCAAAAATCATACCTTCTCACAACACTCACACCTTTAACTGTGTTGTTCTGTAATGAGCCAGTGACCAAGTCCTAAATACACACAGGTTGCCTTTATGCAGTTGAAACAACTATTTCTTGAACAGATTGTTAGCCATGATTCCCGCCCACAATGACTGATGACAATAAGCATCACATTAATTATGGCTGAGGCACATTTAGAGATGTGTAATTTTACCATCTAGATACAAATGCCTCCTAGCTATAGCTAGCTAGAAGCAGAAGGCCTAGTTTGCTTTACACACACTACTTCACACCTTCCCACACTTTCCCTTCATGATCTGATCAAATATTTCAACCTAGCACTACTGAAATGCAGCCTTTTATGTAAGCAAAGCAGGAACTACACTGAAACTGGTGGTATAGGTTTAAAATGCTTGGGAACAAATATGCAGCACAGAAGAGACTGAGAGCAAAAGTATTCCAGTCTGTACCAGTTTTGGCTGGGACAGAGTTACATTTCTTCATAGAGGCTTGTGTGGTGCTAAACTTTGGATTTGCGATGAAAACAGTTCTGAAAACACTGGGGTTTTAATTATTGCTCAACAGCATCAAGCACTTTCCTGCTTCTCACACTGCCCCATCAGTGAGCAGGCTACGGGTGCACGAGAAGTTGGGAGGGGCAGCTGACAAAGGGATATCCCATACCATATGGCATCGTGGTCAGCAATAAAAGCTGGGGGAAGGAGGAGGGAGGGACCTGCGGAGTGATGGCATTTTGCCTTCCCAAGTAACCACTACTCATGATGGAGCCCTGCTTTCCTGGAAGTGGATGAACATCTGCCTGCCAATGGAAAGTAGCAAATAAATTAACTTACAGCACACAGCTTTTGCTTTACCTATTAAAATGTCTTTATCTCAACCCACAAGTTTTCTGTTTTACTTTTCTGATTCTCTTCCCATCCCACCACAACAGGGGGGAGTGAGCAAGCAGCTGTGTGGTGCTTAGCTGCCTGCCAGGGTTAAACCACAACAAATTCTCAAGAGTTAACCACATGCATTTGCCATCAAGTTTCAAAAGTCATGCAACAATAATTTGAGAATAATATCAGTAAGATCCCTTCTTAGGCAAAAGAAAAATTAAGATGAGGCAAGTATTTCAGAATATACCTGTAAATCCCTTCTTAGACAAAATTAAGACAAGGACAAGTATTTCAGCACATATACCTCCAAGTTTAGCTACCTGTCCCAATTATTTTTGGCATGGTACAAGATACCAGATAAAGAGTCTTCCATGTGTTTGGAATGACCAAGTCTTCAGCATAATTCTGGCAAGCAGCATTCGAATTGCCTACATTACCACAACACCAAACCTGTTTTCAAGTTCCCATGCTAGAACATTAGTATTTCCTGATGTATAAATGTCAATCGATGCTCAGTACAATTTTGCCTGCAACACTTTGAGCTACCAGTATTCAGTGCCAAGTGTAATTTTATAGCTTGACACTACAGTAGAAGAAAGTAAGACTGATATCCAGACAGTTAATTTTCCTGCTTACAAATCAAAGCCCCAAACAATTTAAATTTTGTATTTGATAACAAAGACACACGTATAAGAAGGGTCATACTAAATAGTATCCTCATCTAGATACAAGACTTTGTTCACGCTTGCTGCTAGATCTTTAAGCTCCCATTCCTGTTAAACAGATACACTATGATTAGCTTACCTACCTTATTCCCTATTCCCTTATCTATGAAATACACAGCAATGACTGCTACCCAGAATCTAAGACTAAAAGGTGAATTCCCGCCTAGACACGGCTAGCTGACCACTAGGAATAATGTTGGTAATTTACTACACCTGCTAACACATACTGTAACTGCAGCATACAAGATAAATGGGCAGAAATGTAAACCGATGCTGCCAAGTCCTTAGCGGATTTGGATTAGTGACCTAGAGAAGAAACAATTTCCATCCCTGCCAGCAGTATTCTTGTCAATATATTCTTGGTACCAGTCAAGGGCAAAGTGGTTTAAAAGAATAAAGAGACACGAAAGATATATACCAGAATACTGCACCTAAGTTTACTTTCAGACAGGAACAAATAGATGCATCAATACACATTTTGTATTATGGTACTATCACTGCCTCAGTAGACAGCTCTGTTGCATTTCAGACCATACCACCACTCTTGTAAGTGTATTATTAGCTTACAGTTCCATGCATAACACTACTGCAGAGGACTAGGGCTTCAGAGTGTCACTGAGGATCAAGCTAGCAGGTACAGTCTTGAGAAACTTAAGAAAACTTCAAGAAGTACAGAGGAACTGACAACTCAAGAAAAAACACGGTCTGGAAGACTCATTGTCACTTCTCAGATCAATGTTATTTTCTGAAATGCTGTATTACGTAGAAATTAACACAATAAAACTAGAAAACCCTTTTACCCTCAAAGTATTCAGCTTAAAATCCAACGAATAAGAACGACTTTAGATACTCTGAAAAAGCTGCTCATTAGGGTGCAAGAGGTGTGGTTTTGTTTTGTTTGTTTTAAATATAGAACATTATTCATGTAGTAACAAATTAAACTCACTGGGTACAATTTTTACCTGGCAAAAAATTCACAGCCTGGAGGATGCGCCTTTCCAGAGCGAAGTCCACCATCAAATGAGTCATACTATCACTGACCGTTGGTTTCAGAGAGATGCGGAATGCTGAAGCCATTGTGACTCTAAAGTCAAGAAAGCAGCATTAGCAAAATGTATTTTGCATTGTTTCAGTCCTATAACCATTTTCCAAAACAGCAATCAGATAATCTGTGTCATTAATGTCAAGCTGTGAGCCAAAATACTGATCAAAGACCAGAACGTTTTTCTAACAGATAACTGTTTACCATGTAGCACAGACTCCAAAATAGCAAGTTTTGCTAATGGGACTGTCTCAAAGACAATATGGTGTGAGCTCTCAGTTGTTCTGTATTATTAGGCAAAGAAATACTAAAAGTGACTAGAGAAGAGCTTAAAACTTCTTTTACTTGTCAAAAAACTTGGATAAGAGACAAAACAAAACTCACACAACACAAAATCAGGAAGTATGAAGTATCTAAAGCACTGCAGAATCAGCATCATATATGTTTTATGTACTTAGAAATTTGAAGCCTAAACCTTCAGTTTAAAAGTGTCCAATGACTTTTCTGCTTGACAAGATTGACTCATTACCTCCAAAATGCATTTTCACATGCTAAATATTGCTCAGAAGGCATTTATAAATAGCGAACAGGATGAATACGCCAATTTCCTATCTACCTCTGATCATATCCGGGGATGAAGAAGCGTTTAAGTTGGAACATACAAGTATCAGATCAGTCTTACAGGACTAAAGCACAGTTCCCATTTCCACTTCTGAAATCTTAGCTCAGTCCTTATTCTGAATACTCCTAAGGCACTGCTGTACTCCATCAACTAGACCACCAAAAAAAGGAGGACAAGTCTCTTGCATAGTTCTGTAACTCTGAAGACATCAGGCCACGCAGCAGAATTTGAGTAACATTAATTCAGACAGCACACAGGTCCTAACTTCTGTTTTAAAAAGAGATTCTTAACTGTGAAGCCGTATACACACTACAAAAGCAAATCAACTGCAAAAAGTTGTATCTAATTTACACCCACAGATCTGTGTCAGCTTTAGAACACCTAATAGTTCACAGGAAGTGATACACGTTAAGTATTCCACTAGCATGTAAGAGAGATTATCAAAAACCAAAAAGTTCAAGCAGTGAGGAAGGGGGAGGAAATATGAAATTGAGTATAACACTCAAGTGTTACAATTATGGGATATAAGACAATTATGTCACTGAACATCATAAGAGAGACAGGTCAATTCATTTCCTAAAACAGAGTTGCCCTTCCGCAATTCATTATGGGCTGCCTACAGATTCCACTGCTCAGCCAGACAGGTAAGTCTCTCCTTAAGGAAGAATAATTCTCTGATTAGCAGTAAGAGAATACCCAGTAGTCAGCTTCAGACAGCTTTTCAACTTCTGTTTAGGCACCAATCTTAGTGAGATCTCTCAGAGAGAGAACCAGCCACATCTGTTTCAAATGTATTAGATCACATAGCATTTCAAGAAACTAGAAGATTAAGAGGATGCTTATTACAGATAAAAAGTATTAATATTCCTATCACTGCCACTATCCCTCCGATTTGTTAAGGACACTAAAACTTCACCCTTGGAAAAGCAAAGATTAATTTCTCTGTCAATTACTCATTTTACACAAAACTTCAGAGAATTTAGACAATCGGACCCTTCCTTGAAAACCCATAAATTGAAAGCCAACCTACTTGGTTCATAAGAGCAACACATGGTGGAAACACCCTGTGAGCTGTCTTTGAAGATATTATGCACATCACAGTAAGTTTTCTGAACCAGAAGGTCAGACTCTCAGAACACAGTTATCCTTCTTCCAAGTGAAGAAAAATAGCCTTAGCATTTATTTTGAAACATTAAAGTTTTGCTTTCTAAACACTAGTTTGAAGACACAGTTCAAAGAAGAGCTACAAGAAATAGCAATTTCACTGACATTAGTCAGGGTGATGTCACCAGGAATATTTCAACACCTACAAGACTTTTTACATTCAAAAGGAAAATCAGATAGCAAAAGTCTGTAAGTACTTTAAAAAAAAAACACACGAAGATTTTCTCATAATTTAAAGGGACCGAGTCAGCTTGAGACATTATTAAATTTCAGCCATCTAGTATTAATAATAAATCAACAATTTATTAGTAATAATTAATTATATACTTACATATACTTAAAGAAATAATAACAACAGGTGTTGCAGAGCTCCACTTCCCCGCATTAAAAACACCTTTCACTTTATTAAGTCATGGAAGGCCAACAGTCATCAAGGAAGCATAGAAGTTCATGGTTCTCTCTCAAAAGTTGTGATGTCAGAACAAACACTTAGGAAAGAGTCAATTAATTTCATTTAAGCTGACTATGACCCTTTCAAAATAAATGCATTTTCAAGGATAAGATTAATTCAAAGACACAACAGCAATAGACTTTTTACTGTACCTCTCTTTGATCTGTCTGGCAGCCTTGAGGCATGTCAAGGAGAAAAGAGAGAAAGTAGGTTAATAGTATTGGTTAGAACTGCAGTAAGGTATCACCTGGGAAAAACTCATCAACACCACCACCAAACTAATTCCAAATTACTCAGCTTCCTGGGCACGACTTTTTCTCTTCCCAAGTCAGTAAAATTTAACTACCATGGTATCTTCTGTGAAACTACAGCTGTTAGCGGCACATAACCGAACCTGATCTGTTTGGCTATACGTCATATGATGTATACTCTGACAAACAAGGGAAAAAAAAAAAAAACCAAAACAGGACTTGCTTCAACTTTTCCTCTGAAAGTTATCATACTATTACAATACTCCCTAAAAGGCTCTTGTCATATGTCACTATTCAAAATCATAGAACATAGTTTTTTCCAGCATTTAAATAACGCCACTGAAGCAGATGCAGAAGTGGTGATGGCATATTTCAAAGATAAACATGAACTGCAATTTGTAAAGGCAAAATCCCTGTCCTTCACCAAGAGGAACTGCAAACCTAAGATAAAATGTTATTGTTGAAGTAGTGATGGCTTAGTTAAGCCTGCTCAATCCACGCATGGAATTAACATTGCTACTTCATCTAGTTGCCATTCAGCTGAACTACTTTCCCTTCCAAAGAGGGGATAAAAAACATCAGGTAGTTTCTCAATTTAAACTTAAACGAAAGTGGAGGACTTCCAAATTTTTCACTAAATACAAAGCACGCTCAATGAAAAAAATAAAAAAGTCAGTTGTATATAAAACCAATTTTATATTCCCAAAGTGGGAAGCAGAAAAAACCCACAAGTGTTTAGAAATAAATTAGTTTAAGAGGCAGCTTTGTTTTACCTCAAACCAAAGTTATTCTAGGAACTACTGACTGATTTTCCTACATGACAGCTGTAGACAGACCCAAAAGCCTTCTTCATAACCTCTATACCTTATATAATATGTGCTAGCCAGGACTCGATGAACAGTCTTCTGCAAGGCAGTCCTGGCTTAACCCCTTTGAATTTAGTTTGTTTCCAGGCTACTGACAAAGAAGGATATCAGCCCACCTCAGATAAACTGCCCAGTACTGTCAAACCACATCCTGTCTAATCACTGAACCCTCCTGTATGCTAGCATTCATGTTCTTTTGACTTCCAGGTAAGCCAATTCAGCAAATAAAGCCACCAAAAATCTAACATAGGAAAAAAAAATAAAAAAAATAATCATAGTTTAGTCTTACACTAGTTTCTCATGAACTGATTTCCTAGGGGATCCGAAGAAAATTTGTGCTGATAAAAGAGTCAGGGCTGGAGCTGCTGTTTCAGGAACACTTGGTATTCCTACCAGAAGAGCAATAGATTTAGCTAGCTAATAGCCAAGGCAATATTACCTTAAAATGCCATACCCAAAGGCACATTTACAAGTGCAAGCTAGTGTAATACAAGTTTCAAATCCTAGATATTAGAGTTGACTGAATTAGATTTCTGTATCTTAAGCCTCAGAATCCAAATTTAAAGAGATTTCCCCCCAAACACTCAAGTAACTTTCCTTAGTGTATTTGATTGAAAATAGTGTTAGAGGCATCTGAAAAGAAACAACTTACAATAAATTCAAAGCTACATTCTGCACAGTGCTTAAAAGCTAACTTAAATTTTTATGCATCGCTATGACAAGCCAGAAAGAACAACTCCAACTGAAGTGCTAAGAAAAATACTCAGTTTAGGAATTGTCACTCTTCAAAGCAAATAAATCAAAGCTGACACTCAGGAAGCATGACAGTACACAAACATGTTGCCAAAAGGTATAGCTGACACAGTAAGACAACTTTCCTGTCCACTCTTTTAGAATAATTTGTGTCCTTGTTCCTGTTAAAACACAGAAGGCAAGAGTAATTGGGTCTTGAATTTGCCATGGCTGACCCCACTACTAACACAAGGATTGTAATAGCAAGCCTAGCATACCACTTAAGTGTACATGTAGAACTGTTTTATTAATTTGTAAGTACATTCTTCCAGTTAGATACACGTTGCCTTATTTACAAGTCTGCTGTTGTAAAGCACGTTATTTGTATTGGAATCACAACACAAGGCCCAAACCAGGCTCCTGCCTGCACAGTATACAAATGCATTAGAAGGTTTTTGGGGAGTAGAGGAACCGTTGCCCTGAATTCAGTTTCATAAGATCTTTCAGGACAAGTGTAGAGTGCAGAGTTGCAAATTAAAGATCTACAGCTTGCATGAAGTTCTGCAAAACAAAGATCTTGTCAAACAGTGATGGCTGCAGCTTAAATACACAGACTCTCTGCAAGTGTTGTGTTAACAGCACTGGGCAACTGACAAAGTCACTTGCCACGGCTTTGACTGCTGGCCACCAAACATTTTGTAAGTCTTGGTTCAGTTTTATAGAGATATATTTCACCCTCACTTTCTGGATTCGCTTACCTAACGTCAGTGCAAGTTTGCTTAACACTGACATTTGTCCAGGAGAAGGTATTCCTTTCCCTCCCCCTTCACTCTAAATAAGAAAAAACTTATTTTATTAGAGATTGCATAAAAAACCAAGACTATAGTGCTTGACTTGGCCTCCTCAACACAACATTAACTGTACTTTCATATGCCTCTCTACTCTTACTTTCAGTATTCCTGGCAAGTTTGCAGGGTCCACTACAGTACTGCAAAAGATATTTAAAATTGAGACAAATACCAACTTTTGCCTTATGCACATCTGTTCCAAGTTTTCTACCTTCAAGAATTCCACAGGGTCCTTTATGTCCAATGACTGCGCAGCAAGTTCCAGCAGCTCTTCGGAACTCTCTAGGGCATTACTACACTGGCTAAGCTGATCCTGAAGCAAAAACAGAGAGTAAGAATTTGATGCATTCACATTTAAAAAGTGGTTTATAAACTACCAGTACTAGAACTACATGGCTTTGCTATGCATTTGTAACAACTTATTACATTATCTAATCAAGGCTATTACTTCTGACACATTGTGTGAACTAGAACTTCACTGTGCTTGACAAGCAGTGATACATGGCACATCCTATAAATCCAATGGGGAAACAGTTGGATAGATGGTGAAGTCTGATTTAAAAACCAGGTATAATTTGAAGGCCTGTTTCTCTCAACATCAGGATTTCAGAAGCAAAGAAATGCTTACATCTGCGTGCACTACAATTTCTATTTACAGAACTGCACTTCACCAATGAACTGATATTGTTTAATGTAGCATTAGCCTTGAAAAAGGCAATCATTTTATCCCCAACCAGCTCTAGAATTGTCACAAGACAATCCTGAAAGTCAGTATTGCTGTATAACAAATTGGAATAGTAGAGGAAGCAGAACAGAGGAAGAAAGGCAGAAGAGCCATTTCTTTCACGATTATCTAAAACGATACCTACATTACCATTGCCAGTATATAAAACATCCCACAGAGAACATCTGGAATTACATATAAGGGTATATCCCTAAAAAGATTAGTTTTGAATACACTGCAGGATCCTAAACATACCACAGGTTAAACAAGAGGTGCATTTTAAGCCTGCCAGCAGCTTTTGCATCGCCACTGAACCTACAGCTGTTTTTCTCTTCGTGTGGTATTTACTGTAATATCTCAGAACAACTCAACAGAAAGTAATTATTTTTCTTTAAAACACTTCAGTAAAGACGCGTGGTCTAAAGAAGTCACTGTCTCAGAAGCAACCAACACTTGCATCAACTTTGAGAACAGACTGGTCTGAAGCACTTCAGAAGTGTAACTAGTTTTGGCAAGTGTGGTGAGTTGACCTGGGCCAGCTGTCCCTCAGATTTACTGTGCAAGGATAAGATAGCAGCAAGGAAACAGTCCAACAGCTAGAATTTTGTACACAGTTTCCAGATAACTTCTGAAGCATGCCATTAGCGCAAGCTGTCATTCATCTAATACAGCTGCTCTCCTCTTTGGAGGATATCCAATGCTGACAAATTCAGATATACCATGATAGTGCTAAAATCTCCCAGGCAAACACCTCGAAAGAGAGAAGCTAATGCCAGAGGCATTTTCAAACAGCTCTGCAGAAGTGACATGGTAACTGGATGCTTCATTAGCATCTTACTGAGATGCACCTGCATTTGGCAGTTAAAAATAAATACTTTAGTGTCATTCAAATACACTGCCCCAAAATGAAGCATTGTATTTTCAAAGCAAAGGTTTAAGGAGAATTTCTAATTTTCAGCCTTAACTTCCAAGGAAATTATTTGGGAGGGATCAGTCTAAATACTAAATCCTCACCCTTTTCCACCATTATGTAGCCCCAGTATTTTAAGTTACAGCTCATTCTCAACAAGAGCATTTAGTTAACTACAGAAGACTAAATATGGCACAAGCATTGTAAGAGGACAATAAATTAAGCAAGTCCATGCCTTTCAACTGGATGTTTAGACCTCACTGAAGTTCCTTGGTTTCCTCATACAAAGTTTCAGTTCCAGTCAAAGATAATGGCTTACATTAATACATTCAATGCAACAGTTTTCATCTGTTAGTTTGATTTGGTAGATTGACTGTTGAGAAAAGCCCTCTTGGAGTGTCTGTTACAGAGGAAGCTTGGTCTGTCATCAAGCAAAGAGAACATTCTTTGGGCCTGTAGTTAGAGAGGACTCTCAGCTGAAAGACAAGTAGGGCACTTAGCAACTATGTCAGTGATCTGTAACATTCCACTTGTCTTCATCCTCTTCGGACTAAGTAGCAGATCAGCAGTTCAACACAGGTATTGGGCAGCAATTCTTGGTACAGCTGTACCACACTGACAAGCTTTCAGAAGAACTTGGTTCAACCACACCTGAGCTTGATAAAATTAGCTTATCTATCAGAAAATTAACAGACACTACGAGAATTAACAGAAAATGTCAACAGTCAAACTGCCAGATGAGTAACTATCAAAACAGTTTTCAGTTCCAGAATCATTTTTTGCAAGATCAACTTTAGTTTTTCTCCACTAGAAGGTAGAATAATTGATACATGCCACAGCTCAATTTCTCCTGTGAGCTGTTCATTGAGAAGCACTTATTTTTTAAGCATTTAAGTCCTAAGTGTCCATGGATGTAGGTAGACCTCTGTCTGTTGAGAAACTTCAGAACTTAAAACAGACATATGAAGAGAAATAAGTGCACTCTTCCACCTCCAATGTTAAGTGCTTAACTTAAATTGTGCACTCAGAAGTTCTGGAGTGTTTTACAACAGGAGTATAAAGTCTGAGTATAAAACAGACCTTGTAAGGAAGCCTGTGGAATTTGTTTCAGGAAACTGCTCCTAGCACTTTAAACTGACTAGACACAAGAAGGTGAAGTTTTTCAGAAACAAACACCTTCCTTATTGCTTTGCATAAGCAAAAAGAACTAGGCAGAAGAGTGCTGCAACTAGGATCATTTAAAGAAAAAGGGTGGAGAAACAGCTTCTGCTTAAAAGATTGAACTGTGCTTTGACCCCATGCAATCAGAACTTTCTGAAAGCTAGAGCCAACTTGCTACACACTACTGGAAAAACAGACTTGCACATGTTTCAGAAAGCTACATTTTTGTTCTCTGAAACTCATTGGAAACATTCTCCTGCATGAAATTATACAACTACAAGCTGGTGAAGTTCACATAGCAGGTTTAGTAGCAGGCACCAGTGTAACCTGTTCCCAAACAATTCCCATATGTATTCCAGTGTGCATATACAATTTGCTTGATGTTAACAAATAGAAGATGGCTAGCTCTGTCAACAGGACATCAGCCTCTGTGCTTCGGATACCTGGCGTGATTCTCAACTAAGCTCAAGTCTGAACAAATCACTGAGGCATGTCTACAGGTTCAGATGCTTATATTCCAAAGAAACCAATTTCAGTCTACAAGCTGTTCATTAGTTTGAAGGAAGCAAACATACCTAAGTCCTGCTCCTACGCAGCCACTGTAAGCTCTACAAGTAGTACCACTTCCTTTCTACATAACAATGTTGAGAACAAAAATATGCTAGACACCATCAACTACCCTAGAAGAAGGTTCCAGAGAAGTACTTATAACAAAGAAAACATCTACCTGACACTCACTGCATTTCTTGCAACACTACCAAAAACTGTCAGCTGAGATTTAAAATAGCAGTTTAAAAATGCTTTGACCCAGCTGTAAAAATTTACAGATTTAGTTATATAGTTACCTGCAGAGCCTGAACTTTACGGGCCTCTTCTTGCTGAATAGTGCTGGCCATACTCCCCTTCATCTCATCCAGTATAGAATACAGACCATCAAATTCTTCATCCAACTCACTGATTGCATTAGAAGAGTTTACCTAAGAAGAGAATTAGAACTGCTGCAATTTGTACTGGAAACAATGCAGAGTAGTCTTTTAGACTGAAAGTCACATTGTTTGCCCGAAAGAGTTTTGCCATGACCACTAAATACCTTGTCACTGTTCCTCATCTTATCAAAAGTGATGGACACCTCTTAAGCAGACTTTACATCAAAACACTGAAGACTGAAATAGATGAAAATTCTGTGATACTAAAACTTGCACAGAACCAACATACTTGGTGACTTTGTTCAATGCCAAAAGGCCTTGATTTCTCTCTCACAATTATATAGTTATTGTCAGATGTTTGTAAGGAGGTAGTTATCCAGTTCCATGTAAAACAACTTCATTTGATACTAAAAACTGCACTCAAGAAGACAGCTTAAAGATCTGCTGGATGATTTTTATTTCTGCAGGTAAATTGGCTCAGCTTTAACATGAAAAAAAGAGCTTTGCGCTCATTGATAGGCTAAAGGAACCTAAATCTCATCCTAGTGTAGATGCTCTAAAAATTAGGTCCAACTATTAACTTAAGCCCAACAAATAGCAACCACTAAAAAAGAGAAAGAGCAAAGAATTTTATCTCCAGCATCAGAATGGTCTCATTTTAACTCTGCCAAGCAGACTGGAAGTCTAAAAAAGGCACGCTACTTCCAATTAACAGGAGTTTGAGATCTTGCATCAAAATTCAGATTCTCTTCCACACAAATCAAACCCCACAATAGTTTTTTTTGCATGAAAAGCAAAACCACCATACCTTTCAACTAGAGACAGACTTAAAAAATATAATGTTTTTCTACTTGGTTCCAACATGAAGATATATTTAAAATTTGATTCTTTTAGCCCATCCCTTACACACTACCCAAACAGTTTGAAATTGACAAAACTGAAAAGTTGCTCCCCTCTCAGCTACAATCTATGAGCCTTGATATATTTACCTGAACATTTTTTATTGTATGGTTCAGCATGTCAATGAAGTTGTGAATTTCACCATTTTTGTTCGCTAGATTAGAGACAATCCTTTGCAGAGCCTCCTAGAATTACAGAAACAAGTGAGTTAAGTTGTAAAAGAATCTTGTATTTTTTTTAACCATGACCCTTTCAACATATATGGAAATTCATCATATACATTTCAGTTCTGGTGAATTCAACTTTTATTCTGATGAGATCAGGAAATACATTTTCTTAGAAAAGAGAAAGAGTATCAAAGGTCTAAGAAGCATTCCACCAAACTAAAGATCTCCACTTGCTAGTTTAAGAAAAATCAAGAATTTGTTTCACGATACGCCACTCCTTCACATGTTTTGCTACCCATGTTTCTGCAACTCCCAAGTCCTCTAAACCAGACTACCTATTGGCACCGCACTCTGCCATACACAGCTTCTCCAGATGAGAAAGCTAGTGCTTACACAACCGAAGAGAGAACCAATAAAGGGAAAAAAAAAAAAGCTGGTAAAAGTTAACCCAGAAGAAAAATAGCATTTTCTACTGTCAAAAGAAGCTAGTGTTAAATAATTAAACTGACAGTTTATCATATATACAGAAAAAAATTGTAACAGTGATTTGTAAACTTATTCTACAAGTGGCAAAATATTTTGACAAATAATTTATATATTCCAATTAAAAGTGACCTCAAAGAATAAATCTTACCAATAGCCAAAAAAGAGAACCAAGGTTATTTCTGTGGTGTACTACTCCAGCTATTAAAAAGCGTTAGATTCAGCTTACAAAACACATACTAAGAGGGCAAAACTGTTAAGCATATCAAAATGCATTTTTAAACTAAGTAAGACTATCAAGTCTAATTTTGTTGAGTAGTCAATTACATATTCCAAGAATTTGACAAAAACACATCAACAGTTGGTACTTAAAATTGAGTTGCATAATTAAAGCACAGAGCACATCAGCATATTTAAGTAAAAAAAAGGACAAGGTGAGGAGATAACTAAGAATTTTCTGTTATGTAATTCAGGCTGGTTGCTAATAAGTTTTAGAAACAAATCTGACTCTAAAATGCTAGATTTGGCTTTTTGAAAAAAAAAGTACAACATTATTAATCAGTTGGACTCAAGAGTTTCAAGTTACTCAGCTTAATATTATTACTTGACAACACTGAGGAAACTGAGGCATGGAGAGCTAATAAGCACACTTTAAGAACAGCCAGACCACCAAAAAGACATTGCAATTTCTTAATAACCGTTTACTACTTACAACACATTTGTTTGCCAAAAAGCAAGAAAAATATTTTATCTTTTCACAACATCCACAGTGAACCTCAATACTATGTCCTGCTTAGGGAATCTCTCCACTAGTCCTAAGCCATAGAATGGTTTGGGTTGGAAGGGACCTTAAAGATCATGTAGTCCCAACCCCCCTGACCTGGGCAGGGACACCTCCCACTAGACCAGGCTGCTCAAAGCCCCATCCAACCTGGCCTTGAACACTTCCAGGGATGGAGCATCCACAGCTTCCCTGGGCAACCTGTTCCAGTGTCTCACCACCCTCACAGTAAAGAATTTCTCCTAATAGGCAATCTAAACCCACCCTCTTTCAGTTTAAAGCTGTTACCCCTCGTCCTGTTGCTACACTCACTGTTAACAGTCCCTCCCTATCTCTCCTGTAGGCCCCCTTCAGGTACTGGAAGGCTGCTATAAGGTCTCCCCAGAGCCTTCTCTTCTCCAGGCTGAACAACCCTAACTCTCTCAACCTGTCCTCATAGAAAAGGTGCTCCAGCCCTCTGATCATCTTTGTGGCCCTCCTTTGGATCCATTACAACAGGTCCATGACCTTCTTATGTCAGGGGCCCCAGAGTAGATGTGGTACCTGTTTCTTCTGACCCATTCCTCAACAGTTTTCAGTAAATCTGCAATGATGTTGCAGTATCGGTACTCCAACCCATTGCCTGTTTGCATAGCGTCATGCTCATAAAGTTAAACCACTAGCAGAGGAAAGTGAAATTTTACTGCTTTTACTACAGGCATTGTGATGCTGTTAATATAAAGATAAAAAGGACCGGCTAGCAGTGACTGAAATTAAGACTCTGAGGAAAAGAAACAAGACCAGATCGGTTTCTTTCAAAAGCAAGGAGTACAGCAAGTCTTGATCACTTCATTACAGAATATTTTCACTGTCTGGTTAAAACTGAACATGCTTAAAGACAATTTTGGACACATTAGAATGTCAGATGAAACGCCATTGTCCAACCAGCTGCTTCAGCATTCACTACTGACCAGAGGCAATTGTTTTCGCATGGCAGAAACATTAAGCCTTAGATCCTATAAACACAACTGTCAATTTGGATGAACAAGAAAACTCCCAATCCTCTTTCAGATAGGATATTAGGGCTTACTTGGTTGCACCACACAGAAAAAAAAAATAATTAGTCTTCTTGTACATAGTACCGAACAATGTTTTTGGTTTTCATAGCTACACACTGATTAAAGGAAAAGATCTACATGTGAGGAATGCTTAGAAAGCCTTTACACAGCCATATATATGGCAGCAACTGGAAGATAACTGTCAAACAAGGTTTTCCACTACATCTATAGTTAAAGTCAACTGAACAAACAGGGATCAATATGGCTTTTTTTAAGTAAGCTACCAGTTTCTCCAAACAGAAACCCACCAGGTTTGGTCAAACTCAAGTACTTAAGTTTAGACACCTTGTACAAATGCAGTTGCAAGAAGCCTAAAAATATTGACCATCAGTAGACAGAATTTTTCTTAAACACCAATGCACAAGCCAGCAGAACAGAAAGTCAGCTTTTAGGAATCCCTAACATATAATATTTTCTATTGTAATTTTCTAATCTCTACTATGTAATAAATAGATTTTCTTCCAAACATATCAAGACACATGCAAAATTCAAAACACTGCACTGTTGTCATTTTTACCTTTAATGGGAATTTCTGAAAAGTCATTACAATTACATATAACAAAAAGGGCATCAGAAAAATCACCAACATAAGCAGCAGTTGAGGCTTATATTCTAAGTTACTTTATAGAAGAATTATAACAGCACCAAGCTCAGTAAAGCTTCTTGGTATTTCTACACTGAAGGAAATTTAAATCTATTGCCCACAGATGGATGTAGCATTTCATAGAATTGTATTACAAACAATTTTCTTTTAGTTTTCTCTCTCAGAAGAGTTTCTGAAGCAGCGTTGGGCCTAGGACAAAATCCTGTGTCATACTAATCTTCATGTGCAGATCAAATTTCAAACGAGGACATACTTACTTAGCCTCCATTAATTTAATCTTCTGCACTTTTAAGTCCACATGTTGGAGTTGCCAGTTTGAAGGTGTACTTAATACAGGTGACAACAGCAAATTAACAGACAAAGTATTGTAAAATACGATATCAACTGCAATTTTACCACTTTATTCAGAACCTCTGAGCAGCACCAAAATTCAAAAATGATCAATGACACCACTCAGAACATCCACCTAGACCACCCAGAACAGCTGCAGCCCTCATTTACTCCTTTTCCAAGAGACTAATCTCCCATAAAGCGGGCAAGGGCAGGCAGACTCAAAATCACATAGTATCTACCAGGGGCACACTTTTCTGGCATTTCACATCTCACCTTCCAAAGCATAGATGAGTATGAAATGGCAGTGCACAAGCACTTAATTAAAATGGCGAACATCTGTGATGTGTAAGTTTCAAGCCATTAGCAGTGCTAGTTATTGAGACCCTCCTCACAAACCAGCTTCCAAGCTAAGGAAAGCACAGCCTTCACAGAGATGGTGACAGAAGTCCTTTTGGACTGCCAGACTGAAAGCCAAAAGGCTGAGTCAGAACTTTTTGCAGGCAGTATCATTTTCAGAAAGCCCGGCCCTTGGCCAGGCACATCTCTGCTCCTCAGTGACGTCCCCCAGGGGCAGACAGCGAGCAAGGGAAGGAGGGAATTACAGAGCAACAGCCATAGGAAAAATAACTCACGAAATCCTTTTATTAATTAGTTCCCTTTAACACAGGACTACATCAACGGGAAACAGAAGGGCCTACGTACGCACCATAATTACTTATGACAGGAATACACAACGTGAAAGAGCTCTGCACCAGAGCCGTACTTCATTAAGATGCACCAACCGCGGCGGTAAGGGCGGCCCCCGAGGCAGGCAGGCGGGGAGAAGCCCCCCTCGCTGGGCGCCCCGCCGCTCCCTCCGCTCCCGAGCCTCTCCGCAGGAGCAGCCGCCCACCACCCCCCACAGTCGCCCGCGGGGAGCAAGGCCTCCCTCAGCGGGCGGGTAACGTCTAACCGCCTCAGCCACCGCCCCTCTCCTCAGGTAGTCCGGCCGAGCTGGGGTGAAGCCGGGGTACCCCGGGGTAACGCCCCAGCGGCAGCCGCCGGCCGCAGCCCCGGCGCCCGAGCCCGGCGGCACAGCCAGCTGAGGGAGGACAGCCCACCCACTCCACCCGCCCCCGCCCAGTCCAGCCCAGCCCAGCCCAGCCCAGCCCAGCCCGGCCCGGCCCGGCCCGGCGCGGCCGCCCGCCAGCACCCCGCGGGGAGGCCGGCTCCCGCCGCCAAGCACTCACTCTGTGCGGGTCCATGATGAGGAGGGAGGGGCACCAAGACCGCCGGCAGCGCCCGGCCGCGGCGAAACACGGCCGCGGACCCCGCCGCTCCCCGGGCGGGCAGACCGCCCTCCTGCCCCGCCCCGGCGCACGCGCTCCGGGCTGCGGCTGCCCGCATGCGCGCTGCGCTCCGCCCCTCCCCCTTCCCCCCTCACGCACGCCGGCGGCACGTGCGCCTCGCTTCACCTCCCCTCCCGGGACAGGCCTGTGAGCATGCGCAGTCGGAGCCGGCAGCCGAAGGCGGGGACAGGCTGCGAGCGGGCTGCGCTGGTGCCCGCGGGTTCGAGCCCCGGCACCGGGGGCTGGAGCACACACGCCGCGGGTGTCAGGCGGCAGGAGAGAGCAGGGTCTCTCCAGCCCGAGGCCGGTGCCGAGGTTCGGGGCGGGGGGGTGGGTGGGGGGGGGGAGGGCACCCCAAAACTCTGGGTAGCGCCCGTGGGAAGTCCCCGGGCCAGCGCAGCCCCTCCGCGCTTGCCTCCCGCCGTGGGTGGCAGGGCAGCGGTCCCGCCACGGGCGACAGAGCCCTCACCCCGGGCGTCATCTGTGATGGCAGTAGCGCCACAGCGGCAATATTGCACCTTCTGTTGTGCTGTGTTATCGTGCTATATCATCTATATATATACTAGGTTAGACGTCCCATCAGGCAGCTCTGCTTTACCTCAGAGCTCACTAATCCCATTACAAAAAAAAAAAAAAAAATTGATTGTTTCACGGCAGTATTGTAAAGAAATAGTAATTTCGTTAGGATGATGTTTTACAGAGATAGAGCCGTAAAACAGCCGCGGAGCTGAAGTGTAGCTTTATGGTTTTATAGCAGCTTTGAGTGCTGCGCTGATATTGAAAAGCAACGCTTTCCACAGCGGGTGCACAGCAGCGGGAGCCCACTTCTAGCATGGAAGTTCATCACAGTTGGGACATTTTGCCACCTACCAGCGAAGGTATCTCTTTAAATGCATTTATGCCCCTGCGAGCCCTGTCTCACCGTGGTTTTAACTTCTCCATGGGCAGCGCCATACGAACGCAGGGCAGGAGGAAATGCAGAAGCACAAGGTGGTGTGACCTGCCAAGAGGCGTAGCTCCAAGTCTTCCCTGCTCCATCCAGAGGTCTCCTGTGGCTCCCTTACCAGGCACAGGCTGGGCCTTGGCTGAGGTTTGAGCGTTTATTGTATTTATTACAGGTACCTGATATCTTAACGTGTTCCGATTAACACCCACAGCCTGTGCTAGTAGTTTCCACTTGAAACCTTTGGAAGAAGAGGAAGAAAAATCATGTCTGGTCATACCACAGCTCAGGCTGACAAGAGGCAAGGAGCCTTACACCCACAGGAACAACACTGCTAGGACCAGGACATACCCCTTGGCTACCCACAGCAGAGGGTCTGGCCCTGCCTTGCACACCTGCTGATTTTGCTGGTCCTGAATAGAAAACTCCCACTGCCTTTCAGTTGAGAAGACCACATAAATCTCTTGGAATGGTTTCGGACCATTTGGAGCACAGGGCATGGCTGCTGCTACAGAAGTTGGCAGCCTGCAGCTGCTGGGGGACATGGCTGGTGTTGGCAAATGGGAAAGCATTAGGACCAAATGGTAACTGGGACTGCTCCATTGCAACCCACCTGGACATCCTCCCTTCATATGCATCCATTGTGTTTCATCCCAGACTGGCAACAAGGGGTTTCAAAGTTGGGAAGTGGTTTCATCCTCTTAATGATGACATCCATTCAAAACAGGACTTACCTATCGTATCTTCCTGGGGGTTAAAAACATGCTAAATCTTTTCAAGAAGACAGAAGATTGCTCTTAAAATGAACTTAGTGCCTACATATCTAAACACAACTTCTTAGGGAGACTGCAGACTTACCGTGTCTGTAACTCTGTGAATCAAGGATAAAAGGCATTGATGCTGTTTCCCCCAAACAGTTTAGCAACAAAATACTAAAATTCAAAAGGATTTTTGATGTCTTGGCCTGGGAGAGAATTTGCCAACTGGGTCAGAAGTAGTGCCCGTGGCCAGACACCCGGGGTGCCAGTAATGGGGCACACATGCCTCAGGAAGGGGCACATTTGACTCTGAAACCCTTTGCAGTGTGCTGGGGTGGGTGGTTAAATTCATGTCTGAGGTTGCTGGCCCACTTCTTAATTCCAGTTATGGATTATGTGGAAAGATTCAACCACACATCTTCCTGTATGATTTCTCATTTCAAAACTGCAAATGCAAGGGAAGAGCCACCATCCGGAAATAATTCCACAGTTTTATCAGTTTCTTCAGCACTCTTGTGAACATAAATTGAGCAACAAAATATCTACTAAGAAGATTTTCTCTAGAGTTGTTCATGTTCATTTTTTATCCATGATGGGAGATTTAATTAAAAGAGGAAGGACTGGTGAGAAGAAATATTTCAGATTATTAGAACTGGCCCTAAAGGAACCTGTAATGACATATTACTGCTTTATACATTGGGAAATCAGGGAACAAGGCAGGAACATGTGCAGATCCTTGGCAGCCTTTGTGAACCTGGGTCCTGGACAAAACCCCTGTTAGGTAGGGTGCCTGACAAGCAGATGGTCACTAAGCTAACATATGACCAGAAACACTGCTGGCAGGATGCTAGAGAGGATAGAGAATATCTTCTAAATTAAGGCTCTTAGCTTATTTTAGGCCAAAAAGAGATGCCACAGGAAGAAGACTGAAAGGAAACAATGGCAAGAAGTTGGAGGAGGAAGAAATACTTCAGCTCCCTAAAACAAGAATGGACCAGCTTGGGTAGTCAATACAGAATTGATACAACAAAAATACAAATAGAGGTTGGATTTAATCTGTCTCCACACAGGGTGGTAAATTGGACATATCTATTTATCAAATTTGTCTTTAAAACAGAGATTAGAAATTTAAGGAAGGACTTTTCCCCAGAGGAACTTTCTTCTGGCACCAAACATGCTGCTTCCTTACAGTATAACACCTGAAGCATAAAGCAAGATTTAGCCTTACTTGGCCACCTCCTAGGAGCTCTGACTATCTTGAAACTCATAAGAATTACAATATTAATATTCTTTTCTTCCAGCTCCAAGTATAAGATTATGCCATTTTTGTATTTTCTTCAAACAATAGTTGGATGACAGTACTTACATTTATTTGCAGTACCAGATACATCTATGTATCATGTGAAGAGGAGGCAGCAGGTTGCACTTCTGTATCGTAGAAGGCTTGGAAGTGGTTAAAACGGATACTAAAACTCTGTCTGAGAAACAAAGCTAGCAAAATAACAAGGTAGGAAGATGGCTGTGGATGACCTTTAAAACACAGTATATTTGCTTTGTGCTGGCTTTGAGAAGGGCTGGACCCTGTGATGACTGCTACAGACATGAGAGTTACTTGTGTGCAATTCAGCGTGGCTCTGGCATCAACTAACCCCTCTCCTTGCGCCGCTCAAAGTCACCATGACCTGTTGTCTTGAAAAGGCCTTCTTTTCGTGTCTTAAAACAAGGCAGCTCACTCCCACCATTGACGGGGACCCCTTTTGTTCTTTTGCGGGTATGTGCATGGGCATGTACCAAAGCAAGGGGCGGGTGCCAGAGAAATGCCCCAACAGGCTCCTCATTGATGCAGACTTTTCTTGCTGCATCAATTTTTTTCTTTTTTTTTTTCTTTTCTTTTTTCTTTTTGAGCAGGAGGTCAGAAACCACCAGCACAATCAGAGAGGAAGATCAGTGGAGCAGCAGAGAAACCTGGATGCCTTGGTGTATGGGACCGGGTCTGCCCCAATAATCTAAGAACAGTAAAGGCTTCCCTGGCTTTCCTCTCAGCAAGCTCCCTGAAAACAGCAGGCCTGGGGAGGAGGGTTTTCATGGGTCATGCCGAGAGCTTCCTGGGAGTCACTGTGGATGGGCTAAGAGATTGTGGCAATGCTGCTCCTTCAGTGCTTGATTCTTGCTTCGGTACCTTGATGAATACCAAAGCCTCGGAAGTCAGTCCAGTGATGGCTGATTATGTTAAATGTAATTACAGCAGTGTTTCCATCTTGACTCGAGAAAATAAGATTTGTGCAATTTCCTTCTGAACTTCTTTTTTTTTTTTTTTTTTTTTGAAACAAATTAAATATTAGCTGCAGTTAAGGAACGGAGAAATTTTGATTAAAATGCCCCCAGGTAGTCCCAAACTGGTAGAGATGCACCTCTCTCGGAGTGTTCTGCTTCATATCTAGAATGGAGGACAGTGGGCAGAGGGAAACAGGCTTTCTTTGAATCAGTTAGTCACTGCACTGAAGGAAACACTGTGAGGTTTTATTTATGCGCATGCAGAGAAGGCTGTGGCTATCAAATCTCCTTTATTGTTTCAACAGGCGCTGCAACCACAGAATTAAAATGTGCACACAAACATTGCTTTGAGCGAAGAACTGTGCATTATATATGTACACTTAGTGTAGTAGGGCTTTGATTTTTGATGAATTGTCTTAGTAGTTGTGGGAAAGTAGCGGAAAATTGGCGAGGAGGATTGTAAATATGCTCAAGTGAATTGCTTCTGAGTTATCAGAAAACACATATATCACACTATTCGTTCTTTAGTCTTGTGTGCTCCACAAGTAGAACGTATGCACTTAGATAACATAGGCCTGCTATGGAGTCAGAGGCACCTTATCGAACATGCTTGAGATGCCTGCCCTGCTGTCAGAGAAGATCAAAACACAGTGGGAAACTGTACCTGCTGGCATCCCTAGTATACAGGTGAGAACAGCCGGTTTGAACTATCTGTCTTGCTAACATGGACCCTCCCATTATCAAGGACTCTCTTGCTGTGCCTGTGTCCCCCACTTGTATGCCTCTGCCCAGGGGGTGCTTCAGAGATCGCCCAGTCTGTGAGGTATCAAGATTAAATTTGTTCTTTGCCTTTCATCCGTGGTTTTGTGGTTGTTCCCATGTCCTGCCTTTGTCAGCTCACACAGCAGTCTTCCAATTAGAAAGGGAAGAGAGTAAAATGTGTTCTGAGACTTGAACAGTTGATTTTCCTCCCCTGAAATGCACGTTAAAATCTACTGCATTGCTGGTTTTAGACATACTAAGGCATTCTTTTTTAAAGAAAACCAAAACAACAACCTAGAATTGAAAACAAACAAACAAAAGAGAAGTGAGACTTGCATTGCTCTTCACTAATGATACTTTCATACAAGTGTAAATAAGGTGTCAAATGAGGTTTTGAAGCTTTTTAAATAATATTTTCCTCATTTAAAGCACTGTAAGTCAGTAGTGAATCTGCCTTTAGAGGCACTGAATTGCGAGGAGGGAGGAGAGGAGTTTGGTGTGATTGCTGTAAAAACCATCATCACCACTTGGTACACAATAAATCAGGATAGGCAGGATGAAATATTTCTCACCAGAGCTCCAACTTGACATCATCACTATTACAGAAAATCTTGGAGCCTGAATCCATTAAGGACACACCCTGTACCAGGTAGCAGAGTGCCTCCCTCTCCCTTGCTCCATGCAGCCTGGAGTTCAAGCCTTGGATATTTCTGAGGAGGAGGGAAAATAAGAAAAAAAGAAGAAATGTGGCACGGAGCATCTCCTTGATCAGCCACAGCACTTGGATATGGAGGTTTTGCTGTTTTCCTGTGTAGAAACCTGACTTCTCTGAGCACAGTTAGCGGGGAAGGCGATAGATGCACAACAGGCTTCCCAGCAGCTGGTCCTGTAAGTCAGGGAGGGGAGTATTGCCGGCCTGCCATTGAACCACAGCCTCTTCCAGAAGACCTAAACATCCTGCCCCATGCAGATTTATTTTGTGAGGTTGGTGAAAGGCTTTTGGTGAAAGGGTTGGTGAATGGGTCTGTACACGCTCCAGGTGCTCCACATGTTATCTGCATGTGCCCCAAAACCTGCTTTAAAAAATTCCTGAAGACACAAGAGAAAATCATACCTAAGCTAATCACTTAGACACCTTGTGTTCTTCTCCGGAGTTCCTTTTACTGTTAAGTTCCACATTTATTTTCTCTCCCACTTCTTATTCCCATATCCATAGTTTCATACTCCCAATATTGCGTGCGTGACCCTCCCACATATACCACATACCACTGTGCACCCATATTTTAAGGTAGCTTCTCCGTCCATCACTGTCAGAGCATAGTTCCCTTGGGGCAGGGTCCTAAGCCCTTTGGCTCCCAGCCCATGCCGTGGTGCCAGAAGTATCACAGAGACGCTTGCAGCTGTGCCTTGGGTCACAGTCTTGTTCAGATCGGTAGGGAGGTAGTAAAAACTATGTGGCTGCAGAGGAAACTGAAGAGAGATGAGCTGTGCACATTTTGGGTACACTTATGCCTACAGAAAATACCCCTCCATTGCCACAGATTGCCACAGAGCGCATGATAACTGGGACTGAAAGAAAATAGCTATCCTCCATCCCAGGAAACTGGCCTTACATTAAAATACATGATCTGTGGGAGTAATAAAAAGGAGCATCCAAGCTGAGTAAAACCAAATGGTTGCCCGGTGCTGGTACCAGCTTGTTGGTAGCACACCAGTGCCTTAGCACGGCACCAAGCTTGTGCTGTCTCTGGGAGCCAGACCTGCTGTGAGTTTTGTTCTCCTGCTACCGACTCACTCTGTTGGGCGAGATAAGTTTCAAAAGCACCCAGCTCATTCAAGTTTGGCCTTCAATTTCACTTAACTGCTGTGAATTTCTGTCTTCCATCCCTGCCCCGCCTCCCCCAGAGAGAGCGAACTCTTCAGGACACAGGATATATCTATATAGGTAGGACATACCCACATACACTACTCAAATAAAGCAGAGCCAAGGGAGTTCATGAGAGCTGCTGGAAAGAAACGAAAGACCCATTACATGAAAACAAAGTATATTGCTCAGGAGTCACCCATCCATGAAGACGAAGGCTGAATTGTTCAAATCACATCATTTTGTCAGTTTCTGGAGTTGCTCCTCTCATGCCGAAATGCCTATTGGAATAAGCGTTGACCCATGTCGAAAAGCAGTGAATAAGTACATTTTCTTAGCCACCGCCTATGAAGGCTTGGCTTCATAGCCGCACAGTCCAGAAGTCACTTCACATTTTAAAACCAGATTTTGAGAAGCCCTGCAGCCAGCCAGCAGCAGAAAGAAGACAGGCAGAGGAGATAAACTGGGGAAGAGCAGAGGCCGCAGCAGGAGAAACAGCAGAGAAAGGCAGCTTTTCCACATGGCATGAAAGCAAGCACACCTGGGAAAAAGGGTCTGCTGCTGCCTGTGTTGCCAGTAGAGAGTGAGGGAGCAGGAGATAAGAGCAGATGAGGAAATACGAGCTCTAACCTCCAGGGAGAGATGTGCTGGCATACTCCAGTGGAGAGACAAGTTGTAGTTTGGAAGAGAGAGAGCATAATTAATAAGGTTTTCCAGGCTGGCTGCACTTTGCTGGGCTGTACGGTTGGCTGCACTCATCTGGTCATTAAAAGTTCAAAAATACTACTTTTCCAACATGCCGCCTGGACTTCCCCTCCTCTAATAAGATGTTCCCAAAGCAAATTGTGGGCAAAGGCTTTTGCCCCCATGGTAGACTGCCGCTAGTGCCGGGGCACCACTGCCCTCAGGCAGCCAGTGAGTGCCAGTGAATGGTGGGGCGCACCACGTAGGACACAAGGCTCCCTAAAGCTGCTTCATAGCGAGGATTAGCCACTGTCCTCTTAATGGGCTCAAGACCTCCTAATCCTGTTTTTTGTAGCGCAGACTGGTTTGCCCTCCTCACCTAGGGCAGGCGCAGGCCCCGTGTGCGCTCTTGTCCACCACAAGAAGCTTGTGGAGGACAAAAGGTGTGGCTATATGAAGCCCCTGCCCTCTGGTAGGAAAGTCGCCTGGGCTAGGTGAAAGGTGGGTGGCTGCAAACGCCCAGCTGATGGCACTGTGTCTTCGTCAGTCTGCCTGGCCAGAGGAGAGCAGAGGGTTACCTGCCCGTGTCTAGCAGGAATGCTGTAGCTTCAAACGTGGTGCCTGGCCTGTTGTATTTACCCTCTAGTTACCGCTAGTTTGCTGAACAGGGTGGTGGGTCTGAAGGCTTTGCACAGGAGGAAGCTCTTGCGCACACAGAGACGGTAGCCTGGGCACAACGCAGCTGGAGGCTGTGGTGTGGAGGGCAATCCTGGCTCTCCTCTTGGGGGCTGCAGAAGGTCTGAAAGCCAGAGGAGCAGCCGGTGACAGCCCCACACCTTCCTCCCAGCCACCTCCAGCTCCACCCCAACACCACCAGCGCTCTCCTGCAAAGGAAGAGATGCACCCAGTCCTCAATTCACAACCCGTGGCCAAGCAGATGCATTTCTCTTCCCCATGGTGCCTGCCTGCTCTCTGGGGCAGGATGAGCCATGATGCAAATGGTCAGAGACATCCCATGCCCATCGTGGCCTGCCGGCTCCCTCCACAGGGTGGCATGGCCACCCAGGTCAGTGAAGCTCCACAGTGAAGCTCCACAACATGCTCCTCTAGAAGGGTGCAGCTGTTGCCAGAGACCTGCAGTCTGTTGTGGTCCTCGAGAAAACGTCTGTGCGTTGTGCACGCCTTTCTTCACAGAAAAAGCTGCCTGCTGCTAATGCAATTTGGATGTGTCTGGCTTGAAGGCCCTGCCGTTTGCTGGCCAGATGGCCAAATGGGTAGCTTGCTCATCACTGACAGGCATTTATAGTTTATAATGGCTTTTTACTGGATCCTCCTGGGGCCATGTCCTCTTCTGAAGTGTCTGCAGTTTTGCTCAGGCAAATAGAGTTTACCAAAGTTGTTGGGGACACTTGAAGAACTTTGTAAAAGGTTTGAAGATCAAAGACAAGGCAGAGAGATGGGGGATTTGAATTTGCAAGCACTTTTGCTGGCAACCAGCATTATCCCAGGGCTTGCGCCGCATCTCCACAGGCACCCCCAGAGCTGGATATCAGCAGCACCCATCACTGCACTCCCTGTTCCCTCCTGTGTCCCAGGCTCCCTCAGACCCCACAGCCCTCACCCACCAGGGGATGCCGGGGGTCTGTGCAGAAGAGGACACCATAAGCCTGCTGCAGGGACACACCTGCCATTAGGAGAGCTTGCGTGTGTGTTGATCTGTGTGCCTGGGACCATGGGGGTCTGCCAGCCACTGGCTGTGATCTCTTGGAGGAGAGGTGGGTTACAACATGTGGCACCATGCTCTGCTAATGTCACTAACTGGAGGAAGTTTTAACTAAAAAATGACAGATTCTGAAAACACTAGTCACTTAAGGGTGCTCTCGGGTGTCAGTTGAAAAGTGCAGTGAAATCCTGCAGAAATCAATGTGAGTCTCCCTGCGTTACCTGAACTGGAGCCGGTGTGGAGTGCCTGACTTACTCCTGGCTTCTCAAAGGGAGCACTTCAAATAAATTACAGTATTTAAATTATAACTGGACCCAAGGCAAAACACACTTTAAAACAAAGTTTTAGGGTTGTTTAGATCTGAGTCCAGGCTCTATCTCTGAATAAAATGTAAACAGATTGCTGCTTGCATTTATGGTTGTGTTGCCACGTGCCGAGTGCTGTGCCGATGAGATCTAGCACTTTCCCTTAAATGCTACTTAAATTCTTCAAATGAAGTTGAAAACCACCACGCATAAGGTCTTCGGGTCCTTGTTCAAACCATTTCAGGACGAGATGTTTAAAAGCACTTGAACGTGCATTTCTGTTCTCCACTCTGCTTGTAGTGCAATTAAGAGGAGGCAGAGCCAAGTGCAATTGAAATTCTACCACTAACATTTTGTATTGGAGTGGGACCCCTGGTTTACCAAGCGCTACACAATGACCTACCTGCAGAGAGACAGGAACTGTAGCATGGACATTCAAGGATGTAGCAACATATCCCTGCTCTGTGTTGCCAGCATTTAGCTACAAAGCAAGGAGATTAAAGCTTAAAATAGTAGCAGAACTGCATGGTCATCAACTGATCTCGTAAAAGGGAGGGCAGAGATTTGAAGCTGTTGTCCATCTGCCTACCTTCACTGAAGTTACTGGGGCAAGACAGAGTTGCAGAATGGCGACAGCTTCCATTTTCTTTCCCTGAGGGATGTTTAAAATCTGAGACAGGCAAATTTGATACCTAGCTTGCCAAATGACAGAGGTAGCAAGGGAAAGATGAGGAACGTTGCAGGAGCAAGAGTGGGGGTGAGCAGCCATGGCAGTGGGACACCTCAGATCTGAGCTGGAAGAGCTGAGAGGTGTCGTGGAGGGAAGGTCTGGGTGCAGGAGAGGTGGGGATGACACATGGTGTTCAAGGCTGGGGCCAAGGGCTCGATCTGGGAAAATCACAGAGGACGACAGAGAATGAGAGGGAGGCACGATGCTCGGGTGAGAGTGTGGGGGAAGCAAAGGGGCGTAAGGCAGATGGGGAGAAGGAAAGTGGCTGAGCATACGGACAGCAGAAGCACAGACTGAGTTTTACCTGTGGCATGAAAATCTCCTGTCTGTCTGAAGAAAAGAAAAAAACAGGGCTGCAGCAATTGAGGTGAGGTAAAAGAGGTGATTCAGGGGGTGTGAACCTCAAGGACAAGAAGAGAATTATAAAAGGGTTGGAAGTTACATTTCTGCACCTCTGTGGAGGCAGTGTTGCGTATGTTTGTGCGCCCCCTTAGGAGAGCAGCAATGAATGATGGATCTGACCCCTTAAGTTCCCGTATCTTGCAGGGAAGTGTGGCTGCACAGCAAAAGAAGATTGGCAGCAACAAAAAAAAAAACCAAAAAAAAACCAAACCAACACAGTACGGTTGGGCGTGATGAGCCATAACTCTCCTTAAAAACAAGAAACTGGTGAGCGTGAAATGGGTGTTCTGATGCTGTCCTACATTTACCGTAACCGCAGCACAAAGGGAGCGGATCACCTTCGCCCTGAAAGGTAATTTCCTGCTGCCTCCTGGAGAGCAATAACCTCTGCCACATCGCCTTGGGTGGCACTCTGATAAGCTAGCTGGAGGAGGCAAGGACAGGAGCCGGGGGTGGAGGTCAGGTACCGGGACAACGCCAGTGCCTTGTGCACCATCTCCTGACTCTGGGCTGGGCCAGTGGAGAGGCCAGCTTCTTATCTGTCCATGCGCCTCGCGCCGCTCATAGGCCGGCCGCTGGCGGCACGGAAATCACACCAGGTGCTTGGACTGCAGGCTGCAGGTCACCCCCCCCTTGGAAGAGGAGGAGGGAGGTGGGACACACACCAGTAACCGCCAGAAGGTCATGGAGCTGGCAACAGCCAAGAGGGTAGCAAACCCCACAGCAGCGGGGGGGGGCAGGCTCAGGAGGCAGAGGGGGCACCGAGATAAGGGGTGGCAGGAAAGGGCCATTTGAAGCCAGGCCGGCCGGCTGCAGCACCGCAGCCCAGCTCACAACAGGGCTGTCCCCAAATGGGAGCTGCTGCAGGAGCTGCCTTTGAAGACTGGAGACTTCATTGCTGCCAGATTATTTCTGTGGTGAAAGATTCCATGCCAGGGGCTCTCAGGAGGTGAGCTGCCCTTTGCTCGTTTGTTAAGAGGCCAAGAATAGATACAAAAAGGGAGCAGTTTGCTCTTACAGGAGAAACTAGAGGAGAAATAAAGCACTGCGGTTTCCTTTCAGCGCACTGCACTCCGTCAGGACAGTGGAAGCGCCGCTGCTGGAGGGCTTCCAAGCCCAGGGAGAACCGTGCATCCATGCGCGCTGTGGGAAGTGGTTGCACATTGGCAGGGCATTAAATTAGATTCCCTAATGAGCTCTGAGCTGCTGGCAGGATCCAGGAACCCCAGCAACCTCCATTTTCTGGGAGCTCGCTGAAATGGCTTGCAGCGAGGCCAGCAGGGCCGGTGTGGTTTCCTGACCCTCATGCCCAGGGGAAAGAGCAGGCCTGTGCCCCCCCGGAGGAATAAAGAGGGCTCAATGCGCACCAAGGTGAACCGGATGGGGTTATCTATGGAGGACATTGCTGAGCCACGGCCCCTCGCTCCCAGCTGCGGCCCGTGAGGGGGAGCTGTGGGCAGCCAAACGCCCGGGGCAGGGAGCGTGGTGTGCAACAAGCACCCTCTCGCCCCGGGCTGTGCCTGGGGGAAGGGGAGGGCACAGAGAATTTGCCGGTCAGCACAGGCCTGGGCACAGCCTTTGGCAGGAAAAACCTCCTCCCGCTGGCAGCCCGCCATGAAAATCACTTGCTGGCTTCTCTGTAACGCCGCTTAATTGAACACACGAGGAGTTTCAGGGGATATGCATTTCCTGCGATGCTATTTTGGTGTCAAAATTACTCTATCAGCAGCAAAATGGGGTTATGATGAAGCACCGATCTTATTAGCTAATTGTGCTTGCTCGTCTATGGTTGTTTATTTCATGGCCAAATTACAATGGTTGGCTGATGGGCTCCGGAGCCAGAATGCTTTTAATTCCCCCTGGATTTCATTATTGTGACTGCAAGGGAAGGAACAGAATAGCAGATGAAGCAGTTACTGTTTGGGCTCATGATCCTGCCTATGCCTTGTACTGAGCTGTGCCCTGAGGCTCAGCAAGTTGGCAGGGCTCACCTGGAAGAGCAAAACCACTTTTCTATTTGTCTCAGCTTTTTTAATACCAAAAAAAAAAAAAAAATTAACCCTTTGGCTCAGGAACAGCTGCTCTTTTTTTCTAAAGAGTGGCCTAGTTCAGTGTGAAGTGGTTATCGTGTAAAATAGTTTCTACTGGGTAAACTGCACTAGCACACCATAGGTGTATCTTCATATAGACACGCTCAGCACCACTTGCCTGCTGTGTTACTGCTACCACAGCGAGATGCTGTGTGCTCTGGCCTGCAGTGGTGCATCGTTCCTTACCAGACCTTCTTAACAGGTTTTTCTCCCACAAGGACAGCTTTGCCCCCATGCAAAAGCAAGAAACTCAAGGAGGGGTTTCTCCAGAAGCCCTTCTGCTGCAAATCCAATGATCCTCAGACTGCAGGGTCTCATCTGTCTTCATAGAGTTTTCCCAGATGCCTCCATGCAAATACTTAATTCTAGCCAAAGATGACCTAATTCTTTTTAATTGCCAGCAGCAGTGGTCGTATTCACCCAGGGTAGCTGTAATTGACAGAGGCAACACAAATACCCACCCTGCTGCCATCTCTCCAGTAAGTGAGGCAGGGGTAATAATGCTCTTGGATCCCCTCTGAGCTTTCCTGCAGCCCACTTCTGAAGAGGGTCTCCGTACTCTGGCATCCCATTTACTGCTTACTGCCTTTTCCATATTTATTGGACTTTTCCCTACTTACTGCCATTTAACCTGATCCTTCCGGAAGTGAAACATCAGCAAGAGCTCAGCAGGGGAGGACATGCAAATGCAAGGTGCTCTGCAGCCTGGACACTGAGCAAGGCTTTGCCACTGCTGGCACTTAACTATCCCTCTTGGCTTCCCACCTCTGGCTCGGCAGGTCATCAGTCTGTTCCCTCCTCCCCACTTTCTTCACCATGTCATGGCTGGGGCCCTTGTGGAGCCCAAGCAGTTTGTGACCCCATACCAAATGTTTACCTTGCTTTGAACAACAGTTTCCTCGCCCCCATGGCTCAGAAACTTGATGGGCAAATTTTACTTGTCTTGTTATGTGCTATTCTTAAAGTAAATCCAAATGATTACAGGAAGGCTGGGGGCCCTGGCCTAAGAATACAATGATGTGGACATAAATGTCAGGTTTGTGTATAGTTCTCCTATATCCTTCACTCAAGCTTTGCTTCCTTATTATTTCTTTCTGAAGCTTGAAAGATTTTCAAGCTATGCCTCTTCTGGGAAATTCAGACCTGCACACTTGTGTGCTAGGTTTTTTGGGGAGCAAATTCTTTTTTGATAAAGCTCTCAAGCTTCCTCTTCATCATAGGCAGCATGAACCTCAGATGCTCTTCTGGCGGGCTGGTCTCCTGTGGGGATGCAACATATGCCCTTCTGAGGTTTCTCGTCCTCGTGTTATCTCACGATGAATGGATGCAACACCAGAGAGCTTTCAAAACCAAGTTGTGGTGCTTCTCGCCTGGAGGCAGCACGACTTCTGTGCTCATAGGAATGAGGCAGTCCTCCGCTATCCTCCTACCAGGCTTTATGAAACAGGCAGCAAACTCATGCTTTGAAATCCCTTTACTTTCTCTAGCAATGTTCCAGTATTAGGTATTCAAGTCAAGTTTTGCTGTTGCCATTAGGGGTAGAGCAATTTGGGGAACTTTGGAAGGGACCCAGCGGTGCCTTCCAACACGTGACTTTTTCTTCTTTCAGGCTCTTTCAGTGATGTTCCTGGCCTGGGATTTGAGACATCTCGTTTCAGTCAGTTCTGTCACAGAGTGACTGGTGCGTGGTTTGCTTTCAGTTATCAGAGGCTTAAAAAACGAAGACCCTGGGTTCTCTCAAGATATTCTTCTGAGCCCTTCCCCTCCTCCCTCCCTGGGATTGACACTGTTACTGTTCTTACCACTCCATCCTTCTGTTGAAGAAAAGTCAGGGCAATGAACCCCAACACAGAAAAACAGGGGATACTGAATAACAGCCTGTGCCAGGAAAGCTTTCACTGAAACCAGAAGTGTCGGAAACAAATCAGAAGACGACCTGTGCTGAAAGGAAGTCAGGATGGCTTCATGCATCTAATGAGCTACCAAGGCCCACTAAAGGACTGGAGGGGGTTTGCTAGTGGAGGATTGAGTGTTGAGATATTTAAGCATCAGAAGAGGGATGAGTCTCGGCTGTCCATGTCTGTATCACTTCCCTGATCTGTCATAACGTGCTGGCCACCCTCCCGGCAGAGCTGCAGATCCTCAAAATTCCCTCTTCAGGAGCATGCTCAAGCTTTGCATTATTTACTGAATTATTTTTTTTTGCCCACGGTTTGTATTTTTGTATTCCCCCGGGACTTAATATTTAAAGCTCGAATACAGCTAAGAGCTGTCAGAAAAGTAATGAAAATCAAGGGACATCTTATCAATGTTTCTGGGACTGTGGCAGACTCTCACTCTTTTTTTTGTTGTTGTTGTTGGGCAGGGCACAGGGTTCAGGCCTGTGAATTCTTCTTCAAAGCACTGCAGTGTGAAATACCTGCTCGTCCATTTATTTGCCTCCCACTCCATTACTGTCAGCTGAGGCGGCTAGATAAAACAATTCAGTAGCTTCTGTCATAGGCTTTATTCCCAGCTTTGACTGCTCTCGCAAGGGTCTCAGAAAATCTTGCCCTGGCGCTGGATTTTCTTCCGCTTTATTTTTAGTGTATCCAAGGTAAACAAGGACTGAGCAGTAGCTGGAGAGCACGGCAGTAGATTTCAGAAAAACAGCTTTTTTAGGTGCTCTGTGTGCGGGAATGCAAGCTCCATGCATTTCACACATTAATAATTTAAATAGTGATTAGAAATTCTAAATAATCTCTCCCTGGGCACTAGCTAATCTTCATTAAACATCTAAATACCAGCGACTGAAACTGGGTCAGGTCCTCAGTGGCCCCAAGTGGGAGGAAGGAGCCGTGCCAGACTTCAGGAGGGCAGGATCTGGCCCCGCTGGCTCTGAGAGGGCTTGCTGCACGCTGAGGGCCGCGCGCCCGGGTCCCCATCCCCTGCGTGAGGCAGGAGGCAGGGACTGGTGCTTGTCCTGCAAGCAAGGAGACTGGTCCTTCAGCTGTGGTGGGGGAGCAGGGATCCAAAGCTAGCCTCCAGAGGCACTGCTGACTGCCTGCAGCATCAGGGCAGCAGGGACCGCTGTGTGGCCAAAGGACAAATCCTGCTTTTTCAGCTCCAGTCCTTTCTGTCTCTGCCTCTGTCTCCACTCCTCTCTCCTCTTCTTTGCAGCTCCAGGTCCCTGCTCTCCTGTCTGCTAATAGCTTCCTGGGTTTTCTCGCCCACTCCCCTCCAGTGCCCTCAGGTTTTCCCCTTCCACTTCAAGTCCCGTGTCCCATTCTGTTCTCCCTGCATGTGCCTCCCTCACCTATCCCTCCCTGACTCACCTTTAGCCCCTTCCTTTTTTTAATTTTTTCCCTGGAAGCCACATGACTCTTAGAGTTGGGGCATCATCATTCCTCTCCCCAAGACAGTGCTTCAGCCCCTTATCGCTGGGAAAGTTCAGGATAGCCAAAGAGCTCCTGTTCTGCAGTTCTGTCACAGGCAAAACCCAGTGGAAACCAGAGGGTGTTTTCATAAGCCGTATGCGACGTGCCTCCTGCCCCTTACACCTCTACTGATGAAGAACGGCATCTCTGGAGTCTCTTTTGCTCCATGCTACTAAAGCTACCTAGGCAAGCAGCTTCACCCTTAATAAACCATGAAAAAGACATTTGGAGTCATGGGGATGCACTTTCAGAGGAACTGCAGAACACCGAGACAGGCAGCAAAACACTTGGGACGCCAGCACGGGACCCTGCCTGCAGGCAGAGGTTCTGTCTGATGGGCTGGCTGGTCCTTTTCATCCTAACTATATTTAGTGATTTGACACACCAGCTTCAGCCTCGGGTTCAGAAGGGGCAGTGGTTCCCAGATAAAGTAAACCATCTTATACAATTGCACTGGCCTATTAGTACCTTAAAAAATTGTCAGTAAAGAAAGCAGAAATTTGCTGTGCCCATGGGAGGCAGAGGAGAAGGGAAGGCATCTTTGAGATTGAACTTGACTCTGCTAGTAAGATTATACAGATGCTGTTATCAATTGCTTCTATTCACCATCCATCTTCAGCTCTATCTTCAGCTATCCAGGCTTTTTAGAACATCTCTGCAGAATGGGGATCCTGCTTTGTGAGCCAGGAGCATGAACAGGACCTTGCAGAGCAAGGAGGTGGCCGCACAAGAGGTGCTGCACTGGGATGTGCAGGTTGCATAGCTCTCATAATACGTAACGAGATGTCCTTCATCCCTCCCTACTCTGCATTTCCCCCAAGTTGTCTGTATAAGGGCCTGCCTTTGTTCTAAAAACCCCCGTTCACCCTAATCAGCTCAACAAAGCACTCGCATCACACCACTCCTCTTGGCACCAGGACAGCAAGAGAGCCAAGAAGGCATGCCCTGCACTGCTGCAGCTACTCTGCTAAAGGGCAGTTACAGAGCGAAGCAAAGCTTGAGCAAGGACCTGGATGGACTCTGCATGCTTTCAGGGCCGTGAGACAGTATTCCTAAGAGGAAAAGCAGGGCTTAGCACCCCATAAGGAAGACACAGAAACATCCTTCTTACTTAAAAACTTTATTTCGATACATTAAAAAATCTATACATTTCTTAGACTAAAATACAGTTTTGCATCAGTATTCTGGCACAATGTCAGTTTACACAGAAAATCTAAGATTAGATCAGCACTGTTAATGTCCCTTCTCTTCCTGCATTCACAGCTTGCAGTATAAAACATTTCAAGTTCTCAGACAACAATAAACAGTGTCACATTTACTTTTCCTATTCCCAAAGGAGGTGGCATTCCACTGGAAAAAGGAGCACTTGTTAGTTGATCTTGATTCAATGTAAATCACTAAACCAGTTCAGGGGTTTGACTGCCCTGTTAGAAGTATGAGTGAAAGAGGATGAAAAATTTGTTACCAGATGAAGCTTTGATGGACTATGACAATGCAAGTACTGTCAAGCCTTTAAAATCTGTTCAGAAGATTTTCCTTTTTCCTTAGGGTAGTTGCAATAATCAGCAACACAATCCACCATATAGAAATGAATAATTCCTTTCTATAGGTATATAGGATTCCACCTTCGTTCTTGCTCTGAAGAGCTCCAGAGCAAAATAAAAGCAGGGCACAGGGGATGTTGCTGTGAGATGTCTGTGAATGGGAATGTTAAATTTTTTTAACGACTGTGAAGATCCTGCAGAATATTTTCTACCTGTGAAATCCTGCTCTCCATGGTTCCACCTAACCTCTGGCAGCTGCTTTCTGGCTCACATTAGAAACAAAACCACCCTTCTGTTTTCTCCTGCCTCGCTCCCCTAGGAGGCACTACCCCACTGACAGCAGCACTGTTTTTCTAACGAGAGATATTCTCCCTTTTCAGTTTGAGCAGAGAGCAAGACCCAACCAATACTAACGCTGGAGCAGATGCAGTATTTATTTGAGAGTTAAAAGTCATGAGTTTCGTGGGAACTCCAAGTCAGTGCTCAACCTCTGATGGGTTTCAGGAGTAACCAGCTTCCTAATCTCACAAAACCTTGTTGACGTACTCCCTAGCTGCCCCTGTTTCACTCAAGCCGGAGGGGAGCGGTGGTGCGCTTGAGGAACTGGTAGCCAGCTATGCTGCCAGCATCTTCCATCACATATTTAGAGAGGCCAGAGCTGTCTTTAAAGTTACTGAAAAATTAGGCTAGTTCTGCTAAAGTCAGCTGGTACTTTTGCTCTGAAGTCTTGCAACTTTGGTTCTAAGGAGAGTGCCATGTTTTTACATTTCTACAAATGCTTAAAACACCAAATTCTGCTCATCATATTCACACATCACTTGACCACTTCCGTGAGCAGGGGAGTAGATTCTGATGGTGTCTGCTGGTTTTCTGCTACTTCTGTTTTAATTGATCTCTGTCACATGAATGCTAGGTAGTTTAGCCTCCAAATGGGTATTTTTAGATTAATTCATGCTACCTATTTTCCCTAGAAATACTTTCATAATCCTAATGTCTCTGAAGAGCCTTGGCTTGATTGCATCAGCTTGCAAAACACTGCAAGACACATCACAGCTCCATCCCAGACCAGAAATTCTGCCTTTTATACATGACCCACATCACAAGAGACAAGTTTCATCTCTTCTCTCATCTCTCTAAATATAAAAGAAAAAAAATACCTTGAGAACAGCATTTGCTACTGAACACAAGAAATACGAATTTACTAGTCTCCATAGTCTCTTGTTATGTGATGAAATAACAGCAGAGATGAAATAGTTGAAAGAGCATTTAAAAATGAAGTATAATTTAGAGTAAACTTCCATCATCCCAACAAACAAGCTGAGTGCAAGGAATGCTTCAAATAAGTCTGTTGGGTTTTGTTTTGCGAAACACGAGGGTTTTTTCCACAAAGATGAAATAGGATTTCCGTGGTGATGTGACACACAAACTGTTCAAGAAACAATGGACTTGTGATGTTTAGATTTAGTAAACAGTATCTGCACAGGCAAAGCCATGATTTAAAAAACAGGGATGCTCTTAAGTATCTACTTTTAAATCTTAAGAGCGTTTCTTAAAATGACAGTGCCATGTTCAATACAGCATGTAATATGCACTCATAACCAAATGTTCACTGTATGCTGATGATGAGTATATGTCTGCTACATGCATATAATTCTGACTCTATAACATACATTCATAGAATACATCATAACCACTCAGAGCAAACCACTAAAGTGCATGCCCTGAGGGCACATTAAGTATGTTGTCTCCAACACTGGCTGCTCAATTGCCAGAACACTGATACAGAAAGGGCTCATTTCTGCTTTATATCCCCATTTTGTGCTGAAAGAGTAAGAGCTAGCATCCCCTGCTCCCTCCATGAAAGGGAGCACTGTGGAGCAGGCTAATTGCCTGCTGCTGAAAAAGCCCTTTCAGAAAGAAGTAACCACCCTGAGAAGGTGCTGTACAGAAACGCAGGGAGCGAGTCTTGGATTAACTCTTGGGTAAGAGGACCTGTGTCCTGGGTTAGGCTGGGATGGAGTTAATTTTCTTCACAGCAGCCTGTATGGTGCCGCTTTTTAGATCTGTGACCAAAACAGTGTTGATAACACAACAGTGTTTTACCTGTTGCTGAGCAGTGCTTGCACAGGGTCAAGGTCTTCTCTGCTTCTCACTCTGCCACCCCAGCAGCGTAGGCTGGGGTTGGGCAAGAGGGTGGGAGGGCACACAGCCAGGACAGCTGACCTGAACAGACTGAAGAAATATTCCATACCATATAACGTCATGCTTAGCAATAAAATTGGAAGAGGGGAGGGAGGAAGGAGGGTGAAGTTTTCCAAAGCAGCCACTGCGCAGAGACTTGCTGGGCACTGGCCTGCTGGTGGGAGGTGGTGAGTGATTGCCTTTGCATCACTTGGGTTTCTTTTCCTTTGTTTTTTGTTTTTTTTTTTTTTCCTTTACTTCATGAACTAATGCGTCTTCATCACGACACATGAGTTTTCTTGCTTTTGCTTTTCCAATGCTTTCTCGCATCCTGCTGCTGGGGAAAGTGAGCAAGCAATAGAGTAGGGGCTTACCTGCTAGCCAGGGTCAACCCTGACCACAACTTGAAACTGGGTCTTGCAAGGAAGTTCTCCCTTCCAGGACACGCTTTCCTTATGCAGAAAGTCCTTGGGTTACCGTGCCAAGCTAAGGCCACAGGTAAAACCCAGTTCTGGTTTTGGTGGCTGGTAGTGTGAACACAAGCTACTGGAAGGCTGAAGATGCAATTCTAAACTTGCCATACCACGTATTTACTCTAGCTGTGGAGCAGCACTGAAACTGTAGAAATGATGGGCTACACTCCTAACCACAGCAAGCACAGTGATGGAGTGGTATCATACAAAAAAACCCACCTCAGAACTTCAGCTCAGCACCTACTCACCCTCCCGTTCAGTCCAGGTGATATCCTGAATCATTGCCTCGGGAAAGTGAGAAGGCATGTGCTAAGATCGGTGGGATAAAGGGGAGCTGACACTCTGCCACTTGGCACTCCTTTGCTGAAAGAGCAATACAGAAATGAGAGCTAAAAGAACCAAAAAAATTTCCTAGGGCTGGAAGAAGCAAAAAAGACAATGCACTGCCGCTCAGCTTCCAAACACAACAGAGAGTAAAATGATGTGGAAAAAATTTAAACAATTTAAAGTATGGCACGCTTTTTTTTCCTTTGAAACCTAGCTGATCAAAGGCTATGATGCAGACCATCTGCAGAAATCAAATGCTGGGAACCAGTAATCCCACTGGCTTGGTTTTTAAACCCCATGTGTCCAGCCTGAATTTCCACTCCTCAGGAGCACTGCTTGGTTCAGTGGACTTTCCATGAGGATGATTTCTCTATCCCAGCTGTCTCACCTGCTCCTCCTGCAGTGTTATTCCCAGTGCAGCATCACTCTCTAGTTAGTCTAGACTGCTTCCCACAAGGCAGTCCACATACCGGCTTTAATAACCAGCTGGCAAAAAAAAAAAAAAAATTAATCCATCACAACTGGCAGACCCCAGCACCTCTACTGCCAATTGGGGATTTACACGTCAAGTGTTCTCTTATTCTACTATCCCCAGTAGGGAAGAAAAGCAGAGCCTAAATTTGTCCTGAAAAGTTCGTCTCTTCAGATGTCAGTCTTCTGCTTATCTCCTTGCACAAGACAGAGCCAGAAGAGGGCAGCGTGTAGTTTGATTGCAAATGAACTTCAAAGGACATTCAAAATGGCCACTGGAAAGCCTGCAGGTGGATGGAATGCCTCTTTGGCCGGACTGAAAAAGCTCTGCATGCCGGATATACACTCAAGAATGGTGCACACAATTTTATTAAGAACTTTATAATGATATAGATTTGTCACTTCAACATTACAACTACCTATAGAAAATTGCTGCCTGTATCTTTTAAACACCATGTAAATAAAACAAATTTCTTTTTAAAACAGGATAAACTGCTATAAAAATGGTGCACAGTCAAGTCATACAAAAATACAAAATTTGTTTCCAGCTGCAGTCCTGGTTGCAATTGCAGAGAAAAGCCCACACCCAGGACTTCCAGTGAGCAGAGAACACAAACTTGTGGGACTGGTCATGGCAGAAATTTGTTGTCAAAGTGTGGAGAATCCACGTCTTCAATCAAAGCACCTTCAATAATTTCCAGAGAAGACGGAAATTAATTTCTCTGGAAGCAACTGTGTACGTGGTAAGTCTCTCAGCCTTGGAACCCAGTTTCTAGCATTCATCTGAGCCAGTTTTTACATTTCTGTTGCTAAACCCCACTGATCTACACAAATATTGGTGTTCGGCTACTGCCGTCTTAGCCACTGGTACAGCAGGAACGCCTCCTCTCCACAAACGCAAGGCTGCCCCAGTAATTCTTCTAGATAGTCTGACTTGCACTAGGAGGCCTCCAGTTGTAATCCCTAAATTGAAGCTCTAGTGCAGTTACCACTTACACCAATGTGTAACTTAAAACTTCCATAGAGAGCCCCCCTGATGTCAGTGGAGCTACTGATGTGGTTCCCTTAAATGAGCATCTAAGTGCTTGCAGGATTGGGTAGTCCTGTCTCCCTGCGTCCCCAGCAGCTACAATTTCTAAATGTATTTTTACTTTCACACGTTTCATACAGTTTGGGTTCTGTGATATGAAAAGATTAAATCCTTTTAATTGGCTTTCGAAAGAAAACTAAACAAATGTAAGTTATCGAATTACTTCTAGAAGCAAAAGTGAAGTGTTTCACTATTGCCAAAAGGTAAGGGCACTGGTTAGCTACATGATACTACTTTTTTTTTTTTTCTAAGACTTTTGTCAGCAATTTAAAAGCCCAATCCTCTGAAAGGAAGCACAGAGAAATGCTTACTTATTAAGCCTTGATAACACGAGTTGCGCATGTCTCTACCTAGACATACCTCTCCACTCCATTGCAAAGCTTCTGTAGAAGGACTTTTCTCTTTCAAAAGATTTTCTTGAATGGAGTGATCGAACAATTGAGGCATTATTTATTTGTACAGAGCTTATATTTAGTGCAATAAGTTTAAAAATTCTGCTCTGAAATATTAACTTTACATTAACAAAAATAGTTTTCTTAAAAAAATTGTAACAAAAGGAGTTTATAGCATAGACATATCATGAATTCTTAGCAAATACACTTTTAAGCATTTACCATTACAATATACTGAAGAATTGAGTATTAGTATTCATATCTGGTGAATCTCCAGACTGAAAAGAAATTTAAATATCTAAGAATAACAATAAAAACGCACGTTCTCTTATTGTTATTTGATAACTTTAGATAACTATCCTGGCAGTTACACTTCCAAAGAAATGTTTCTCTGCCCTTTCCTGTTTTAGCCACCCGCTACAGTACATACAAATATGGATGAAACAACAAGCAACGAATGGTCCCTTCCACCTCCCAAAGCTCTCCAGCATTAAGTGAAATGAAGCATACAGTACTTTTTTTTTGTACGCCAGCGCAGTTCATTTCTCTTCCCACCCTCAGCATCGTTACATCTAGTCATGAATTAATCATGAGTATGGCTAAGACTGAGCTTTAACAATCTGTTATTTCAATTGTTCACATGGAGCCTTCAAAGGAGCACTGCTGAAGTGTGAAGGAGGCTACTGAACTCAAGGGGAGGATAGTGGGCAATGGGTAAGAGGGGTAAGTGGGGTAAAACAGGAAGTTAATTGCATATAAAAATTATCTGTCCCCATTTTCTAGTTTCTGTTTAATAGGAGATGCAAGGGCTCCCACACACCTGAATACCTGAGGAGTTGGTTATTGTGATATCTGATACTGATAAACAAAACGGTGCCCCACCAGGGCTGTAAAGTAAAATGGCTGTTTATAAACCCATTCAAACTGAATGAACTCTCACTGAAACCACCTTTTGGAAAACTAAATTTGAAAAACTAAATTTGAAACTTTTCTTGACTTGAAGGTTTTCCTCACATGTAACTGTCCTGAATTTAATGCAAATTTAAACACACTAAACAAGTAAAACTCTCAGCAGATTAGCAGTGTCATGGGAAATCTGTCTCTAAACCCAGTCATCATTTCAGATTATCTTTACAATGATACCTCCTCCAGATTTAAAATATCAAGCAGATAAGAATCAACTTTTCCATGACCACAATGAATAATTTAAAAAATGGAACAATGATAAAGCTGCTTGTAAAAGCCACCCGTATGAAAAGAGTACATGTTTCACAAAAATAATTGTTAAAAAAAGTATTAAATCCCTGTTCCTTTTCTCTGATTTTGGCTGTTTATTTATATATATATATATATGTATGTATATATGTATATATATACTGTTTTGGAATGTCAATGGGTTCCAATATGGCTGGCTAGTTTCAAGATGAACTTGCTCCAGAGGCCTAGAAAACAAAGTCATACAGCACAGTCTTAGACAAATGCCAAAAGACAAGGAGAAAACTGAGTCACAGGGGTCACTGGAAACCATAAAGAAAGAAGTGTGAAAAGGTGTTGGGCTTTTTTCTTGTGCCTTGATACAAGAACAGGTGGTCCTAAATGTTCCCTCATCTCTGCTATTAATACCTATTTAAATTACAACAGCACTTAGGGCATTTCACTTTTAGAACCAATTGTCATGTCTAAGAAATATCCACATTTCAAGGAGACTGGAACAAAACAGTAAAGACCCTATTTTTTAAAAAAGAAGGAAAAAATAAAGAAAAATTAATTTAATTGTCAAATACCCAATTTTGGAACTACAGGTGCTACTAGTTCAGAATAGACTTATGAATGATCCTATTCCAGATGTAACTAAGGCCTTTATGAACGTTTTGGGGAAAGATCAGAAATTTCACAGAGGTAACTGCTGTGTCCCATCCTTGTCAAGAAGTGAGACCCTAACATTTCAGAACCTATTCAACTGGAGCTGAATGCCCCAAAACAAAAGACCACTTGAGAAAACAGGGCCCAGTCAGTTCCAAACAAGACTATCACATGAGCAGCAGAACTGGGAGTAATTCAGCAGGTGACACTCAGGCTGAGCCACAAGTGCTCAGCATCTTCTGCAGCGGTCCTAGGAGGACTTTCAGACAGTGCTAGGCGCAAGTGCCTAGAGTCAAGTTCCTAAAAGAAAAAGACCACCCTTGACTTGCAAGTACTTTGTTTGCCCTTTTACAAGGGGGAACGAATAAAGGTTTTAACATCCAAGCTGCAGGCCATCAAGTACAAAAGCCTGAGTAGTGGTCTGTGCTAGTACTGATGAGAGCATAAGTGGAAAACCACTTAACACAAAACAGTTGTTTGAATTAGAAATTAACATAATACATTTTTGGACTGAGATTTCTTGTGCGTGTGACTATAGGGTTTGCAAACCCAATTCTCAATCATTTTAAGTGCAGCTTTTCATTTACAGTGTTTAGACCACTCTGAAAACCCCAACGTTAGTGTCTGTTTGAACAGCTAGAATTACTCCCAGAAGAAAACAGTAAATGAGCATAGAATTAGTTTTTTAGATGTATAAACACAGCAGCATTTAGGCATAAGCAAATCTAGAAACCAGTATGCTATAATGAAATAGCAAAACACTCAAGCTACACATCTATCCATTCTACAGCAGGAACCCATTCCAGCTAGGTCAAAAAGTGCTCATGCAACATGGCTTCACATACATCATTAAAAAAAAAATTCTACGGTTAGCATACACTCATTTAGGTTCCATTAGGTTAAAAAATTGTCCTCATGGTAAGGAACTGCGTCAGGCCACAAATACTCTGAGAACTTTCAAAAATGTAAAAATATGTATTTCACAAAGTCATATTGCACGATGACAAGTCATACCTTGCCCAGCCTGGGTCTCCATCATACGCTCTCAGTTCTCCACCTTCCAAACTCATCCTCCTATCTGTTATCTGTACCATGTATAGCTGTTCCTTATTCCAGGCTACTCAGACATGCAATGCCTTCCTAACAGGCACACCATAAGTAAAACAGGCTGCAGAAGCATAAATGATGCATTGTTCACTGTCTGTGTATCTGACAGTGTGAGATGGAAAGAGCACACAAGAGACAAGCAACATAAGTAGTTGGCAATAAAAACAACTGGGAGAAATGTCATTTGAGCAGGTTGAAAGGAATCACTGTATTCAATTCCTTGGCACTATATAAAGTAATTTGGTGAGAGCTTTAAATGCCTGGTCCTACTTTGCAACAATGGATGCGCTCAGTAGTGTTCGTCAGGCTTTTACTGTGAATGTAAGATGAACAAAAATTGTTCAGTTCAGGACTGAAAAGAGAACTTAAGTCAGAACAGTCCAATGAATTCCAGTGTCATCTTACTTTGGGAGTACTCAGCAGCTGGGGCTGTCTGTGTGTATCACATAGCATGCATACTCATCCTAATGAAATGATACTGCATTTTTTCATATGACACAGTTCCTTTCATCTTACTTTTACAGGAGATGGTCTCAGCTGTGACAAAAACTCTGCCATCCAGGTGATAGGCAAGCTCACAAACAGAAAAAGCAGAACATCTTGAGTGATACAGAGAACAAAAACTTCTCCTGAAGAAGTGCAGTCAGTAAAGACAAAGAGGGAGAAGAAGTAAAAGTGAAACTCTTGGAGGATCGCCACCTCCTCATCTGCACCTACCATTGGTTTTAGCTCTCTGCCCTCAGCTCCACCTCCCCGGCCAGCTTCTTTCATAGATTTCCTACTATTCTCCACAAATTCCTGAAAAATAGTAACAAAGTGAAACTGCTTTCTTAGAGCAGACCTCAAACATTGAATTTCAATACAAAGCATTAAGATGTAACTGCTCAAAATTTCAACACAACTTGCTCCTCCCACTGCTCTGGGTCAGACTCATCCACAAAGCACCAAAAGAGCCTGCCGAATAGCCACACAGGTCTCCCTCATTTAATTGTGGAAGACAGACAGGTATTTGCCTTGTGTGCTGTTACAACTTTCACATTTACCACACAATGCTCTCCTTTACAGGGAAGGAGTTTGGGAGGATGGCTGTCAAAAAAACCCCAGAGATCCTAGTTATTACATCCTATCCTGTGTACTGTGTGTAATGTTAGAACTCCATCCAACAGAGGCACTTGGAGATAATTACTTGCGAGGTCTTGTTGATTTCCCTAAATTCCCTCAGTTCAAACTCTTAAATTTTTCACTGGATCAGAATCACCTACTCACAAAGGTTAGCAAAGGTGCTAATTCAATTTTATGTAATTTTTTCTCTTGAAGACAAGCATCCTGTAGTAAATTTCAGTAAACTTTAGCTCCTAGTGTTTTCTGATATTGACTGTTCACTGAAGAAACCACTATGCTTTTATGATTCATCTGTGCTGTCTTCTGAGACAGCATGCTGCACTTTATTCTTATTCTGTCCTAAAAAGCAACTCATCAGCTACTGTTTTATTTATTATATACTCTAGGTTCTGTAGTGTTTTACCAAAAATTTAACATTAAAATCTTTACATGTTTTTCCAACAAGTAACCAGAAAAAAAATCATGCTAAGAAGTTATGAAAGTCTTCCCCTAGCCAACCATGGGGGTACATTTTACAGGGACATCTCCTACACTTAAAAACATTAAGAAAATTACCTCCTCAACAACAAACTGAATGGCTTGAGGAGCAGAATTTTTACATCTTGATCTCTAGCTAGCATGAATAGGGAATAAGATGGGACAAAAAAATAAGAACTGAATTATGTAAAGGGCTTTGATCTAGGCTCCAGGACAGAACGTAATTTCTGTTGTTTCTGTGCATGACAGGCTGAGAAGCAAATTCTGGTTCCTGTCTATCTGAAGGGAGAGAGTGACCACACTGGCGTTTTTCTGTGCGTGGGGTAAAATACTCTGATATTTTTTCTCTTCCATGGCCCAGGAGAGGTCCTTCTTAGGAAAGTACAAAAACCAAGCCTTTACCCCTGGTTTTGCTTCTTTCCATTCTGCAAGTGTATCATTTACAAGAAATTATATCCAAAGGTATGATTCTGCAAGACAACTGGTCACCTCACAGCCAGCATACAGAAGCCAATACCAATTCCCTGCCTCAAGAGAGGGAAGAAGCACTACTTATCTGATGTTCATCAGACCACACTGTTTGCTGATCAAGCCACGAACAAGACAATAAGGTAACCCAGGTAAAAAAAAATACAGTATTAAACTCAGCTAGTGAGTTAACTCCACTCTCAAAATACCCATCTTATGAAACCATATCCTTAGCCTTAGAGAGCAAGGGGAAACTTACCATGAGAACTTTATCCATGTAGAATTCCCTCCCAGGGCTCCCATCATTGTATTTTGTATCGATGGCAAAACATAAGAAAAGGACATCAACAACCATTTCATAAATGGAAAGGAAGCAGTGAGCAACCAGGAATGCAAAAAGGCAGACAATGATGAGTGGCAGCACCCAGATGGTGTAATCTCGTTGGTAATTCAGCAACATAATCCCCGCCAAACCTGTACTGCAGACAATCAGGACCTGAGGAAGAAAATGGAAGACAACTCTCAGGGCAGAAGCCTTTTGATTTTTTTGTTTTGTTTCATTTTTTAACCTATGTGCTTCCTGCTCTGCCAGGGCTAGAACTAGGAGCTACAGATGCTAGTGGTATTCACACCTTTACCTTCTGGATTCTCCACATCCCTGAGTGTAAATGACATAAGGAGAGGGAGGGGGGAAGGCAGGTCTTGAGGGGATGGTACGTTTTTCATTTTGCTGGCAGAAACAACTTCAAAGCTTGTCTTATCTCTGTCCCATCTCCATACAGGAAAAGTAGATGAGAATTCATGTAAGGCATTTCATGTAACACTCCCCACAGAACTACGCTATGTGTGAGGCCCTAAAGATATTTCACTGGGTACCAGTTTGGTCTTTGGGAATAACAAGTGGACTGAAATAATTTTTGTGGCCACTCAACATTTTAAACACTTCTGAATCTATTATTATGAACTGCAGCTAAATATGAAATTGTAAAATAGGTCAGCTTTACACTATTATGAAAATACCAGGTTGCACCGATAGAGGAGACAGGCTGGCAGCCCAGCAGTGTTTCAGCTGATAATATTTTTTTATATGCTGCACTGTTCACTTCAACATTTGTCACCTGTGCATTTCTCTAATAAAAAAAGATCTTTTTAGGGAAATGTTTCCTAACACCTTTCAGACACCTCCATAAAACCACATTATGTAATTTCATGGTCTCCCAAGCACCTATATCTTCATTATGTGTTTATTTCTTCTTGCATCTTATTGACTTAATTTTACCAGACTGAAAGTCCAGCCTACTGTACTCTGACTTAATAAAAGTAGAGAAATGTAATAAGCTGGCAGTTCCTCATAGCAGGCTCCTATACTACCTTCCAGTACAACTTTGTCATAAATGGTGAGCAATAATGTGCCAATTTTCAACATAAATCCGGAGAGCCCTTACTAAAAATAATTTAGAGGAAATGCTTCCTTTCCCTAAAATTCTAGGCTTTAATCACAAAAGCAATCAAAAAATCAGAACTTCTAATTATCACTTTTTGCTTGACTCCCTAAAAATAAATTCATGCAATAGGTGTCCTCATCTTCAGCTACTCCTTTCTGATCATTTTTACTTAACATTAAGTGGGTCATCTGTTTATCTTTGCTATCCTGGACAGTCCCTTCCTGATACAATGCAGCTAGATGTAATAAGCATTATAAGAAACAGGAATTTGAAGGCATTTTGCATCTGGGGTGCAAGCCATTGCTAGCGAAAGCTTGTTACTACACAGGTCAGTAACAACTGTATACAGCAGACATACCTTTCCTAGAAACAGCATAAAATCCCCAACTGTGTTTATGGCAGCCACTCGCAAAGCGTTTTCCACTAGAATAACAAAGGCATCCTTTGCTGAGGTGCAGAAGTTGGTACTGTTGATAGCTGTGGCTGTATATGCGTTCTGGGAAAAGCAGATTGAAGATTTACTCATGGAATGATTAGATATTCAGATGGGGGGGCGGGGAAGAACAGGGAGAAGATGCGGCTTCTGAATAAGTGACATAAGTCATATGATGTTAATGAACAAAGATTCCCTTGAGAGTTGTTGAATCAAGCAGTGTGTACCAGCTGACAAAAGACTATACAAGGTAGAGAATTACTATTCTTCTCCTCCCTTGTTCATCATATATGCACTAACAAGTTTATTCCAAAAAACTAATTAAACAGAATTTGCAATTTCTCTGTAGCAGGAGGTGAACAGTGGCATAACTACAGGAATTAAGTAGTTAGATAAAATATTCTGGAAAAACAACTGAGTTTGAGAGTTGTACAAGTCCACCAAGATAATTTCTAGATACGTCACTAGACTGCATTCAAAGTGAGCCATGACAATTTTCAAGGATTATACTGGTGGTTTTTTTTAAATGCTGCCTTCTGCTTTTATTTCTGTATTTTCACAAGCAAAACAATGAACAACAGTGAAAGGGATACTAGAGAGATATTTAGAGAGGTTACTTAACAGAGGTGGAACCACGGGCTAATAAAATCTCTTTTACAAACGGGTCTGACCACTTACAACTCTTTTTCCGCTTTGTAGATGATGATGACAATTTGATGTTATGTACAGTTTTTCAATTGTGTGAACCTTAAATATTACACTTAGAAAAGCTTCATCTTCTTTTCACAACAAACATATTTTGAAACTCAGATGTAGTTTGATAGAGTGGGCATAAGGAGGAACACCTCCAACAACCAAACAAATTGTCATAAAGTTGAGATACCATGTTCAGAAAGATGAACACCAGCTATTGTTCACCTTTATGAGGTAAACAAAGAGTAATGTAGTGTGATTTTTTTCTGTGTGATTTGTAGTGTAATTTCAGTAATGGAGAAAAGACTGAAGTACCTTCATTGAAGTTCAGTTCCAAAGTACGATACCTTATGTGTCAGCCTCAGAATGCATTCTGGGAACCACATATATTATCAGCCCTTACATAAAACTTGAATATTGAAAGTCTTACCTGATTTAAGTAGGTCAGGCACTTTTCCAGACACCAAAGGCAGCAGATGCAGGCTTTGAGCATACAGCGAGCACAAGCATTTTCCTAGGAAAGCACAGAATTTAGGAAAACAAAGGTAAAGATTAAAACCAACAGATTTAAGAAAACAATATTCCTTTGCATTTCAGTAACTGATACTTAGCTTGGTAACTTAAGCAGTCCCTCTCAGTCCCATGGTCCTTTAAAGACCAAACATTCCAAAACAAGATTTACAGCCCCCACATAGATTAGATTAAATTAGCTGTAAACACATCAGGCACTGAGTTTCAGTAAGAGAATGGAATCTATTTCTCTTACTTTTCCTTTGAGTTGTGTATGAATATACATCAGAATCATTCGTGGTATCTTCACTAGTGTGATAATGAAAGACCCCTTTGCCACCGTTCCTAGGTGGTAACAAACAAGGCGATTAACAGATGCCAGAATAGGAGTAAATGGCAGATTCCTTTTCTCTCTGTTGAAAAGAAAAAAATAATAAAGTAGAATGATCAATTATGTATTTAGTATCATCTAGAAGTACTACAAATTCTCAATAAACTAATGCGCAAAAGGAACGTATTATCCTTACACTAGCTTTCAGTGTGTGTTTTTCACTCCATACTGACAGTCTGTGCAAGTCACAGTTTTGGCAATAATGCTGTTAAAGGAATAGTACGTCTTAAGGGTAGTCTCACTAGCAGTTGGCTGCTTTACTGCTATCACCAACTGGCAGCTTCTACAAAACTAGATTTGATGGTGTGCAATTCAAAACCTTCCAAAAAAAGCAACAAACAAAGCTAACATTTTTTCAGTCGGACTATGATAAACTTGCTTTCCCATCTCTTGTGGAGGTCTTTGTGGAGACTTTGGAGAGGATATTACTATTGTTATTTATTAGGTAAATTATTTTCTCAGATGTTTTGCATTTCTGATTTAGCTATTATATCCTCAAGGAACCCAATATTAAGCCTTAACACAAGCTATTTTATTGCAACGTAGCTATAATATTTTTAAACTATGAGATGAACTCAATTTTGCAGTTTTGAAGCAATTCCCTCAAAGTTTTTATTTCTATTTCCTACCAATGAAGCCATTTCTATTTCTCTCTCAAGGAATAGCTTTATTCAACATCTAAAGAATGGCTCTTCTTCTTTATTAGAGTTATGAACATAATACTAAGCTAACAAGTGCTAACATTCCAAACATAAAATATCTCCTCAGCTTGGGAGAAAGTTATTTTCATGTGACCTTCATTCAAAAGGATAAAAAAAGTAGAGTCTTCATCCCATGAAACTAACATCTGTGTAACTTAATCCTGAGATGTCAACAATTAAAATAGGTTTACCCTGTATTTTCTTCCAATTAACCTTTAGAGCTCAGGTGGGGGAAGCCAAATTCTATTCCATTTTGGGCACAATCACATAAAAGGTCTGAGCCTTACACCCAGGGAACCCAATCACTTCCTCCTTTTGAGGTAAATGCAACAGAGGGCAGAGGCTGTAATGCAGAACACCTTGAGGTCTGTTATTGCCTGAGTTGAAAGGAATCCAGCTGGCTAAGGTGAATGAAGAGTGAATATATATAAAACGTTCCTCCATAGATAGTTTCACCTCATTTGCTGTGGAAAGCTGCTAATATGCAAAATAATGGGTAAATCCAAATTAATTCCCTTTCCTTTCTTACTAAGTCACTTTTCAGATTAGAATTGCACCTTAAAATGCAGAAAAGAATAACAGTAGGGAGAAGTAGATACTTACTAACTGGGGTACAGTTAAAAGAAAAATCATTCACCCGCAGGTGACAGAAAATACATCAAGTTACAAATGAAGCATACACATTGCTAAGTGATCTATTTACATGTATTTTCCTCTGTATTTTCCTAGTTCGTTACTCAACCTAGTTTAATTATTCACAAGATTACAGCCCTGTAACATCTTGTAATAACTTCAGAGATGTATTTCACTGGTATATTGGAGGACTTAATCATTAATAAAATAACAGAATTTCTGTCAGCATAGTAAATTAATTCCCTGCCTTTGATATTGTTTTAAAGACTAGGGCAGATAAGAAGTCCAATGTAATTCAGGTAACAGCCTCAATTAAAAAGACAAACCAATTAAACGTTTGTGATCTGAATCGTGCACTTGAAAAATTTCTGCATGCATTTCTTCTGGATATCATTTGACATTTTTATATAGAATAGCCCTCCCATGAAAGGCTAAAATCACATACTAAAACCCACTGGCTGAACTACATGTGTATTTAGGCTACTTCTTGGGGATAGCATCACTCCAACATCCTGGTTTTCCTTTCTTAAGCAATCCACCATTGCTAAGTATCTTGTCAACATCCTCTACTCATTCTGCTCTTTACCCAGAGGAGCTGTATTTATATTGTTTGGAATAGACTTTGAGAATATCTGAAATAAAGTTACTCATCTAGTTCTTGAACAATGATGTGGTGGGGTTTGAGTTTGTTGGTTTGGTTATTTTTGTTTGGGGGGGGAAGGGGGCTGAGGGGGCCAGTGTGTGAAAAAATTTATTATGAACTACTAGATCTAGGATGACACGTGGAGAAGCTTTATTAAACTGTACTTTTATAAAACAGATATTAGTGTACTTGCTTCTTTTCCTTATCAAAAATACTGCCATAGTTCCATTCTACATACCAAAAATGTAACACTTCAGACCACTGAAGTACCATTTATTCTCATGAAATACTAACAAAGCACCTGACACCATTTTTTTTAATTAAAAACCTGGGTCCTAAATGGCTAAAACCAGAACTTTGATTTTCACCTATTTAAGGTAAATTTTAAACAATGGGCATTTCAGAAAAGTTTTCAAATACTAGAGACTAAAACCCCAAAGCTAAATTTCTGATTCTGAAATCAGTTTCTTATTTCTGTAAAGCAAAATTCTTGTGCTTGAAGGTTGGTAGAACCATTGCTTAATAATTAGTATTGCCTTCTTGAATAGCTAGCAGATACACGCAGAATAGCCAGCATAAAGCATGCCCTGATACACAACTTAGTACACAAATTAAATATGGAACCTTAACACACATATCACCTTGTATTTGAACATGATCTGGTCAGGATCTGTGTGTAAAGGATGACTCTAATAACATCTTAAGTAATCTTGTGTAAGAAAGATTAATGAAGCACTGTAAGTAAATTAAATGGGACTGATTTGTAGTTAAAATAATAATCAATTCCTTTCAATATTTTTTAATCTCTACCGAGCTTATCAGCATTAATTATTAGCATTACAGATGCTAATAATTCTTCCAGGTGCATTCTGCTTTATAAACAGCCATCCGCATCTGTACAATGTGCATAGGTTACAATGCAAACAAGACTTCAAGTCCAAAATATCAAGAATACCACCTATAATCACCAAAACAGATTATTTTAGGACTTGACATGATTTGTAGAGTCAGTACAATTCAACTGCTCTCCAGCTTTTAGGACGGAAGCAAGTATTCTCCTCAAAAGCTGCATCCCTTATTATTTCTGTTAATTTCATTTCTAGGCTGCTCAAAGCAGAGCTGTTAAAGCTGTCCTTACCTTGTAAAATAGTATGTCACAACAGCCCCTGCTACCGTCATCTGCTGACAGGCTAGGATAAACTCGCTGATCCAGATCAGTCCCACTACGTGGTACCACCACATGTATTTCAAGGGGCCTACCATCCGAAATTCAACAAATCCTTCTTCATTCGGCACAGGACTACCTAGAAATAAATGAAGGTAAAAAAGGAAATGGTGCTTAAATCAAGCCAGAAAGAAGGAAGCACACAGTCTACAGAAGAACCCCTCTAGCTTCTACTAACACTACTACATGTCATGTTTAGGAAGATTGTTCGTAAGGAAGATACAGCTTTTGAGACAATCAGTACAATAGCATTTGAAAAAAAGCACTAAAGAAATATTCTGAGTGGACTCAAAATCCTGCAACGCTTCTTTTATTTTATAGCCACATGGTGAGAATTTCCAAAACTAACCACCAGCAAGTAACAAAAATTCTTATAGTTAAACATAATTAGAAGCCTGACTCAGTCATTCTTAATTTCAGCCTGCTGCTCTGTTGGTATTATTCATAGAATCAGCATCAATATTAAACTTCATAGCTCCTTACATCTGGATGTCAACATTAAAAACCACTTTTTTCTTCCTTATGGTAAGTCTTGGTACATGTACTTCAACACAATTTGTCGCTTTAACGTTATTTACAGACATAAGGAACAGCTTTAGAGTTTCTAAACATTATTTCATACATTCAGAAATCCATTGACTCTGTCTCATCTGAATAGCAGTATCACGTGTTGACATAGCACATGTCAGAACCCCCCCTTGGATAAGCTCTTTTCCAATGTGTCAACCCACACTGAGATGGTTCATCTTATACAACAGTTATGTGAACGTCTGATGAGATTCAGAAAAATACTGAAAGTGACATCACGTGTATGAAATGCTTACCTTGAAAACCACTCTTCAGACTTAGCATTGATAGCACCTTCTCCACCTTCTTAGCTACGCTTTGATGCTTACATAAAAAAAATCAGCGTTTTCTTGTGAATAAATTGAACTATTGAAATAATTTTGGTTTTAGTGAACAAGCTCTTCATAAGTGTAGGCTTCTTCCCATACACAGATAACGTAGACTTTTTAAGTTCTCCTGGTTTGGATTGAAAAGATCTGTCCCTCTTTGCACAAAGATTTTGTTTAACCGATATCAGTTAAGATAGTGAGCGCATATAAAGCTACGAGCATAAATTAGTCTTTGTGGAATCAAGGCCAATGAAAGAGTTCTGTCAGAAAAATACAACATCAGCCTAAATTCTGATACAAATCCAGTCTCTGTGCAGTGGTCTTAACTCACAGAGTGAAGCATGGGACTGAGATTTAACTCACTTTCAGAGGTGAACACTTTCTGCACGTAGCACATCGTGTAACACAAACTAAAAATTTCAACAGTGATGAGAACTAGAACATGTGAATTCTGTTACCTCCATCCCTTGCTAAGAATTCAGGCTATGAAATAAAAAATATTTATCTTGTATTATCATGAAATAACTCTATGATCTGAAACACTGCTACTTTTCCATCAGCAGTAAACAATAAATTTCAAAATTCTAAGGTTTTAATAATGAATGATGGTCTCTATTGTCTACAACTTACTGCAAAATAACAGAGACATCTCCTATTTCAAAAAGCAGTTGCTAGGATTCTCTGCTGAGGTAACTAAGATTTGAACCTATAGGATCAACTAATTCTAGATGCGCTTGTCAGACCCTGAACACAAACAAAGCTCTCCTACGTGCTTCACAGCAGGCAGAAATCGAGAGCACACTGGCTGTTCTCAGAATCTGATGTATAAACAGCAGAAAAATCCCCCTAATAATCCTGGAAAATGCTGAAGTAATATTGGACACCTAAGTTATGAACAACTGAACACTACTTTGAGTATATTTACATTTTGGGAGACGGTAAATGTCTGGAACAGCCCATTCATTACTATGTCTTCATCTGTGCAAGTACCAGCTGTAAGATATCTTATGAGATTGGCTGTAAGATTAGCTGGTTTTGATCTGTTTATGTAAAATTAGAGGTAATTATTGGAAAATTTGCTATAGCAGTCTTATTAATGGAGTCTTGTAGTTTCCAACACACCAACTTGCATCAAATCAAAAAGCCGGCCTAAGACACAAAATAACATACCAGGAATGCAGACTCAAATGCACAACAACTTTCTTGAAACAAGTGTTTTGAAGTCACTGAAGCAGACAACAACAGAAGCATAGCATGTGGGGTTTTGCTCCAGAGGTTCCCACATGCTTTTTAACCAACTCTGCCTGAAATCATACAAAAATGAAGTGGAATTTATTTAAAATAAGCCTGGTAGCTGCTTACCTGTAGTACCAAGGAAAAGCAGGACTGTGATCCAGTATGTCCAGAAGAGGATAAGCACAAAGAATGTCCAAAATGGCTGGAAGACTAGCAGCGGCAAATGAATGAAGACCTTGCCGGCCACGTGGAACAAGGCAATGGTGAGAGCTACTCGTTTGCGCATAATTAACATTATCAAGAACAAGATAACCTAGAGGAAGAAGTTTCCAAATCACATTTTAGAGAACTGAAAATAAGCAAGCTATCACTTTGCACAGCTAGGATATTCAAACACAGCAAATTAACACATGCTCTACTTAGAAGATCACAAGATCAAAACGTAAAACCTCTATTAGCTGCTTCTAGTAACAAATTATTTTACAAATTATACTTTTGAGGAATTCCAATATCATAATTATATATTTGGAATCATCACCAGCCTCAGGCTTACGGAATTAGACCAGATTCTATTCTCAATTATGTTTTACAAACCAGTGAAATCAGCCAGATTTAACAAAGAATACAATTTAACATCTGCATTTGGGCATGGTGTCGTGAACTTGTCATTTAAGTTAGTCAAACATTGTCAATTTTTAGTAGTAAAGTCAGTAACTGAAACAAACAGCAAGGCCTGAAGAAGATAAATTGGTTCAGTAATAAATTTAAGTTTGGTCTTTTTTTTCCACAATGATCCTTCTGTAGATGGAAAAATTTTGGGAACAACCAATTTTGGAAGTCGAAATAGTCTAAGTGCCTTCAAATAAACTGAAATTATGACGTATCTCTGAAACAGGAACCTAAGAAAAATCTCATAAGTGAAACTGGTTGGGGAGTCCAATATTGTACCAATTCATGGAAGTCCCTGTGGACATTTTACAGTAGAGGAAAGTAGCTGCAGGGTCAGGAACTCTCTCCTGACTGAAAAACAGATATTACAGAACAATGCCTAGAAGCAAAAATAAAAAAAAAAAATCACCGCAACAGAACTTGCAGCAGAAATAAACTCTTCCAAAATGTGTGCAATATAGAACTTTCACCTTAATAAAAAAATTGAGACAACCAGGAAGACAGAACAAGAAAACAATACAGTCATTAGCAAAACATACCGTGAAGACTGTAGCTGAAATAGCATAGATCAGAAGAGCCTGAAGATTGTCTTTGGCTATTTGAGTCTCAACAGCACTGACAGATATTCGTTGTTTAGCATACAGCCACCACAGGACTCCTGTACCACCTACGTTTTAGAGAGAAAAAAAAGAATAACTGAGAGATGCTCCTGTGTGACACGGTTGTACTACCTAGTGCCAAAGAAACTAAACAGTTTCTTCTTTTAAGTCTAGTCTGGTACAGAAGGCTCAAAGGCACTGATGGCTAAACCAACAGATATTTCTGAGGATGGAGAAGCATACTGTTCTCAAGTGGATTTTCACAGTCTCACCCCACTATGACAACTTAAAAGACTTGCAGCTCTTTGACTTTGTGTTTTAGGGTGAAGTGCATGAGAGGACTAGTTCATGGGGAACTAGTTCATGGGGAACCCTAACAACAAAGATCACAGCTCCCATTAGACAGGCAACAGAGTAACAAAAAGAATAAAGAGTTATATGGTAGGATGGATATATATGTGTGTATAACATGTTAGGGAGAAAGAATTTAGGAGGGGGAACAGAGAGGGACCTTTGGACTATGATGCAAAATAACAAGAGGAACAAAAGAAGGAGCCTGCAACTTCTGGGAAGACTAACTGAGATAAGAAGGAACAGCCCTGATACTGAAAACAGCACCTCAGGCTAATGACATACAGCTACACCTGCATCAGAAAATGTCTTTTGGGCAGTGGAAAAAACATCACTGAAAGGCTCAGGAGGCCAATATACCCTGAAGTACTTTCTTCTTAACCCCTGTTACAAAATCCTAGCCTTTAGGCCAGAATTTTGTTCTCATACTCTAGCTACCTTTCCAAGGTAGAACTTCATTTAAATACAAGGCTCCAGGCCCTCAGGGAGGGTTTTGAGTATCTCTTTTGAGTATACCTCCCTGTTCTGTTGTGATTTCTGAATCATCTGCACAAGTCACAAGTCTTGGATGACGGTACTTTCAGGTCTAAAATGGAGGATGCTCTTTTGGTGTATTCTGAACAATGAATGCTGAATAAGCAGTATGTCTCACAAACGACATGTTCATGTAATGGATGTGACTTTTTTAGAACATTATAACAGATGGCAGTAAATCATTCCACTCTCCCACTCAACATAGTTGCTCAGTTTCTTAAGGGAATATAAATGAAAAAAAAAACCCAAATTCCCTTTTCTGTGGTCAGAGATCTTGTGAACAGTAAGCAGAAAAAACAAGTGATCCTGAAAAGACATAGATGGTCTGCTGATTTTTTTTTCCATCCCTTGCAGTCATGCACTGCAAGAACCTCATGCATTGCTAGTACCTCCTAATTTAATTATTCTATTCTTGTTCCTCCCCTCCAGTCATCTGCCCATACATTTTGGCTTTGCTCCTGAGTATCAGTAATAGGAAACTTTACTTTTACAAATGCAAAAGTTAATGTGATAAAGCAAGGCTATCTTTATGCAAGAGAAATCATTTTGCATGAGACAGTCTTTGGCCATTCCCAAGATGGCATGGCTGGTTGCATTTAATACATGACCTAGATCATGCAGGACTTTGAGTCATATGGAAATACAAGGATTTGATTAGAAATGCCAGAAAACCACCTTTGCTTCATCTCCTCAAGAACAGATCTTAGATAAACGTACAGAGCTACTCAGAGGACTGAAGGCATTGATGAACCTATCAGGGTTGAATGGATGTATCTGCACCCTAAGGGTCCCCTGAGGCTGCATCAACAATAGCTGCCCTTTGATTCCTGCATGCTTGTTCACATGTTTGGGAGGCAGGTTAAGAAGCAGGAAACGTTTAGGGCTGTGCTACAAGTGCTGTGAGGAATATCCAATATTGCCTATGTGTGGCCTAGTGAGACAGGCTGAGAGGAAGCTGGCTAGACAACCAGGGAGTGCATCGAATCTCTAAGGAGCAATGTAATCTCTGTGAGAGGACTGCAATTGCAAAGGTGGCATTTTTGACAATTGTCTTGCAAGAGACTCAAAGGAAAGCTGTAGGGAAATGCATGGTCCAAGATCTGTGCAAGATGTAGCTGACCTGAGGACATGGAGCACAAATATTGGACACTCAGAAGCTGGGAGACAAGCAAGACTTACCGAGTGATCCCAGAATGACAAGAATTGTTAAAATCCAGACAAGTACTCTTGAAATGTACCTGATTATAACCATCAAAATCATGGACAACACTGCAAAAGAAGAGAAATAAAATATGTAGAGCAATTATTTCAAGTAGAAATAGCCTTTCTAATTTTCCCACCGCACTTAAGATAACTGCCTTCTAACAGAAATTTTAGACAAAGATTTATTTTCTGAGGCTTACAAATTCACTGCATAGATAGTTAAGGAAATTAGGCACCTCTACACCTTCTGCTTTGATACTGTTGATTAAAACAAAGAGAGCATAAATAGATTTACATGGTACATTAAATACAAGACATAATGCGTACATACGGACAGAGATGCATTTAGACAATGACAAAACAGACAGCAAGACATGATAGCAGTCCTAGTCTGGTAACAAATGCACACCTCCTGAACAGCAGAGCAGAATTTGCACTCAAATACACTTGTCAAACAAGTGCAGATAATGTGACACTTATGTATTCCAAAATGTCATGCCAGTAAAAAGTAAAAAAAAAATTCTACTTTATTTTCAATATTCAAAATTAGTTCTTTATGAAGCTTTGTTCATATGGTTCCACTGCCATTCAGGAACTGGGTGTTAAAAAACCCTCTACAATCTCAGCCAACTAAGATTTAGTGTGTGTAAGCGCATGCACATATTTTTACATATACTTCTTTGTGTACCGCAATTACAGGACAACCACTGGAACCTGGCTTTCTGAATCACACAGTCTTACCCATTATTTAAAAATAAATAAATTCTTTTTAACTCTGGAGGTATGAAAAATATTTTTAATTAACTGTATGTAAAACTCTGTACTAATTTCTGACTCTAACCCAAAAGTAGCACTGCTAATCAGCCACTAGCTTTCAGATTCAGAACAATATTTCTACCACTACAATAAAATACTGCAGCTGTCAAGACTGAGGAACAAACAGCTTTCCAGTTATAGCTGAAGAGATACTCAATGGTCCTTCATGTTTTGTGCTTTTTTTTTAATGGTATCTAACATTCTCTTTTTCTTTTTTTTCAATTACAAAGGCAGACTGAAGGAATTCTTTATCTTGTATAACTGCACACTGTTTCTTCCTAAACCATACACTGCTCGTATACATGCATAGTATCAGTATCTGGAGCTTCCCATTTTAGGATTTCAGATTTTATACTTGGAAAAAGTAAAGTAAATTCATTATTAAAGTAATTTATGTGGGTGAGTAGCATTCTATCTTAATTCACAAGAATTCGCTAAAAAAGCACTTCAGTCTACTGCAATGTGTCACTCTATAGGCCACAGGAATCTCACAACTGTAGAAACAATTCAGCACCTCTACGCTGCTGGGAATTTCCAGCTCTTCAGACAAGGCTGACATTTTCAAAGGCCTGAAGTTTTTAACTTTAGGGTAAGGGGAAGAACAGGGTAAACATACAATACAACAAACGGGCACCTAACTCTCTTGTTTGCCCTCTGAAAGTTCTCATATCCCTGCACAAGTATGTTAAACAAAGCAAACTAAACCCCCCACATTTTAAGGGAGTGTGCTATTGTGCACTTCTCACCCAGCCCTTTTTATTTGGAAAGGGTTTGTTTTGACTTGGGTTAGCAGAAGGTGAATATTAGAAAAGGGAAAAGTGAAGATTATATTAAATTTGAGGATAATGGGGACGCTCTGTTAACTACACCAAATCTAATGTGGGCTAATCAACTGCCACACATCCTGTGTATCTCGTAATCTGTGGAAGAGGAGAAAAAAAACAGGAATGCGTACGTATATTGCTTCTGAATAAGTTATTCAGCTGTCAAATAACATTTAAAAAAAGCATTCTGGACCATTTTCTAAGGGCTCATTGCTATCATACATTTTTTTTTTGCTCATATTGTGGTTAGAGGGTGTTAACAATCTCCTAATGCAGTACTAAGAAATAGCTAGTAATGAGAAAAACAATTACCTAGTGATAATAAGCAAAGTCCCATTATAATCTCTTTGCTGGTCATAACTCCACTAATCAGCCTGTGTAAGACACTACTGTCACTGACAAAGGTGATCAGGGCCTCTGCAAACTTGGCATAGCAGGAAATGTTCACAGGAGCACAGCGATGGAAGAATGGAATAGGTGCACTGGTGACACAAGAAAAAAAAAATCAGAAAAAAAAATTACTCCTACTTAATATAAATGCCACATCAACACACAAATGAAAGGTGAATAGATGCAACCACTCCACCCTCATAACATCATAACCAGAAACCATGTGTTGAATGCACAAGTGCTGCTGGAATGAGGATGATCGTAATGGGAAGTGATGCAGTTCTTACAAGTAACTCTGTGAGGCTGGAGTGCACAGTCCAATAGGAAATTATTACCTTCCCCCGCCCCCCTCTTAAACAGCAAGGCTCAGAAAATACACGTTCCTATTTCCACTTAAATGCCTCTTATTCAAGTGTCAGGTGGTGAACCAGCAGCTGAAACAATGCCTTTCACTCATGTTAGAATGGAATACCGGCCCACATTTGCAGCAAAAGAAATCCCAGCATGACAGTACTCTTCTTGCAAGCATGCATGTTATGCTAAAAGACATCAGCACTTAAAACTGCTGCAAAGCAAAACCAATGTATTTGTTCCTAGTCTTTCCCCCTACTAAGCTTGCTCTCATATTGAAGATTGCAATCAGTGTTTACTTTCATTAAATTTCTTAAATTTATACACTACATTCTTTGCAAAATATGCAATGATGCCTCTATTGTTTCATTATTCCTGAACTGTTTTGGAAGCATCCTCCCCCAAAATACTGATGCCATACATTAAACTTTTCTGAATGCTCAGCAGAACCTGTTATCAAGTCCATCAGAGGAAGATGCAAGAGAGCAAAAACTTCACTTTAAAGTGGGTAATTTTGTTTTCCAAATGTTTCCCATTAAGTACCTGCCTTTCTTGCTCATAAACTATGTCAGACCTTAAAGTGGCCTATTAAATCTTTTGATCAGTCTTCCCAATTATATCTCAGACACATATTCCATGAATTACATGTTCCTTCCTATAATTGATGCAATGAAAGAAATGTATTTGGTATTAAGTCAGTCTTTTCTTCTAACCTATTCAATTTGTTTCACCCTCCCCGATCTTCCTCACTTAAAAGATTTCAGTGGACTGCAGCAGCAATGCACATAATCTTTTGCAGTTTCCCCATTTCAGTAATGACCTATAAATCAGCAATTTTCTGTTCTCAATAACTGTTTGTTAAGCCCAAGCATTTCCAAAATTCTGTCATTTTAAACACACGGTGAGTAAACCAGCTGCCTCAGGCACATCCTTTCTACGCGTTGTTTTTTGGGAAAAAAAGACGAGATGCTGAAAACCATTAGTGTGTAATTATTCTCTACAGAATTCAGGAGAAATCATGATCACCTGCCATACCTAGGTAATTAATAGACGCTAGGTTTTTGTTTGAAGTGACTGACCATTGTAAATTACATGGTTTTAAACTTACTGTGCTGAGTAGGTAAATGCATTTGGAGACGCTCATATTGATGGTCTACTTTTAGGTAGTGATGAAGACAACAGTTATGTATAGCAAAGTAATTGTGAATTAGTCATAGTTATTAAAAACCACACTAAAACCATAATGACGGCTGCCCTATTTAAAAGGTAGCCCAGCCTCTTTCAACATAGCCTATTTTGGAATATGCAGCATACTGCAGTTCATTATGTGCAGTAATACTGGGAAATACTGAAATCTGAGAATTTACTTAATTGTTAACTGCTACAACTTTGCAGGAAGCCTAGAGCATTTAGAAGTTGTCAATATCAATAATAAATAATGTAAAATCTGAGTTGGGAATAGGCAAAAGACTGTCATTCCTGCATCCAAATACGAAAAATACCCATTTTGAAAAGGAAAGCTAATGGGATTAAAATACTCTTTCAAAATACATCCCAACAGAGGAAAAAATGCTTTTTGCATACCAGAGTTTATATTACCCATCTAACGTCCCTTAAGCTATAGCAATTTCACTACACATTTTATGTTATGTTAGCTATTTTTGTGTGCAATAATTAATTTCTAACTTTGTGGTAATTAATTAAAAAAAAAAATAGGTTAGTGGTTCTTACAAGCTTTCTTGAGTAAATAGGACTCCCGAGAATCCACCTGTTGAGATATGCTGCTAATTCAGTGGTTCTGACTGAATTAGTGGGTGAGGTAAGGTATTTTGTCTAATAAAAAAAAATACAGTAATAGATCTATTCTCAGTACCCTGTGCTATTTTATATGGCCTTTTGATTATAACTTGGTATATTACATACCAAAATGGAACTACACGTTTCTTAGAATACCATGATACTTAATCATGAACAAGAGCAGATGATGTTAAAAGTTGCATTTTTAAAGCAATATTCAACTGAAGTTAAGAGACCCATCTGATGAACACGTTCAAGTACTAGATTTCAGAGGAGAGCTTTTTCCTCTTGCTACTACACCTGGGCATATATAGCAACCTGTGTGTGGGGAGCCTGGTTGGAGTGCCACTGCTACCTGCTCCTTGTAACCTCCAGAGAGCAGCCCCTTGGCACAGCTTAGCACAACTGTTTGATAAACGCTGCAGGGAAAAGCTGGACAGGTTTTCCTCTAGGGTCCCCTGTTTCAAAACTACACAGCAAAGTTATGCTCTACTGAAGCTGAGATGTGCTATGCACAGTTTCTGGAAGACACACGTATTGCTGGCTGCATTGCTAGACTGCTCTGCTCTGTCAAAGTTGGACATAGTGCCTTGAAGCTGGCGGATCAGAGTCCTCCAGAGGTGGAGGACTCAACTACATCCCTCAACTAAGGGCATGAACAAGCCTGGTCCTCAAACAGAAAACATGAAGGCACAGTCCTCACAGCATACGCTGTCTCCATTCCACGGACCTAATGGGAGTCAGATGATGGTTCATACCTCTGACAGATCAAATCTGAAAACAGAAGTGTTAGGTAAGGTCTCCCTGAATGCCTCAGCCTACAGTGTGTTGGGTTTTCATTTGTTTGTCTCCACAGGATTCCATTTACCCTCCAAATTACACTAATTTACTCAAATAATTTAACTATAAAAATCTGAAAAACAGAGTGGTTTACAGATACAATATTGGCCTTTTTTGCCTTAGGGCATTAAGTTCAGACTTTTCAATCTCAGAAAATATTCAATCATATTAAGCATTTTATTCATATCGAATAAAAAAGGGGAAATACTCCACCTACACAATAGCTTTTCAAAAATAACTTGAGGTAGTTTTTGTGAGGAATTTACATAGTGTCATTAGAGCTCTGACACACTGTTCTTATCCTCCTGTTTTCTTATTAAGCTATAGTCATTCAGACTGAATGACATGGGAACACACAGTGAGAAAAGTCAATATAATTCTGGCAAAAATTAAGACTGACAAGCCTTTTCAGTATGCAAGCTGGCACTGAAGTTTTCATTTGTTTTTGTATTACAGCTATAACAGCTGGTTAGCTGCATGGAATATTAATCTGCTGTGGGGAAAAGTAAAAAAAAAAGTTAATATTCCAGCTGCTACTTACTGTCACTACAACATAAAAAAATTATTTACTGGATAGGCTACCATGCTGACGAGAGAGACTTAAAATCGAGGTTTTTAGAACGGACACAATTGTAACATTTAATAAAACCATAACAGAAAACTATGCATAGGGCAAGACTGCAGTTACAACCCACTACTGAATATGTTTGAGAAGCTAAATTTTGAGAAAACACAACATGATTCTTCTTGAGTGGAGTTACTGGCAGAAGGGTGTGCACACACTAATGCTGATCTCCACAGTTCCAGCCAGCATAGCTAGCAGAGGTTCTGGAGCTACAAACTTTCCTTTCCTACCTCACAAAAAGCAGTCTAGTAAAATATTTTAAACAATAAAATTCAAATCAATCTGTTTATAAAATATAGCCCTCCGTTTCGGTACTTGACCATCCTCATATTGGTCATTTGGGGACTGAAAGAATAAAAATGAAGCAATTTACTAAATGTGACTGCCTGAGGTCAGGTGTGAGAAGTGAACACTGCGGAGAGCTGTGCGTGAATATATCCTTTTTCCTCCCAAAGATCCAAAGTGCTCCATAATTGTCTCTCATCTGCATTGCTGACAGGCAACTGGCTCTAGGGTGAAAGGCAGTAAAACAGCTAATACTCAGCACAGCATCAGTTACATGAGACAAGAGAACTTGAAGATACCAGTTCAGTATTGTCAGTAACACATGCATGAATAGTTTGCGTTTTTCTTGTAAGAGTTGCTTTCAAAATGTCTTTTAAAAACAGTGGCAACAATACACTAAGACACCCACCTGTAAGACAGAATAAATTTGTGCTGCATATTTTCTAAAGAACTGTCATGAACAAAACAAATCTGTGCTCCCTCCACCCCCAATCAAACAAGATGTTAATATTACCTCTCTGGAACAGGATATTTAGGACATAACTTGGCGGCCCTTGGGTCTGTAGTGTATTCTGATGGCTGTAGTTCATAGCTACACAGACTGGATCCTGTTGAGAGGAAAACAAAAAGACTGATGGTAAAAAAAATAAAAACCAAATATTCCTATTATTTCCAAATGGTACTAAAACTGATATAGGTCCTGATTCTGCAGCTCCACATGTTATTACCACAGAGTTATGCTACAGTTCCTCCTGTAATGGAAGAGTGAATCAAGCCCAACACAGGCTTCAGTGTAACAGAATTACACTCTTCACCTAGCTTTGAGTCTTCCAACATTTGTGTATTTAATTCGAAAAGGCTAATTCACAATGCAGTGTAAAAGAGAAGGACAAAAAGCACTTTGAAGTCACCCTCCCCTGCTACTCCACCATGCTTTTTCTTGATCATTTTTAGTGCATGAATATTGCATAAGACAACATTCATTATAGAAAGAAACCATTCAAGTGGGTTTTTCAGGGATTGTTTTGGCGTTTTCAAAATACAACACAAGCTCTGACCACATTAGATATCCAAAGCTTTTAACGAAGCTGAACTCTCTCTATAAACAAATTGGTAGAGCACAATAAAGATCAAGTTGCCTACAACCAAATTCAAATATAATTTAAGCTTTCCTTAGCACCTGACACTTGCCTAATGGAAGTACATTACACAGACAGATCTCTTCCCATTTGTCTATAATCAAGACACTGAACATCTGAGCCAATGCTTCTAGGAATATAGCAACTGCCAAATCAGATTGGAGCAGTCGTCTCTCAGAAACTGGAAGAAGAGGTAAGGAAGCCTCCAACAGTATCAGCTGCCTGCGCAAAGATGAGTTTCTTCCCAAGTTTGTTTGCTAACAGATTGCTTACTCCCCAGTGCAAGGGCTCTGGATACATAGCCTTTAGTGTTCTTTTTTCCTACATAATAAACTAAGGACATATTGATCATCCCTAAAATATTCAATTCTTTCCATTATGAAAGTCTCCTCTCCAGAAATACTTTGTAGCAGAGAGTTCTACAAACTGGATCTGGACAATACATACACACTTCTACCCAAATTAAACCAAGACTTTTGACAGACAGCCTTATCTTGGGCTGCATGACACCAAACATAAGTATTATTTGTAGAAACTGTATAATATTAGTTGCAGACATCTTGTTTACCATTGCCACATTGCTACCTCTATGAAGGGACATCTATATACAGACTGGAAGAGAAGACAGAGAGCAGCTGAGCAGGCTATCCCATGCAGTCTCTGGAACACTACTTAAATACCACTTCTACAAATTAGTTTTTTGGGGGCAGGTCGAAAACACTAAATACTCCATTGAAGACAGTTAGATTTCCTGCAAAGAGAAGGTATCAGGTAAAATAGCTGAACTCCATTTGCAATTACAATGTTCATATGAATCCCTATGCCTCTGCTTGCTGATGTGGTACATGTGGCATCAAACAGACAACAAACAAAACTACCTACCTTACATCACAGCTGTAAATGTAGTATCTAAAAATTATTATTCTTTTTGGACAAAAAGGCTCTATACTGCTGCAAAATTTTTTAATCTATTTGTGTAGATGTGAAAACTTCTAGATCAAGTGTGTTTACAAACAACTCCAGAATTTGATGGAGGGGCAGCAGTAGAGAGAGTCACATGTTTATCTTAAAAACAGAAGGAAAAAGAAGGTTGCATTTACATTTATTTTATTTTGAATACAGGCCAAAACTAAGTTACAAAGATGTCTAGAATAAGAAGTCTTATTGAAAGAAGTGAGGGGGCTGTATACGAACAACTGTATACAGATTCATGATACAGAATGTTCAGTGCGAGCTTGGTAATTTTGCCATTCAACACTAACAAGTGTTGAACAGTTTAAGTATATTATGCAGAGGCCTCCATACCTAAGTAAGTCTGAGGCACACGGGTGATCTGTGGATGCCCATGCCTGCCTCCTCATGACTTGTAGCAGTTCATGCAGAAGTGAAAAAGGGCAGGATTTGCTATGGCCAGGGAAGGAGGATCTAGGTTCTTTGCACAAACATGCACCTGAAGATCATCTGTTTGTACCACAAATGTAAGCCAAGCAAAACCGAATGCCAGATCCTGATCTGCAACACAGGTCACAAGCCATTCAAGTAGGACTTGTAGATCAGTGTAACCCAACAAACCCCTGGCTGTGGAGGAAATTGGAGGCACCTTGACAAAGACATGTTTCCTCCTGTCATCCAGTGGAGCAGTGGACAACTCTGGCTGCTACTATCACCTCTTGCCTATGAATCACTCTTTGGATCTCTTCCCTTCAGCTGTCCACCTCACGTAGCATGCTTCTTTAGACTCACAGCCAAGCAGAAAAATATTTTCATGGAGCTTGTAAGACAAGGGACCTAAAGAAACTACTAGTCCAATAGCTGAAATCATGCCCATGAGATTTATTTGTTCTTTTTTCCTATATAATTAGGCAGAATAAATTTTTACTATTCCTATAAATAGTTATTTCTTTGTAGTTTGAAAACTTTCCGACTTCTCTAATACCACATGGGAGTGTTCTACAAACTGATTTCTTAACAGAAGAGTCCCTGTACATCAACAAATAAAAGTTTGAATTTCGTGTGAAAGCAGGAGGAATGGACTGCTTTGCCAAACCTTCCACCCCATACTAGTTATTCTGGGTTAGTAGAGACTGTCTTAGCACATCCAGTCTTATTGTTGCTGTTTGAGTTTGCAAGGCCTGCAAAAGCTTAAAGAACTAGAATAATCTACTTTGCTGAGATAATTAGTTTACCAAAGACATTACTATTATTCCTAAATTATTATCACTCGTAAATGTTTCCAAAACATTATGGGTAAAATTCAGAGAACAAACTAAAACATCATTAAAGCAATACGTCCTTTGCTTCCTACAGCAGTGCACGTATTTCTGCTGGAGAAATCATTAGGCGAACAACATCAAACTGTCCTACAGGGACTGGATTTGAGATCCCAACATGTTGTAACCTTAAAGAAAAATGCTAATAAACTATGCAGACCAACAGTTGCCAGGCTACTGGTAAGCACACAGAGTTTACTGGTCCCACAGAGCTGTATTTGGTGCTTTCACCTATGAAGTGATATTCTGGAGACACAAGACAGCTCCTGTTCCATGGTTTCTTTTCCATGAATAGAGTTGCTCCAACCATTAGAATGTTTTGGGGCTGTGACTGGAGCAAAAATACCCTAAAAGACAAACTTCCCTATCAACCATAACCTGTAGAAGTGAAAGCCACCACTTCCTTTAAAAGCCTTCTTTCTGTTTTGGTTAGTCTGAAATGAGTAATGAGCTCAACAGCCATTTTCTCTGGCATTCTTAGGAACAACAATTAGCGCAAATTATGTAAAGATGCTGTAGAAAGCCAGGAAATATGTGGGAACCAAACACTTATTTCAAAGATTCTTCCCAACTGAGAAGACCTATTAAAGGTCTTGTGTGCTCAGAGGACACAGTATGGAACTTCCCACAGTAAAAGGGAAGTTCCATATTAAGCTGAGGTAGTCAGATAAAACTAGTTTTAGCGACCAGAGCTCCAGTACAGCTTTCCTTCCTGTATTTGCTGTGCTGTAAACAAACACGCAAAACCTCTAGCTACATCAGCACCACTATCTACATAAAAGTTTACAGCTTGAGAAATGGTACAACCTCTAAAGTTATCTCAACTGCTGAAGCTATCTCCTAGGAGTACCTGCCCACAGAGGAAACCACTGACATTAATACTGCCTAAATGACAGTGATGGAAAGTACACCAGGGGCTCTGGATCCCATTCAGAGCTGCTCAGCAGCACCTATCCATCTCTGAGCAGTGTTAGCAGAAACTAAAACAAGGACTTCCAGATCTAAAAACGTGGACTCATATTCAGAGTCAAGGATTTAAGCAGAAAAACACAGAACAATATACAGATACTTGGGATGGGTTCAGCACCAGGAGCAGAACAGTCACCTTAGAAGTATTTTCTGCTGAAGTTAGACACAGCTCCAAGCAGCTCCGCATTCCCCTTTTCACAGGCACATTGCAAAGCAAATCTGAGACACTAGGAACCACAGGTTTGGTAAAGTAATTTATATGGTCTTCCACATATGGTGTCACTGTTCTGACTCTCACTGACATTATGCATGTATTGTGCACATATGTGACAACTGATTTCTAAAAGATCACACGATGAAGCAGAGATTATAGGTAAAAAACTCAACATTGTACTCCATTTTAAGCACTCTCTCTCCTTCTCAAGCAACATCCTATTAGTCTATCAGTAACACAAGCCTCTAACACAGGAATCAAACTCCAGGTGACCCCAGCTACAGAAATGTGCAAAAATGTTAGCTGGAGTGAGACTGTTTAAATCACAACTATTAGCCTCTGTACTTTCAGCCCAGTGCTAAGTCCTCTCGGGTTCCACATGTTTTACAAGCAAGTGTCACCAATTAAAACATAGCTAACGTTGTGAACACATGACTCACAGATGATTATGCTTGACCAACCCACGCAATACAAGCTATGAGGTGTTGACAGATGGGTATTGACAGGGGTGGAGTTGACTGGTATTCAGGAAGGACAAGGCTCCCAGACTCTCGCAAGCATGAAATTCTTACCACTTCTCTACTTTCCTCACTCCAGAGCTTGACTGAAATCTACCTGTCAAACTCTGTGAGCTCTAAGCTGTTAATCTGAACAACACTGCCAGTCCAAAGCTTCACACAATGATACAACTTCGTACAGTGCCAATAATTGCCTATTATCTTACCATATTATGGACTAGCAACATGGCATAGAAAAGTAGAAGCTTAAGCCACTGGTTCACGTATCTGCAGGGAATTTTGCTGCAAGTTCCATAGCCAAAAGCCATAGAAGAGGTAGGATGCCAAGTGCTACTTTTGCAGAAGGTGTTAAGTTCCTCTCCATTGTTGACTTCTGCCAGTAAGAGAAGGTAATGTTGCATGACCTCAGAAAAAGCGTGCCTACAGCGAGTAATAACAAGACCCTCTCTTCACTAACTCCTGCCAAGTGGAAAAAGGCCCAGGCCATCATGAAAGAAAATACACCGATGCTGACCAGACTTTCTTCATTCTCTGTCTGCTAGGCCTGACAACAGTAGTTACACCCTGTCTACAGCTACAAGAAATAATTCTACTGAGAACGCAAGCACTAAGAATACATAAAGTTTAGGCTTGCATAAGTTTCCTAGTTGCCTACAGGCTTTTAGAACAGAAATACTGCCTAAGCAGACAAGTTCACATTTGATGCTTCATTTAGGAATGAAGTAGCATTGATCTCTGCACAGATTAGCACTAGAGATGGAAATGAGTAAAAAATCCAAGAACTCCACTTCTTGGCCATTGACTCGAATATGGTCTGAAGTAGCACTTAATGTGGAAGCGTCAGAAGACTGCACAGACACGCCTAAACATTGCACCTACCCCTTTTGCAAATGGTGCGGGAATAGAGGTAGAAGGTCAAACAAGGATGGAACTGCACCCTAACACCTAAACCTGATTTCTGGCACCTAGTGGAGTCTAGAAAAATAGTCATGCCTTGAGATGACCAAGATGGCATAGGACAGACCAATTTCTAGTCAGGACTTCTCAGATTAATGTGACAGATTCATTCTCAGCAAAGAAAGCAAGCTTCATTCTCTAGATCTACCCACTGATGCCTTCCAGAAGCACAGAGTGTGTTTTAGAGGAAGGAAAGTAAGGGTTGTATATATCTGAACTTCAAGTTGTTGCAGAGAGTTGTTCTTCTTTACCAGAATGAGAATTAGAAGGCAGGAGAAATTACAACATGCTTTTACAAACAACTATAGGATTCAAGTGAAAATAAGTATCCTGCAGTGCATGAAAGAATGTTCTGAGAAAAGTCCAACACAGGTAGCAAACCTGCTACTTAGATCTTTAAATGTCTCCAGAATTTAAGATCACAAAGTGAACTACTAAGATAGCTAAGTGCAGTTACTGTTTTAACTGTACATAAAAATATATATAAAAAAAATTATATCTTAGAATCAGAACTTATTATAGATGCATTTTCAGTTGGAGTTAAAAAGCCCAGACTTTCCTCTTCTCTATTCCCCCAATTCTTATCAACAGTACAGAAATCTGAAAAGAATTATTAATTTACTCATTCTGCCATCCATATTTCTTCCAGTGCTAAATAAAATCAGCTATTCTGGAATGAAATTAAAAATCCATCTAGTCCAGTAGCAGATGTTTCCCCTACTGCATCTTTAGCTCTCCATCACTTATAGCTCAAGGATATCCTTGAGTACTAACCTATTAAATATTCACACGCTATTATTCTAACAGTTTATCCTTTTCTATCTAAAATACCCTCATGCCAATAAGTTTCATAAATTAACTGTAACTTGTGTGGGAAAAAAAATGTGGCCCTTTTTATGCCTAGTGATCTCTTTTCTGACCTCTAGTTTCATATTACCCAAGTTATGAGATCAAGGAATACAAATTCTTTAACCTTCTCTGAGCTATTCCCACTTATAAAGACCTTATTCTTCCTGATCATTTTCTGATTTCCAGGCAAAAGAATCATTGGTCTTTTCTTCTGATCATCCTTGTTTGCCTTCTCAGTATGTGTACACATAATACAAAAAAAAGTTAAGAAAACACTTTGCCAAGGAAGGACCAGAACACAGCCTTTATCATGCCAACACAGCATGAGTTCACACAAAATACAGTGCTTATTTTTTTCTCTTCACAATTGATAAACATTACACTTTCACACAATGCTGTGCCTTCACCTAATCCTCTCACTATCCTCTGCAGCTTCACAATCACTTTCCCAACTAGCAATAACCATTTTAAAATAAAAACCTAAATGCACAATAGGTTTTTCCCCCACCCCTTCGTTCTGCAGGCATTCCTTTGCATTTGACATTTTGTTGCACTGTAACTGATATCAGATTTTTTTCATGTTTTCTAAATAATTCAGTAGCTGCAGCAAGATTTATTACCTCACTGTTCCTCCCCCTTTCCAAATGGTTTATTAATGTAATCAATAACACAATATTACTGGAGGTCTCCACGTGCAGCCACTTTCTGTTGTGAAAATTATTTCATTCTGACTAAAGGGTTTGCTTCCACCACAAGACAACCCTGACAGGCAGTTCTCGTAACAAGGCTGACTAGCAGTGGATGACTCTGTATCTCAGAAAGAGTCACACGGTACTTTTATTCCAGCCATTCAAAAAATGACACTCACAGAATTAACATGTCCAGCTTCCCAAAGACCTAGTGGTGCAGAATCTCTTCAACCATAATAAGCCTATAACTAATATGGTACACCAGAGTTCAGGAAAACCATGAGCAAAGGATTAAGCTTTAACCAGCACACTTCCACTGCAAAGTCGAGGGGGGAGAGGAACACACAATACGGCAGCAGAAGAGAAACCTCAGAAGCTGGCAGCAACTGATATAACAAGTAGTTGTTTCTAAGGCAAGCACCAACGGTATACTGCAAAGATGTACTTTGATTACTACATATGAAGATGTCTTTTTCTTCAAAGGAAAATTCCTTTCAATTTCCCCTACAGTTCCTTCCCACAGCTCAGAGAGATCCCTGCTCTGACTTAGCCAGCTTGATTTCCTTTATTGATTTCTTTCAGGTCAGTCTCCATAGCAGACTTAATGTAGCTTTACCTCCGGCTCTTAAGTCCACCCAGACTTCAACTAGCCTGGCCTAGCTACAGAATTCTGATAAGGAAGATGCCTACCAACACGTTATAAAATAGAAATTTCATTTTTGGTTCCTAAATCTGCATGCAGTCATTTAGACAACAGATATTTAGAATATTAGGAATACAGGAATATTACTTTCCACAATGACCAGTCAGCACAGTTATCACTGAACTAAACATGAAAGAAATTGTGGCCACCTGTTTAGTATTTCTTTTTAATAATGACATTTCATTATTTATTTGGCACAGTCATTTATGAATTATATTTTCAAGGATATTTCAAAATGCTTTGGCAAGACCTTGAAAAGAGCACTGCACTATTTCCTGGACATTATGTTTTGAAGCAGCCATCAGCTTTCTAAAAAAAAAAAACCCAAACAAAAACAAAAAACCACCAGCTTTCAGTCACACTACTTAAAATACATCCTTTTTATCAGCCAAGACCAACAAAAACATTGAATCCCAAGTACTCCCTGTCTGAGGTGTTCTGCTGGGTGAGAAAATCCTGGGGACACTAGCAGCAGCCAGTTCACAATATACAACATTCTCAGTTGTGTCCAACCCATAGCTCTACAAACTCAAGTATCAGCATGGCTGTGTGAGAACAGTATTAGAAAATGTTCTCAGCCAGCACTGCGTGTTTCTGCATCACCTCCAGGAGTTGCTCCAGAGCATTCCCATGCTTTACAACTTGCACCTTTGTACAGAGTGAAGATCTGAGCAGTCAACTGCCCAGCTTTTTCCTTCCCTTTCTTCTTCTCTTGTAGAAGGTGCCAATCAGTTCCCAGTGTTCTGGGTGTCAGTCATTCTGAACAGATTAAAGGCACACACTTTCTTGTTTCCTAAAATCAGACAGGCTTTGTGTGGCACAGACCTCTCCTTGTCTTAGATGGAAAGATACTGCAAATGCGGGACCTGACTGGGGGGGAGCATGTGGGGTGAGGCTGGGAGTGAAGTTACTGTCCTGAAATGGTGCAGTATTATTCACCAAATCAGCTCCTTTTCCCAAATTACAGCAGAGTAGCAAGTGCGTCATTACTGATTCAAGAAGCCAAAAGGCTGCTTTGTTACGAAATGATCTTCAAGCCTCAAGCAAGCATTTTCTCTGCCCCAAATGCTTATTTATAATCTTGCTTACAGAAAAATACAAGCTGTACTGCACAATAAGTATGAGCTCTGCCATAATTGCTCTGAACCTTACGGGTTGGCAGTTCTGTCATTTTGTGTGCAGGTAATCAAGTGCTTGTCCCACTTTGGGGAAGATACCATAAATGCTAAGCTAGCTGGAAGACTATACCTGGTATTGATAAAATCATTAATAATATAAGGATGTTGTAGTTTGTTTTATTATGTTACATCTTTTGATAAAGACGTTTAGATGAAAAAAACTTAATTTGAACTAACCATACCACCTCTTGAGAGGCTGAGGCACAACAGATGATTTCTTTGGGATGGGAGGGTGCTTAAACAGAAATTCATGAAAGAATCCCAAGGTGCATGCACAAGTAAGGTGATTTCAGGGATGGCATGCGAGACTGCTGGTAATGGCTAACTTTTTGAATGCACATGCAACAACCTACACAGAGCCTATCTCCAGCACAACTGCTATTATCAGGTTGCAAGAAGGGTTAAAGCTTTCACAAAAGCTCAGCAGAGCAAAATTAAAAGTTGCCTGCATTCTCTACCCATATATTTAAAATATTAAGGTGGTTTTCTTGTTGAGCAAGCCTAGAAAATTCAGCATTGAAACTAAACACGTATGTCTTGCCCTCCTTCTTCAGAACTTGACAGCTGAACTCTTAAATTCTAACTAGGTATCATCACAAACATAGAAATTGCAATTAAGCTCTGTGCAGTCATGTTCAAAGTCCTCAGATTTCCTCATTATCCTTTTTGTAGTGGTGTATGATCACTTGAAACGGCCTGCCAAACATAATCCTAGTATTAATTAATTTAAACCCATTATCATAGTTACAAAGTGGCTCTCAGAAAAATTATTCTGTTTACTGAGTACTATAGTTTTGGTATTAATTCACTGTTATTGCCCTATTGTAAGACTGAATCATGCTTTAATTTTTATTATACCTATGCAATATTTAAGGTGATCAATACTTAAGCTGTTCATTTGCTGCAAAACATGGCTTTTTGGAACCTGCACAGGTTAGTGAACATTTAAACAGAAACATAACTGTGATGATGACAGTATTTCTCAGAACTGCACGATTCCAGTCTTGCACAGTTTTCATCTACAAAAGGAAAGCTCAGTTTAGTACCTGTTTTTGACAAGACCAATATCATATAATGAAAATTAGGACTTGAACTCATTAATGATTCTGTTCTGCTGTAATACTAGGTTTCATACTTTTCACCAAGGTTCCTGTAAACTGAAATATTAATTTAAAAAAAACCCTGAAAGATGTATTTTAAAACCTAAAACAGTGAGGGAAATAAAGATAGAATGGAGAATCATGAGGACAAGGCATAGCATGTTGTAGGAAGTGTGGGTTTTGGTGTACTTTAAAAGATGGTTATGCTGAACATATTTCAGGCACAGAAAATAACAGACTTGACTTATAAACATAGAAACAATATTTGTGGTAAAACAAGGCATGGCTGCATTCCATTATTTCAAGAGGTACTTAGGAAACCCCACTACTGATGACCTTGACTTCACAACAACAAATAACTGGGCTGTATTAGTTAAGAAAAACTCAGCATGCTTGGTTAAAGGGTTAACCTTAAAGAGTAAAACTGTATTATGAGACTGGCTCGCTTCATTGTGGCTTGTACTTGAGAGCAGCACACAGATTGCAGGAGAAAGTTCCCGTCTTCAGATCACCCACTGCACCATGCCGGCACAGCTGCTTGTGCAGCTCCATGCATGGTGTAACACCACGGGATAGTTCAGCTCCCTCCTTCAGACACCGAGACGTTGCAGGCACAGTGCAGTGGAAGAACTAAGGGTCCTAACAGCGCCCTAGGGCCACATCAATTCACTCTGCTTTCAGACAAGAAGTACTCACATAACCTGTACCAGAACAGAAATCAACATTTCATTTCCTTCGAGGAAAAGTCATCTGCTTTGAACTTGGTCACCCAGACTGATTCATCATTGGCCAAGTATCTTGCAAAGAAATCTTACTGCAGCATTTTAAACGATTAAGTGGGAAAGTTTAGGACAAAACGTTCCCACTTGAATAGCTGAAAAACCCTGAAATTTTGACAATTTGTTTTAAGTTTTTAACTTCACTTTCTTTGGGAAGGTCCAAAAGTTCATTACCTCTGGTGCATTTTATTCCATACAGTGTTAAAACATGGACTGAGCAAATAATACCAGTATTATTAGTACATCGAAAAAGTACTTCTCTTGGGGGAGGGGGAGTACAACATTTCATTTGTTAATACAGTTAGTTTCCTGCACATTTTTTTTAAAAAGAAAAGTGTAAGAAAACAAAAACCCCAGGAATTCCACTGTAGCACTGAATGAAAGCAGGAGTATTTTCACATCCACAGCCATACTCCATGCTGCAAGCACAGTTCAATAGCAGCATGGCTCTCACTACCCTCATATACATGAGGACATTTCAATAGCATTATTGTTTAGCAGCAATGTCAGAATGTTTCCAGAGGAGCTGAGAACGTATTCTACAGTTAGACATTCCTTCAAATTCTCATTACGCTTTGTACTCCTGATTTAACAATGACCTTTCAAAACTGACCAAGACATGACAGAAGTATATTAATATTATAAGATTTAGTAAAGTTTTAGCTTAATAAAAATATCACATTATTTCTGTTGATATTTCTTAACACATATGCCATTTTTAGTTCAGCTAATGCACAAGTCTCCTATGAAAATATCTAGTACATGGACAGAAACAGACATGCTTTTTGCATACCATTCGTTTCTGCAAATTTCTGAATATCGGCCAGAGTTTTTAGTTCTTTCCTGGGGCAAGCTGATACACACAAAGCAAGGGACTTGATCCTCTGATGTACTAGATCAATGTTGCATGGATCCAAGAAGAACACATACCTAGGAAAGAAAAGAGGTAAATTACTTCTATTAGAGTTAAAAATTACACTGAACAAAAAGTTGAGAGTTGGACTTGATGATCCTTATGGGTCCCTTTGGATTTGAGATATTCTATGACTTTCATTTCAAACTAAAGGATTCAGCCAAAATTAACCTTCAGTCTACCCAGAAAGACAGGAGATTTGATATTATCATAATTGTGTGGGTCAAAAGAATTCAGGTACTCATATGCACGACAAATAAATGGTTTTTTATATACTTCTGGATCACACAGAAAGGATGTTTACCAGATTCAAGTCCATTCAAATGTTGCTGTTCATAAAAATAGCAGAACTTCATCCTTGCCTCTTCACAGATACAGGTCGAAACATTCACAACCAAAGCTGCACTCTGACCTTGAACTTCACTTCAAGATTTACAGCTTTTTCCAAAAAGACCCAACAAATCCCATAAGGTTATACTTATGCTACAAAAAGGACAAAGTCCATGGCTATTTTAATGAATACACATAATACCAGTAATTAAGTGCTTTGGTTTAGATTGATCTTACCACAACAGGTCCATATGACTGAGCAGATTACTGTACTATTTATTTTGAAATAAAAAATTGTTTGGCTATTTCAAGTGCAAGTACCTAATGTTCAAGTTTAGTATTTTAAAGAGATTCTATACGCTAACTTTCCATGAGTCACTGGCATTTAAAAACCCGATTTGTGAAGTATGTATTATAGCTTTGCAGCCAACATCTCCTGGCTGTACACATTTCATCACAAATGCTAACCATAAAGTATTGTCCATTCATGCTATAATAGAGATGCAGTTTTTCTATTCTGAAGTTAAACAAGCCTTTCAAATTCCTACAATTCTGGTGATATGATATGCATTGAAATACTCTCTTCATGTTATCTAACATCATAAGAAAACAACACCAAACTGCCTTATAACATGCCATTTCTATTTTTGCAAACTTCATAATAGGAATTCTTTCTGTAATCAATAAAAATCCCTACTGCTCCCAGAAAGCATTTAGGTGCTGCCTGAATGCTTTTAGTCCACACACCAATTGCTGACTAACTTTCCCCCGTACAAAAGACGGTTTTACTATCCAGTCTCAGTATAATAAGAATTATTACTACTTTGTAGTTTTTCAGTCCTTCAAGGCCTCCTGTCCTACTTCCTGCAAGTCATAGAATCATAGAACCATAGGGTTGGAAAGGACCTCTGGAGATCCTCTAGTCCAACCCCCCTGCCAGAGCAGGGTCACCTACAGCAGGTTACACAGGAACGCGTTCAGGCAGGTTTTGAATGTCTCCAGAGTTGGAGACTCCACCACCTCTCTGGGCAGCCTTTTCCAGTGCTCTGCCACCCTCAAAGTAAAGAAGTTCCTCCTCATGTTTAGGTGGAACTTCTATGCTCAAGTTTGTGCCCATTACCTCTTGTCCTGTCCCCGGGCACCACTGAAAAGAGCCTGACCCCATCCTCCTGCCACCCACCCTTTAAGTATTTATAAGTATTGATAAGGTCCCCCCTAAGTCGTCTTTCTTCCAGACTGAAGAGACCCAAATCCCTCAGCCTTTCTTCATAAGAGAGGTGTTCCAGTCCTCTAATCATCTTCATAGCCCTTTGCTGCACCCTCTCCAGCAGTTCCCTCTCCTTCTTGAACCAGGGAGCCCAGAACTGGACACAGTACTCCAGATGCGGCCTGGAGTCCATGTCATCTGTATCAACTGTAATGTGGCAATAGACTCCCTGCATTCTTTAAGCATTCCCTTTCTTTGTCCACACCTCTATGAAAATCACCCAGCGCTATTTCTGTTTTTTTTACTTAAGACATACTACACACCTCAGGACTCCACAGATCATGAAAGTCTAAGGAACACATGCAAACATGAAAACTTCTGTCCCCCACACACAGTGGACATGTGCAGGGTGCGCACGTGTAACTCACCAGAAAACTACAAGCTGTACCAGCTGGTGTGTGGGAGGCTCTGGGTCCAGGCAGTGGTGTCAGGTGTGTGGAAGGTCTGTGCTGGGAGGACCTGTGGGACGAGTACACTCATGCTTGCCAGCAACCACCAGGCTGAACCAGCTGCTGAGTAGAAGCGATGGCAGGGCTAAGGGGGCCTGGGATTGGGGCAGGGGTGGTGGGTGGGTAGAGGGGCTGTGCTGGCACTTGGCACATCCCCAAACGTGCATGTGCCTGTGAACCTGTGAGTGTCATGTGCATGCCTGCACAGTGACCTGTCTCTGCCAGCCCACAAGGAGGAGGGGACATGGCTGTCTGGCCTTGTGTTTTATGTGCGTCCTGCATGTGGGCACTGTTGAAGGCCAGTCCATGTAACCCGCTGTGTCAATGTCCTGTGTGTGTCTGTCCATCCATGTCCCTCAGCCTGGGCAGAGACCCTGGGTCCTGGCGCGTACCAGGCTTGAAGCCAACGGCCAGGCAAGAGGTTCCTCCAAACATCCCTTAATACATATAACTCAGAGAAGCTCAAGGAAACCACGTCAGGAACATGGGCACTAACAAGCTAGAATCCAGCCCACTCCTTTAGTCATTTTAAGTCAAGGACCAAGCTATAATTTTAATGGAGAGATGAAATGAAAGTATTTTGTAAAATAAATAACAACAAATTTTAACTCAAGCCTGGAATTTTAGAGACACAATGCAACTCTATTGCCGTATGCAGTTTTGACAGAAGTGTGCTGTGCTGGCATACCCTTAAACAGACACATGTAACTCAAACACAGTATTGCACGGTTCAGAGACAGTTCTGACAAAGCAGACTCCAAGCTATCAAATTTGTGACTTCAATCCACGATCTAGGAAGACAGAAGTAAGATTATTTTTTGTTTAATTTCTAGGAGCTAAAACAAGAATCAAAATGGTAGGCAACAGTATTACAGGGGAAAAGGTATTTTGGTTTTTGTTTTCAAAGCTACGATTTATTGAAAGGAAGTTATTTTACTGCAGAAAATTCCATACTGTGTCACCACAACAGGTTTTGTTTCTCACTATAAGAATGTACTTAGATGCTTTCTGCTGCAATTTCAGTTATTCAGAATCAACAATAGACTAATTTGTTCATAAGAAAGTAACTTAGATCAGCAATACAAAGACAGAAGTAAACAAAGTAATCGTATTGTTAAGAGATGCTTCAACACTGCAAATGAAAATGTATTTGCTACTGGAAATTCAGTATAACAGATTTACAACCTAGGAAGCATCTTTAGTCATCTTCATGAAGTATCAGTCCTGCCAAGAAGGACTTCAGGTACTGGTGGACGAAAAGCTGAACATGAGCCGACAATGTGTGCTTGCAGCCCAGAAAGCCAACAGCATGCTGGGCTGCATCAAAAGAAGCGTGGCCAGCAGGTCAAGGGAGGTGATTCTGCCCCTCTGCTCTGCTCTTGTGAGAAGCCACCGGGAGCACTGCATCCAGCTCTGGAGCCCTCAGCACAAGAAGGACATGGACCTGTTGGAGCAGGTCCAGAGGAGGGCCACAAAAATGATCAGAGGGCTGGAGCACCTCTTCTACGAAGACAGGCTGAGAGAGTTGGTGCTCTTCAGCCTGGAGAAGAGAAGGCTTGGAGGAAACTTTATAGCGGCCTTCTAGTCCTGAAAGGGGGCTTATAAAAAAATATGTAGAGATCCTTTTTACAAGGGCCTGTAGTGATAGGACAAGGGGTAATGGTTTTAAACTAAAAGAGGGTAGATTCAGACTAGATACAAGCAAAAAGTCTTTACTGTAAGGGTGGTGAGACACTGGAACAGGTTGGCCGGGGAGGTGGTGGATGCCCCATCCCTGGAGGTGTTCAAGGCCAGGCTGGATGGGGCTTTGAGCAGCCTGGTCTAGTGAAAGATGTCCCTGCCCATAGCAGGGTGGTTGGACTAGATCATCTTCAAGGGTCTTTTGAAACCCAAACCCATTTTATGCTTCTGTGATTCTTTGATCTTAACAATCCACTTTTCTGAAAATATCAAAATTTGTTAAAAGAAACTCTGAAATATGGAATGATGAAAAAGTTCCTTCAGTAAAAATAACTGTATGTAATTTTTAATATGTCTACCTTCTGTGGCCATAATAATAAAAAAAGGAAATTTTAAGCTCATTTTTAATTTTAAGCTGATTCCTATACATAAAGGAAAATAACAAAAGAGTTGATTTAACTTTTCAAGAGCCACAGTGTCTGAAAATAAGGTCAATAGCAAGTTGTCCATCCCGAGGCATGTAATTCAAAACAAACTTCATCTTTTCAAAATGCATCATAATTTTTTTTTTATGGATCTATAGGATAACCTTCCTTATGCTTATACCATTTTGAGCTTTTATTTCAATGTGTCTCTATTTTCACTTCTGAAAGAAAAATCCATGTTTCTAGGCAAGTAATTCAAAATATAATTTCAAAATGGCAGGAGGTTAAAAAAAAAAACATCACCAATTTTGGCTTCTAACTGGTAGCTTACTAGAAAAGTGTCCTATTACCTATATACGCCCAGGAGAAATACAGCAGTCTCCTCTTCCTTTGCAAAACCAGGAAGACCAAGCATCATTTCATACACTACACCTTGATTCTGGAAGCACGGTGGCAAACCATTCAAACAAGCATATCTTACCTTCAACTATTTTGTACACTCTCACATTTGCCAGTGTCCTTGATTTTCTGTCAGCCCTCAATGCATCTCTTTATAGGCAAATGTTCTGTTTCACAGAACAACCGTTTGCTGTGATCTACAAGCATCTTACCACAATAATGGAGAAGTGAAGTAAGTGATGACATGCATTCCAAACAAATTATGGGTAGGGCATATACAGTTTCACTCAACCAAATTCTTCGTATGCACGCCGCAAACTCTCCCTGGGTTTTCCCAAAACCTAAAACCCAAGCATTTTCCTGAGTCAAAGGTATTTACTAAGGTGGAATGCCACTCTAACTCTTCTTATATAAGCAAGTGATCCTTCCCACTCTCACACCCTCTGGCTTTTTAAATTTGTTTGGCAGTTTTTCAGAAGAAACTATCTGCTTTGCATCTGTCTCTAGCAGATGGAGTTTCTGCAGTGTCTGAGGTGCAGTTCATAGGAGTATTTCATGCTATTTTATAGGAGTACTTTTCAGACAGACTGTAAAAATAAACTCTTCTTACTGGCTGTACATTTCAGTTTGTGTAGAGAAAGAAAGGGCTTTAAGCTCCACAAATATGGTTCTGGAAACATGAAGTCACATGTAGAAGACTATTACACTATTAATTGTTACATTTCAATGAAGTGTCTGAGTTTCTCTGCCTTCATACAAACTCGGATACCATTTCTTTCTAAAGGTGAGCAAGTATAAAATGATAATTTTAAATATTGTATTTTCTCCCACAACACTAAAAGACAATTTTGTATTTGAATACACATGATTTTAGAAAGTGCTAAAATATTTATATAAAAAACTAGGAAAATTATGCTGCGTAAGTTTTAAGCCCTTCAACTCTCCTGGGAGCTGTAATTAGATTAAGAAATTATTCTTTTGACAGAAGAAAAAGACAGGCTATTTTATTTAAGTCAAATTCTTCTGATAACACACCAATTACCTAGCGACATTAAGTCTTAAATCAGATATTTAGAAATCTTTACCTTGGCAACTCAAAATAAGCAGATCTTAGGAAAGCATCCTTCCAAAACAATTCATGCAAATTACAGATTTCCTGTTCTAGTTTGAAAGTAAACTGTGAAGTAAAAAAGTATCACACTCAGAAATCACAGACTTTTTAGTTCTTTGAAGCCATCAACAGTGCAAGGATCATCTTTTCTATTAATTAATATCACTGTTCTAAGGTTAGACTAAGTACTTTACTTTCTAAACTCACCCAAGTTGTACAGATGCACTCTGAGCACTGACTGGCAGACAGACCTCAACAGATGTTCACAGGTTTTCAGTTCTTCAGTCCAGAATTCTTGTTATTCGTTTCCAGTGCCACTACTGCAATGTGATTTTTTTTTCTGCATGACAGGAAATACCTGTGCTGGTTCTGACCTGTGACTATGTGTTTTCACATGACACTGCTTATTAAGAGCAGTGGGATGCTTAAAGGTTTTGTGCATTTTCTCTGCAAGCCACTTCTATATATTTTGCTTACAGTTTAAATTTCAAAGTCTCATGTTAATATGTCGGATATATCATATCTCCCCCTAAATTCAGTGGCAGAAACTGAGCATACAACAAAAGCAAACCATTTCCATATGGATATCAAAAGCCAGCTCCCAAATCTGAGAATAGCTGTCACGCCTAAAATTCTAACAAATAAGATTCTTCAATGGCCTGATACAATCTCCTACACGAAGTGGATGCTAAGAAAGGGAAGTTCCTCAATGACTTAGCTGTACTCATGTTGCACATCTGTCAACATATACTCTCCAAGTACTGTTGCTGGTTGTTACAGAAGGTTGTTGTCATACAGAAGAGTAAAGAACAAGTAGGAATGAGTTAGCAAATCCCTTTTCCCATTTTATTGAAAACCACTCTCAAAAGATGAAAGGTTTTGCCTTTCCTCGTTTACAGAATGAAGCATTTGAATCACGTACTCACTTCTTGTGTGTGAGGTCCAGACCACTGTTGATTATTCCCTCCACCTTGACATTTTTCTGTCCACAAATATTTCCATAACTGTCATATCCTGAGAGCAGTCTTGCAGCTGCTCCTGTAGCTATTGAAAAGCCACAGATAAAACCCTGGAGAAGAAAAAAACTCACAGTTTAGTAACACTCTGTTTGGCAGCTGGGAAAAGTCAGTTTAACTCATTTGTTTCTAAGCAGAGGGGTTTTTTTTACGTCTAATACTGCATATTACACAAGCAGTGTTAAGAATATTGTAGGTGATTTGAGTGTCATACTGTCAGCAAGTTGTGGATGAAGTCAAAGGGAGGCCAAAGACAGGCAGCAAAGGAGAGCTACAAGCAGAGATGGAGTTGTTAGGGGTTAGCATGCATCTCAGAAGATTCCAGACAGCCCAGATTTTCTTGCTTTAAGATTTTATTTTCTTCCTTCAAATTATGTGCTTTCAAAGATAAGCTAGAATGAAGAGGCCTAGCTGACATTTTTAAGGAAATCCTCTAAAGCAAGTGACCAGGTCAAGATCACTATGGCTCCAGATGCTGGTTCAAACGTGGGAAAGGAACAAATACAGAGCAAAAGAATACAAAATGGCTCGGAGTAATGCAGAAAATATCCAATGTCAAGCAGGTCTTACTGTGAACTTTCAGAGATACCTCACTAGCAAAGCCAAGATCAAGGTAGTGATGGTATGAATAGGCAATTGGCCCAAAAGAATCATTAGCTCTCCAGCAACACCACTGACAGGGAGAAGTGAACCATCAGCTCACTCAGCTACCATCAATGAACTGTTCTTACAGATGAGGCAAGCTAAGATTTGAGAAGGGGAAGCAGAATAAACACCTGAGACAAATGCATGGTGCAACAGATGGCAGTGACAGATGAGATGATAACAGGTAATGAATTCAGCATGAACAGTTAAAATGTGGGTGGTTTCAAAGGGCCAAAGATACAAGAGAGTGACCTTCTCTGACAGACAGGCTATCACTGCAGAGAAATTCCAGACAGCAAGCTGGTCATTATCTTTCTCTGCACAATGCACTAATGCACTTATAGACTTAATACTTAAAGTGAAAAACAAGGGCAAAGTGAGCAAAAGGCTATCACAAGCAATAATTAAAGCTAATTTCAGCACTCACTTTCCATTTGTCAGATCCCTTAATATTCTGTAAAGGACATGCTAACATGCATTTTACATACAATAGTACTCAGGTTCTTGGCTGGTTCAATATTTTTTTCCCTACACATGGGTAAGGGAAATCACGCAATTCCTCCCCCATCTGATGTAATTTAATTTACAACAGTGCAGGGGTGCCCTCCTGACCCATCATGGTACTTCAAGTGAAGTCCCCTAGAACAGTAAGTAACAGAGTATTTGACCCAATAGGATAATTTCTCTGTATATTATATTGCTTAGATAGAAAAATCTGTGACACTAACCCCACAGCAGACTAACTTATAATTGGGGGAAGAGGTAGGCATGGACTGAGTAACTAGGGAACATCAAAAAAGGCAGGAAAAAATAACCACAAAAACCAACCTGCTTGTTTCAGGAAGTACTGTGCTTTTTAAGATTTTAAGATATTCACATGTTACAGTAAGAATATAATTCATATGTTTAAAAAATTGTCGCCTTTGCATTTGAAGTGCAGCCAGTGACAAACACTTTGGGGAAAGAAAAAGAAATTTTTCAATGGAATAACTCCAAAGACCAGAGACCAAGGAACAGTAGAAAAGAAAGCTGACAGCACAGAAGTCCCAGACTCCTAAGGGCTACTGCTTGCAACACAGCAGTACAAGACAGTGACAGACATTCGCTGTTTAGGAAGAACATCATACATAAATCCACAAAACAACACAAGATGAAAAGAAGCATATTGCTAGTTTTCACTGATCTGCAGGTCTTGGAGGTTTGTTTCTTTCTTAATATAAAGTGCACAGTGTTGTGAGGTTGTCTTGAGCAAGGTGATGGTTTCATCATGGAGGACAAACCTGGGGTAACTTGAAAAGAAAGATCTTCTCATTAGTAATATAGTTGTTAATAGCTGGTGCTTCTACTAAGCATCCAAGAAGAAAACAGTCAACTGTTTTATGTTGAGAATCTTTGTTTCTCAGAAAAATGTTGACTGTGATTCACAGAACTGTTTACTAGACTCAACGCTGTAATTTCTACGAGTTCCACAGTCCCACAAGGAACATGGGTCTAGTGATACCTCACCATGATGAAAATCACTCACAAATGAAACTGGAGTTTCAGGGAAAGAGGAGCTGGAGCAAGAACTGGCACAAACAAGGAATTATGGATCCCTACCAAAGGCCTCTAATGTGTACATACTAGCCATTTCTGTTCCAGAGCTGAGAGATCCCATACCAGTATACGCAGGATGCCCAGTGATTAAGTGAATGAAGAGTTGTAAAACTTTTTTCTAATGAATGTGAACTCTTCAACAATATAACATTCACAGAATCCTTGGAGTTTTACTCACCATTCCTATGCAGAAGAGGATGAATAAGAGCAGCCATGGTACATCTGTGCAGCTGTGGTCCTCCAGAGGCTTCCACTCTCGCTTGGAGCTCTTATGTGAGAAGAGAGAGATGAGGTTAAACAACACTTATTTAACTGTCTCCTGCTTATAGTAGAAAAAGGCAGAAAACTATTCTCCAGGGCATTAACATACAGCAAGAATTATCTTTAAACTCTGATATAGCTAAAGGAACTTGGTCAAAAAAAGAGGAAGGTTCATGAAAGACACTTCAAAAGTGCTACCACTGGAAGCTAGATCAACAGTTTATCTAGGAATTTACATGTATTTATCCACGAAACAGGGTATTATTTTTCTGTTAACAGAAAAGAGAAGATAATGGCACAGAATCAACAGTATCTGCTATTGCCGTCTTCCACAGCTGCCTTCCAGTAATCTGCTTTCCAAGAAGGATAAAAGGTTACTTTTCAAAAGCTCCTAAATTTTAAAACACCATTAGCAGGTTTAACAAATACAGTGAAGGTAGAAAGGAGGTGATAAACTGCTGTTAAAGGAACAGTTCTCTACCTGCCAAGAGGCAGCTGAGCTTAACATTTCAGCAAAGAAATTCCTAGTCAGTATCGCCCAGGTGCCACAGAGGAAAATCTAGTACTTAGAGGCTGAAACACTCAATGATGGAGGCTCTATCGCAAAGTATAAAGAGGCAGTTGTAAGCAATTCAAATAGTTTGCTGCTCATAAGGTAAAAAATGCTCAAGTGTGTATACACTGCTAAGATAATTAAAGTCTGTTAAAAACAGCCATTTTTCCTAAAAGCATTTTGCTAGATGGCAAAGAATGATTTTAAGAATAGAATGAACACTGGCTGTAAGCACAACACTAACCACCCTATAAGAATTTGGTTATTATAACAAAAATATTCAATATAGCTATTTCTAAAAATACAGTTGCACAGACAAGCTTTTTCAATTAGTTCCCAAGTAGTAACTGTTCGCATATGCCTACTAAGACCCAAAAACCGCACACACTGTTTTCATACTTGAGAAAGAAAAGGAGATTGATATAGGGAGAGTACAGAACAGCTCTCTTCAGAGACAAAGCAAAAGTGGTAAACTATTCAAATTTTGAATTTCTTTTTCCTTTCGAGACTTTGAAGTATCTTCAAGACTTTGTTGACAAGGTAGCAAATGTCAGTACTGAATTAAAACAGAACAGTTAGGAAAATGTCAACAGCTTTTGTCTCCCGCACGTATTTCTGCAGATTTTTATCAAAAAAGCTACAGCATGTAACTCATGCAATACTAGAAAGGTAGTTTTTTGGTATTCATTATGTCATTTTTTGCTAATTCACAGGCAAAAAGGAACCTTTACAAATAATAGCATTAGAAAACTACAAACTGTATGTAATATAAATGAGCAAACTGTATGTAATATAAATGAAATCCTGCATGTACCTTGCTTCAAAAAGCAGTCTTCTAAGTAGTCTATCTTTGCATTATGGAATCCTGTGCTATTTTTGCAATCTTGTATTAAGGAAGTTCCACTTGAAGATGTTACATTTATACTGTTAATTCAAACCATGCAAATTCACTCCGAGTTCTGAAAAGTCAAACTTCTTTTTATTTTACTCAATAATCAGTAGTGAGTGGTGCTGAAAGGTCACATTATACACTCTACTACACTCATTCAACAAACCTGTTTGCTGATTCTGGCAGTTCACACTTAAAACTAACATACTATTCAAACTTAACATTTACAACAGGATTGTAAGATTTATATTGTTATAATAAGCATAATCATAACTCATAAAATATGTAAAGCTTCATGCTTCCTATTCCTAAATTCACTCCAAGAACTCTTGACTTTTTAGATATTTACTTTCATTTAAAAATAGCAGAGATAAATTTCAGCTACAGCTGCACCTTAGGAGTAAGCTGCCCTTGACTAAAGAGGCAGCAGTAAGATACACCGTGTGGTATGGTTTCTTTGTTTTGTTGGGATTTTTATCCTCTCTGTACCATCTGCAAGTAAAATCCTTTAATAGGATTTTTAAAAGCCACTGGACGGCCTCTGTAACAGCTCCGGCAAAGATTTAGGTTGTCTGACTAGCCACAGTTCCCGTAAGTAATCCATTTTATTTACTAAGTGGACTGCAATTTATATGTCAAAAAGAAACTTGAGATGCCATGGTGTAATGCATAGAGGAATTCATTCTGTGTCCACAATCTTTACTTTGCTCCAAACATAATCAAAAAATTTAAAAATAAAAAATAAAAGAGGGTATTTTAAACAAAAGGTACCCTTGGAGGCAATTCAAAAGGCACTAGGTACTTACCAAACCTCAATTTAACCACTCAGAATACTAACATGTTACGAAATTGTACATCTGTAGAACAATGTCCTTCTCTAGAAGGCTGTCCAATCTTTCTTCTCTCCAGATAGCTGCCAGTATCTATCTGCTATTTTCTTCTCAGTTGCTTCCTTGTACTCACAACTCCCACTGAATCTTCTTCCACAGCTTCACAGCCCTTCATCCTCATCTTTGATGCTGGTGTCCATGTCTCTAGTGACTACTCCCCATCCAACCCTTAGATGTTTACTGAGGCCTTGATACTCATGCTTGGGCAACACAAATTGCTAATCTATGGTCAACATAAGGTGTAACAAATGTTGTTTGTTCTGCAGTCTGGAAACTATACTTTGTCTCCATTGTAACTGAAATACCCTAAAATTTTAGCACACCTGCTTTGCCTGCAGTCCTAGATCAGCACTTCTACTGATTTCAGCTTTTTCTCCAGACAGATTAAGAGCCTTCAATATTTGATGATGCAAGAAAGCTAGATAAGCTGGAGGAAAAATAAAAATTTCAGAAACAACTTGATTTATTTTAAGTTTTTTCTTAAAACAGAGCTTTTATAATTTCTGCTATGCCACCTATGGATATTCTTGACATTAACAAAGCATAGGATTACCTGTGCAGCATTATGACAGCATAGAGAATTAGGACCTCTATCAGTTAGAGTGGAAAGCAGGCAAAAAAAGCCTGCATCTCCAAGACAAACTTGCAGGTTGGGAATACGTCTCCTGCCCATTACAGCTCTTCTGTGCTGATCATAAGAGTTAGGAGTTCTGGGTCCTGCGCTTGGGTCACAACAACCCCATGCAGCACTACAGGCTTGGGCAAGAGTGGCTGGAGAGCTGCCTAGCAGAAAAGGACCTGGGGGTGTTGGTTGACAGCTGGCTGAATACGAGCCAGCAGTGTGCCCAGGTGGCCAAGAGGGCCAACAGCATCCTGGCCTGTATCAGGAACACTGTGATGAGTAGGACTAGGGAAGTGACCATCCCCCTGTACTCAGCACTGGTGTGGCCCCACCTCGAGTACCGTGCCCAGTTTTGGGCCCCTCATTACAGGAAAGAGATTGACATTCTGGAGCAAGTCCAGAGAAGGGCAACGAAGCTGGTGAAAGGTCTTGAGCACAAGCCTTAAGAGGAGCAGCTGAGGGAACTGGGGCTGTTTAGCCTGGAGAAAAGGAGGCTGAGGGGAGACCTTATTGCTCTACACAACTACCTGAAAGGAGGTTGTAGAGAGGTGGGGGTCGGTTTCTTCTCCCAAGTAACAAGCAATAGGACAAGAAGAAATGGCCTCAAGTTGCACCAGGGGAGGTTTAGATTAGATATTAGGAAAAAATTTTTACACTGAAAGGGTTATCAAGCATTGGAACAGGCTGCCCAGGGAAGTGGTGAAATCACCATCCCTGGAGATATTTAAAAGATGGGTAGACGTGGTGCTTAGTGACATGGTCTAATGATGTTTTTTGTCAGAGTTAGGTTGATGGTTGGACTCAATCTGAAAGGTCCCTTCCAACCTAGGCAATTCTATGATTCCAAAAATTATTTACTCAAGAACCCGAATGTGTGTGTGTGTGTGTGTGTGTGTGTGTGTGATAGGCGGTCTCAAGAAAGAAAGTACTTCTATGCAAACACAAAATAAAAAGGGACTATTTTCTTGGTATTCATTGCATCCAGTCACCTCAAAACAAACATAGAACCCCACCGTCCAGATTTCTTTCTCCCTGCCACTTCCAAAATGTACCTCTGCAGCACCACATAGCAGGTCTGAATTTACATGTCTCCTGCATACTGTAATATACTTTACAGATATCAGCATAGCACAGAACCAATGGTTACCACTTTCACTGTTAACTGTAATAGCTGTACTGGATGCTACCATACAAGCACTCACCATCCCCAGCCAGAGTGCAAGAAACACATAAGCACACAAAAAAGTAAAAATATGGCATGTCAGCAGAAAACTACAGATGCAAGGAATTGCAGAGAATTTTTTTTAAACACAGAGTGTCTTATGCAATGTACAATTCAGGAGTGATGTGACAAGAAGCCAAGTAAAGAACATCTGCAGTATTATATATATGGATAATCAAGCTGTGGGTAAGTAGTAAAGATGTGAACAAGATCAGGATAAAGATGGAATTTGCCATCAATAGAGGATGTTGCAGCACCATGAAAAAGACAGCAGAAAGAAATCCTAAAGTCTTGTGGTGATCAGATCATGTACTTCAGGAAGCCAAAAATGAAGCTACTGCTGAGACAGATGGGCTGAATTAAGGACAACCCAGTGAACAACTGGCCTGAGTAACATCCACTGGATGAAAAGGAGATGCAGTGAGAGGTTATACTCCAGGCTTTACTTTGGCTAATGAGTTTAAGCTAGCAACTGAAGAGTATAGGACTATGCCAATTTGCATATGAACACACAGGTTGTAAGAATACAGTCATAAACAGAACAACAAATAGAGCCCTCACATTTTTCAGCCCAAAACAAGTCTCAAAAGAGACCCAGCATTGGAGGATGTCCCATCAAAACGCCATAGGAAGATTTACTAGTCATGAGGAAGAGCATCTTCCAAGCTACTGAACTAACTCCAGGACTACCATACACAGTGTTAAGAAAGCCAAGAGAAGTCAAAATTTTAAGGTAAGGTCCACAGCCAGCAAAGCCAAACTGAGTTAAAACTTCATGAGATACCAGTTACATGAGCTACGCTGTTCTGGCTCACGAGAAGGCTTCCAAGTGCAGGTGCTCCAAACTCCTGGAAGGTCCACTGGCAGGACAAATTGTTCATTACCCCTACTTGTAAGTAACACTAGATGAAACCTTACATGCAGATGAAACACAGTAATCCAATATTCTTTTACTTCAGCATTTGGTTTAAATCAGTTCCACTTCAACTCAAAAATAAGAGAAAATCAGACAGAAAAGTTGAAATAGTTTTTATACAGAGATAGAAATAATTTTGACATTTCCTCTTATAAAGCAATCAATTCTTTTGTTTTAGTTTCCTTTTTCTTTCAACCTGGTTCTAACACAAGATGCTGCTGCAGAACATCCAGTTTCCCATTTTCAGGCATTAAAAATAAGCTTTCATAATTTCCATGCTTAGAACTGCCCACTTTTTTTTCTATTGAATACTGAATACAAGACACAGCATTTTGACTCATCAATCTAAACAATCAGGCATAGTTTTACAGTTTTTTCAGATCCTAGCATCCTCAGGCACTTTAGCATTTGACCCATTCCCCCCTTAACAGCTCATACCATACTTTAAGGATGTGACTTTTCAGACTACTTACACTTTCTGACACTTCTTGTTGCTTCAGCTGGTGGGCTACTGTACAGCCACACATGGACCTAGTGCACGGGAACTTCACCACTGCCTTCAGCATTTACATTCATCAATTATTTAACCTTTCCTTAAAGATTGGATAAGTTCACAAAGTAAATCCACCCACTGCTCTCCCCTCATGGACATATGCTGAATTTTTTTACCTCTTCTGACCCTTAGTCTCCCTTCTATATTATATCCACCTTCCAAGTTTTTAATATCTCAATCACCACAGCAACTGCATGCCCCTTATGAAGATTTCCTCCCTATGAGCAGTTACAAAATTTAAGAAAATTTAAGATGCATCTTCCTTCCACAGAACCATTGCATTAGGCTGTCAATTATGAACACTAGTCTGCATGAATATCTGAACTCCAGCTTGTTCCTCTAAATGGTGTCTATAACCATTCTTTTCAGTGGGACATATATTTAATTTGTTTTTTAAGCACAAAACCCAGATAAAAAAAAAAATCAATAGTTCTAGAAGCCATGGAACTAGTTAAGATTGATTTCCTTTGGACTTTCTGTAGAGTACAATCAGATCCTCTGATACTTAACAAAGGGAAAGTTCTGATCACAGTTCTTCATGCAGTGGAAACAATTCCTCATCTTTTCTTTTTTTTTCCCCCCTTCTCATTTAGGTTCTGACATTTGAGAATAAGTCAGCTTTTGTTATGGCCCTTTTCTCTGCAGAAACAGTTTGACCTCAATCTTTCATTAAACTCATAGGAAGGCAATAGCTTTGCATCAACTATCACTGCTGAATTAGCTATCACTGTCAAGTTAGCTAAAGTCAGATCAATGATATTTGGGGGAGAATAAGTAGTTTCCTGAAGGAATGAAATGTGTGTAACCTGCGTGAAAGATTTTTTTAGAACATAAGTTACCAGCAGTTTAAATTAGTACAAAAAGATTACATAAATGAATTTTTCAAATGGCTTTAATTTTTTTTTTTTTTGCTCTATGAAGAGTCACTATAGAAAAACTTGGAATATCCACTGTAATCATTTGTAATCAGTTTCAATAATGAAGGTATGGAGAAATTTGGTACACAAGTATTTCAGGTTGTTGTTTTCTTAAATGAAATGATTGTACTTTTTAAATTCCTCAGGGATATTATTACTGATGTGGCAGTTTAAGATCGTTTATTATGAAACCTCATCCTAAGAGCCACATTCGTCCAACTACGACTCCTTTACATTCTCTGCTCTTTTATCACCTCGATGTAACACCTGGATTCAGAGTATATGCGACTGCAGTGCACTGCAGGAGAGTAAGTAGAAATAACTGCTGTTCATATGAGTAAATCAAGGAATTAGAATTACTCTGTAGTTATTTACACAGGAGATAAAACAGCCACAGTGTTTGCATAGCATTAATAAACAGCGCTCAGAGGCAAAAAAGGACACTCATCCTGACCGGATTCTTTAGGGGGAAGCTGCCATTGCGTCCTGCACACTATAGCTTTCTGAGAAGGAAGGCTGGTTCTGATAACGTACCAGAGATTCAACTGACTGTATGATTAGCATTTAGTTCATTGCAATGGCACGATGAGTACACAATACATTTTACACCTACAATGCAAGTTCAATGCTTCAGAACTGGTGGGTTGATTGCAATACTGTGCACACCACAAAATGATATGTAAGGCATGGTCTGCTCCTGAGTTCTCTTTGGGAAACAGGCAATCCAGGTTAAAGAGGTTGCTACCAAGAAGTTATCCAGTCCAGAAGCTGTTCTGTCGAATTTAAAACTCAAGCTTCACATGCTATTGATACCTCCCTACACTGCAAAAAGACAGTTCTTGAACCATTTGTCAGCATTTCCTAATGACCATTTAAGGAGCCAATTCTTTACGCATTTCGTGTATCTTTACAAGTTAAAGAACAGCCCCAGTAACATGCCGGCCTTCACTATGAAGCATGGCACCTTTACTAGTTTACCAAGATGTTTCCACTACAAGAATGTAATTCTCCAGTTTACCAAAGAGAATGGCATTTTTCTGTCTAAGACATGGCACACCTTTTTGCACTATTCAGCTGTTTAAAAGAAGAACTAGCAGCAACTGTATGTTGTCCTAATGAAAATTCTTCCACCTCTGAACAGGTCCTAATTCAAGAGCATAAAGAGGAACAGGAGATGAGTCCTGACCCTGAGCATTAATAGTTTAGGATATTTCCAGATCACTCTAACCTGGATTCTAAAATCAAGACTCAACTTCCCCATTCCATATGCAGCTGCAGCCATTTTGACATAAAATTAATTAACCAGCCACTTCTCTCCTTTCATTATGAATGTTAAACTGCAGTAAGATGACTAGTACAGTGCATTAGCACTACATTTTGACCACAAAGTGGTTAAAACATACCTGATACCAATTACAGGTGTAGACTGCGTGTGTCTCACTATAAACATGAGTCAGTAACTATTTCATGAAAAACAGAGCATTTGTCTGCATACACAACCAACTCAGTAGATAACTACTGACCTGAACAAGTGTGTAAAACATCAGAACATAAAATCTAGCAAATTGTTTCACATTTGCAAACAAAAGCATTAGGCAACTTCTAACCTGCTAAAGATAATGCACAAAGGAGTTCATACTGAGAGGGAGGGAAGAGACGTGGATATTTTCTAACACCTTCACAGAGCTTAGAGTCCCTGACAATGCCAATATGAAGGTCTATGTGTTTTACCTCAAGGAAGAATGAAGTCTATGATTATTCTAGGATTTTCTAATACTCTGAAGATTGGATGTTCCTAAAAAGGTCCCCCAAAACAACGGCCCTCAAAAAAAAACATACTCACTTTCCCACACATGTTCACTTCTGAGGAAAAAAAAAAAAAAAACAAAACAAAACTCAGGTATACTAGCTCTATATAAAATCTTCAACTGAAGAATGCACTTCGTTGAAGTGCCCAAAGCAAAGTCTTTAAGTGTTAAAACTATCTTCAATTCATGAATTCATCAACTACCTAACAATTTCTTTTTAGAAAACTCTTAGTTTATTGCACCGTGAAGCCTAGGAACACTGTGAGAAGCTGCCCTAGTTAAAATGCTCACAAGTATCTACAGACTTCCTGAGCATGACCTACAGGTGTTCACATAAAACACCAAGCAGCAGCTTACTGCAGTTTACCACAAATTCAGGTGGTTCTCTCAAGTTCACAACAAACCTAATTTATTATACAGCAAATTATTGGTATGCCTCCATTACTAGAGGAGGAACATGCACCAACAAACTCAGACTTTTACTCTATACCAGCTCCCTGAAAGAATGAACCATGCTGTATCAATATCTCCATAAACATACCAAAAAAATTCTTAGTGTAGACCTCTGGGGAAGAGCAGTATTGCTCCTACTGTGAAGAGCCTGCTGAATATAGCATTCTCCTGGGAAGCAGAGGCTTGAATTCCCCAAGACTTACAAAACTGAAGCTAGATCTCCCACTTATAGGGGCAAGTGATCTGTCACAGTAATACTATTACAGCTACTAGTGGCAATTGTCTCTAAAAACAATGGAGAACCATATACACACTATTTCCCATAAGTGCCCTCCAGGATGACACCATCCTCTGGATAACAAGCCAGATGTCTCTGGGCCATTCCAAAAGGGACTGCATTACAAAACATGCAAATCACAGTGGTGTTAAATGCCCGTTTTCGTGGAATTTCTGCTTCAATTTCATTCCAAAATGTTTTATTTTTCAATTTTCTGCAAAACAGACGTTAGTCATGCTTTTGGATTTTACTCAGAGCCACATGCCAGTACTTTACATATAAGCACCCATGTCCTCATTTGCCTAATTACTTCACATCACCAATTGTTCTCTAAGGCCTTGTCCACTGAAAAGATGCATCTGGTCTTTATTAGTATGAAACTTAGGGTTCTTGTTAGGAGGTGTTTTCTGGAGCTGTAATACTGCTTTAAAGTTATCCACCAGGTAACGAATTTATACTTTGCTTCCCTTCAGAGACTAAGCATACCACTAACAGTATTTACGAGTTTTCAACATAATGTAAACAAAATTGAGAGCATGTAGGACAGCACTTACAACATTATTGATGGTGTAATATAAAGATGCTTACCCTGAAAACTCATACTGGAAGACTTCACTTATGAATCTCACATATGCCGTGTTGTGTATCATCTTCCACTCATCTTTTCAGTCAACTCATATTAAACATTGCTTCTAAAACTCCTTTATTACATGCTTCCACCTCAGCCTACAACTTAAATATTTATCTTGAAACATAACACAGCTGATTAAATAAAGAGCTGACATGATCAGCACACCTACTGAGATTTTAAAGTTTAGAAAGAAGGCCATCTGCAAACAAAAAGCCCAGTTTTTAACACCTAAATTATTTAGTTCTTGTTTCTTTTCTTCATCACAAGTTGTTCAGTACTTATTTAAAAACAGCAACAAGTAAGCACACTTTACAGGTACTTCGATGGTTTTTAATCATTAATAAAAAGCAGTCAAAAAAAACCCCAAAAACAAACAAAAACCAAACAGTTCACCTTTGAAGATATTTTGCACCTACCAAGTTACTTCATCACATTGATGTACAAGTAGAAAAATCAACGTGTTGAACAGATTCTCAGATTTTCTTACTATGAGACTGCAAGTCCCAAAATACAAAATATTTGCAAACTTTGGACTAGTAAAACATTGTCCAACTACTACACACAGTTTTCTTCCAAACGTGTTAGCTTTATCTCAGCATGACATTAGTAGAAGAAAAAAACAACACAGCAGAACTCCCCAATTAATGGTCAACACAGATGAAGGACATTCCACCGAAAATACTGCCCCTGTTCTCTGCACTGTCTTCATGTGTGATGAGTAATTTCCCCTAAAAGAATTTTTTCACCCTTGTGAAGTGTCTAAAGCCAGAATTCAAGACAAAAACCATCACTGCTGTTTAAAAGCTCGTGGCCTGCTGTGTCAGTACTTCTGTGAAAAACGACGATGTTGCCACTTACTAGACATTCATAGCAGTTTGCGAAGTATGCTTTAAAATTGCATGCTACATTCAAATGTGTGTGTCAATTGAAAAACATAAAATCATTTACAATCCTTGCAGAAGAGCTTCCTACCTTTCAAAGGCAAAGGCCTACTTGGACGAGGATTCTGTGAGGTTAGAGGCTTGTTTTAACACATCCAAGGTCCTTGTGGCACTACACTGAACACTATCAACTAACTGTTGCATACATTGACCATGTGCATCCTCCCATATCACTGCATATGAAACCCAAATTCCCCAAATTTTCCGAAGTGTTGGAAATTGAGAAGCCAATAGCCATATTCAGTTACATTTAAAGGATGTCATCAGCATAATAAAAGCTCCTCAGAGCCCTTTTCCCCCCCATTCCCTCCAATGATGATCTGAAAAACTTAAAGCTTACTTTTTTTGGGGGGGGAGGGGGACGGGGAGGGGGGGGGGCGGGGAGGGAGCCAGTGGGGAGCTTACATAGCTTCTTAAATACAAAATTCTGATCTACAGGTCCAAAATTCTGGAATAACAAGAAAGAAACTTACTCAGTATTACAGTAAGAGGGCAGTGCTTGGGGACATTGAAAGCGTATTAGATTAGTAGGAACCAGCACTAAGAAGGCTCTATCTGATTTAAAGAAGAAAGGTGGGAGGAGAATGGAAAGGGAAATAATGTGTCAAGTCCTTAGCTTATTACATAAGCATACTTCCTTATAAGTAGGCAATTATTCTGCAGTTTTTCATAGCAAACTAGGGAGAGTCTGACAAAGCATTCCCAGGATGTGGCTATCATAACCTTGAACAACATACTTCAATGGGTTTCCTGTTTTGTTTCTATGGATCTGAATACAGCATTCAGAGGTCTCTTCCTCAGTCAAATAATGTACCTGGAGAGCAGCAAGAGTGGTTTCAATTTAAAAACAAACAAAACCACGAAACGAAACAGGACAGAGTTCACTTCTGCTGTAAACAGCTCCTTAACTACATTCCATTTATTAAGAAAGGGTATCAGGCACAAGTCACCATGTTCTGCTTGCCATGACTCTCCACCATACTTTAGCACTACTAGTGTGACAGCCAGAAACCGGCACGTAAAATGCAGTACAGAATCTCAACTTCCCTATGCATTGCACACTGGCTGTTGAAATCATATTAAAGCAGAGAAAATTAACCTTAGGACTGTAAAGCTGAACTTCAAAATGAAGCTGGCTCTTCTCTCTTCTTAAATATGTATAGATTTTCTCGAGGCTGTTGTCATACAATTGTACACTTTTATTACACATTAGATATTTGCTTACCTAGAAGATTAAAAAAAAATAAAAAGAGGGGGCCTAGAGACAGGAGGACAACCAACAAAATTGAATTTATTTACTTCATAAATCTGTGAAACTTTAAAGTGGCTGCAAGACCTAGAAGAACCCTATTATATATTCACCAACACAGACTTGGTTTCTAAAATTTATACGCAAAAAAGCTCTCAGTACAGTTTCACCAAATAAAAGTAAAAATTAGGAATCAGTTTCATCAGCGGGCAGAAATCACATGCTAACACTCTGCATGACTGTTTTATAGAAGCAAAGCATAAGACTTACACAATTTTCCAACAGCTCCTTCAGGCAAGAAAGATTCAAATGCCAAATGACAAAGACACAGTTTCTGTTAGGTTAGTTTGCAAGTTTTGATTTTCATAAAATAAACCACCAAGGTAAGTTCAAAGCAACAAAAATTATAGTCAGCACAACAGAGAGAAAGGCATGCACAATTAGTGCCTTTAGAGTAAATAGCATAAAGACAGTTGACATCTTCACTACGTAACAAAAAAGTGGTGAGTTGAATAATACTGACTATACCCTTACAATTACTAACCTAAAAGTCTGATGGCTGACAGCATTCTAGATGCCAATTAGATTACCGTAACATTAGCTTTGGATTTAGCATTCTCTATTAACAATGAAAGTTAATCAATCTTTTCCAAAACTGTTCTCACTTTACAGAAAGTTTGTCTTGTAAGGATACAATGTCCCATGCTTAATCTTAATCCAAACTATAATTTCTTGAAGTGCTAGGAAAAAAAATTAAAAAAAAAAAAATCAATCTTTGAGTTACCTGACAAAGTAAAGAAAATAATATGCCATTTGAAACCTTTAAGATGTGACCAAACTGAAAGATAGTCTGAACTTCAGAGGAACCTAGTCCTCACTAGAAAAAACTCAATGAATTTGAGAAAGTACTTGCAAGTAGCTACATAATTGAAATACTTCTTTCTAGGCTAAGATCAAAAGGAATTATTTGTTCAGGTTGTGCAGTTGCTTGTGACAGCATTTGTAAACAGAGATCCGTGAGGCTTCACAGGAACTGAAGAGAGCTCACAGACCAGAAACACAGAAAAGTAGTCAAGACTTCTTGAGCAATCCGACTCATTAGCACTGTTCTTGGATCCTGCTTATACCCTTCATCCTTCATACTGTATCTACTCACCAGAGGCTAGAGCAGAAGCTTCAGCTACTGTCAATGTGTTGAAAGGGAAATCTAGCTTTCTAGTGCCTGAAAGTAGAATTCAAAATGCACTGTATTTCTGCCCATCAGCACTATTATTCAGCTGGTATTCTTCTGTGATACTACCCATGACCGCAATCAAATGGATTTGGCTTGATGTCCACTATATTCAGATACTTGACTGCAAGCATCTCTGACAAGTGAAGATATGGCTGAAATACAATTAATGATACGTATTGTCCACACTAGCTCAGAAGAGACATTTCATCAAACTATGAAATTAAAAGTCAGGAACTCCAGGTTTATGCTGTGTTGTTTTGACAGCAGGTGCTTAAGGGAAAGTTAATGGATAATCCGTCTTCATCTCATCTTATAATGGGAACTTCTTTTAGTCTTGTAAAAACCAAGGCCACCACTAAAACCACGAATAACACATGCTTTGTTTATCCCACTCATGCCTCCAATTTCCAGCAAGACTTCGATCTCCTCTCACACGTATCTTTGATTAAGCCAGTAGCATGCAAAGCTGTAAAGACAGAATAAACAAACACACGCAGTATTTCCCAGACCCAACACAAACACTAAGACCTCAATACCTTGTCTTGTTTCTGTAACACCATGCTAAAGTAAATGCCTTTTAACTACAATCAGTCACTTCAACTGCGGAAGAGCAGGAAGGGAGAATGGATTCTCTACCACAACTACTCCAAGTGAAAGCAGTTTAAGATCCAGTTCTACCCACAGCTTGTTCTCTTTCATGAACTATAAACTTCTGTCCCCCCAGATATAACAATGCAGACTTTGTGGAGCTATGCTATAAACCAGATGCTTGCTCCACCAATCTGAGCTACTCTATGAAGCAAGTTTGCTTGCTTAAAAAAACCCACACCAAAAAACCTGTATGGATTACTTAAATCACGCAGACTCTACAGCACAGCCTAACAGTTATGGTGACATGGGAGCTATGAACTCCAACAGTATCTCCTGGAAATCCAGTTTTACAATGGACTAATACTGTGAGACAGCAGAAGATACCACTGATGAAGGAGAAGAATGAAAAGAAAAGGAAGAGAGTATTGCTGCTCAACTGCAAAATCCATTTTTCTTCTTTAATGAAACTAAAGATTTGGAAGAAATTTGATTATTGTATCAACTCAGAGCTTCAGCACCATTTGCTCAAAAGATCTCAACATTTCGGAAGAGAAGATCACTTCCAAAACAGCACAAGAAAAATATCTGTATCAAAAATGAGCAAAAACTTCAAGCTGTGTTGCACAGCAGATCCATGATGAAAGAGATGCAACTACACAGAAGCACCCATCTTGAGAAGCTCATGATAAAAATATGGCAAGGGAAGACAGTGGGCTGAAACCACGTGGAAGGTACTGACAACCAGCAGCACTGCAAGACAGGAGATACACCGGGTTGGTTTGGGTTTTTTTCCTCGTGTCCTTTATGAGGTTTTCACCTTGCCTGATGAGATGTCACCACACTTTGGCCAAACAACTACAGTTCAAAGAAGCGTTAGGAGGATCTGGTCATGATAATTAACAATTAACTGCTCTAAGACAACTGTAAAATCTAGCTTACGTCTTACAAAGTTTGCCCAGTAAGTTCAATCTTCGAGATGGTGACAGTCAAGAGACAGCAAGCACAAAAAAAAAAATACCACAAAGTCCACCTAAGTAGAGAACAGCATAATCGCCTAAACAAACAAAGAGGATGACTCAGTTGTAACACTGGAAAGGAATAACAGGTAAACAAGAACTCTGGTTGTTACAATAAAGAACAAGTGCAGATCACAGAAGATACTACACCAGGGGAAGTGAAAGAACTTCATGTGAGCATGGAATAAGACCGAATTAAAGAAAAAAACCCAAAACTGGAAAGAAGTATTCCAGATTGAAGCACCTCAACAGGCAAAATAGCAGTGGAACAACAGGAAAGAATGAGCACACCTGGAAGAAAGCCTGGTACAGCTGTATTAAATTTACCTTAACGTTACTCAGAGCAGTTCAAGTTGAAAAATTTAGTAGAACAGGAGGTAAGTTAACAAAAGGAGGAAAAAAATGTGGAAGTACAAGCACAGACGGCAATAGAGAAGAAGAAATAATAATCTGAGAGTAGAAGACAGTGAAGAATAACAAGAGGACAGTATTACAGAAGCCCAGAGAGAATAAGACATCAAGCTGTAGAGGATTACAGTCAGTATCGAAAGCAGCAGAGGTCAAGGAGGGTAAGAAAGGAGGGGAATCCTTGCAGCTTGGCCAGAAGGAGCCTGTAGACATCTTAATGAAGGCAATTTCAGCAGAGCACAGAAACTGGACTGGAAGGAATTTAGTACAAAGTAATAGGAGAGATTGTGTGACAACAAGTGTAAATTTTTCTGTTCCAGGAATTTGGAAAAGAAGGTAAGCAGACTAGAGTTGACTGTCAGTCTTAAGGATGGAGAACAGTAACTCAGAAAAAAATTAGGAAGGGCTTAAGATGGCAGCAAGAGGTAAAAAACAGAAATACGGAGTTAAAGCAGAAAAATTGAATGAATGGGCCTTTGGGGTCAGGCTAAGCAGTTAAAGGTAGAAAAAACAGAGAGCAAACACAAGAATCCATCACTGTAAGTAGCAGGCAGGAGTGCTGAGGAAAGGTAAACATGCCAATTCTAATCAGTTTTTCTCTGTAAACCTTTAGATTCTGCAGGGTAAGAGATACAGGAAAAAGCCTAAGGCGAGTTCTATACAGCCTGCAAAGCAAAAGGAACTGGGAAATGCATTGGGGGGGGAGGGGCGGGAAGGATAATTGAGTATGAAATAAGAGTTTGGAATAAAACGTCAAAGAAATCTGCCCGGTTCAACAACCAGTCAGAGGAAGGTGCATTATCATAAATGAGATGAGGAGGTGGCAGTCATGAGAAAGGGACTTGGAGATGCAGTAATCAGATAAGATGGCTGGCAAAATCAAAACAGAAGTAATCACTTCTCCCAGCAACAGAAATGACGATTAGCAGATGAAGATCAAATAGGCTAGAGAGCTGAAGAATAAACTTGATGAGAAATCAACTTGAAAAACAAAGTCATAAGGAATGAGGGTGAGAAGTCATGATAAGAGGAAAGACCATATGTCAAATACTAAGATGAAGCTACACACAGGGAGAAACAAGAAATGAGGCAACGTGAAGGAATGTCTGAGGGACTCCTGCTCAGGAAAGCTTAAGAGGAAATAACAGAGGGGGGAGTCTAAAGACAGTGGCAGATGAGGAATACAACATTTATTGTTAGTGATAAAGAGAGGATAAGACAGACATTAGGCATTAATGTAATGCTGTATTGTTGGCAGCAAGGTTTCTGCAATCAATACACCAGACAAAACTGTTGCTGATAAAATATTCAGCAAGTACCCTTTGATTTGGATTTCCTTAGGAGACGCACAGTTGCTCATGGCTCAGGAATTAAGTAAACAACCTTTTTTTATACTTCAGTTACATGTATGGGATACAAAGCTCAATTATCGCACCACATCTTGGGACACATAAGGAAAGCAAATGAAAGGTTCAGTAGCGTACTATTAACACCACACACCTTGACACTGGGACACAAAATTTCACTGAAAACCATAACCAGTTAGTTGAAACATATGAACAAGCCAGATATTTAAACCATCTGATACTGTATTTCTTCTGCTTTTGGTCTCATGTTACCCACAAATAAGCCTGCATCTCCATTTAAGAAAAGAACATAAGAGCAAAGAAAAGAACATAACAGCTAACAGCAATTCAAATTCATAAAGAGCTAGAAAGGGCCTATTAAACACTTAAGAAAAGCAATTTGGATAGGAATCACAGAAAATAAGGTTGGAAAAGACTTCAAAACACCAACTTCACTCTCAGTGCTCCAAGTCTCTATCAGCTTTCCTTAAGTCACTCCTGACAGATGTTTATCTAACATGTTTTTTAGCAAACCTCAAACAATACAGGCTCCACAACCTCCCCTGGCAGTCTACTGCAGTGACCGAACAATTTAAAAATCTTTCACTAACATTTGGCATATATCTCCCTCTCTGAAATTCAGACCATTTCTTCACGCACCATAAAGCTGATTGCCTTCCTCTTTGCAGCAAAATTTGCTGTACGGAAAGGATGTCCCCTGTTGCAACTGGACAGCTCTCTGCAGTGTTTTGCATTGGAAGGACAGAGCCCTTATTTTTTAAAAAAAAAAAAAAAAAAAAAGTCTGCCTGAACGGATAAGCTACAAAAACTCATCTCTGTGATGAGTCATCTGGGACAGCAGAGACGGACTTTCCCACATAAGCAGTCTGCTGGAAGCAGACCGCAAGTGACACAGCCAAAGGAAACTAACATTTACAAGCAGGCAAGGCACAGCCATAGCATTAGTCATGATCACTCGTTCTACAGCCTCCAGAAAGGAGCCAAGCGAAAAACAGCCTAACTGTGGTCGTGTTGTTCAAAGGGAAAGTTAAAATGGGAAGCAGAGCCGCAAACTGGAGCGCTGGGTGGAGCTCCCGATTGTGCCTTGCTGGCAGCACCACTCTGGGGGAAAAAAAAGGAGTCAGTAAGGGCAAAGCAGAGCAAGGGGGGGAGGGGCAAGAAAAAAAAACCGAGCTAGGAAATAAGAGATGTGCATGAGGCCAGTCATACACAGGGAAAAGGATGCAGGGAGGCACCTGAAGCTTGGGCCATGGAATAGGGAAGGGGCTGGGATCAGGACTGTCTCTCTTTCCAGAGGCAGTGGACCTGGGGGAGGCCTTGGACAAGTTTCCTCCCACGAGATGGCTCCTCTCCCTGGGGTGGGGCACCAGGGACCCCAAAGGAAAAGCTGCAGGGAAGGGGAGGCAGTGCAGAGCTATGTGGGGGGGGATGCATCGAGGCACTGAAGAGGGTAGGAGGGAGTGCAGAGCCGTAGGACAGGGGTGCAAGGTAGCATGAGGATGGCAGGGCAGAGCTGGAGGCATGCAGCTGATGCCGTGGCAGGGGACTGGAGCAGGGTAAAGCAAAGATCGCAAAGTGATAGCGGGCTTGGAGGAAGAAGGGGCAAGATGATGCTCATCCACACAGAACAGCGTGCAGAGCAATGCAGAGGTAGAATTCCATAGCATGGTCGGAGCAGGGCTATGGGGGGTGAAGAAGGGGGTGCACAGCCGTAAGGGGGAAGAGCAGAGCTATAGCAGGGAGAAAAACAACGCAGAGTTATGTGCATCAAGGCTGGAGGTGTGGGGGGGTGGGTGGGAGAGGGGTAAAAAGAGGTTCAGAGGCATGAGAAAACAGGACTATGGGAGGGGAGAGCAACGCGCTGACAGCCAGGGGAGTGCAGAGCTGCTGGCGGGGCGACAGGGAGGGAGGGAAAGCAAGGTGTTCACAGTCATGGGAAATTCTGGTTATGCGGGATGCAAGTGCGTGTTCAGACACGGCAGAGTGGAGCTACAGGTGTAGCGAGGGGATGCACAGCCACAGGGGAGCGAGTCTATGGTGGCGGGAAGGAGCAAAGTGGTGCACACCCATGGGAGAGCAGGGCTATGAGGGGCTAAAGGGGATGCATAGCCACCGGAGAGCGCGGCTCGGCGTTGGGGGCGGGGGGGGATAAGCGGGTGCAGAGCCATGCGACAACCTGGCGGGCAGAGCTGGGGAGGGGTGCCACAGCCGCGGGGACCAGTGGGCCCGCAGACGGGGGTGACGGGGCCCGGCAGGGGAGGCAGGAGGGCCAGGGGGGAGCCGAGGAGGGAGAAGAGGGACAGCAGGGCCCGGCGGCGGGCGCGGGCCGCTCACCTGCGCGGCGGAGCTGCAGCAGCCCATGGCGTCCGCGGGTCCTTGCCCTGACGCTGCCCGCTAGGCGCCAGGCAGGCGCTGGGCATCCACCCACCGCGACGGCCCGCCCCGGGGCGGCGGCGAGGCGGCGCGGAGGACCGCCGGGGAACCGTCGGGCCCGATCAGGCGAGCGCGGCTGCAGCACCAGCCCCGCCGCGGCGCCCCCTCATCCTCCCCCCGCGGCGGCAGCGGCCGCGGCTGAGGGGAAGGGGCGGGGCCTCCGGAGGGCGGGGCCGGCGGGGCGGGGCCAGGGTGCTGCAGCGCGGGGGGTACCTGCCCGCGCGGGTGGCTCCGCCCCCGCTTCCGCCCCGCGCGCCGCTTCCGCTGGCGTCAATGGCTTTTGCCCGGTCGCCAAGGCGACGGCAGGGCTAGTGGCGGGCGGCAGGCCGGGCCCGGCCCTCGGGCCCTGATTGTCGCCGTTCCGGGGCTGGGCATGGTCAGACGATCTTCCCTCTTTCTTCCCCCTCGACCCCCGGGAAGAGGGGGAGCTGCCCCGTGCGGGGGCAGCATGGGGGACAGCTGCGTTGCGAAGCCGTGCTCTGGGCAGGGTGGCTTCCAAGTGGCGGGTACTCCCTGAGAGGGAGAAGGGACCTGCTTGCGTAGGCCTGTAGTACGTGTTCTTGCAAGCACGAGAGGGGCTTGAGTTGCCTCTGCTTGATGGGGTGAGATGCTTGAGAAATCCAGTCTGGCAGGCCTGTGTCTTATACTGCCTTCAGCGTGGCTTATCCCACTCTCCAGATCAGCTGTTACCATTGGCACAATGTGGGGAGCACCCAGTCATCTGAAATGGTAGTCTTAAGTGGTTGCAAAAGATGTGAGTGTATCCCTTGGATTCACAGTTGCTGCCATGTTTTCGCAGTTGATGTTGGCAAGCTTTGTAGCCTTCCCAGAGGTGCAGATGCAGGTGTCGTTCTTTTGAGGTGTGTGCCTCGGTAACTGAAAAGAGCTGATTTTGTGAACTACATCAGGATGACATTTGCTGCATAGTTAGCTGATCAGAAGTTCAGTCTCTAATTTCTGTTAGAGTATGTTCCTAAGCCATGCAGGCAGCAACAAATGCCTCACAGCTGCTGCACCAGTGAAGTAAATACATGGATGCATCTTGTAGTTGTTAATGGCAGCAAAGGCGCCAGCTTTTCTCAGAGTGAAAGAAACTCACAGCCCCTCTTAGCATAAACTTACTGGCCCAGCAGTTTTATTTGGACATGGCCTACACATATTAAGTGACACTCTTAAGTAAAATCATTTGTTGCTGAATCTTAACTCTAAAGGAAGTTTAATTCAATCAGTGTAATAGAATATCCATGATTAGAAATAACACTGCAGTGACTTAAGTTTAAAATGATGCTTTGACAGGCAGAATGAGGCAAAGGAGGCCTTGTGACTAGGGAAGTCTTGTTAGGCTTCCAAAATAGAACAAAAACTGGCATGTGGGTGAATTGTGAATCATACTTTCTTTTTTTTTTTAGCTCTTCTCAGTTTACTGGCAAGTAAAATCACTTCTCAAAATTTCCGTATTTTCTAATACCTGGTTAAAATACCTTTTTACCACTTATATGTACATTGCCCTTTTTACTCATTGTTCCACCCCATTCTATCCAAGTATTTCTGTCTTATTCAAAGGTATGACCATCAAAGAACTCTTTTGCAGGAACACTCTCTAGGAGGTATGTTTCTTTTGTGATAGACACAAGAATGGATAACAAGAAATCCGTAGTCGATTCTTGTGTAACTTTGGACATGCCCCTTCAGTTCCTCTGTTCCTGTTTTGCCATTTATAAAATTGCCTTTTGTCCCAGTGTTTGTCTTTTTCGTTTGCTTGAGTAACAAGAGCATGTCTTTGCCATAGATGTGATTTAGTCAGTCTGTTAAATAGACCAAATTAATTTTTTTAAATAGTTCTTATGTTTCACTTAGGACCTCAAAGTGTTGTCATGGTAATTAAAAACTGCCTCCTACTTTTTGCATGTAGACTAAACGCGTTCAGCACTGTTATCAGCAGATAGTAATGGATTAAAGCACAGCCTCTGCCCCCCGCTCCCCAAATTTGTGGACTCTTCAAAATAAAAAAGGGCATTCTAGCCAATATTCAAAAGCTTCATGCAGCTGTGTAGGGGGAATGGTAGCTTTACAGTGATTCAAAAATGCCAGTCCTTCATTGTCTGGGAGAACCTTAATGGAAAAGCTTGTAAAGACATACCAGCTGTAGCACAGGTAACAGGTTTATTGTAAGTATGTGACAACTATTGAAAGAATTTGGACAAATCTGAGTGTTAGAAATAGTCACCAGAGTAATTGTTCTTATCTCTGCTCCCGGCCCAAGGAAATTAATTGCATTTTTAACAGGGATGCAGTAATAGCAGCAGGGGTAGATGTCTGGCTTTCATTAATTTAACAGTGCTTTGTTTGGCCAGTCACACAAAGTAGAGGAAAAGTTAAAAGGTTCTTGCTTATTCGTGATTTCACTTGCTTTTATATGTATTCAGATTAGGTGTTGGGGAAGAAACTGGAAGGGACTGAAATGGGAATTGCTGAATCTTAATTCAGTAATACAGAAGTTGAACTTTAAGCATATGCCTAAGTGCATTTTCTTGAACTGTGCTTTATGGATTTCTTTCTGAAGCTGACTGTAATCTGCTATAAGGCATGGTTACATCACAAACTGCTAAAGTGCAAATCAGACCGTCCAGATTTAATGTTAATAGGAATCTACGTTTTTTTTCTGTAACAGATTTGTGTCTGCCCTTCTCCCCTCAGCCAAGAAGGATGAGCTTTATCTATATTTTCTTTTCCTTGCTAGACTCAGAATGACAAGTTAGAGTTTTTGAAGTACCATCTGATACTGAGAAAGGGAGACAGCAACAGAGAGAAGGCCCTAAAATGACAAAAATGCCTTTAGTACTTGGGTTGAGTAAATTGTAGGTTGTATCCAGAATGCTTCCACTCTGGGAATTATGGGGAGGAGAAAATGAAGATAAGGAAACATTCCAGAAAAAATTGTGTGGTAATATTTACATTTCTTAGTAGGTGTAGGATCCTAACCTTAGGCACCCATATTAAAACACCTAAGGATTTTCCAAGGTACAAAACAATCTATAGCTTCTGTGCCATATTAATGAGAGAAATACCTTTAAAATAGCAGCAGATAAAATTCAGATCATTTGGATATGTTCTGAAGTATGAATTTTGGGATGGCGTTTTCAAACAAGATCGGTACTGGGCTAACTGCTCAATCAAGAGGTAGTCCAAACCTGGCCTTGCTGTTAATGAAAGGGAAAAGTTGCATCATGTAGACTAAAAATTGGGTATTGTGCTAGCAAGGCGTCGTTACAGTCTATGTGTTCACCTCCCTCTTCTAATACACAAACTCCACTTATTATCATTCTGCTGACTTCTTGCATCTACCAATAAATCTGCACCTATGAATGCTTCGCAACCACTCAGCATTTTTAAAAAATCCTATCCTGTGTGCTTAGCCTCAGTATTCCTGTTTTGTTGGTTTGTTTGGTCGGGGTTTTAAAAATCTATTTAAATACAGAATCACACCTATTCCCTCCATAATGTGCCCAGTGAACAAACAAACTGTTAGCTTTCATATGTGTGAAAAGGTTCACATGAGGTTTGCACAGGCCCACCTCTCAAGCTTGCCATCCAGAGGGACCTTGACAGGCTTGAGAGGTGGGCCTGTGCAAACCTCGTGAAGTTCAACCAGACCAAGTGCAAGGTCCTGCACCTGGGTCATGGCAATCCCAGGCACAAATACTGATTGGGCGGAGTATGGCTTGAGAGCAGCCCTGAGGAGAAGGACTTGGGGGTGCTGGTAGATGAGAAGTTCAACATGAGCTGGCAATGCGTACTTGCAGCCCAGAAAGCCAACAGCATGCTGGGCTGCATCAAAAGAAGCGTGGCCAGCAGGCCGAGGGAGGTGATTCTGCCGCTCTACTCTGCTCTCGTGAGACCCCACCTGGAATACTGCGTCCAGCTCTGGAGTCCTCAGCACAAGAAGGACATGGACCTGTTGGAATGGGAGGGCGCACCTATGCTGTGAGGACAGGCTGAGAGAGTTGGGGTTGTTCAGCCTGGAGAAGAGAAGGCTCCGGGGAGACCTTATAGCAGCCTTCTAGTACCTAAAGGGGGCCGACAGGAAGGATTGGGGAGGGAGTTTTTATCGGGGAGTGTAATGATAGGACAAGGGGTAATTGTTTCAAACTGAAAGAGGGGCGATTCACATCGGCTATTGGGAAGAAATTCTTTACTGTGAGGGTGGTGAGACACTGGAACAGGTTGCCCAGGGAGGTTGTGGATGCCCCATCCCTGGAAGTGTAGTTCAAGGCCAGGCTGGATGGGGCTTTGAGCAGCCTGATAGTGGCACGTGTCCCTGCCCAGGTCAGGGGGGTTGGAACTAGGTGATCTTTAAGGTCCCTTCCAACCCAAACCATTCTGTGATTGTATGTGTATCAGTGCAGGATTAGGGGTGATTCTGCTGATTTCAGCAGAATACTAACAAAAGTACAATGCCAGAAGGCATTCCAGCAAACATGTGGTGAATATTTTGTCAGCCTGTCTCTATGAGCAATGTGGAGATAAAGCCCACTGACACACTCAGAGCCCCGTGGCCTCACCATCTTGCATATCTCAGAATCCACCTGAAACTGGTCATCTTCCTGAAAAGTTCAGCCATGCCATTGCACTTGTTTATTGCTGAGGAACTACAGCATGGGTGCTTGCGTCAAGTCACGCAGGACAGCAGTTACAAAGCAGAGAACTGAACTGTATCTTCAAACTCGAGCTTGTACCCCAAAGATCCTGTCAGTAATGAATTTTACTCAGTCATGGAAAAAGCATTCACATAATCCTCCTTTGCAATTAGAATGGCAGGACTCTTACAGACTTTTTCATCTCTGACTAAGAAAAGTTGCATGTTGCTCAGTAAGTCTGAGCTCTCACAAGTTAAAGCTAAGATTTTCTTCTTGCTGCCTGTCTGACCACAGAGGAGCAAGTCAATTCAGTGAATTTACTGGGAAAGTCAGAAAACCTGCTGTGTTTCTACTTTGTGCTGCAGACCTATAAATTGGTCACGATAGTTCTGTTTCAATTTGAGAACTGGAGACTCCAAAGAAAGAGAAAGCAGTAAAGAGCTTTCTGAATAAATCAGGAGGGTGAAATCTTCTTTCCCCATTTCTGAATCAAGATTTAGTCCATTGTACTCAGAGATGTAACTTTTTGGTGGGAGGACAGAGCTATACAGTGGAGATGTGGTCCGTTGGTGGCTATCAATAATGTTCAGGATGCATTAGAAGAATAATATTTAAGTGTGTTGGCAAAATGGCTTACATGTTGCTTTGTACTATCTCATACCTGTTGGACTTCATTCTGATGTTGGACACCTGTGCATGAAGAACTGTTTGAGTAGATCATTTCAGACAAGTGAAACATCTGTCACACATTTACATTGTTATCAGCCTGAGTTGGAATCATGCTGGCAATTTGCAGCTGTAACGTTCCATATCCAGTATCAGACCCCCTGAGAAATCCACTCTGCAGAAAATGTCCTTAAAAATAGCTGGGACAGTGCCGTTGCATGTGGGGGGTGGGGTATCCAACTGATGTCACGTTAGCAACCAGAAAAATGTAATTTGTTCCAGCTTTGTAAGAAAGTTTTGTGTTGCTCAAAGGAGGCACAGAAAGCCAAGTGCAATCCTTCCTGTAGAGACAGTATCATCATAATACTGTCTCCAGTACATGATTAGCCATTATGATCTCCTGTCATGTCACTTGAGGAGAATTATGGCTCTCACATGGAGGATATAAGACTACAGATGGAGCACTGCCTGCTACAAATCTCTTGTAAGGCTGCTGCAGTAAATCTCTTGGAGAAAAGTCATTGCCTAAAAAAAACTATGCTAAGGAGAGCTGCCATTTGTTTTCTTAGGGAAGAGGGGTTGTGGAGGGATGCAGTGTTCATTCTTCGCTCCTTAATGTCATGCAAGGAAGCATTCATCAAGGAAGATTCAGCTTTTTCTCAGCATAAGACAAGAAAGGAGACATGGCAATATTCAACGTGTTGTGTGGCTCTGGCTTTCTGTATAGTGTATAGAGAGAGAAGGAGTAGAGACATCACTCTGCAGAGACTGACTCGGACTGTGATGGATTTTATAGCTTAGTTATAGTAATGGCCAAGTAGAGGTTGCTGGATTGGCACAGATCTGGACTATTGGTTGTGGAGAACATCTACAGTGGGCTCAGAATTGGTATTCAACTCAGGTGCAGGCTTAAAACCAATCAGTGCTTTATCATTGACACAAACCATCGTTCATGTACTGAGTGTAGCTGAATAGACACTGATGAAGCTCAAAATACTGACGAGTATCCTGTGCGTGAGTCTTTGAAAGTACTCCTAAAACTCTGAGGCTGAGTTATACCAGCAAGGTGGGTAGAGAGATGGGACAGTCATGGGGCTCAGCATAATTCAGCTCCATACTGCAGTGGGCAGTATACATATAGCCACAGGAGCTAACACAACATAAAGCTAACAGGAGAAGATATGAGGGGCTTCATACTGAGTTTCACTGGGCATTTTACTTCTATGGTGGGTTTTAAAGGTCCCAGGCTGTCCTGGTTTCAACCAGGAAAGGGTTACTTTTCTTTCTAGTGATTGCTGTGAAAGGAATGTAAAAAATGCATATTGTTTTAGTTGTTGCTAAGCAATATTTATACTTTTCAAGGACTCTTTTCAGCTTCCCATAGAATCTGAGAAGGAGCCTAGACAGAACAATGGAATGGCCAGTGGAATATTCTGTACCTTCATGCTCAGTATATAAATGGGGTATGGCTGGGAGGCAGGAATCTGTGATCACTGCTTGGGAAGATACCAGTTCACCAGGTGGTGAGAGTGACTTGTGTCATCATCATTATTATTATCCTTTTCTGTTATTGTTTCTATTAAACTGTCTTCACCTCAACCCACAAGGTTTTTTTCTTTCCCTTTCCCCTCCTTTTCTCACTTTTCTCCCTGCCCTTCTGTGGGGAAATGGCAGAACTGTGCGAGTGGCTGTGCAGTCCTAGCTGCTGGCTGGGGTTAAACCATGACTCAGCCTCACTGCTTGTTGTTCTTTGCATCACTCATGTTCACCTTTAAAATGAGGGTATTAAAAATTGAAAAGCAATTTCTTTTTATACAATGCCCACCACTCCAATTACAAAAATAAGTACATACATATATATATATATATATATATAAAAACAGGCATCAAGATTTATTTGAAATTGAGGATCTCAATTTGCGTGTTTCCTACATATGTACACATGCTTAACTTTAAACTCATAATTAAGTGCTTTGCTTAGTGAAAGCCTCTAAGTGATCATAAGAATGTTTGAAAATCTAGTGTTAAGTTAATTTTTCTGGCTTGCAGAGAAGATGGAGACTTTTTGTGCATCCATCAGCTCCTGTTAATCTTGACTTTCTTTTTGAAAAATTCACATTGCTAATTTAAGAAAATAATTTAAACTTTGCAAGTGATAGACCTTGTGTGACCTCGCTGGTTTAGTTGGAGGGTTTCCATCCTTACTGGTGCTAGACAGTACTGTGAACAATATATGTGCTCCTGTAGACACAGGTTGCCTCTGCTTAGCAGTATCAGAGGCTGCCCGTGTCCCTTGGCTTGTGATGGCTGACGCAGCCTCTTACTAACAGCTGTGGGGTCTAAGGCCACAAAAAGCTCGGGTGCAGAAAAAAAAATCCTTGCACATCTGCAATACTCACTGTGATATAAACACCAAAGACAAAATATTTGTTGACATTATTCTTGAGAACAGCAAGTCCTATTAACTTCTACAAGCATTTTTTCTTGTCAGCACTTTGTCTTTGATTGCCAGGTCTTTGATTACCTGGAAGCTATGTCTCACCTGCAGAATTTGCAGAGATACAGTTGCTTCTGATTGTTCATTCAAACTCAGAAGTATTTTACAGGAACACAATCAGTCAATGTTTTTTTTAGGTTCGTTTTGTTTTGTTCTGGCTACATCTGTTTCATTTGGCAAAGTATTCCCCTAAATACTGGAATAATATCCACCAAGTAAATTGTTTTATGATCTGTAGAAATCCAGGATTTGTCTGCTGGAATTTTTTCACTGCTTTTCCCATAACCATTAACTTAGCAGTACTCCAGAATGTTCTGGTTGCTCTTTGCTTCTTCCTGATGCCATTCAAACTCCAGCCTCTAGTCACCTGCACCAGTTTCCTGCTATTAATGCTTCTGTTGACAATTGTTTTATGTTCTCAGGTAGGAGAATACTTCCAAAATAAAAGCAGAAACAGTTTGCCTGTAGATAATAGGCTGACATGCCAAACTTGTTGTTGCTTCACATCACTGTTGAGCAGATGACACTGAGAAATACCTCTTTTGCTGTGACATCATCACACGTGTGGCAGAGAAGCAAAAGCTTTTAACTTCTGTTGCAGGATTAATGAGAATGTGATTAATGAGACAGAACTGAGATACTGGAGTAAGGGGACCCAGGCAGCAGGCTAAGAACATGGGAGAAGGTGGGATGAGTGCTAGTAGTTAACTGAAGAGGTTTTCTTTATTCCTCCTGTCACCGCCTCTGTTACCTCGCTGCTTAGACTCCAGAAACCTGACCAAGGCAGCTAGCTAGGTATTGACCATAGAGACTCTGACAGACCCTGGGCACCAACAGTGCAGCTTTATTGGTTTTTCATGGCACACTGGAAAAATGCCAGGTCAGGATGCAGTGGATGTTCTTGCATCCGTTTCTGGTAGGAGGAGTTGGGGGAGAGTGAAAAGTGTGTCACTTTGAAATTCCAAAGATTTGGTGAGGCACTTTTCAAGACGGAAGACGGAAAACATTCCAATGTGGAAGAAGTGGATTTTCTTAACAGGGCTGTGGGAATGTTGTGTACTTTAGAGAGGTGGAGTCTATCCACCAAGTCTATCCAAGGTGGATGCTTGTAATAGCTCATTACTGCCAGAAAGCTTCTTGCAACCTTTAGAAGTACGTGAGGGAACCTCTGCCTTCGTTATGTAGGGCCCAGAGCACACCCACCTTCCAGGAGTTTAGTTGGCTGAGTTAAGTTTAGCTGTCTGAGCCCAAGGTCACCTCCTTCACTAGTAAGAACTGTTGTGGAGAAGGCCAGAGGCGAGGGCCTGCCCCTCCTCTCCCCTGGGAGCTGCTCTTATGCTGAGGTTATACTGCTGTGCCACATCACAACCGTGTCAGCAGGTGTGTCAGGCCCAGTCCTCACCTTGACCCAGACCCACTGGCTGGGCTGCCTGGCTTGACATCAGACTGCCTTGTCTCTGGTCTCTCTGACCCCAGTTGCTCTCTCTGGCCCTGATCCTGACCTGGATTTGCTCTGCATCCTGGCTCCTTGTGGGTGAGCTCCCAGTTACAAGCTCACCTCCCTTCTGGAGCAGCTGCCCCTGTCACTGCTTCCTGGTGCACTGTGCATTTGAGATGGGTTGAGGGTATGGGAAGTCTGTGTTTGCAAAATAGGAGCAATTGAATGAATGAAAACAGCAAAAGGCAGCAATATTTGTGAATAGAGGGAGAAAACACAGGTTCTCTGACTCTCAGACAACTTATGTTAGACATTGGACTTCACACAATAAAACTTCCTTATCAGTGGTAAAAAAGTGACCATTCCTCAAAACCAGACTTCAGTTGCTATTTGTTCTGCAATATGAAAAAATAAAGGAATTGACTCCACATTTTTTCTTGTTGAAAAATAAAAGAGCTACTTTTTTATTTGATCAGCTAATTGCGAAGTTATTGCAGATGCTGTTGGAACTATTGTGCTGCTGTCCACTCATTTTCCAAGTGAATGCCTCACTACTTGAACAGTTGGTTATGTTTTGGTTAATGACCAAGGACAGACTCTAGTATAGATCAGACATTGTACTTCAGGTACCAAAATTCTTTTCTGACAGATTTAGGGTAAGATTTATGCAGTACCACAAGAAGTTTCAGTTTCAAAGAACTTGAGGTGTTCAATGAGAAACTGCCTAGTCAAAATATTTCTTAAAACAGTAAGAGAACTCAATTGGAATAAAAGTGATGGTAAGGTAAAAGTCTCAAAGACCTGCCCTCCTTTTCAGCTTTCATTCCATCACGTTTGCTAAACAGCTAAACCTCAGGGGCTTTCCTAGAATAAAGGTCATCCTACTGCAGAGTTTTTCTCTGATCAGAGCCACCAATTCTACAATGTCTCCAAAGCACGTGTTCTGCTGCTTACCTTTGGTGGCTGGGTGCAGGAAGAGGGGACTTCTTCCATCCCTCTAATGGGTGGATCTACCTTCTTCAATGGGGGAGACTAACCTATGAAAGAATTAGGATAGCTGACCTGACCACATTTGGTCCTTCTTCAGAACAATTCTTCTGTGGTAGTGCATTGCCCATGGAGTATTTTTCCTGTGACATTTCTATATCTTCTCAGGCTCGGAGGAATAAATAACCTCTGCCTCAGATACTGAGCTTGCAGGAGGGATCATGTTTATTTTATAGTGCAGATTCATTCTGTTGTGAGGAGGTTTTGTTCTGTGAGTCATCATGGAAGTCATTAAGCAGGTGTCAAACAGCGTGTCTGATACTCTGCTTAAGGAGAGGCAGATGAGCTACCCTCGCCCTAAGTAGGGAGGATATTGGCTCCTGCTGTTCTTGTCTTTTCTTTTACCTGGGTCTGACTGAACACCTCTTGCAGCAGTTGTTCCTCCCTGTGAGCTTCTAGGTGGGCATGAAGTATCAGTCATTAGCACTTGTTTGTTAGGGTAATAGTTGTTTTGTATTGTCGCCTTTTCAGTGATACTTTATGCAGAGCTACGGCAAAGGAGTGTTTTGTCTCGTTTCTATCAGAAATAAAAAGGAATTCTGGGAGGAAATAATTTTTTAGCTCCATGCCTGTGTCCATCTGTTCTAGTGTGCCTCACTGCTCTGGAGTAGGAAAGTTGTACCCAGTCCTGAGCTGTGGCCTAGTGGCTCTTCTGACATGTGAGGAACTACAAATACCTTAGCTGTATCTGTGCATCACTGTACTGATGCACAGTGGATGCCAAGCTGATTGTCTGTATACAAGACTGCATGCTTTCTGGATGCATCTGCTTTGGGTCACTGTTATTTAAAATTAACAGCGACCACCACTATACACACACATGCAAGACCTAGTATTAGCTCTGAAAATCAGAGGTTAACAGCACCTCAGGGTGGAGAATCAAAATCATGAGTCATCTGCAATATAGATCCAGGAATATCTATTCAGGCTAACTGTGGAATTTTTGATCCTTCAATTGGACATGTAGGACAGTATGGTTCAAAAAACCAAAACTGTGTATTCATATCAGGAAACAGGAGAGACATATAGTAGGACATTTTACCTAAGTTGAACTTTTTAGATGGACCACTTCAGAGATCTCTACACCCTGCTCCACTGTGCCCCTAAGAAATAGCTGCTGTCTTCAGTAATGTGTGCACCATTCAGTTCCTCAGAAGAAGATAAATTCAAAGTATTTTCTGGATCTCCTCTGGTGTCCATGTTAACTTTCCACTTTTCCCCCACCATTGTTCTCTGAAACCAATTTGTTACTAAAACAAACACTGCCTTAATGATTCTACTTTCAAAGAGTAGCTAGCATTTCCTGTTCCCCAAACAGAACAGGACAGGCTGAGAAACCAGATGGAGCTGGAGGATAAAATATGTATACTGTGGAACAAGAATCTGGCGTCCTTCTCTCTCCTACTAGAATCTTGCTATGTTTAGTTGTGCTAATGACATGGTTTAACCACCAAGAATGTCGCATTTCTATTTTGTGTGACAGTGTGGAGAAGAGAAAGAAAAAAAGTGGTTTTCTGTTGATTTACATATATTTTACACTTGCTGTGATAACCCTGGGTGCCTTGGATTCCAAGCGGTAAATACATGCTGTACAAAGGGCAGGAACAGCTTCCAAAGGTTTTCCAAATAGCTGCATGATAGAAACTCTGTCACTCATCAGAGAGACTGAATACTTTTTGGTTTATCTCCTTTTTTTTCCAGGTCACAGTTGAAAAAACTCTGCTTAAATGCTATCACTTCAACCAGGAACCCAGCTAAAGCTAAAGTGTATACTGATGTACAATAGAAACGCCTTCCTGAATAGCTACCTTTGTTTTCCTAGGCCAACACTGAATAGCTGTATGAGATACGGGGTTCTGAAGCCACTGTACCAGACTCTCCACTCACCTTATTTTAGTTCCACAGATTCTGATAAAATTTTCTGTGTTACAGACATATAAGAAAGAAGAAACCAGCTGACTGAAACAAAAGCCCCATAGCTAGCTTTACCTCCAGTAGCTTTTTTAATAGCAGTCTTACTAAGGATGTAAACTAGATGCACAGCTACCTAGGGACAAAGGATTTTCAAGTCATTAGAGCAAGGAAGATGGGGATGGATTCTATTTGCAGTTCCAGCCCTGCCAAGTTTTTAATGATTAATTGCAGACTTTATTAATTAGTAATACAGGCCTGTAAGCAGCTCAGATATTTTCATCTTTAGCCTTTCAACTGTAGTTTTCTATCTATGTGCATCCCCTTTACAAAAGCTTGAAGAGTGTTTTGCTGTAGGTAGTCACTGAGAAATAGAGCACGTAGCAATGAGTTTACACCTGTCTAGCCTAGGAATGCTTCCAAGGCAGATGTGTAGAAGCTAGTTGTTTTAACTTACATGATTTTGCTTTAAAAACACATTTCTGAACACCATGGTACTTGCCAGGCACTGCAACCTTTCCACCCTAAATGCTTTATCTCCTCCTAGAACCTGTGCACGTGGTACAGGACAATGAAAATACGGTCACAGGATCCTGGGCGGAGAAGAACACACACAGTTCTACTGGATGCAGATGATGTCCTTTTCATGTGTGGTTCAGCTGAGAGGGTTCCACCTGACACTTTGGAAATTGCATGGAATCATTTTACGTCCAGCATGCTTCTGAGATGGAGAGTGCTGATTGCTGGCAGTTCATCTGGAGAACAGAGCTGTGAAGCTTCACTCTGAGCGGGTGCTTTAAGAGTTCCCTTTGCGAATTCTGAAGGAAGGCCCTACTGAACTACCACCCACAAGCTGGAGATTTGGTGCCCAAGTCAGTTGTAGCTGCTTGAGCCAGTCCTCCCTCGGCCCGTTAATAAACTGTAGGTTAGTTCTCCTTGGTCACTAGGTGGCAGAATTGGCGTTATTAAACCATGCAGGATTTTTTTTTCAATGGTTACAAACTACTTCAGCTCTGTCCCTGTAAACGAATTGCCAAGTCCTGATAGACGGAGCTGTGTGAAAGGAACAAACAGGACTCCCTCTCAAGGATATGATCTGTCCTGCAGCTGATGGATTTCTTCTATTATGCTGGGTTCAAGACATGGGCAAATTTGACAGGTTGTCCTGTTAATGCCATCTTTTGGGCTTTGGTTTGATGGTCTTGTGTCAACAGAGGCTCAGCGCTGATTCCAGGGAACTTTTCTATTTGTTGAGCAATATTTGCACTTTTCATCAAGAGGAATCTGTCTCTGAGACACATCCTGTAGTGCTTTTGGCTAACACTACTGGAAATCTAAGCTCACACTACATCACATGGGATCATAGGGGATATATTTTTTGAGCTAAGCTAAAGGACTTGGAAAATTCAGGTGTGAAGAGCTTTTTTACTTTAACCTCTTTATGCTAAAGTGTTTTAGGTTGGTTTGAATCTTCAGGCCACACGATATAGGGAGAACATTTAAATAATGTTTTTTATTCCAAGCACCTTTCTGATAAATGACTAACATCCAGGAAACATTTATAACAGGAATGTGATTTTACAGAGAGATTTTAAACTTAGAAAATCTAGATAACACTGCAAAAAAGGTAAATATAATGATACATGAAGCAGCTCCAGATCAAATCAGCTTCTAGTTTGATTAATTAAATTTGAAGTTGTCGTATCTTCTGTGCTTGGCTGTAGCAAGGACTGGTCAAAAGGAGCAGCAAATGGGGAGAACAAGATCTCCCAGTCTGGAATAAGACTGCTGTTTCCTTTCCTGCTACATCTGGAAATAAGATGGCTGAAGGACAGGGTAAAGAACTGATCTGCACTAGGGCTATTATGCAGCATAAAGAAAAAAACACTCTTGCCACCTTCCTTAATCTGTTATTGGCATATTTTGCTGTCCTGTACTCTTTGGAGAGAGAGACTCTTCCATAATTCTTGCAATAGAGCAAGGGTTGGGGGGAGGGGTGTGGAAGGGAAGGAGTACAGCTTGCCCATTCATTTAAGTTTCTGGCTGTCCACAAGGAAGCATAGTTTTTCAGTATATAGATCAATGAAGAAAATCCTGTCTCCCCTTGTATTTCATTCCAAATAAGCAGCCATCAAGCCAGTAGCTGCATTTGAGGAAAGCTTGCTAGTACAAGAATTCCTTTCAAGTGTTCACAGAGGTTGAGTGAAATGTCAAGATTTTGAAGCAAAATCTTGGACCTTGAGAGGAATTCAGCTGCAATAAAAAGTTAACAGTATTAACTAGCTCCAGTTTTGCATTTCACAGGCTTCATAATCTTCTGAACCATGTTCCCAGATCTCAGTGTCTTCAGACTTGAAATACGATTCCAACTCTGTGCCTTGACCCCACTGAGAATTATTCTGCATGCACAATTCAATGCTTTTAACCTTCATCAGCTGTATTGCCCCTGGCTAAGAGTATTGAAGGCTCTGAAGGAAATTGTTTTGCTGTGGTGATTCAAGTAATTTTATGTTTTCTTCCTGCTTCCCTTGGGTCTTTGTACTCAAATGTGTTGTTACCATTCTTCTCTAGTGAGTTTTTTTCTCATTTTTCTTAACAAAAAGAAAGGGGTGTTATTATATGTGAAAGTGGAATCTTTGACATATATTGAGAAAAGTCAGAAGAAAAGCTCAACATCGTTTCTCCCTCAAATTCAAAACATGCATAGCAAAAGATGAAATCCAAACTGTAATCACATCAGACATCAGTTCTGCTTGCCTTCCACAGCCAGGAACCTGGGGCTTGCATTGTGTCCCAATAGTCAGATTTCTACATGTTCTGATCAAAGACCCAAAGGCAAAGCTTCTGTTTTAGTATTCCTGACCATCACTGCTGGTTATTGGTGGTAGGGAGCAAGGGAGTCATACAGAAAGAAAACCTGAGAGTAAGGAAAACCTCACAGCCTCATAGTAAGTTTGCATTTCTCTCCATCGAGACAGGCAAGAATCTTTGTGCTTCAAGTCATACAGTGATTGTGCCGGTAGTTAGGAATCAGGAATAGCATTTGAAACCCTATACATTAGAAATGGAAGCAAGGTTTATTTTTGACTCTGACATATATGGAAGACAAGTTGATGTATGCTGAAGACACGTTGCTTGGCTGAAATACTGGAGGATCCAGTTGTTCCATTTCTGCTGTCTGTGGGAATAAGTGCCTTTTATAAGTATTGCTGCTTAACATGAGAAAATATTTTAAGTCTCATTTCACTATTCAAATGCTATTATACTTTATTTTCAAGAGGATGGAAGGGTCTCTTACAACACTGTGGTGAATGTATTTGTACAATTTGCGAAAATATTACTTACCCTTATTCAGAATTTGCAGTGAGATGGCCATCTTGCCATTTGTACATTCAAAGACCTGATTTGCCACACAGCTGCAGTAGCTGTGTATCTAATTTAGGGTAAAAGAGTAAGCTCGCAGCCCTGGGATTATTCCTTTTTTTCAGTGTCCAGCCTTAGAAGTCAGACCTGTTCTGTGTTCAAAGACAGCAGCTTTCTTTATGCATACCCCAATTCTGCACTACAATGAAGACAGAAAGTATTTTTAGCATCCAGCATTTTGGATGTCAGCAGAAATGTTGTAAACTGCTATATTAAAAATAGTTTTGCAATGACAAAGTTTTATATCCCAATATTTGGTCTGTTCTTGAAAGGCAGGAGGTTTTCCAGTTTAGGATATAGTGATACAAGACTTGGTTTGTTTGATTGCCAGGTTTTTGAAGAAAATAGGATGCTTCAGAACTTTTGATGACTTTTCAGAGATGATTATTGCCAAAAGTCAGTGCCCACAGGTTTCTGGGTTTTTTTTTTTTTTTTTTTTTCTCTCCACAGGTAGTGATTTATCTAATATGTAATTAAACAACTTTAGGAGAAAGGCTTCCCACTATACCTTCTTGCAGGCCTGTCTGGCGTCTTAGTGGGAGAACTCAATCTCCTACTTGGTGGATGTGAGGATCTGGTCTAGCAAAGCACTTTACCCAGGTAGTTGATTTCAACCGTGTTCTTAAATGGTTGGCTGAATGATGGTGAATTTTAAGCACATGCGTAATGTTAACTGTCTGCCTGATGCATTGCTGACCTGGTGCTACGAGGACCAGCTATGAGGCCTCAGCTCTCAGCTGAGGCTCCTGGGCCCAGTGAATGTTTTTGAGTTGGAACATCCCGTCAAACAGAAAATCTCAGAATGCATAAGTAGAGCTGATACCACGCGGACAAATGGAATTAGCATTGCAATATCAGCGAAAGAGACAACTCAAGGCTGCATTCCCTAAGGAGGGAATTTTTCTGTGGAAGGACACTGGAAGGACACTATTGCAGATAGTGTCTTTGTCGGGACTCCTGCTTCCTGCTAGCTGACATTATTTTATCTGAAAATAACACTGCTTAACATGACAGGACTGGAAGATGTGCAGTTCACTAAGAGCAGATTTACTGCATTGTGAGCATCCAGTTGCCAGGCATATTAGTGTAGCTCTCACAGACAGAACTGATGTCCAGTCAGCAAAATAACGTTGCCTTTCCTCTCCTTCCTGTATTTTGCAATGTTTTTGCAGGTCAACACGTAGAAACCGTTTGCATGTGTTCAGTTAAGTGGAGCAGTGCTGGATGGGCAAGCTGGATGGGCAAGCATGCAGTTAGTGATGAAGAGAATCTTCTCCTCCCCTCCAAGCAGTCTCTTTATCTGCAGTGGTGGCATTGCTGAGTTACTGACCAAAGCATGTAAACAGATGACATTGTGCTAAAGAAAGGAGGCATGTCTACAAGCCATTATGGCAGAACAAGGCAGCACTCCATACCCCTGCACTGAATACACCAATATATGCAATTGGGTCTTTTAAACCAGTGACTGGCCTACCCTTTCACAAAGAGGGACCACAGCATTTTTCTTCTCCCTGCTCTATTCTATAAGACCATAACAAGAGACATACTTGCTCAGACCCTAGGTCTCTTTCTCTGATGTAAAATACAGTGTTTAGGGAGAAGTTTAAGAACAGAGAAAGGATACAGTAACATCTTTAAATACTTCTCCTGATTCTACTGAGAGGACTTGATTTGGCCACTGGGATTTTTCTCGTACAGATTCTTTAACTATTCGGCGTGTCTTGAGTTATTTCTGCATGCTGGGTAGAGCCAGCTTGCAGCTTTTGCCTCACACAAGCAGAGAGGAGCAAATGCAGAAGTTAGGCTAACAGTGTTCCAAGGAAAGCAAGGGGGCTGCTGCTGTTGTGACTCAAAACCTCCCTGAATTGGGATGTGGTCCCTGTGGGTACTGAGAAAGGATGTTCTGGAGTGAATACCTTTGTTTTGAATGCAAAAGTACTTCTGGGCCTAATGGGAGAAAAGGAAAACACCTAAAAACTTAAAATCACAAGGCAGATGAATTAGAACCAACATTTTAAGTGTCATGATACTTAAGTAGAGTTCATTTTTGAATATTTGGAATTGGAAATACTCAATATTTGTGAAGGCTTCCCATTATGTGATAAATACCGTAAAAACACCTACATAGAACATAATGGAGAAACAGTAACCTCTTTGCCTTCAACGTTGCAACCCACTTCCATTTGTAAGCTCTACCTTTTTGTCTTGAAGTATAACTTGGTGGGGAAGTTGTTATCTATGAAAGCAAATGTGAATATGTTCAAAAAGCCTGAAGAATATTCAAACAGTAAAAGCTGGGGAGATGTGAAAGAAAGGTCATATTCAAAAGGCAAATCAACCTTTCAGGGATAAGTTCAGTGAATTTTACCATTTATACAGCCATATGCTTGAATCATTTTAGGATACCAGATTACATACGATACATAAAAAATGTGCCAAACTGTTGAATAACACACTATGGCAGAGAAATGGGTTGTCAAGACTCTCCTTGTCTTTACTTTTGAAGTGGGGAGAGAGTCACTGTGGAAGTGAGCTAGCTCCACTGATGTCAGTAGGTAAGCGTGTAGAGAGCTTGCAGACTATTTCTAGGCCAAATTCTTGTGTTTCACAGTATACGTAGCATTTACCTCTTCAAGAAATGGCCAGAGGTATTGACGGCAGAGTGAAGAAGGGAAGAACCAAAGACACCTTGTCTTTACATTGTTTCCTTCTGCAGGGGCTGCTGTGGGCACGGTGTGCTCTTCTGAGAGTGTCTCTGCTGCTGTGCAGAGCAGGAGTGTGGGCTTGCGGTGGTCCTGTAGGCTGTGACCATAGGTCACTGAGACGGAGGCTTGGGGGAAACTCCTTTCCTCCCTCCTTTCACTTGCCAGCCAATTGTGCACGTCTTTCTGTATTCAGCTAATACAGCTTCTGTGTCAGTGACAGCATTTGTGGCAGCTCCCAGCTCGAAAAGTAATTTTGGAAAGATTCCAAGAGACGGAAAGGGTTCCCCATCTTTCTGGTTACCCGCTGGCTGCAAGCCTAAGAGTCTTGTCACTTCTCAGAACGCTACTTACAATCCATCAGCGTGTGACTGGCCTTTCTCTGCATCAAGGAACGTAGCTAGCAAAACACTGCATTTAGTTTCTGATTTGGGGAGTTTGCTTTGTGGATCAGGATGTAGAGATCATTTGCATAGAATGATCAAACTGAAATTGCGTAAGCTGACCCAATTATAACAGATTCCATTGTGTTTTCACTCAGTTTATTAGATGCAATTATTTCTGTCAGGCTGTGTCAGAGATTATTTCATCAGTGAAAGCTGAGGACTGGGTATATGATTCTTTTTTCAGGCGACACTCTGGCTTTTCACGTAATGCTATTCAGACTGGAGATGATGCGTTACCAGATTTTCTGTCTTGTGATAAATCTGATTTTAACCACTCAACGATCCACGAAGAAGACAATACTGCATAGTGGCTGTGAAGAAGATTGGGAATTCAGAAATGTGCTGCTCCTCTCTCCATTCCCAGGCATTACTTTTCCTGGATTTTGACTGTTAACTCTCCAGTAAAGGAAATGTTTTTATGTAATGCTTGGCACTGAGGGGCTCAAACAAGGTCTCCAGATGCAGCTGCAGCAAAAGGATACATATTTCATCAGATCTGACTTTGAGATTTTTTGCATACTTTAATCTCTTGTTTCCATGGTTTAAAGTTGACAGCTAAGGTTAAACTCAGTGGGTCAGGTTCGACTTTGTTATTATTACACCGATTTCAAAAAGTCATCAATCGATTTGACTTATTGAAGAGGTGACTCCATGGAGTTAGGAGAAACCTTCACATTTAACTGTTTTCTTACCAGTGACATATGTGGTATTTCAGTTCACGGTAAATGTCTTCTCTTTCTCTGAACAACTCTCCATGAGAGCTTTGCACAATATTTTGTACTGTTTGTTTAAGATGAAAACACATTGTTTCCCAGTGTTATTATTACTATTTATTATTATTAAATAAATCTGGTTTTATTTCCCTTGGGTTTGTAGCCACTTCTTTCCACGTGCACCCAAAACCATTTGTCCAGTGAGGACAAAGGTCTTATCAGGTCACCTCCCTGTCACTGAAATGCTACTTGCATAATATTCACCTGAGATTAAATCTGTGTCATTCCAGAATTATTTGCTCAGTACCAAATAATGTCTTTAGCTGTATAATTGTATCTCTAATCAAATCAAGGACTTCCCTAACAGATGTCTTGATATACAGTCTTTGTTGTTTGGTGGTAAACCAAGAAGCCAAAAAAAATACTAAGAAGCAGAAGCTATTTCACAACAGTCGACGGAGAGCTCCAGTGAGAGCAAAATAGCAATGTCTCAGTTAGATTGTTGTGATGGGTGTTCTGTGACCCACTCTTTATTTTTTTGGAAGATGGTATTTTTATAGCGAGGCTATTCTAGCTAGCTGTCAGCATATTGTAACAATGCAAAAGTGATCTGTTGCCCATAAGAGTTGACTGATGAGGATTCAGTGGGCTCATATACAATGAATACCTTGAAGTATTATGAGAAAGCCCTTTAAATTGTGGATGACTTCCACACTCATTAAGATGTTTTCAATATGTTTACTGACCTTTTGCAAAGTGTTTTGCAGTCCCTGGATGAACAAGATCCCCAAAGTGCCAACAGCGCTTTTTTTATTAGCGTGAGCATGAAAACAAATGAAGTAGAACCTTGAGTGCCGGATGACAGTGCCACCCAGGACCTTGATAGACCAGTATGTGAGCTCCACCCCTGTTGGCAGGCCTTTGTAATCTGAACAGCATAACTACTCCTCCTGCTTTGAAGCAGTGTGAAACTTCAAAGAACATCAAAGCTCTAGGGAGACCAATGCCAAGCATCATAGTATTTATTTTCCCCCATCTTGAATGAGTTCATGCATCAATACCATGACAATAATGCTAGACATGTCCCCTGCCCTGCTTAAGATTCATGATTCAAAGTTCTTGATGAAGAAAAGAATGTAACAAAGATCTGAACGTGACAGCCTACTTTTAACTTTACTGTCTCTGAGTGTTTTGGCTTATTGTTCTTTCCCTAGTCCACTTTGCTGGCATTTATGCCAAGACTGAGTGTTCACTTATTGAAACAGAAGCATACCCTGCTCGCTGCGCAGTGTCAAAACCAATGAGACAAGAAGTCTAGTAAAGCATTTATAACCTTGTACTGAAAAGTCTGACATGCAGTTGGCAGTGGAGAGCTGAAGGAGGAAACAAGTAGGAAGATGTAAAGAGCTAGTCATAACACTGCAAAGAACAAAGTGTAAACCATTCCCAGGGAGACAGTAGAGAGACATTGGCCTTGGCTTGGGATTGCAATGCTAAAACTAAAATCAGGCTTACTTTTGAGTGTATAATTCTGGCTTTTCATCTGCAACAGATAGGTAGAAAATTAATTACTCATGTCCCATGAAATCAAGGGATGGAGTATAAGCAACAGCTAAATTTGACTGGCCAACATCAGATGAGCAGACTAAAGAAAACAGGAGTTGCTTCAGAGCTGTTGAACAGCTCTGTGGATTCAGACAGCAGGAAGAGAAGTAGTACCACAAAAAAAAAAAAAAAAAGTTTGTTTTGGTTTCTTTTTTTTGCCTTGAGCCATGCATGGCTACTTTACTCTTCTTGGTCATAAACCTCTGCATAGATTAATTTGGCATAACACAGTTTAAGGCTTCCTGAGTCCTGCCCAGTGCCTTCATGAAAGTGAAGAAATAAGGCATATGAGCCTTCTGTAGAGTTTGCACTAGACAATGGGCATCTGGGAACAGAATGCAGCACTAAGATTTGTACAAGAGATGGATTAGAGCATCCATCTAGGCATTTCATTTACTAAAAGCATCCACCTTCAGTTGCTTTCCTAGTCTTTTACAAAGTGATGTATGCCTGTTATTGACCAATCACTCTATGGAGATACTTACCGGTTGGATATTTAGTAGGAGAGCAGCATTTCTTTCAGATGGCCAAAGGGGATGTGTCCATGTATGGGATGGCTGTTTCCACATTTCCCTTTTTAACCTATTTCTACTATTCTACCATAGTCTTTGGCTGTTCTAAGTATTGTTATTATGAATTCACTAGGAATATATACAAGGTGTATCCTTAATAACGGTGAATCTCGTTGTACCTTATGAAGCTCAAACATTTGTATGTAACAGCACCATACTGTAATCTCTTCTACAACCTGAAAATGCCAGTTATTATATCTTATCATTTATGCCCAGTCTTGGTGGTAGACATAAAATTCTACTTCAGAACTAACTTTGACGAGCAGTTGTAAGCTTCTGCTAGTGCCAAATATGCCCACTTGCCCACTGAGTCAACATGCTCTTGCAATATATAACTTTTTTGCAGTCTTCAGAGGTGCAATCCAGCCTTTGAAGTTGGCTTCTCTGAATCTCACTTTCTCTGCACTGCTTAATAGTAGCAAAGTTCAGAAAGAAAGCTTTCCAGCTATAGACTCAAATGGAAAACAGGCAAAGCAGAAGGTCATTTTCAAATGAACCAAGGAACATACATTTTATTAGCGGCACTTGTCAGTTTATCATGCAAATACATCTGCCACTGAAGGCCTCACAATTTGTCCAGTATTGTTTGGCAGTCCCAGTTCAGGCAGTGTGATGCTCAGCTGAGCTCTGCATCCTCCCTCCCATGGGCAAGTCTGTGGGATTTTGCCAGGCCTACTTGTCAGTAGTCAGTCCCATGCCACTGTGTGCGTAGTATGCGTCAGCGCTTTTCTCTCATCCCAACACATTAGAGATTAATGTGAATGTGAACTTGTTTTCCTCATGTCCAACAATTTGAGATTTCATTAAATATTCGGCTGGAGCAAATAATTGAGTACATGAACTACTCTGAAGTTTTGGAATAAAGAGTCTTTGAGAAGAACCCTCCCAGAGTAGGAACTAGTAGGAATGGGGCAAATCCAGACAAGCTACATGGCAAAAGAGTAAGCAGCTTTGGGCTTCAGTCTCTGTGTTTTGATTTGTAGCTGTAATTTTGACTTTGCTGTCTTTGCCTGTTTCACATTCCAGTCATTCTTCCAGGAAAGTTTAGATGCAGAATAAAGTGACACCAATAAGAATGCTATGTGTGATAAGTGCAGAATGAGTGATGAGATCTTTTTTGGCCATTAGAGAGGGAGATTACTTACTAGTCTATGTCACTGCGTCCGAGTTGTGTGACCTTCTGCTCTGATACTGTGAGCATGGCCTGAGAGCGGAGCGACTTATACCAGCTTCCCAGAAACATACAAGGGAATGAGACAGGATCAGCCAAGGCATGAAAGTGCTGTGAGTTATTTTATTTTATTTTTTAGTTTATTATTTATTATTTATTTATTATTTATTATTAGTTTATTTTAATGCTTATAAATGTCTGTGTTCCAAGAAAATTCTCAATTTCCAGAACCCATTCTACCTCCCAAGGAGTGTCATGGACACATACGTTGAAATATGAGAAATGCTAACATGCTGAGGTAACAAAAAGAAGCAGATGGCTTCTAGACTACTAGATTGAAGATTTTGTCAGCCATTTCTCAAGGAACTTCTGGTCTTGGCTGAGTGAAAGCCATTGGGAAGTGCCATTTTATGCTTTTGCAGGTGGGGTCCTCTAGCCTCTAGAATGAAGTTCACAGGCAGAATGGTGTTCTCTGTATGCTCTGCAGAGCCATTTCTACTGATTTCAATCACCTGCAGCATTGCTTCGGCTTTGGATCGAGGCTTTTTGGTTTTCTACAGCTGAGGTCAGAAGCTAACAGTGTCTGGGGAAAATTAAAATTCATTGAGAGTAAGCTGAGGGACACTTGTGAAGATGTGCAGAACGTGGAGGGTGCTGAGAATAAACAATCCAGACACTGAATTCACCTGACTGGAACAAGAGAGGACATCCTCTTGTAAAGTACTGGCAAACTCTCAGTCTGCAGCTCGTAACCCTGCTTCATGCTGAGGTTTCGGAAATCGAAGAGAGTAAATACCAAGCTTACTCTACTCTGTGGATGCATTTTTGAAGCAGAAGATGAAGTTACTAATTTCTGTTAAGGTATGTTGCTTTACCCATTTAAGTGAAATGGCAATTGAATACACTGAAGTCACTATTATAGGAAATGGGGTTTATGTGAAGATGTGTAATAATCTCAGAGCTGTTTGCCATTTACCAGAAGAATTGGGAGCATGGTTCTTTGCTGTCCCTCAGGTATCCCTTCAAATTCCCATTCATGCAGTTTTATCCCAGTTCATCTAGAGCTCCAGGGAACTCTTTAAGACATAGGCCTAAGTCAGACACCAGGTTTTTAAGAGAGGATCATTTTTTCCTGCCCCTACTTTAATTTTTGGTCTTTATAGGATCTCAGTAGTCCTCGTACATTACTAGGAGGAACTTCAGCAAAGTGTACACATTCAACTTTGTCTGTAACTGTCTCACATGTTAAATTTGAGGGGTTTTTTTAATTAGAATCCTAAAGATTTAGCATTTATGTCACAGTTTTTTTTCTTTCTTTCCACTGAACAGCTTATCTTGCATGTATCCATTTCCTGTTTTCTATGTCAGTTTCTATCTTAAAATTCAAACATTGCTGGATGCTTCCAGCAATACTATGCATGTATATCAGCAGCAAATCTTTCACCTGTAGAAATTGTCTTGGTTCCTTTGATCCCTATTCAGCAAGGCATTTATGCATGTGCTTCACTTTAGGCACGTAAGTGGTCTTTTTTTACTTCAGCTGGGTTATCCATGTACTTGAAACCAGATTTCAAGTTTGCTCAAACTCTAGTTTTCTGAATAGGAACCTCAGAATATAAAGCAGTGCAACATGGTCGGCTAAACACATCGCAGATGAGTCAGAAGGGATGTATGAGACTCTGGAGCCTTAAGACCTAGATTTAGGACTAGTCTACTCTTGTTCAAGCCCTATTTTTTTCATTAATTCCACAGCTTGCTTCTTTTTTTTTAATCTTTTTCTCTTCATAGACACTACTATGGTATCTGAGAGTTTCACCATTTTGTAAAGTGTGATCTGAAAAAGATTTCTTTCTCATTATGCCTGAGGACATGAGGGTCCCCAGAAGCTGCGTTTAGAGGAGTCGTGTGCTGTGTAGACATCTTGGTGTTTCAGAGAATGTCCCAGGTAACGGGAGCAGACCCCTGGAGCGTTCTGCAGCTGTTCTGCCTGTTCCCCATGCTGACTGTGGCACTGTCCCATGTGTTGCAGAAGCCTTCCTCAGTCAGAGAGAGGTCAGGTCTCTGATAATATGAAGATCAAAACTCTCATCTTATTTTGACCCGGAGCCAGGGAAAAGAGCAAAGCCCAGAGCTGCTCTGTTCTTAGCCATGTGTGTCGCATGAGCAGATGGCCTGCTGCATAGTAAACCAGCTGTGACTGTTTTAAGGGGCAGCTGTTCTGTACTTGGGCATAACAGTTGATGCTATTTAGCGTTCAAAAGTGCTATGTGAATGTAGCTCGGCCTGGCTCTGACTGGATGGGTGTTGCTTCTTTCCCCTCATCAGGAAATGGCCATTTCAGTAAGGAAACACGAAAAACAGTACATCTGTCAGCCTTTCAACAAAAGGGGGGAAGCACCTCATAGGAGCACCTTGCAATAGTTAGGAAGGGGTAGGATTCAGCTACGTCAGTACCAGCTTTACTGCGTGACTTTGGCAAATCACTTGCTTCTTGATATTTGATAGATAAACTGATAAATTGAGCACAGTGTCAGGCCACTGCTTCACTGGAACAACCAGACTGCACGGTGCTCGGATAATACAAAGCATATAGCCCCCTAAGAAGTAGATAGTGAATGGTGAATTTATACAAAGTGCTTCCTCCTGCAGGCTGCCTTAGTCTTCCCCAACATGAGCCATCTGCTCTTTCAAGTTAGTTGAACTTTGAGAGATCCAAGCGGTAGATTTATTTGCACAGGATGCAACATTGATGGGAGGAGGCTTTTGTCGGCATATTAACTTAACCAACGCTTTCATAACCTGCCACCGTAACTTCATATACTGTATGTCATGAACAGGATGAGGGGAGTTTGAGGAATTAGATCCTCAATATGGGAAGCGCCCTCATTCTTCACAAAATATCTACTGTGGTATTCTGGACTGCTTGTTTGTTAGCTAATTTATTTTTTTTTTATAGCTGTCTTAAAAAGATTCAGTGTTTCTAGTGCCTACTGTTAGTGAGAAGTTGCTGAGTGAGTTACTTGCTTCTGAAAGAAAGACAGCTGCTAGAATATGTAGATAGCTGCTGGTTAATCTTTGATGATGTGTTGTCTGCTGTGAGGGATTAAGTGAGGAATTTCCTCTAGGTCTTTACGGCATGCGCTACACAGCCAGTCTCCACACTACACAGTTGTGAAGGACTCATGTCCTCACCTGGTCCTTGGCTTAAACTAGGGAAATTTGCTACTTTAGCTTAGCTGAGTAGCAGCTAAATTGATTTACACAGCTATCCTCAGCAGAACTACTAGCCTGGTAGATCAACAGTCCCAGTCTTGTCTGTTGCAGTTTCCACTGTGTAGGTTTGGCTCCATGCAAAGAACTGTTAACAGCAGAGGGTAGGATGCACTATAAACTCACTCCCTAGCATGCATTAGGTCTTTTGTTTGTGCCTAAAGTTTTCCGAAATTGAAAACCTCACTGGGAATTCAGGTGAAGCCATCCTGTGACTGTGTGCTTTGGACGTCTGTGTCCTCACCCCAATGAGGTCCATCTTTGTGTAGTCCAGAAAAAGTAATAGTAACTACTTGAAATGAGGCGTGTCACAAAACAATATTTACTGGCTATTCCTAATTATTCCATGTATTTGTAATGTGGTTGTTCCTGCAGATCTAGATAAGTGTTTTGTTGTAATTGGTATTGTAGAGACTAATAATAAAGAAAGATTGCCATCTCAAAGATCCTACAGTGGACAGGCAAGAATTATTACTTCCCATTGCACAGGCAGAGAGAGATTTCGTGACTTCCCAAGATAACAGAGGAAACTGGTGTCAGAGTATGGAACTCAAACCTTTCAACACGTGGGAACACCCAAATCCTAGTCAGACCCTGAACTCAAAAAAGCCCTGAGCCTCAGCTTCTGATACTTAAAACAAGGACTGCAATAAGTAGGGCATCTGGGATAGCGTTTGCCTCTCCTGATCCCATGCTGTGACCTGACATTGTTGTGTGTCTCTTGGAGCCATAGACATTAAAATTCATCAACTCCAGAAAACAGAAAGTTAATGTGAAAAAAAAGAGGTTGCTTAATTTGTGTGTGTATTCATTACAGTCTACTGTAGAAACAGATATTGCAAGATAAGGTGGAAATATGTAGGTCATTCAAAATGTGTTCTTCCCTGGTATGGAGGAGGTTGGTTTTCTTTTTTCCTGCAGTTAGAAGATAGGGTAAAGACTGACACTGAGAGAGAGTGGAAGCGACAGGTGATGAAAGAGAAAGAGAATGAAACTGACTATTGTAACAAAGCCTTTGAATTAACAGCAGATGAAAAGAAACCTGAACTAATTCAAAGCTAAAATATATGGGTGATGTTTGTCTGTGGTAAGGCAAAAGATACAGTGCTAAGCAATTAAAGCTGAGCATCAATTCTGCAGGCTGGAACTACTCATTCATTTTGGAAAACAGTGTGATAATGAAAGACGCACAGAAAGTATCCCAGATCAAGGCCGCTGCATAAGCAGTTTGAGTTCTGTAATATTGCAAGCTTCATCTGTGACAAAATTAATTCACTTCTTTCCGCGAGTCCAGTCCACACCACTGACAATGCTTCTTGGAGAACTAGGCCCAAATTTGCCCTCGGCAATCAAAGGCTAACAAGTATTAGTACTAGCTAGGAAGTGAGCCAGAAAGAATCAGAGCAATGTAACTTCCTACACCTGTCTTAACAACATAATTGCAACCTATCTAGATATAATAAAAACACTGAACTTTTATTAAATCAGACTTGCCAACAGAGGGTCAAAACCCCAAACCTGAGCGTGTTTCTAATTTTCTGCCACTGTGCTGTTTCAGTTTTCAGCAGACTAATAGCTGCTCCAGTGGAGACACGTTGCAATGGTGTACTGCCTCCTGGTCCCAGGCTTGCTGGGTCTTCTGCTTATATCTTGTACTGTCCTTCACACCTGGGTGAACAGGGCATAAAATGCTTCCATTCCAGTTTCAGAGCATACCAAACATATTTGCCACCTCTTGAAGTGTTTGAGAATAATCAGGAAAAGTGGGAGGCAATGCGGAATAAAAATTTCCTAGCAGAATTTTTAATGGCAATTTTTTCTCAGTTCAGCAAAGTTGGAAATATTTAACCAATGTTACTGGGAGCAAGACGTGATTTGGGGGGGGTGGGGGGTATGGATGATTTAAAAACCTTTCATTTTATTTTTTGACATTTCAAATATTGTTTAACATGTCATGCTGCAGTGTGTAATATGTCAGACGACAGAGATTAAACAAAGCACTTAGACCTAGTCAGATTTAGGTAATTCCAGAAAGGATTTTTTTCAGATTTTTTTTTTTTACAGAAAATTTTGATATAGTCTACCAATACTGTTGCTATTTGGGAAGGTAAGAATTCTGAAATATCAGAATTTTCTGTGCATGGCCCTGCATTTCTGTATTTTGACTCTTCTTATGGTGTAGAATTTGGTATGCTGAGTCTTAGGTGAGGATACCACAAACACTACTAGACTAGTGCTAAAAAAACCCCAAACCTGTTCCACGAGCAGTTTGACTTGTGGGATATTGAAGATGCCCTCTCCTTCCCAGCCCCCAGTTCTGGTATTTTCCCTCCTATCTCTGCTTTCTGTTTCCTGCCTGACCCTCTCTTGTGCTGGCATAAATGTCTTCAATAGCTCAGAGATCTGCACTGAGTAAAAGTTAAGGGAAAAAAGGTATGAAAGTCATATATATATACACACACATATTTCAAGAGATCATTAACTGAATTAGAAACACCATGTGAAACACAGCCTGTCTTATTTTGCCTTGTTTTATAAATGAACTCAGATTTCTAGAGAGCATAAAATTTGATTTGAGGCCATCTAAGCTACAGCAATCATCTTGTGTAAAGCAGAAGGAAAACTAATATGAAGTAAAAGCTAATAACTGTATCAATATAGCATTTTGTGGCTGAAGTAATAATAGCTTTGCCATTACTCCTTGCTCTGTAGGACACTGCATTGGTCTTATAGGGCAAACAAAGTCGTAAAGCTATAATTTTGCATTTTTCATTTTTAATTTACCCTTTCCATGTTTTGGTGTTATGTAGTGTTTTGTGAGAACTGTTAAGTTACTACTGTTACTAGTTGCCCTAGCATCTTAGGGGCCACATGTGGCCAAAGTACCACTGTGGTCAGTCATACCGATAGAGGACAAAGCAAAAGTAACTGCCCTGAAGACCTCTATGGGTGTCTGCCAAAACTGAGACTACGTCTCCTTTATATAAACTTGAACCAATCCTTTGAAGTTACTGACGCTGTGCAGATTTATACCACTTGAGGATTTGCCTCCTGTTTTTGTAGGTACAGCAGGATGTTGTAGCCTCCAGAAATGTCTGAACACAGCCTGCTTTGCTAAGCTGCAGCTCCTCTGCAGCTTCAGCTGTCATCTGGAAGCTTGGTAGCAAACTCCTTTGCTGGGAGCTGCAGCTTCCCAACGTGCTGCTCTTCACACACTGAGATGAAGGAGTGAGATGGTCATTTTCACTCCCAAAGACAGAAATGTTTAACTTTTTCTTCTTATCACCCTGCAGGTACATCAGCATTGCACTGGTACAGCTTTCCAGCTGCTGTTCCTTGGGTTGTTGCTGCTCTCTCTCTCTCGGGCAAGTGGCATTGTTTGGCTATCGAAAGGTAAGTGGGCTGCCTGAATGGGTGTGGGTGGGAGGGTGGGAACTGCTGGTGCCTGGGATGTGCTGGTTCTGTTTCCTGCCTGCCAGGATAGACTCTTTTCAGACAGACACACTTGTATTTCAGGCTTTATTACCCGAATACTACCACCTTTATGCCCTTAGATGGTCAAGTCATCCGTGTGCGACAGCAACTCCTGCGATGATGCCAAGCCTCCCCCACCGGCCTTGGCATGTTGCAGGTCCTGTCCATATTGTACTTGTGGGCTGAACTTTAGGTTGCCTTCAAGCTCAGACTTAGTGAGCTTGATTTCCAGTGGCTACTTAGCCCTTCCGCAGGCTTTGGAGTCCAGCAAAGGAAGTCTCCCATGTGCTGCCCCAGCTCCCAGCTCTTCAGTCATGTGTCCTCTCTCGTGTTCATATAGAGCCAAGCCCCGTAGAGGGGCTGGTCTCTGGCAAGCTCTGCTCAAGAAGCCCAACACAGAAAGTTGCATGGTGAGAGCTGGGTGGGGAGAAATGGACAGATAGATCATACGGCTTGGGCAGGGGAAAGGAAATCTGTAATGTAGTTCTGTGTCAAAGGGGTGATTTGAAAGGCTGATGACCTTTTCTTCTTGGTGCCATTTTGAAACAAATCATCCTTTCAGAGTGGAGGAAGAATACCAGCTCTGAGTTAGGCCTGGGACCTTTTAACTTTTGCCTAATTGTGAAGGGAAATACAAAAGCAGTTTGTGGCTTTAGGTCAGTAGGTATTGTGACAAGGTTGGCTAGTCCCCCAAAACTCAATTTTAAAAAGTAAAATATTTTAAGAATACTACAAGCCTTGAATTAAGACCCATGCAGAAAATGCCTCCTCAAAGAAGGTTTTAATTATGTTTTTATCTACTTTTAGAGAAAGTATTTTTTTTGCAGATGGCAGATCTCATGTCATTGCAGCAGTAGGTGGACTACTATGCTGGAGGATGATGTGCTTTTTAGTTTAACTTTGCTAGTTTAGCAAGTTACTTAGCAAAAGCAGTTTAGAGAGATAATATTTGGCGATGACAGAAATTACTCCCTAATGGGAAGAGGGCTGTACTGTGTCAGCCTGCAAGCTCCATCCACCTAATTGCCTTGTAGGCAGTGGGGTGGGGGTCCCTGAAGCAGGTCAGATGGGGAATAGCTTATATAAACACAAAACCAGTGAAGAGAAGTAAAGCAGAATTTAGTAAAGAACAACCAACACTGCTCTATTGTACTCTGTCAGTAACATCTGAAGGTAAAAATTCTCTACTTTGGTTACCAGATGCCAGAAAAATAATATGAAAGGCCTGAATTATTGGTAAGTCTTGATAAATCAGTTGGCAACAGGAGGAGTAAAAGAAGCATCTTTTGGCGCCTGAAACTGTTATTTTTCAAATAATAAATTGTATGGAATCCTTGCTAGGCCTGAAAGCTGGTCAGGGGCACACTAGCATCACAAGCGAGAAATGGACAAGCTGAACAGGGGTATGCCAAGGCCGCATGGCTGTAGATTCTGAGTTATCTGGCACACACGGGTACATCCGGTAGAACAAAGTTCCCTTCTAATGCAGATAGTGCTATGCCATATCAGGCCCCTTCATGGAGCAATTTATATCTGTTTTAAATTTATATAAGCCTCAGTACTTTCTTTTAAGTCAGAGTTTGTACAGATAGAAGGCTGAACTGTGCTGCTCTGCGTTCTGTCCTATAGCTATAAACTGCTTCCGCCTGACCTGAATCTGCAAAGTAGACTGTGTGTTTATTCCATGACAATTCCTACACCAGCTGTGGAAGGGAGGGGGAAATTGGAATATTTGGTTTCACCTTTTCTGGAGATAAGGGACATGACCTTTTCTTATTTTGTGTTTAAGTGTGTGTGTTTATGCTTTCATAAAAATAACTATTCCATACAATTTAGCTTTCTATTTGGTGAAATGGAAATTCTATGTTCATGTGGGCTGAGGGAAGGAAGATGAACACCATGTTAACAGCAGGGCCATTAAGGAGGACGACAGCTAAAATGGTGTCACTTCTTTAACCTGACACAGGAGTCTTTGCTACCTCGCTTGGGCAACTTCTCTTGTTAATGGTCAGTGATGAAAATGCATGTTGAGGTCCATACACACAAGAGTTAACAGGATGTTGGCTCCTTTTTAAGAGCCTAATGCCTGATGGTTGTAGCTTTTACTTTGAAGTATTTGCAACTCTGTGCCAGTTTGTCAATGTACGGTCTTTTGGGAGATTTTGTTAGGCCCTTGTTGTCATGTTTCATGAATGTAAGCACCAAGCATCAGTTGTACTAAAAATGCCTTTTTATCTGTTCCTGCCTTTGTACAGTCAGTGGTGACTCCTGTTTATGACAACTGAGAGAAGAGCAGTGTGTTTAAAGCATATATATCTGTCATGACTTCAGGTAGCTTTAGCATGAACTTTGCTTTTCCCTTTTTATTCTTGGTATAAACAGATATATTTTTTGCTTCTCTCACTAGATAAGTTTCCCATGTATCTCAAGGCCCTATAACTGCTTTATATTTTTTTAGTGTTGGAGAGACCGAGTTTATAAGAGATGGCACAGTTTTGTCACTTATAGCAACATTCTAAGTGACATTTTCTCTAAGTAAGTGTTTTCTCTAAGCAAGCATTTTCTCTAAGCATTTTTATTTCCTTTCAATTCTGGCTTCCTCAGAAACCCCCAACATTTCACATCCTAAATCTAATCACAGTGGAAGAGGAATACTTGAGATAAAGCCAGTACTGTAAACATGGAATTAATTTATGATTTACTTTTATTGATTGTACAATAATTAAGCATTTGTTTGATTAGTTGTAAAATAATGGGAAAACAGTTGATAACGCTTTATCAAATGGTTTCAAATGATATCAAATGTTCCTAAAGGCTTTAAGATTTACACTATTATAAATGGTTAAAGCACAAGCCTAAAGTGAGTTAGAATTAAAGCTAATTAATTGTTTTGATCTAAAGATCTTTTTTAAAAAAATGATGACTGCTTCTTTTTTTATACACAGCTGAGGTTTTCTGAACCTGGACTCTGCTTGAAAGAGAATTATTTTAGGAAGTTTGAGCAGAAACAGTTTGGTGCAACGGATAGACTTTCTAGCTTTTATATTTATAAAGAAAGGAGTATTTTTTCATGAGTAGACTAAAGTGTCTCAACAGGAGACACTGGAAACCTGAAATCTGGAATGGAGATAATCCGCTGTCTCAATGGAAAAAATCCATCTTGGTTTAGCCAGATCATACAGGTTTGAATTGCGTGCCTTGACAATTGCTTGAATATGTGTGTATTAACTGAGACATCACTAGGAAATCTGTATCTCATTTGGTCTCCAGCAGATGGATTGGATATTAAACTGATGATGAAGAAGGGCTACAGCAGGAGCACTAGGGCAACAGTAAATGTAGTTCATCTTTGTCATTTGCTATGCAGAGAATTTGTGAATAGGTATTATAGGATTGAAGATTGTGTTGCAATTGCACGGCGTTGGCATGAGGCAGCAGAGCTAAGAGTTGGTATGCACCTTGGGACAACGGGAGTTTTAAGCTCCTCCCTTTGGCATCCTACTGTTCCACTAGTAAATCTGAGCAATTCCATATCAGCATTGTTTAGTCAACCTTGATGGTGCTATGCTGATTTACATCTGTGAAAAATCTACCTAACAGCCTCATTAAAAATCAATATGATATGAATCATGTTGTGTCATGCTTCTATTTAACTCTTATGCCTTATCTGCCCTGGCATGGGATATTGAATCATAGAATATCTCAAGCTGGAGGGGACCCATAAGGATCATTGAGTCCAACCCCCTCCTCCCTGCAGGACTACCTAAAACTAAACCATACGACTAAGAGCATCGTCCAGACACTCTTTGAAATTTGACGGGCTTGTTGACCGCTTCCCTCGGGAGCCTGTGCCAGTAACTGACCACCCTCTCAGTGAAGAACCTTTTCCTAATGTCCAGTGTGAACTTCCCTTGACTCAGCTTCATTCCATTTCCTGTTTGCACCTAGTTTGAGGGGCCAATCTAAATCCTTTTAATCTGTGACAGTCTTTACTTAGTTTGACTTAGAAATTAATCAAGCTCAGCCATGATTAAGCAAGACAGTCAAGCATGTATCTTAACTTGGAAGCACGTGAGTGATCCTGTTGAAGTGAGAGTTTAGAATGTAAGTAAGTACCTGCCTAGACAGGGGATGTAATTAAAGATCTAGAGCGATATCATGGAATGACTTTTGACTCGGTGACTGATGCCAGAATTGCATCAGATTGCAAGTTCAGCATGACACAGAATGTAAATATGGACTGCCATATCCCTAGAATAGCTCTTATTTTGAACCAGAACATGATCCTTCCACTCTTTCCTTCCATTCTGCAGACAAGTAAGAGCTGTTTAATGTCTCATTCAATCTCACTAAACAGTGGCAGAAGTAGATTGCCTGTGCTCCTTCTAGCATCGTACAAACTTTTTGTCAGAACTGTTTCACCTTGTAATGACTTTTCCCCCTTTGGCTTGTGCCAAAGAAGGAAAATTAATAATGATTATTTGTTCAAACAGCAGGAAATGTGGCAAAATGAGTTTGAGCTGTGTTATGAGGACAATGGATTTGCCACTTGATCTAAATGAATGCTGAATGTAAATAAAACTTAAGATTCAGAGTTCACCCTATTTTAGAGCAGCAGAGGCACATCATTAAAAAAATTTCTGACGTGTCAGTGAGCAATGAATTACCATGCAATGCAGCACTGTAAAGACATAACAAGCAACTCCCTGCTGGTGTATAATGTGCCAGCACATGGAAGATGATACATAGAATGAGACAAGGAATAGCTCCTTAGGGAATAAGACATTTCAGGCCTAATCCTGAGGTAGTGTAAGAGGCATATATCTCCACTGAATGAACTGGAGCTCAACTGATTTACAGCAGACTGGGTGCCAGCTTTTTCTCATTAGCGAACAGAGGTGATGTTCTCTCTATTACAACTTTTTCCTCTCCAGCTTTATCAAATTACTTCAGCTGCTATGTTAAGGTTTCTCCATTGCTAGCCATCTGCTACTGAGTCTCATCCTTCCACTTAGACTGGTGGTCTACCCTTTTGCTCCCCAGTCTTCTGTGCTGAAACTTGACAGGCCATTCTCTCTTTTAATTGGGAATGTATCTTGACAGTGCTTTCCAGCTGGTGGTCCTCAACAGCTTGTCAGGGGACTACAGGAAATCACTACCTGTTCGGAAGGCTTAAATTTGCCATACAGGGATCTGTACTTCCACTGGAAAAACAGGGAGTCTGCAAATTGGTAAAGATTTCATGTCAGAGTCGTAGCTGTTGACTTTTGCAACTTGAGTAAGATGACAGCAGTGCATGGTAGGAGGGCAGGAAACAAGCATAATTTGAAACAGGAGATGTCTAGATTGGTATAAGGAGAAACTGTACCACCATGAGGACAGCCAGGCAGTAGAGCAGGTTGCTCAGAGCGGTTGTGCCATCTCCATCCTTGGAGGTTTTCAGAATGTGATTGGACAAAGTACTGAGCACCCTGGTCTGATCTCAGGGCTGACCCACCTCTGAGCAGGACCAGAGACCTCCCATGGTCCCTTCCAACTTAGATTATCCCATTATTCTTGCATGGATTGCAGACGGGAACTTTTTAGGCTATTCAGAACTGTCTGTCGTGAATCCTGAGACCTTAATGGATCTTTTTAAGTTACAGGAATATTTGGTCAAGATCCAGGAACAAAACTATACCAGTAAATCAGAAAACAAAGAGAACATTTTACGGCTTGTGACTCCATGGTCATAATAACTGACCAGGCCATGCATGATGCCAATGAAAAAGACATAGTTAAGGAATTCTTTTTAGGCCTTTAACATTTTGGTGATATTTCTGCATGCAAAAGCACAGTTAAATATGCAGCTGTATACTTATATCTACATATATCTACATACGCATTATAGTAATATATTTTTTTACAAGAGTCACACTACTACAAGCTTTTCATGTGCTTGCTGTATTGGCTGCTCTAACTTCAACAGTAGATCAAGCCGAACCATTTGTTACTGTAATTGTATTGATGGTATATTGTCTAACTGCAGGAGGCACTGGAGTTGAATCTGAATTACTCTGTTAGTGCTTGCTGCCTCTTATTGTGCACAGATTTCATATTTGACCAAAGAAGATACGGAGGGTATTTCATGTAGATTGTATTTGAATAATGGCAATTAACACAAATAGAAATCACTGATTTAACATGGCCCAACATCCCCTGGAAGTTATGGTAATTAGCTGCAAGTAAGTGCTAACTTAATAGGTACAATTTTCAGTAGATGTTCTTTATTTAACAGGACCCCGCATTGCCTGTGCTTGCATGTACAGTTATTGCTTAGCTGCTGTGTTTACTACCAATGCATGTTTGCAAAATCGTAATTAAATGCAGAACATATGCTATTGTTGTGTATGTGGCCTCCCTGGGAAGGCGTTTATCAATGGGTGTTTTTGTCCCATGTTCCTGGGGTTATTCTAGTGCAATGGAAGACACCCAGATCAACAACTGTTTGCAAAATTGTGGCTCTGAGCAGTGCCAGCCCCCAAGGGAATTTTTGAACCTGCCTGTTTAGTCCATGACAAGTGAGTAGCGGCAGGCAGAAGGGTTACTAGAGTTCACCAAAGGCCCGCAGAAAGTATGGATTACTCAACTCTCACAGAGCGTTTGCTGCCAAATGAAGAGGAGAACATTGTAGGATAAATAGCTGTTATCTGCATTTAGAATATGCCTTCCAAGTCAGATGGAAGGTGTTCTGCCTTACAGGATTATCTGGCTGTTCATCCCGTCACATGAAACAGCCATCCTCTGGTTGTTATAAAACACGGGCTGTCAACATAGGGGCCACAAGGATGGTTTCATAAGGTCACAGGCACCATTTCTATGGCTCTACAGAATAACGCAGAGGTCTTACTCAAAACTTTTTTTTATTTAGATTCACACATTATTTAGGTTCACTGATACAAAGGTTGTTCTAAAGAAATTAAAGGCTTCTGGTTGTAACCAAATTCAGTTTGCAAGGCTGCACACAGAATTTCTGTTGCTCTCTAGTCTGAAACTTTCTTTTTCGTTTGTGGTAAGAATAACCACAGAGATTGAGATTCTGACATGGTTTCTCTGCTATTCTTGAGCCTATCCTAATACAAGCAATGTATGATGGGTGTTCCTGGGGATAAACAACACTAAATCCAATGTGATGCAAAGTAACAGTTTACCAAAGTTGATGTCAAATATTTGACTTTTGGCTCAGATGTTCAGTTAGTGTACACTTGGATAGCTTCTTCGGTCTTTCATGGTTTCATTACTGATTTTTGTGGGGGTGGATCTGGAAGAGAAGATAATGAAGAAACTATGGCATCCACAAGAGCATCAACATGACTCACCCACCAGTCTTTATCGGTAGTTATTACACGTTTGTTGCTTTACAACATACCTTCCTTGGCGTTTACTTTCATTCTCCATGTCACCCGGTGCTATACCTGCTTTGCTAATTTTTTGTAAGTCTTTCTTTGGGAAGAGCTCAGGAGAAAGTAAGAATTTAGAAGTTGTCTGAATTTAACTTCTCAGTTGATACAAATCCCACAGGCGAGGTTTTCGGATAATTCATTGCAGCATGACTTTCTTCAGTGAACTTTTCTTACTGACTTAGTGTGAGGCAGGAATGGCACAAAACTTCTTTGCTCCTTTTCTGTAATTTACCACCTCAGTAACCAGAGCTCAGCAGATTTCACTGCTTCCTGTTTTGCCCGGCCACCACATGTCCTTTCACAGGCCACACCATGCAACCCAGCAAACTCTGTTGCTTTCCATCAAGCAAAGAATACTTCTTATCCTTCCACTTCCCCTTCCTAATGCCTTCCACATGTAACCCCCTGCCACAACACTGGTACAATTCTTGCTTGCTACGTGGTACTGTTACAGCTAAAGAAAGCCTAATTACTCCCTATTACTCCAGCATAATGTTTGTACCACTCTGTTGACCTTTAAGGGCAGATTAACTCAAGAGTGATCTGGGACAGTTTCCCCAGCCATTGTTATATATTCTGATTTGCTTTCTGGTTTGACCCTACTTTGAGCAGAAGGTTGGACTCAAGAGCTCCTGAATTATTCTGTTATTCTGTGATTAAGTGACGCTGACTGAAAGATGTCATCACACTTCAACAGATAATCTTCCTTTTGTGCTCATTCTATAGTGGAATACAATCACTAATGTAAGTAAAAGAAGAGAGATATGGCAAGCATGGAATTCAGGTTGCATGTTGTGATGTGGGTTGTTTTGATGTGGCGTATTCTGTATTTTCAATACTATTATGTCTACTGAGGAAAAACATTTCTTGGTGAAGTATTTAGTGCTTCCTGACAGTTCCAATTCTGGTAGCACTTGAGATTAGCAGGTTGACAGGCTCTTATTGCCTTTGAAGCTTTGCATTTGCCTAGGGAGAATATGTCTTTTTTCCCCACCCTTTGCTGATGGTGTAATCACAGGGGGCTGAAGTGTATTTTATCTCATGACACAGCTAGTTCTTATTTTTAGCCACTAAATCATTTCTTTGGAGCTATATTCCCCCTTAATTATAGGCATTAATGACACAGCTAGCATTTTTTAAAAGACAGAGTAAGATCTGGAGACTAATTAAGGGTGCTGGTGAGGCTTTTACATGAATTCACTGATGTCCTCTACACGTGCCTATAATGCCTTGACTCATGTTGCTTACATTAGACATGGAAACTTAGGACCAATTTTACGCAAATTATTAACTATAAAATCAAGAAAAAGTTTCTTCAAAGCTATACTGCTTTTGATTATACTTATTTAAGATTAAAGTAATACAATGACCAAATCAGACTCACGTCAGCAGGTTAACACCAGCACTGGCTTGGAATAAAAATTCTCTCCACCATTAAGCTATTCTGTGAACACAGCGTATCAATCTGTATAAATGCCAGGAAGGAATTCAAGGAAGAGTCCAGTGACTCTAAAATCTTGACCACAGTATTTTACCAAAGACAGATAATTCAGAGGGTCAAATAAGGAAACCAAAATAAAATTTGTGTCTGAACTGAGGCATTAGAGTGGGTGCAAAGCCTCCTTGTAAGCTACCTGGTCTCATACACACTAGTTCTCTCTGTAATTCAGGCAATCACTGATGCTCTGGCAAAATGAAGTTTGGCAGCTCTTGGCTGGCAGTTTATAGCTGAATGTTTTTTACTTTTTTAGGTTGCTCAAACAGAGAATAGAGAAGATGCTTTATTGAGTACCTGTATGAGGCTGTTTAGGACTCTAGAGCTTCTTCTCCTTGCAGACTTTTTATTCTGCTTAGATGTACATAGGACAAACTATATTTTTATACTTATTCTACCTCCACTGAGAAGTTAAAAACCTAAAGAGGTTGTGGAGGAGATCATGCTCAATATCCTCCATGGCAGCACTTTGGCCCAGATATCATGACGCATTTTCAGTTTGGCAATGTCAGCTTCACCACGTAGAATAAAGCCTCCACTCCCTGTTCAGTCTGAATCTAAAAAGTACAAAAGTCAGCATTCTGAGAAAACTCTCTCCTTCTCCTCCAGCTTCCTCGTGACTGCATCTTGCCTGACATGTTACTGCCTTGTGGAAAGCTCATCCACAAACTGGCAAAAGTGAGCAACTAGAAAGATCCAGCTGCTTGGCACTCAATTTTCGAAATGCAAAAGCAGTGTCAAAATCTTACAGGCAGATAGCACAATTCTCTTAAAGAAGAGGCTCTGCTCTTGAGGGAATCAGGACTATTGCTCAATATTAGTTCTTGTTGCAAGCTCCCTTTTGGCTTTCTTCAGGTGTAACAAGAGGCAAGCAGATTTGTTTGCTAATGCTGCAGATTCCTGTTTCTGAGGTGGTAAGTCTGAGGGTCTGGAAATGCCAGCCACTCAAGCCCTTACCCTTGATCTTCACTGCCTCTGCTTTGCATACCTGTTCCATAACCTTTACTGATGCTCCAGACTGTTGGTGCAGCAGGCTGGCCCATCACAAGCTATTTTCAACTCGGCAGAGTCAGCATCTGCACACCACCAAATGAATCCACACCCTCCTCTCCTTTGTCACTGTGGATATGTAAGTAAGTACTAAATAAGTCTGCTTTTTGAGAGAGCAGTGTGAACATCCTATGGGCAGATGGCACTATTGTCCTTGCCAACAAGACTATTCTATAAACTTCATATTTAGGGACTGAGACCACAAGTCAATCAGCTCATGTTTAGAGTTTCATCCCAGTAGAAATAAGCAGATGGATAGTCAGTGCTTTAGTATTAGCTGGGATTTCTTAGGAAATCAGACTTAAAATATTGAAAGTTTATTTAAGGCCTGCATTATCCTGCACATTTTTTTTCTCTCATACCATGCTGCAGAGCTGTAGGATGGCAAAAACATCACAGAAAAAGAAGGATTAAAATATTCAGCATGTGTTGACTCACAAATCACAACTACTTTTTCTCATTAATTTTCTCATAATAATCAGAAAAACAGGTTGTACCATTTATCCACAGCACTTTAGACAGGGATTGAGGTCAGGGGGAAACACTTGCCTCAAAGGGATAATATCCTCCAGAAAGAGTATGAGCTGGTGGTACAGTCGCTTTACTGGCATTGGGTCACATCTATGGACCATTGTAAAGATGCAGACAAGTAGGGTTCCTCTTTTCTGCCTGCCTCAGATGATCTGCACGGAGACACGGGATGCAATGACAGGGAAAGGCCCATCCAAAGGCTTCTCTTGCAGACTGTGCAGAGAAATACGACTATCTTGGACAACTCTGCCATGGTAGTCTATGGGGCTTGTGTTTCCTTTCAGACACAGAAAGTTTGAAAAATATTTGCTTAATTTGTGTTTATCTGTATTTATATATTTTCAATATTGTGTTGGGAAGCGATTTGTTTTAAAAATCTATCTTACTAAACATTGGCTCATCAGGCTGAGAATTCAGAGATGGGGTTTCTGTATTTCTCTCCAGTTTGTGATTCAAATAGGGAAAAGCAAATCAAAACTAGAACAGACACCTCCTGAGTACCGTTGCTAAATGTAAAATGAAATTCAGATCATAATAACATGGAGAGTGAAAGATATTGTCAGGTTTTGCATTTGTAAGGTATTAAAGTGCTAACAAATCAGAAAATCCCTAGCAAAGACTGCGTGTTGACTACCTGGATGGAGAAACTACCCTCTAGATCAGGACAGATCTAGATCTTTTTGAAAACTTCTGGAAGTAATTGACAGCCAGTACAGTTCTGGCAGCAACCTAAAGGTCAGTGGTACCCTGAGAAATTCTGTTAGATGGGGATGGGAATGGGAATGAGAGTGGGAATAGGAAGGCTGGATATTAGTGTCTGTTAACTATCTCCTGAAATGTTCATCAGAGATTCTGGAGTCATGTTAATGTTGTCCAGATAACATTTTATCTTAGCCCTTTCATTTCCAAGACTCCATGCAAGGGGCACAGCACAGCCCTTGTTATGTTCATGTAAATCTCAAACACTTAAAAAATGCTCGGGAAACAAAAGATTGAAAAGTGCTGAAATCCAGGGCACTCCAGTGACTTTTGCTCCTGAGATGTTTAGGTCTTTTTATTCTTGTGAGTAGAAAGGTGAACAAGGATGGGTTAACTGCTTGTGCCTGTATACATTGAATTGAGGTGTTTTTTTGAACAGACATAAAAATATGAACATATGATGCTGCCCCCTTTGGATCCTATTTCTTGAATCATTAGAACTAGTTTCAGAAGTAGCAGAATTCATAAACCCTGGTGTGTTTGGATGTGTGACTTGTAGTCTTATAGTTGCTTGATAAGTTGTATCAAAGCCTCTTTGTCAACACACTCCTTATTAGACACCAGTAAACTGACTGCAGAGTGAGTTTTTCTGGTCAGTTAAGTTTGGCTCTGACCAGAGCTTTCCAGTGGTTGGGGAACAGGTAGCACCTCTGTCCCATGTGCAGCCTTTGCTGTTTATCAGTGTTTAGTGCAGCCTTTCCCTTAACGAGCATGCTGATACAGTCACTCTGCCACCCATCCACCTATTTTCCTAAAATGTGAAGGAATGCTGTATCTTTGTGATTGCTGTCTCTCTCAAATTTGACTGTAATTGGACTATGGGTTCAGAAGTTATTAATAAAAACACACACATCTGTAGCACATGACTGGTGAAACTCGTTTTCCCACAGGACATGACCAGGATACATGGACTAACAGATGAGCAAACAGGGTTTTCTACTCTGAAGTGGCATGCTTTCCATTTGGGCACGCTTCCAACTTCAGCCCAGGACTTCATTGTCCTCCCAGGGCTCCACATCCATGCCTTGACCTGCCCTGGTAAACTGCCCAAAAACCCTGGACCCAAGTGCTGTCAGAACTCACTCATCCTTTGGTCACAACTCTGCTGCTGCTTCTAGAAGGAAAATTCTTGGGAGTCCTTGGTGTCTGTGGGTATATAAGATATCTCCAAACAGAATAGGCACACCACTCGGTCTGCAGGCAGCCTCCTCACCCAAGTTGACATTATACCCATGCAGCAGATATGCTGTCAAAGGTATCGGGCAAGAATGTAAGGAAAGGGAAGGGCATTTTGTACACATTTGGTTGTAATAGACTCCAGGTAATTTTTAAGGGGACATTATCTCTTTAGCCCACATATGAATGAATATTTACACCCTCAAAATGTGGTTATATCCTTCATTAATTTCCTCGTTCAGGTGCAATAGGTGATGCAGCTGGGAGAAGGCATATGTTGAGAGAAGATCTAGTGGCCTCTTTTACAGGCAGATGCCAGGAACTTCTCATGAATGTTTATACAACTCACCATTCCTGTCTCCTGCTCCTCGTAAACATGGATAATAATAGGTGTAGTGCATATCTCATTTGGATTCCTATGGAGAGCAATTAAAATGTTGAAGATGTAAATGTTTAACATTGTTTATAGTCCAGCTGGAAACAGGAGATGCCAGAAATTACATAAGCTCTCTAGGTATGAATAAGCTCCATGTAAGCATCTGCTTCTCTTCTTGGTTAATTGTCTGGCAGTACCTTGCATAATAAGGCTCTCATTCTGAATGGGAATCAATGGGGGCTGCCTGATTATAAATTACTTTAAAAGATAATCTGAACTGTTAGCATTTGTAGTGTATCCATGGGCAGGGCTGCAGTTCACCCTCTCCTTGGCACTGTCCTCATAGTATGGAAACAGAGAGAAGGATTCTTTCTCTGGACATTACATTTATTATTTCCTTATTGTATCCTCTAAGGAAAAATAAAAATAATCCAGATAAAGTACACATTTTCTGTCAAGGGAGAACATCAAAAGGCAGCAGCAATTTTGCTGCAGTCCTCAAAACAAGGGAAAAGATATGCTGATGTTTGTCTGCTGATGGAGCATTGTCATAGGTAGAGGCATTATAAAGAAATGTGATACAAAAAACTGCAGGAATTGGTGAGCGTTTGCCAGGACTGGATGACATTTGCCTGGGAGTTCCTAAGGAACCAAGGAATAACATAGCTGTGCTGGTGGCAAAAATTATGCTCTTTATCATTCGGAACAGCTGCTTGGCTGTAGAGTCTCTCCCATCATGCTACTCTTTGAGAAAAACTGTTAGAAGGAAATATTCTGAAGCAAATCATTAGAGATGGAATTACGTAGCATTGTGATGTGAACAGTATAATAGGGGTTGAAATAGTCTTGTCTTTATAAATCGCGCTTCTGAAGTAACTTTCTTAGGAAGACTAGCGGAGCAGATTCTTGGCTGCTAGGTTCCCAACCAACATAGAACAGCAGAGCCCCCTGACTTCAGTGGTGTAACGCCAAGCTCCATAAGCTGAAGGGGGAATGAAACAAACCTTTCATGATAAAGAACTGAAGTTTTCTAAACAGCTTTTTTGAAGTACCTTGTTAGAAGCTATTAAGAAAGGCTGAAATCCACGGGCTGAGAAAGCTTTGAGAAGGATTAAAAATCGGTTACTAGTTAGAAAATAAAAGTCCCTTTCTCATTAAAGCAGCAAAACCTGCTGAGAACACAGTATTACTTTAGATAACTAAGACTAGGGGAGAGTAGGAGAGTTCTAGAAAGGCTAGGTAACAATATGTTATAGTATTACTTCCCTTTCCCATCTTTCCCCTTCCTGCTGCTGACTGCACGCTCCTGCAGTTTCCCCTTGTGCCAGCACAGGCAGCCGCATTAGCTTTTATGAACTGACTTGGCTCATTACAAAAAGAGAAAACTAGTCCAGCAGCAAACCCCAAATATAAATGGAGTGGACAAGCTCTGACTAAAGCTAGAAGGAAAGTGACCACAAGCAGCAGTAAAGGGAACCTATACGTTACCTCTGGCTGCAAGCAGAAAGGATGGTTCTCAGAAGAAATCTGAGGACATCATCTTAGGTTGGTGCAAGGTGAGAGCAGAGTTATATGGAGCATTTTCTTCAAGAGTCATATCTGCAGATGTAAATTATTCCACAAGCTACGTGGCTGAGGTCTGCCAACTTGTAACACATAGGTTAAGCTGTGGATGAACACCAGGGGTGGAATCCTGTCTTCACTGCCAATGGGCCTCCTCCCCTCTCCTTTGCTTTGAAAGAGCCGGGATTTCCCTGGTTCGTATGTTCGAACTGCTTCAGAACTGCAGTTTATTAGGTGCTTATGGCTTGCAGTACTGGCAATAATCAGAATACAACTGCAGCTATCAACCCCAGCCAGGCGGTAGCCCTATGTCACCATGGTAAGCAGGAACCATCACAGGTACACAGCTCTAACCACATGACTCCCAGATCTCATGCCCAGCTCGGGTAGGTCACACTTTTATTTTAAACAAAGCTTTTATAACAAACATATCCTGCAAGTCTGCACAGAGCCCTTGACACTGATTTTTTAATACAAATTATTGAATGGCAGATGGATGTTTACGTTCAGAGCAACGCTGGCCCAGACCTGCTCGTTAATCAGCAGGCCGGCAAGAAACAAATATTGCTGCTGGTGGTTTTATTTGCGGGAAGGGAATTTTGCAAGCACTGACACAGTAACAGACAGTGCTAAGTCATCCTCCACAGCCAACACTGATAAAACCAGCAAGTGGCACAGGATGAAAGCTCCAGCCATTCCTAGGCACTGAAAGATTAGCCCAGTAGACAACAGGGAAGCAGAACATCTTCCTCTGTATTGCCAGCTTTTATTGTGGCTCATGCCCTGAGTCATCCTGTTTAGAACAAAATAATTGACAGACAAAAGAGATACCTTCTTGCTGGTGTTGTTCTACCCTTTCAGTATCCCAAGCCCTTTCATTATAATGAGTATGTTGTTTAAAATCTCAGTTCTCTTAGTTTAATTAAGTACTTTCTGACAGTAGGAAGCAAACTCATTGGGGTATATTTCACCGCACACAGAATTTTTTGTATTTTCCTGGCAAATTAGGAGTTGACAACATTACTAAAGCTGATCAAAATAAAATGGACTTAATGACTGACTAGAAATTATTTGAGTTAAAAAAAAAAACCACAGTGATAGCTTGTTTCTTTTCTCTTTCTTAGCTTTACGATTCTGTGTTCCTCATGCATAGAGAATAATGAGCAAAACTCTAGTGTCCAGGACCTGAAGCTGAAAAAATTAACAAAAGTAGTCTGACTTCCAGCTGCTAAGTATGTACATTTTCCAAGGAAGGTAATGACAGCTACATGTGATCAGCAAGCTCTGGAAATCTGTTCTACATTCAAAGTTTTAAAGGACTTTATATTTATATTGTATTTATGTCCTTAAACACACAAATCAAATACGTTCATGCAACCTTCAGTGTCTTTGAACACAGTATTCGGGTCAGTAGCATCTAAACTTAATGGTGCATCTGGCTGAAGTCCTTCCCCCTTCCTGCTCCTCCCCTCCAATAAAACATTGTCCAAACTGCTGAGCTAGGAACATAAGCAATTTGTGTGAAAACGTCTGCTGTTTGAAATGTCTTACACCTAAAAATTATGACAATAATAAAAAAAAAGAACCAGGCACCTAAAGCCTTTTAAAGGTTTTAAAAATTTGATCCGTCATCTCATGTAATAGGCTATGTACAAGAAAGAGAGAGAAGGCATGGCAGCTGCATTTGCTCACCCTTTGTTTCCAGCATTATGTAAATTCAGTGTGAATAGTATCAGCCACATCCTGGATTAAACAGGAGTCTTGTGTACAGGAGATTGGACTAATCTTTTTTTCCAACATTTGCATAGCCCAAGGACAGGTGAGTATCCCTGCAATCGTAGGAAGTGTATCCCATCAAAAGACAGATTGCTGAAGGTATGAATTACTGAGCTTTTAAGTATTTGTTCCCTGCTTTAATTGTTTTAGCTTTTGGGGTTTTTTTTTAAAAGAGTTTAGCCCTTGCAGAGTATTGCCTATAGAGGCTTCATTGTAAATACATGGATTCAACACCAGGGATGACTGAAACAGCACCCACTTCAAAGTGTAGTCATAATTTGAGTCTTCCCAATTTAGTTGAAGAGATGACAGCCATCTTCTGTCGGGACAGGGCAGGGGGAGCGGAAATGTTCACAGCAAAAGGCTGTAGGTGAAGGTCCGTAGCTGCCAACACCCCTTATGACAATACTCTCTCAATAATATTCATATGTTACTCATAACATAGATCACAAAGGCGGATCATTGTGTTGGTGAGTTGTTTTGAAAACAAGAACAACCAGCTAGAGCCCAGTTTTGGAACATTTTCAGCAAAATCGGTGATGACTTTATTTGTAAACATGTGTCTAGCACCAGGTCCACATTTGCCTGGGGTTATCATAGTGTTAGCCATTCTCCATATGAATATTTGTGTGTTCTTACGTCACACGTGATGGTCATGCTGCATCACCACTGAGTACCGATGTCAATTTGTTTAAATTTCATTAGATGAATTAATGGAAGTCCATCATGGGCTAATAAACACAAAGGTGAGGATACAGTTTCTCCCTAAGCCTCAAACCACTGAAAGATGACAGTATATCAGCAAAAGTATATGACTGAAAGTATATGACTCTCCTATTCTTGGGGTTTTTTTTCCCCAAATGCTTGTCTTTGGCTACTGTCTGAGACAAGATACGGGATCAATGGACATTTGGTCTGATATATCTCATGTTTTAGCCGTACCTAGAAGTTAGTATATGACAGAGTCAGATAGTTGTTGACATCTCACATATCTTGTAGTGGTGCAGTTTTCATTATGGCTTCTTTAGACAACATCTTTGAACGCATTGTGCTCTTTTGGCACCTTTCTTGTTCTCCCGCCCTTTACAAAAAAGTTGCAGAGATGGAAGACCTAGACCACTTCCTCTTTGTAGCTCAGGAACTATTCTAGGCAAAAGAAAATAATGTTCTGTTTATCAGGTTATTTATCAGATTGTTTTAATATCTAGCATTTTTTACTGATTGTCCTTTGAAAGAGACAGAAGTTCAGGCTTCTCTTTCAGCATCTATCTCATGGTGTTACACTGTGTTGGGGATATTTGTGGCCAAGTAACACTCTGAACTGGAGCCCGCATATATTACTGGCAAAAGTAATTACAATCACCAAGTAGAAAATTCCAAATCTCGGTTGAGTTCAAGGATATGTTTTGGCTAGAAAAACAACGGGAAATGTTGTAACTTGTACATTGCATTTCAGCATTACTTTGATAACTTATCAACATGTCTTTTGATTTGCATTGAACCACAATGATTGTTTCCCCAGCTTTTGGTGTGATCGTCAAATAAAAAGTTCACTATTCGTTTTCCCTGACTTAGGAGAGACACATTCAATTCCTACCTCTGCCAGTACTTTTCAGTGTGACCTTGAACACTTCCTTCCACATTCAAGCCTCTTTTTATGAAATGAAGACAATGTTTACAGTCTATTTTGTAAAATGCTTTGAGATACATGGATGAAGAACACTATATCTAGATTATATGTTGTCATCAAAGGGAAAATAGGATTCATGTGACTGGTAATCACAGTTTTCACTCTTTTTTCCTGTAGGTATTTCCAACTGTTCTGATGGAGAAGGCCTTAGAGCCTATGAATCAAATATAAGTGAAAATCTCAGGAACCAAAAATACTGCTAAAGTGCATACTAATAGCTACAGTGTTGCTGGGTGTATCTCTGCTGGTATTGTTAATCAGTACTTCATTAATAATCCTTTAAAAAAGTAAAAATAAATCACAGAGAGATTGCAATTTGATGCAAATTGGTTTGATCTAGAGAGAATAATATGTTCTTCTTTTCCAGGGAACCACATCCCATCCTCCCACTTTGCAAAAAAGTTATCAGAGACCTGATAAAGAACCTGTATACAGCCCAGACCTTTCACCTTCATGTAAATATGTTTTTTTTAACACTGTTTATAATGACTAAACTCCACTCCAACGCCAGCTTATTCTCCTTGATGCTACAGCTGTAGTCCACAAATCCCCAAAGAAGACCTGGTTCCTCCTGTAGGAACTGAAGTAGATTGGTAGGAATTATTCATGTGGTGTATGCTGTCAGTAATAGAGACCTGGGCGGGTTTCAAACTCTGACGTGATGCCAATGAGGATTTTCTGGTTTGTTTGTTTGTTTTTTTTTTTTTTTCTGTTTTATAGTTATTATTTTTTTAAACTTAAAGAGACCCTGCCATCCCTGAGTTTCAGATCACTGGAGGCAGAGAGGTTATGCCAGGGAAATAACGCTATATGCTTGCCCTCTCTTTATATTCTTCCTTAGATGTCTGCTACTGCCATCTGATCACTGAGGGAGACAGAGCTCTGATCTGACCAGTGCAACCATCCTTATGTTCTTCTGTTAACACACAGACTTGGAGACCTTCAAAGTTCTGATCTGAAAATTATGGCACAATGGCAAATCACCAGGCACATTTTACTTACTTGTCACCGGAATAAACCATCTTCTGACCAGACCAATACACTAGGACATTCCACACTGAGCTAAAGTTAACAGGACTAGGAGAATATATACATAAAAACCTTCACAGTAGCAGCTGTGGTCTGCGTCTCAGTATTTACCACCCTGATAAGCATGGAAATACCACACCAAGAGAAAAGTTACTAACAAGAAATGCCCTTGAGTCTTGCTGTTTTCATTTTGTTGGAGCAAACAGGCCTCACTGTGAAACAGGAGACTAAGTTCCCTTTCTCTTTCCCTGCATAGCATTGTGGTGAGAACTGATATTGCTTATCCAGGATACAGTTCAAGAGCTCTGAGACTTTCACTTCCTCCTCAAGCAGATGCTACAGCACAATACATGGCTTGGTCTTCCACTGACTTTATTACAAAAGCATTTGAGGTCACTGCTCAAGTTCAGTACTAAGATAAGCTCGAAGAACTGTCAAGTCAGTTGATAGTGGGAAGAGTTCTTGGCTGTATAACCTGGCTAACTGCATCCCGCTCCTGCCCTTCAGCTCAAGTGATGTAGAGTTATGTCTGCAGTTGCAGGGGTCTCCAGACCAAGGTGGTCACGTATACACTGCATAAACACTTGGGGTAGGGATGCCTTGTGGCAGTAAGGCAGATACTGTTTCTGCAGTGGTCAGCGTTTTTCCAGCCTGGCAGCATAATATTCTTAGCATGGAACTGAAATGGTATGTTGCACGCTGTAGGCTGTAGTATGAGGGCATGTAGAGGTGTTTTGAGGGTGCAAAATCCTCTGGGATATAACTGAAAGATTATATATGGCAGACCTGATGCTGTCTTATCTAGGCTGCCTTTTGACCAGAGTGAGCTATCGCTAAAATGATACTTAGGTCTTATATAATTAGTTTGCTATCTCAGGGGTTAAAAAACAAAAATAAAAACAAAAACAAAAAACTCCACACTCAACACAGAGCCAAAAAAAAAACCCCACCAAAACAAAACAAAACAAAACCCCAGAGGATTACATAAACTAACACTTATTTAATGGAGATGTCAGGAAACCAGGACAAGAAGCGGACTCGGGAGCTGAGTAATTCAGTGTAGATGTGTACCATCAGAGAGTTATTCCAGATATTTTCACAGAAAGAGGAAGGAAGGGGACAGTTATTGGATAAACAGACTTTCCCAGGGGATGATTTATAGATAGAAAACCATTGCAATCACTCACATCAATGTAAGGTTGAAAGCAAGGTAACCCAGCCTCCTGGCAACAGGAGATGCATAATAGTCTTCACATGGCTGAGAACCAGAAGCAACACACCACACACCTTGGACAATCAAAGGGTTTCCCAGGGTTGTTTCCAGGCAGGAGGTAATACTGATTGATCACAAGCATCCGATCATGCCATTATAAGTGGAGTTAGGATGGGTTAGCTTATGGGCCTCAAGGCAACCCAAGACACACTGAGAAACTTCTTGGCTCATTTCATATTTGTGTGGGGGCCTGGATTACCCAGCACTCCCCACCTGTACAAAATATCACTATCTTTGGCACAACAGCTACATCTAGAATGCACAATTTGTTCAAGGGCTTACGTCAGTCACCCCTTGCTTAAAGCCTTTGTGGGTCGAGGAGACCAAAGACCCCCTTTTTATCACGTAATCAAAGTAAAATTAACACAACTTTTAAAATGGCATGTATAGACATTTCTAGACATTAAACTTATCGGTTTTACCAAAATGACCCTCTCAAGAGAGGCTCATCCCTGTGAAGAGTTTGAGGCAGGATAAAAACTTGAATTTAATTGTTAAGGCAGTAAGGAGACATAAATATAGTATGTCTTGGGAGAGGAGTAACAGTGTTAGTGTTTAGTTTAGTAGACACCGTTATCTCATGGATCACTTGTAGAATCCTTTATCTTTGTACAGGTAGACACAAACTGAATATTGAGTTGATCTTACTGATCCCAGTAAAATGAACAAATCAGGTGATTAAAGATAATTGCGTGTTTCTATCATTATGTGATTGTCTCTTAATAGAGCTAGTCAAATAATTAGTGGCAAACTGTAGTGAAAGAAAAAATAATTATCAAACTCAAAAATTCCTGTCAGAATATATCATCTCCAGTACTGTATTTAGTTATTTAAAATCTACAGTTATTTGTGGATAAATTATTTATTATCTCCAGCTACTATTACTTTTATAAAGCTGTGAGTTTACTGCTTGCTATAGGTGTATTCATTACCAGTTTTTAATTTAGAGATATTAAAGCAGTTTGAATATGCAGTATTTCTAAAACTGAAAAAGTGGAATAGTTCATAAGCAGAATTAAATGCAAAAAATGAGGCAGTGTTTGTATTGATCTATGTATGTCAAACAGAAGACAGCTGTTAGACTTTGGCATACATTCGGGCTATATGTTTGCTTTTTAGAGACAGACCAAAATCTCCTTAGATAGTAAATTAAAGATTGAAACTCATGATGGGAATATTAACGACTAACAGCCAAAAAGCAAAGCTTAAAAGGAAAGATTGTTCCTAACAGTTTTGTTTCTATTTGTAACATGTTTTCCTCATATGCATCCATTTCATAAATCAAAAGAACCACTTCCAATTCAGAACTTCACAAAATACTACAGATAGTGATTCATGTAGAAATATTAATACTAAACCACGTATATGGGAGACGCTGAATTTTGCGACAGTTGTAATTTTTTTTGTTTGCTCTTTTTCCTAAAGCAGCTGTAAAAATCTCATGAACTCAGACGGTTGCTTCAGACATTCTCCAGTGCAGTACGCCAAAGTGCCCACGTGTTGAGTGTTTACAGATTTAAGGTTTGGGGTTGAGCCAATCCTTCTTCAGCTGTAAGCATTGAATCCTGCAGCAAAATTGCTGTGGACCCTTCCTGGTGTTTATGGTGTCAGTATGGACTTCTAGCCATTTTATTTAAAAATATTCAATCACTCAGTAGTTATCCCTCATTATCACTCTGAAGCTTTCTATGTCTGGGCAACCAACACGAAATCTCTTGCAAGTCCCTGATTTTCAGAGGCTGGAGCAGTTGTCACATCTCTCTGCAGAATTCTGCGTGGCTTCAGAGCTCTGGGTGTTAGTTTAATACATGTGTGACACATGGCACTTCTGCAGATGACCTGGGTCCAGGGCTTGGGACTCACCGCAAGTGTCCTCTTTGCTTTGGGGATAGGGCTGGAACGACTCTTACGGAGAGGTCTTCAAACTCTTCCTTCTGTGGGGGCTGTACCTTCTTTAAAATATAATCAGTGCTGGCAGATAACTTTCCCATGTTAAAAACTTGCTTTTATTTTCCAGAGGTGACTGGGAATGCTTCTCCCAATACATTCCGAATGGACAGAGTGGTCTCGTCAGTAAACCTCACCTCACAGCCGAGGTAGCCTCGTAATGCAGTAGTGCCATTGCTGGTAACGCACTGCAGGTTTTGCATGGAGTTTGCAAGGCCTCAGGAATGAAGCTTGTCAGGCTTGCTTTGCTGGAAATTTTCTTGACCTGACTGGAGTTTTATTTGTACTTTACTTAGCTGTAACGGCAATTTTCTAATGACCATGTGGCTACGTCTGTTGTTTTGGTTTTTGTTTTTTTTTTTTTTTAGTTTTGCTTATTATTTTATGGTACAGCCATAGTTTCTGTAGCAGTGGCAGTTACAAATAGTTCTGTGCAAAGCAAGATATAACCTTAACATAGTGATGTAGCGCAGAGGAATAACAGGCCTGGTATGATAGCAGAGGCCTTGAGAAGGGAGGACACAGGATGCAGTGTGGTGGGGTATGGGCACGCAATGATAAGAGCTGTGACATGGGCTGGTTCTGAAGGTTGCTGGTGAGCTGGGACCTGGAGCTGGGCAAAGCTCTTTGCAGGAGTAGCAAAGCGAAAAAAGTGCAAGTATTCCACATACATAAAACAAGTAATCAGTAAACTCAGATGTAATACGGAGCTGCAGACCAGTGAAGAAGGAGCAAGGTGTGAAAGCATAGTATAAAACATGTATGTGAAAAAAAAAAAGGAAGGAGAGTAGGAAGGAGAAAGCAACATCATATACTTTCTGGCAAAGGAATTTTGATGCTGATGATTTACTCTACCCTTTCCCCTCCAACTAAGGGAAACCATCAACATTAGGACCCAGAGGAGCAGTAGAGAGTGAGTGTAACACCAGAAAAAGGATAGAAAATAAACCCGGTGTGTTTAACATTTTAAACTGTATTATTATGGAGGCTTTTCTCTTCACGGCAACATTCTTCATTCTTCTCTCTTTTTTTTTTTTTTTTTTGTAACAATGAGATCTGGACTGATAATAATTCTATGATTAGACTATTAAGATTTCATTTATACTGTTCATAAGTCCTTACCTTTACATATAAGGTGTATCTACTTTTTTCACATAAGATTTTGAGCACAGCATGGCTTAAGCATGGCTGCTTAACAGAATTTACCGCATCCTGGCTGGAGTTACCTGTTGGTGACCTCAACTATGGGGAAAGGATAAGCCATGTAGTCTCCTTGTACACAGAACTCCAGAACAAACTTCTTAGTTACAGGAAGAAGGTCTTTAGTCTGTTGACAGCTGACAAATACAACTTTGAATTGCTTGGTGTGACAACAGAGGAGGTAATTTTACATTGGTTCAAAATGATAGCAATGTATCCCCTCATATGACTCCGCCTGATTTCCACTATAGCTTTTTTCCTGTAAAGCATTAAGCGGGAAGACTTTCTGTGATGCATAAAGTACAAATCAGAGTGTAAATACGTATCTGTATGCTTCTCTTTGGCACTGGCTCTACCTACCTGAGTTTTGTCCATTCTCCATTCAGGTGGCAGTAAATTCAGAATTCTGTTTACCAGGTCCTACATGTTTGTGCACGAGTTTTTGAAGCATCACAGAGGGACTTAGTGCGTTGATTTCCATTAAAATTAATGGTTGTTGTGTGGCTAAAGCACTGCATGAGAAAAAAAAAAAAATAATAAGTGTTTCTGTCATCCTAAACATCCCGTTGTTGGGTTTTGTTTTCATAAAATGTATTTATACACAGCTAGAAGAGACTGAGGATCACTGCTTCTTTAATGGGTTACTAGTAATGTAGAGAGGCTTTTAGTACTTGTGGTCTGCCTTAATGGCATCTGTTTCTATGGAACATCTAACAGAGTTGATATTTATGCTATTTCCAGTCTGTCTGATCAAAAACAATAATAAAACCATTTCAACAGAACTCGGGAAATAACTGTCTGTACAATTATATATATTCCTGTAGGACCTAGAGGCCCATCAGATCAAGCCCTCGCTTTGCTCACTGCTGTATAGAGTAGTAAGATAGCCCAGGTCCTGCCTAGACGGCATCAGTTGGACTGCAAAGATATGTGTGAGGAAAGATAAGGCACTGAAGTGATATTCATGGAGCCTTCATGTTCTCAAGACATGCAGTTCTGTGCTCTATGTATTGACTTACCTTAAAGAGCCCCCACATTCCTAAATCTTTTATCCTGAAATACCAGAGCTGAATGAATAGCCAAGGCAAAGGAGAATTCCAGGAATATACCTTCAAAGTCTTAAGGAAAACTCATTTTCAACACATTCACAGCCTTTTTTTCATCACTTCCCAGAAGTGTTCTCACAGTTGGATTTTCATAGCATCAGTACTTGCAAAATCTATGATTCACTGACTTCCCACAGTGATTAGTCTCAATTCCAAACAAAAACTCAAAAAAAAAAAAATGCTAGAAAATATAATGGAGAAGATTTGGTCCTTGCTGTAGCCCCTTAATACTTTTCTATTTCGCATGTATGCATTCTGCACACACCATAACCTTCCTTTCTCCAACATAAACCTTCACAGCTGCCACCACAGAATCATGCCAAAACAGGGCCAGGGCCTCCGGGTGCATATCAAGGTGGGCAGAAAAAAAAAAAAAAGCTTGATCATACAAGTAGTCCCATCTATTCTCATAGAATATTAGTGGGCCTGCTTACTCCCGGCAGACATGGATAAACTTACTTCAATGCTCTGTATGTGTGCATGATCAGTACTCTGTTATAATACCATAAACACAAATCTGTGCCAGCCAAAATCAAGTTTTGGACTCAGATGTAAAATCTGAGACACATGTTCTTGTTGCTTAGTTACAGAATTTCTCCAGTAGACAACAAAGCATGTGACTCCAGCAAACAAGAAAATATAAATTGAATATTTGTCACATTAATCCTCAGCATTAATGCCACCTGTACCCCAAGTATTTACAAGATTGTGAATAAAAGCTTGAAATATGAAAATGACTTCTGAGGGTTAATGTCAGAAAATGTGCAGAAGCTGACTTCACGAGCCTATTATTTATTGCAGAAGCAACACTGATAGACTGCAAAAAAGTATCATGAGTTGTTCTGTAGTGCTCTCTCTGGTTGATACCAGGAACTGTGGCTTCAGGGGAAACACATTTATAACTGGAAGAGGGAGAATGACTGAAACTTAAATGAAGTGAAGAGCAAAATAATAATAAAGATAAAACTTCATGAAAAGCCTAGGGTCTTACTTTCCCTTGGAAATAAAAGCTTCTTAGATGATCCCAATGGGACATAACATTCAAACCTATTGAAGCAGAATCTGTTCCAAGACTAAACTTGACCGCACCCACACATGTCCTCGGTGTATGATTAATGAGCCATGATAGACATACATCAGGCCAGTGATGCTGATGGAGATTTTTTTAACAGAACTCCTTGAATAATGGTATGCCTGTGGTAAGTGCTGCAGAAAGGATTACATTTAGCTGAATGCAGCTGGTCATGAAGAGTGACAGGAATTTGCTTTAGGGGATTGACTCATTTATTCAGGAGAAGGAAATGATCATAATCTTTTTTTTTATTTAGTATCCACAGACATTCCAAGACTTACCTGGGTGTAAGGCAAACCTATTTATATGCTTGAGACTTGTGAAATAAGCCAAGCACATGATGGGGCAGAAGGGAAGAAAAACACTGATTCATGGGAACTTGTTGCTTATGGGAACTCTGCAGTTTATTGTTAAGTGGCTCTTTTTCTGCCCACCTTGATATGCACCCGGAGGCCCTGGCCCTGTTTTGGCATGATTCTGTGGTGGCAGCTGTGAAGGTTTATGTTGGAGAAAGGAAGGTTATGGTGTGTGCAGAATGCATACATGCGAAATAGAAAAGTATTAAGGGGCTACAGCAAGGACCAAATCTTCTCCATTATATTTTCTAGCATTTTTTTTTTTTTTTTGAGTTTTTGTTTGGAATTGAGACTAATTATTCATCTCACTATCAGGGCAGCATAAGAGGTGTTTGCACCATTCGGCCTTTTCTAGCCTCCTGATTCCCCTTCACTGATTAATTTGCTCATTTAATTTTAAAAACCAGCAGCAATGGCCAGATGCATCAATGCAGCTCCAGTAACGAAGCAAAGGACACAGGGGAGTCCATTGTAGCCGTGTTGCAACAACGTGCCATCACTACACACACCCTTCATTGACAGGCAAAGCTTTAAGGCTCTTCACCTTCCACCTTTCACCGGCTTTCTGAAGGCGCTGGGGGAAGCAGGCAGCTGTTTGGACAGAGGGGTATTGTCTTTGCAGTTTGATGAAGTTTGATGGCACCATTCAAAGACAGGAGGTTTGGAATCCTGAAGGAGAGTGGCTGAGGTGAAGGCAAGGATATAGGCTAAGACGGTGGGATGCCACATATAAGTCTAGCAAGTATAACCAGTCTCATCCTCTTCTGGAGACAGTGTGCCTTGGCTGTGTGGATTCAACTCCTCTTTCCACTGTGAGTTCAGAGTCTGTGAACTCAGGTTTAGCCTCAACCTCAAAACGTTTAAGGGATGATGCCTGTGACTGTGGCATTCCTGAACTTCTTGGAGAAAACAGCTTTTAGTTTCTAAAGGAGGGTTGGGCAGCTGACTGCAGGGCACCCTGAGAGGTTGCCCTCAGTCTTTGGAATCACTCTGCCCAGCAAAGCCACTGATTCTTCTCCAAACAGTTCTCTCCACATATCCTGTTTAGATTTCAAAAGGCTGTCATCTTTGTTCGTTTGGAAAATCACACAGTAAGAAAAAACTCCAGTGGAAACAGCTGTTACCTGACTGTATCGGGGTTGCTATTAGAAAATGTCATCGGTAAATTCAGGGCTAAAATCTTGCCTGAAGTGAGATCAGGTGAACAGCAAGATTTAAAAGCCACTCTGTTTCCACACTGCCTGGTGTGTTGCTACTGCAAAGGAGACACTTCAAAAGCCCTGGGCTACTAAACTAGTTTTGGATGTCACTGTAGAGGTGAACCTTTAAGATTCTGACAGCCTTTAGAGACAGATGAAAACCTATGAGAGGTTGTGTCAGAAAGGTCCCGTTGGTTCACCCAGTGCCAAACTCCTTGAATGGTTCCCACCACAATTTGCTGAAAGCACTCTCAAGATGGGCATCGGGAGATGATCCTGCCAACACTCCAGAGATAACTACAGGAACACACTCTCCAGAGTATCTCCATACCCAGTCTGCAGAACCATGTGTGCCTCTGGGTGAAAGCACAAAGTGCTCAGGAGGCTGAAGAGGACGATAAGCTCTTAGTGAGATTTTCCATAACACTGCAATAGCTTTTAAAATTTGGCCTTTCCATGCCTGGAAAATTCGTTACATTTGCACCTAACAACTAGGTCTTAGTTCCAAAATGATGCCAGCATGTTTCAGAACCCAGCTGCCCCTTGCCCCCGCTAGCATATATTACCTTGCAAACCAGATGCCTTTTTTGGTCATCTAATGCTGAAAACAGAATTTTGCATTTCCCTATTTCTGTGACTCAAGGCAGGAAGATCTGGTTCTGCTATGTGGCCTCTTCCAGCGCTTGTAATAATGAAAGAGTTCTCTGTCGGGGTTACTTCAGTTCAGAGTCATTACCCAAACGCAGCGTGCTGCTTTATCGCCCAGCAAAATGCAGCCACCTCTAGGTTGAAATGAAGGAAGTGTTTTAACAGCAGAGCACACAGGATACCCGAGAATAGAAAACACCTGAATTTAAAAAGAGAAATAGCCTGAGTGTGTGAGGGTAGCGCGTGCCTGGCGCAACAGCCTGCCAGCAGTGGCTACAGCCAGAACCAATAGTAGCTCAGTGGTAATTTATGTAAAAGCAGCTAGCTTTTGTGGGGTTTGCCAAGGAAGGATCAGGAAAGGCTAAGCCGGTTCAATAAGAACAAGCACTCTTGGTGCAAGTGAGAGCTCCCAGTCTTCTGGGAAGACTTGGAAAGATCAGAGATGTAAAACGTGAGGAGCAGCTCCAGCGGAGCAGAGACTTGCATGTGAGATAGATGAGGAGAAGCGTGAAAGTACAGCTGCTTCCAACACAGCAGGCATGTGAAGGTCAGGGAACTGGTGAATTCTCAGTGTGCGGTGATCCTTAAGGTAGCACATTTTGTGACTACCTGACAGGATCTTCTGGTAAGAGCTGAAGATAATCTAACAGAGCAGCTGTAATTATGGTACAAGTACTTCAGGGAAAAGGTAGAGACTTGCTTCCTTTTCTTGTTTCCTGCATAATGCTAAAGTGAGCAGACATCTGGGAAAAGCAAATTCAGGGCAACAGAGACATTTTTCTTACCATGTCCACTGCCATCCACTTTAGTTTGGTTGCTTGCATTCCAGTCTCCTCCCTATCAAGTACCATGGTAGCAGGTAGGTGTCCATGCAGATATAGGACTGGGAACATTGTACATTTGAAAAAATAAAGCAGATGCCTCCAAGAGATATGTAGTCAATGGGTATCATAAGCCCTTTCTACACTGAACTCACTTGTGACAGGATGATTGTCTCAGCAAATATGGACCATGGGTACGCTGAAGAAAATGAAGTGCAGGTACTTACCAGACTCCACCTATTTATATCAGTCAGACTCCATCTATTCCTAACAAAACAAGAAGATGGCAGTTTTGCAGCTCTCCAGAATGGAACTATCTCTCTGTCTTCTTTTGTCAGTCATTCACTCGGGCTGTGTGTTAAATCTGAAAACTAATGATGGTGAGTCCGCTCTGCTGAGCTGACTGGGGTGTGGTTTTGGAATCTGGTTCACATTTTTTGAAACCATGAAAGACAAGGAATCTATGTAAGTTCTGGGATATGGCAGATGACCACAAAGGAAAGGTGTTGCCCTGCTGAGCCACTGCAAACTTGTCATGAATCTGGAGATACAGCTCCCTAAATAAAAGGGAAACTGGGTGAGAAAGCAGCAGTAAAGGGAAACAGTATAGCTTCCCTAAGGTAAGAGTGATGCTCAGTTTCACCTGGTAGGTTAAGGGGAGAAATGTTTGAAGGTGAACGCTACTACAGCAGTATTGTTATATATACAAGCATGGTGTGAGATTATAGCCCCTTCCTTATGTTTGCTGTATGTGCAAGAGATACTGATCTGCAAGAACTTAACCGAAGCACATGTAGCAGATGCATGACTCACCCCGTTTTTGCTACAGAATTAGTTCTGTGCCTGTCTTGTGTCAGCCTGTTCTGTGAAACCACTTCCTTAATTTACTTTGTCTAGATGTCACGGCTTAATCACTTGGTGTTGAAACCAATCTGGGGTTACAGTAAGTCATTCACCTTATGTTTGAAAGCAGGCTGTGTGCAGCGAGTAAATTAGAGGCAAATTTTCAGCCTAGCATCCATATGACTTCATCAAGAATAATGTGCTGTGTTGCAGAATACATTTACATTATGTAGGACAGATTTGTTTAACAGCTCAGCACTAAAAATCTCCAGAGAAATGAAACTGCCAGCCTTCCCATGCAGCTCAATCCTCACTGAGCAGTGGGCAGCTGCACAGTTGGAGGTGTACGAAAAGAGCGGCACCCTCTCTCCTCCTCTTCCTCTCTCTTCTCACCATGTCCTGAGCAGAGCTCAGCAGGGGATGAGGATCTAGGCCTTCAGCCTCGCACTTTTAAGCTGCTAGGTAAAAACTGAGGCCTGAATTTCATTTACGTTAGGTATTCACTTGCACACTTCACTTACTTAACCTTCTTTTCTCATGCCATTCCAAATATTCTCCCGTGACCGCCTAGTTGAGTTGTCAAGGTAAAGGACAGGCATGGGGGTGTAGATTGTTCTATTCCAGGGGCCTCCCAAGTGCCAAAACTTGGAAAGAGGCCTATGTGCAAATAAAATCCTGCGGTGTGACAGACTTGCAAGCAGCATGAAAGAGTAGGTTGGGAGAGGAAGAAAAGCTCTTGGGGGTGCTCTGGCAGTCTGTTACCCTCTGTGCCTGGGAGGCCTAATTAGCTGGATGCTACAAAAGGCCGCTTGCTGCTGGCAAGAGAAGTTGGCCATTGGGAGGGAAGAGGCAAGAAGGGCTGTTTTCTGAGCAGTGGGAGAGCAGCAGAAGATTTCTTGGGTTCTGAGGCTCTGATGCATAGCTTTGCACTGAAGGCTTTGGGAGCCTGTGAAGAATCATAGAATCATAGAATGATTCGGGTTGGAAGGGACCTTAAAGATCACCTAGTTCCAACCCCCCTGACCTGGGCAGGGACACCTCTCGCTAGACCAGGTTGCTCAAAGCCCCATCCAGCCTGGCCTTTAACACTTCCAGGGATGGGGCATCCACAACTTCTCTGTGCAACCTGTTCCAGTGTCTCACCACCCTCACAGTAAAGAATTTCTTCCTAGTGGCCAATCTGATTCTCCCCTCTTTCAGTTTGAAACTATTACCCCTTGTCCTGTCGTTACACTCCCTGACAAAGAGTCCCTCCCCATCTCTCCTGTAAGGCCCCCTTTAGGTACTGGAAGGCCGCTATAAGGTCTCCCCAGAGCCTTCTCTTCTCCAGGCTGAAGAGCCCCAACTCTCTCGGCCTGTCCTCATAGAAAAGGTGCTCTAGCGCTCTGATCATCAAGCTTGAGGCAAGACTAGGACCTGCTGAAGGCAACTGAACTACAGATTAGATGCGTCAAATGGAGCAGATGATCTTTGCCTATGTATGTGGCCAGAAAGCAGGAAGAACTAGTGGCCTCTGAGGCACGTGGTCTTGCAACAACTGTGGGCAGCCCAGGACATGCCTTGTAAAAGCACGGAAAATAATGCTCAGTGAATCCAGTGTTTTCAACTGTTTACCTTCAGATACCAAGGTAATCAGGCTTCAAGCCTAACTTACCAATCAAGACTTCTCTCCTAAAGGAGGGAGCCGCTGAAGCTCCAAACCATTGCAAATTATCCCATGGCTCTCAACTGTGGTCCTGTTTGAAAAGGCCTCAGATTAGCTGATCTGTCTGAAAAACACTGGCCTTTGGTTTCTTTAAGGTGGATCTGAGACTGGGTGGGCTAGCTAGGGGTGCGTGCAGAACACTGGACACAGACATACCAGCTTCTCTTCCTAGGAAGCACTCCCATGCTCACCGTTCTCTTCCCTGAGCCTGTGGGGTTTCTCCAGCCTGACACAGGGACTACCCAGCATGGATTGTTTTCCTGTTTTCCCAGAAATGTGCTAAGGAAGGGGGAGTCGAGGGTAAGTATGAACTTGGAGAGGAACTAAACAAACGCCCATTCTCTGGTTTCTGCCTCAGCTTTTGGCCCGCGTGAAGCAAAGCCAAACATAATTTCAACCACTTAATTCTCACCAGTGTTTTCTCACCAGCAGAGCACTGAGTAGGTCTGGCCTCTGCCACTACAAAGAACACGCAACAGGACAGCTAGTTTTTGAAGGACTCGGGTGGCTGAGGGCAGATATTGCCCTCTTGTCCTGTTTCAGGCATGAAGAGCAGGCAGAAAGAAAGGCAACGTGTAACCCTTGAAACAGAGTTTGTTTCTCCAAGCGTATTGCTTGCATATCACAGCCCCTCATCGCAGTGCAGAAGATGCGTGCCAACTCCGTTTTGTCCCTGCGAATACTTGTGGAAAGCTCTAACAGCGCAAGAAGTCATAGCAGGAAGAAATGTGTCAGAAGGCAAAAGAAGCAGCACGACACTTGAGTAACTGCAGTGAGGCATGGTCCATCTTGAAGTGATGGAAACAAAGCTCTGCTTAAACTAAATTTACTAAATGGAGAGTGCGATTGTAATGGGAGAGGCCGTGTCAGGCTTTTGCTATGTAACAGGGATAACAGGTCCTAAACGGTGAAGTTGAGGTGCTACTTTACTGGTATTCAACTGGTAAACCTCAGTTCCTAATACCTGAGATTTTCAGCAGTGACTTGGATCAGATCAACTCCTCTTTTACTGACTTTGGTGAAAGTTTAACCATAGATTCAGGGAGCAAAGCACGGTGAACATTTGGAGAAGTGGCCGCCCAACTTCCATCCAAACCCAACACCAAATCAGTGCCCTGAAACAAAATGCTAAAATGCCTGTCATGTACCACTTCGGACTGAATTTAACATCAGCTGCTCAGTGTTAGGATAATGGACTGTAAACACTTTTAAGACAGAACTTATTTTCAAATTGTCCTGCGAGGCATCCAGCATTTCTGAGGGTGCTGTAAAACAGAATTGGTATGCTTTTAGGAATGCTATTGTCTGACCGCCTGGACAAACATGAAGGGCTTTGAAATAATGCATTCTTCCCTGCACACTTTGAAGGCTCACACCAAACTTATCTTTCCTTCTCCATTGAAATATATTTGCAGCCTCTCTGCTGTCCTCTGGGGCAGTTGTGTTCTGTTTCAGCATGTTCAGGTTGTGGGAGAGCAGCGTGTTCCGTGAGGTTAAATACATTTATCTTCCTTAGGAGTGGGCCACGCAGTCCACTTGAATCTGGAACAATTGCTTCTGGGGTGAGGCATCTGCAGAAACGACTATAGGAGGTCTAAAAAAAAGAAAAGCCAAGCGTGCAGCGAGTTTTCATTAAAGAAGAAACACGGTGATGTCAGCCTCGGGGAAATGGCTGTAGACAGTCTCTCTACACCTAAAACAGAAAATGGAAGAAATTCACACAGATGTAATTAAAACGTAGATTTATAAATCTACTGTGTTGAGTGGCGGCATCACGTTTTCTCCATGTTGTTACTGTCATCACACCTACTGCAGTGTAAGACAAACAGATAAAAAACAGTGGTGTCCTCAGATTCAGTCAAATGTGTGTTTCGAGACGAAATCTGCCTGATAATCTCTTACACCTTCTGTTTACCAAAGGCGGAAGCGGTGATATAGGACAAACCCACCGAGGTTTTCACTCACGCAGCTTTAGGTACTGCTGTACAGCACCTGAAAAGCTCCTGGCACTGCAATTTTGTTTGGTTGTAATAATTGCTATCCCCTATCTCTGGATGTACTGAAAGCTCAAAAAATACTAAACACCAGTGCTCTTTGTGCTCTCTAAACTGTAGTACAGTTTGAAGCTTGCAAAGCTGCAATAAATTATTCACAGTTTATAGGAACTGAATTCCAGAGGAGGGAGAGGAGATGAACACAGATTGCGAGATGCTTGCAAGACTCCCTCGATTAAAGCATCAGCGCCGTGCCATTCTTGACATCAACCACCCTCCTCCTCCTCCTGTTTCACGAAACAAAGGCCCCCTCCAACACTGCGGGAAGGCAAGAACCAAAAAAAAAAAAAAAAGCTGGAGATTTCTTGGCTTCCCCGTGGGACTCCAGGTTTCCTGGAGCAGCTGTTCACAGAACAGGCAGCTTTAGTCCCTCCTTTGCTGCGGTGGCACGACAGCCACCCTGGCCACCGTGCTCCCCCCCGGGGGGGGGGGTCTTCTGTCCCATAACCACTGTCGGCCGGGAAGCTCCTTAGGGCTGTGAACTCCAGCACCCAAGATGCTGGTTATATATATATATATATTTTGTTATTTATAGATATAACTATATATATAATATATATAAATTATGTATTGATAAAATGAAATACATGTATATGAGAGCTGATGACTCTTTTTCACAGGCTGCGAACAGGTCACGCGTACATCAGAACCTGCCTGGGTCGCTTGCAGGGCCAAGTGTCAACTACCCAAACCCCGTTAAGTGAGCTCATGAAGAGATAAAAAGGCAAGTAAAAGTCTGAAGTGAAGCCATTTGTCCTCTTGCCTCTGTCACCCCGGGGAGACGAAGAGACCTGTTGCAGTGCCAGTGTATCTGCTTAAGTGACTAAATACCCTCTCACCGCTAGGAATAAGAGGGCTACGAAAATGAAGCCACAAAAGAGACGAGGAGGCGGCGTGTGCCAGCTCCGGCGCCTGGCCACCGGCAAGGCTGTGTCCCGGGGTTTTTTATGTCGATGATGGCAGCGACACACGCAGTTTCAGCCTGACCGATGCCTGGGAGGCGTGGGGCGACGCTTCCCCAGTGCGCGTGCCCACTGCGGTTTGGGTTTGTTTTTTTTCTTGAAGGGGTAGAAAACCTGTAAAAAGTAGAGTGTATGTGTCAGCGGAGAGGCTTTCACGTCCCTCCGCTGCCGGGGGGGGGGGGGGGGGGGGGGGGGGGAGGGGGCAGGACGACGGGGGAGGGGGGAGGGGAAGCGCTTCCCGCGCACGCGCAGGGCGCCACCGCGCTTCCCGAGGGCGCTGACACCGAGTTACCTTTCACCTACTTCGCTGCGCCGCGTCCCGGCGGGGTAACTCTCGGTCAAGCGGCGGCGCATCAGCGCGCCTGCGCCGTCGTGTCCGCCCCGTTCCCCCCCCCTCCCTCCCCACCTTCTTTCTTTCCTTCCTTCCCCACCCCCCCGCCCTCGGCCCGAGACCCGCGCTCCGCCGTGGGGCTGCCCCCGGTCTTTGGAGCACGGACCCCGCCCCTTCCCTCCAGGCCGGGGAGGTCGGCCCTTCCCCGGGGAAGGGGACCCCCGTGCGACGGGCAGGTGTCGGTGTCACTTGTCGGGGCCCCGCAGGCTGCCGTCTGGCAGCACAAGGGGGTTTGCGCGCTGTATTTGTCGGTTCGGCTCCCCCGCCCCTCCCGCCACCGGTTATTTTGCAGCCGAAAAGGTTAGGCGGTAGCTGCCGACACCCCCGCGGTGGCTCATCCCCCCGGGAAGAGCCTTGTTTTCGCCGCCGTGCGCCGGGGTTACTGCCGGTCATTGCCCGCCTCCCTCCCTCCTCCCCGCGAAGTGGGGGGGGGGAAGGGGAAGGGTGTGTGTGTGTGTGTGTGTGTGTGTGTGTCTGTATATGTGTGTGTCGGTGCCTGTACATCCTTTCAACGCTGCTCCCGGTTTTCCTCCAAACGCTGCCGGCGAAATGGCAAGGCGAGCCCCGTGCTGCCCCGCAATTAGCGCGCAAAGCGATTTTCAGCTGTGTGTGTGTCCACCCCCTCCCCCCCGCCCAAGGGTGGGCTGCGTGAATGAGCCTTCTGTTGCACGCAAGAGCTTAACACCGACACTGTGTGGATTTTTAGCATGAAAGGATTACTTTTAGCGAGAATTTTGATCTTGGATCAAGCGTAAAGTGCTCGAAGGAGACTTAGGAAACCCCTTGAGACCAGCACCAAAACCATTCTTTCCGAGCTGGCAGCACGTGATGGAGGAAAGAGTGGGGGGGGAAGTTTATTTTCTGCAGTCTTTTCTAGGAGCAGATCGAAGCGCTCGCTCTGGAAGAGCTGGGTGTTTCTACAGTGTCAAAACCACAGTGGTGAGGCGTATGCATAGCAGTTCTTTAAAAGTTTTTTTAAAAAAAGGCAAAAATCAGTACGTTGTAGATGTGTTTTATTGAGACCAGACATGAGAATCCTGCAGCTGGGCTGAATTCTGCACTTGGAGTGGCTAAATACGTACTTTGCATAGGTACAATTTTCCCCCGTCTTAGTTTGGCCTCTTCTGTTTATTCCATAAATTCACCGCGTGGTCGTTCACCAGGAAAATCAGGTGAGGAGTTTGTCCCTCTTGCGCTCTGCGTCGATCCAGCACGGCTGTTCCTGCCTTTCAAGGACATTGCTGTAAACGATGGTGAGGGTGACCCTAACTGGCCTGTCAGCTGAAGACTTGGATTATCCTTGGGCTTCTTTAGCCCGGTTTCAGGAATGTTTGTAGATCTTCCTGACGCCGCAATCACTTTTTTTTTTTGTGTTTTTTTTTTTTTTTTCAAGTGTCTTAACAGCAGGACGGGCTCTCAAAGCACAACCCAGCAGTCCTCCCTTGGTCTACAGGAGACCAAAATTGAAGGAAATTTAATGCTGCAAGAATTTGTAACATGATACGCGTTCCCATTTTCTGTATACCACTGCATAAAAGTAACTCAAGTACAGTTTAACTGTCATTAAATAGCTGCAAAAGAGACGAACGATTTTTTTTTAGTTCTTTCACGAACTACGGATTGCTCCTATTAAGGTATTTAAGCTGTAGTATACGCTCACGCAAAGTACACAATATTGCACAGCAATGTAAAATCAAGCAGTAAAGAATTTCGGAAGAATTGTTTCTTCACTCTTAAAAGCAGCTTCGCGATTTGCTATAGAGTTAAATGCTTCCATTGTTTCCCCCCTCCCCCTTGTGGATTTTTTTTTTTTGGTGTTTTTCACTGGAATTGCACCCGTTCTCCCCTGGCAGGCTTTCTTCTCTCCATTTCTAAAGCACTGATTGATTTATCTCTCTTTTAGTACTCTGTTGTTACCAGGTTGCTGAGTAAAGTTGTTTCCCGGTCACTCTTGTGCTGTACACAGGCACAAATAAACTGGGGGGGAATTTTTAGATTTGCTATGGTAAATGGGCGGTGGGGGGAACGGTGTGGTAAGAAACCAACCATTTTATCACTCTTGCAGCCTTTGAAGTTATTCTCCCTCCACCCCGTTGTATTGCCCACACCTGTTGATGTACATTTTCCACCTGCATTTGTTATCTTTCACTTCAGGGATATTTAAGGGAAACTGCACAATTGCTGTTTACTAAGTATTGAACTGTCAGGGGGCCCGTTCTACATACCAGTGAATCTTCTGACTTCCTCATGAATACAAAGTTTACCGAAGCTGTAATTTTTCTTTCTCTAGTGGGATAATGAGAACATCATATTTATATTTATTCACATAATTTTGTCGTCTGCTGGATTTTGTAGTGGCTGTGGACTTGCATACATACCACTGAAAAAACAGTTTTTATACTTCAAAGATAAAAGAAGCGGTAGCATGCTTGGGAGGGCAGAATTATGAGCTAAAATGGGTATAGATGAAACGATCTTTTTAAGGGTAGCATATCAGACCTAGTATTGCAGTGCCTTCCCAAAGACCCTGCCTTCTATGGATTGTTGTCTGGATCTGTTCTTGTTAAGTGCTTGCACTTTTCTGTGTTTCCTTTCCCCTTTCCTCATCATCTGTCCTCACTCTACAGGCCTTTGCCCCTCTATGTGTGACTCCAGTGGTGGCTCAGAGTTGCAGCCAGAAATCTCAGACTGCAGCAGTGGAAAAGGTGGTGCTTCAGGCAAAGAGCATCTCTCTCCTCATCTGTCTCACGGTGACTGTGTTTGAAAAGCAGATAGGCACACACACGGTGCTTTTCAAGCAGAGTTCTTGTCCTGCTGTGTTTTAAGATGGTTGGTTTAAGTATTTTTAAGATAGTTAATCTGGAGAGTTTAAACTGTAAAAGAGCTGTTCTTGAAAAGGGTGGTTTTTACCCAAGGGTAGAAGCTCGTGTTTCTCTGGTGTTTGAAACAAGACTGGGCATGTCTCCCCAACTTGGAAACTAAGCCAGTTGAGCTGGAATTCTATTGTAAATGGGATTGTCTTTAAAAGTAGCACAGATTTCCAGTTCAGTTTCATTGGAAGTGTAACTGGAGCCTTGTTTAATGGAATATTCATTATCTGGCTTACAAAGGGAAGAACTGCAATTATACCTTATGTTAGGACATCCTCAGAAGTCCTGTATGGTAAAGACAGCAGTTAGGATCTTTTAAGTGTTTGTTTTCAGCTTCCCTTATAGAATCAGGAATTTAGAATTAGGAACTAGGATGACACTCTCATCTCAAATTGGGGAGTTTTTTGGTGAATTTTTTTCCCTCATTAGCAGGAATATCGTTAGCTTCCTTAGGCCTAGGTTAAGACTTCAGTCATGTAACTGTGATTTCATAAATAGATTTCTGAAATGATTTCATGAAGTTGTATGTGTGATAAATGAGGCTGGGTATGTAACTAAAGGGACTTAATTTTTTATAAGATGTTCACAATCTGCAAATACAGTGATTCAGGTATGTGAAAAATGTTTATGTGCTGCAACAACTGCCTTCATAGTTGGTGTTTACACAGTACCTGATTACTGGCTGGGCATTACTACAGTACAAACAATAAAATGTTGGAATTCTCATGTGTAATAAATCATTGTGATGATAAGTGCTTTTGCATCAGGCTGAAGGTAAAATTGTAAGGCAAAATATGAAGAGTGCAAAGTCTTCGAAGTGCAAAAGAGGGTAAGTGGAAGTTAATTGTTGTACCATAAACTTTCCTGTCCAAGAAAAACTGCATTCTTGATTTTTTTTTTGTTTTCAAATGGATGTCCAGCATACATGTAAAGTAAGTGGTGGTTATTTCTTTGTATCTGTGGAAAATCTGGGTATTTTTCTTAACTGAGCTCCCTTTAAATTTTCAGATTTTAAATTTTAAATTTCCCTTTAAATTGCTCAGACCGGGTCCCACAGTGAACACATGGGTGCTGCAGGCTGACAGACTGACAAGCGTTCGTCCACTTGCATTTGATTGCAAGAGTGGACTTTTCAAACAATCTCTTTTGGTTGTGCCCAGCTGCTGTTGGGGGTTTGTCAGCACAGTGATTGTCACTGCACAGGTCTGGAATAGCGGTGAACTGCAGCAGCTTCGCTCTGAAAATATTCTACCTTTTTAATAATTGTTCTATTAATGCTGTGCATGTTTCCTTTTTCATGCAAAAATGGTAACACATAGTGATGAGCACAATGAACAAGCTAAATTCTCTGGCACTAGCTGTTCCTTACAGCTTACAGATCTGCGCTGGGTCTAAACAGCCTTGTGCTCTGAACAAAAGCCTTCCTATTGCAGAAGTAACTCCCTTTGACTTCAAGAACTGTGCTGAACTCAATAATCTTTTCCTGTTCTATGGCGGAGGAACTGAGAGATTTAATACTGAAAGAAAACAAACACAAAAAATCTCTGCAGTATGGCAATTTAAAACCACATTGTTAGTCCAGTATTGAAACAAATGTGGAGACCAGCCCTCTACCTAGGGAAGCAAGCATGTTCATTTTTATTACAGTAAGGGCAGGGTTATTGCTTTACATCATATGCTGGTTGTTATATTTTCCCTTCAGGGTCTGTAGCATGTTCTGGGCACTATGTAAATAACAATTCTTTCTGCGTAAAAGAAGCGCTGTTCTCTTTTTATACGTACTTACCTGTTAGCAATAACTTAAAGCCTTGGCCTGGGTCTGAGACCCGCCTTTACAACCCCAGCTGGTTGAAGAGACTAATTAGTACACAGACAATAAATGCAGCTATCTAGGAGTTGCAAACACTTGGGTTATGCCTGGGATTTTTCTTTCCTATAAAGATAATATATATATTATATATCCATAGTATATATAATAGTCTTGATAATTCTGCTGATTGCCATTAAAAAATACAAATTGGACATTTTAGTGTTGAACTGAATAAAACTCTTAAATCATACGGCTGAATCCCTGCTCTTTGAATTCATACCAGAGCCCACAATACCATATAGACTGAATCGAGCATTCTTAAGCCTTCCCTTTGTTTCCCTGATTTCAGTCACGGTGGCACTGGTGTGAAGTCATCACAGCTCATCGTATCTTACCTGGGGCTGTATCAGTTCAGCTGTTCCTAAAAGAAATACTGGATAGGTGAAATGGAGGTAGAATGCCTGTGCCACAGAAACACCATTTGAATTTTTAAGATTTGTGGGTTTAACATATCTTCCTCCTTTTTCTATTCAGTTGTCAGGATTGGGGTGGGGGGAATAGTCATCGTTGCTGCCTTTACGTTATCTTATTATACAGCATATGAATGCTAAGCGTGGCGCTTCATATAATCCAGAAGCAAGACGTGGGTCTTATTTAGGAGGACTGTTTTATGTGCTAACGTTAATAACATTAAAAGAAGGGTGCAGCATATACATCTTTCCAGATCTGATGTTAACAATAATGAAGGTATGAACCCCAGTGCAAATGGGTGCAAGAAATCTGGGTTTGTCTGCTGAACTGCACACACTTGTGATCCTATTTACTCAACAATGTAGAGATGCTCTAATCATGAGTAATTTTTGGCATTCTTGACTTATTACCTAAGCAGTTCTCTGAATTGGCCTCTAACACGCTAAGAAGAGTTACAGTAAAGTACACGAGCAGCCTTCCTAATTGTGTCCCCCTTGGGGTCACCCGGAGCTTTGCAGAATGCAACGCAAAATCCTTTTCCTGAAAAAGGAAAAAAAAAAAAAAAAAAAAAAAAAAGGAAGGGTTTTGTGGAGGTCTTTTGGTTCCAGCAAACCTTCTCTCACCTGAACATGCCTGAAGGAGGAAACTGATGCTTTTTCTGTGATTCCTGCTTATAAAGAAGGATATTAACTTCTGGCTGGGGATATGGGTAATGCTGGTTTTAAAGGTTATCTGTCAGAATGATTCTTCATTGCCAGAAGGTTTTACTTCTGTTTTAATAGTAACCATACACACTTTGAAAGAGAAGTTCTGTCCAGTTTTAGGTCATAGGGGCATCTTGAATTAAATGATGTCCAAACCTTTGGTGGCAGTTATGTTTTGCATTGTCAGCTTGACATTTTTTGTGCCATATGTACACCAAACAAAAGCAATTAACTCGCTTTGCTTTGCATGCCTGTGCCCATCCTAGGGAGCATTCAGCTCACTTCTGCTCAGGCACTGTCCGAATAACAACAAAAAAGGCTGTTAAAAATAACCAAAAAAACCCACCCAAGAACAGCAGGATCCAAAACATCTTTGACCTTGCATGGGGTGGTGGAGCCTCTGCTGCGCTTTGGGTACTTGTAGTGCACCAGCACATGAAATCCCTGTGAGATGGGGACAAGGACCTCCCGCTCCAAGCTCCAACTGCATCTCCTCCACCTTCAAAAACAGTGGTCTTGCCCAAAGCTTAAAAGGGCATGTGCAGATTAGGTAAAAGGGATGTGACGCTCTTTCATTTCTTCCTGTAAGTTTTTCGGAAGTTTCTCTTCACATTGTTTTTAAATTGCCTTTGTTTAGCCTTGGCGAAGTGTTTTTTGTCTGGAGGGAGGGTGTAGGGGAGTGAGGGTCTTTGTAAAGGAGAGACCTAAACCTGTCTTCTTTTACACAGTTTTAAGGGTTCTGCACTATGCATGGAGCTCAACCTGTACATAGCTTTCCCGGCAGAAGAAATCAGATGTTGTTCATAGTACTTTATACCAGACAGTTTCTTCTGTCTTCTTGCATCTAAATGCAAATGAAAATCACAGAATCACAGGGGCTCAGCCTGGGACTCTGTTTGTTCTAGTCACAGTCTAGTGTTGTCAAGGGCGTTCAAGCTGAATCTTTTATTGCTTGCAGATCACTAGGAAGGTGGCCCCGTGTGTAATGTGTTCTAAGAAAGCTGAGTCTACAGACTTTGAAGCTGTTAGAGAATTGTCCTCATGATTCCAAACTTCTACTTTAAAATGTAATTATTGAGGCCCATATCTATATCTATATATATATATATAGATATAAAATAGGATTAACGTAATTGGAAGCGGTTTTTATCTGTCTCAAGTTGACCATCTCTGCAGCTTAGCTAGGAATGGAAATAGACTCTTCACTTGTGATGGGTATGCCGTGACCAAACAAGTTATGCCAAAGTTTATGCTAATTTAATATATCCGTGGGCTAGTCTTGTGTGCGTTTCTCTGGGTGAGAATGAAAACTTCTCTGTGACGTGTGCTACTGGAAGAGGGATGTTTTCAGACTATGCTGTCATGTCAGGAAATTATCACCTTCCCATTGAGTACAGGTCTTGCTTTGTAGCCTTGTTTGAAGGTTTTACTGCCTTGAAGGTTTTACTGCCGTCCTTAGTCAGCGTTAAGTCAGAAAGGATGGGACAAGAAGTAGCAAAGAAAGAATGGTATGTCAAATTGGACAGAGAAGACCTGATGGGTAGAACAGCTAAGCTGAAAATAGAGGGAGAAGAGACAGACCACTAAGAAGAGGTTAGTTGAAAAAGAACTCTTGAGGGGAGTTTTAGGAAAGAGAAGAATAGAAGGCCACATAATTTTGCAGCACGGCATGGAAGAGGAAATGAAGCATCAGGAAAGCTTCATTTTCCCTTTGAAAATGTAATAGTTCTGTTAATAGCTGTCTGACTATGAGGAGAACCCACCTTGTCTTGTGCATGTGTGTGTGATATAGTGAGAGCCTTTGCCGAGGCTGTTTAGGAGTTAACCTTCCAGCAGTTAACCTACCATCTGTTTGGCAAGCTACGGAGGCACAGCAAGAAGGGGTTACTATGGGTAATAACCACAACTTTGCAGGAAAGCTATGGTTTTCTTCTAGCTTTTTTCGTCACTGGTTCTTACTGCATATTTCAGTATATTCAGCATATTTGTCTTCACTGGGTCTCACAAGGCTGATCTTGCATTGCCCTGGATAGTCTTCCAGGAGTTATTCCTGGGCCAATATTCACTAAAAGCTTGACCAAAGAGCAGTTTACTTCATGCACACTGAATATGTCCACAGAAGAATAATAGCGCTCAGCTGTAAATACACTTCCTTACTAAGAAGTAGCTTCCTGGTGTAGACAAGCTCCAAGTCAGTGTGTGTTTAAACTAGCGATATAATGGTCTATGTAGCTGGAGGAATGCCTTCAGTAATTAGACGTATTTGCAGCATGTCCCAGCAATTCAGCGATTTGCTGACTTGAAAAATCAAACTCTTCGTTTGTGTGAGTCAGGCTTTCACTCTGGTCTTCAATGGTGTAATGTAACGGAGGGCATTGGATGCACCCGGGTTCATCCTGTCGTAGAGCCCAGATCCGTGGGCTGCTGTCAGCTAGTGAGGGATGTTTGTACAGGTCAGGGATGGGGAGAAATGAAGGAAGTCTTTTTTTGTAGGGGAGAAGGTAGGAGAAAAGTACAAGGGAGGATGAGGTCTGAACTGACATACACACTAAATCGTGTTAGTTATTCCCTGCAGATAATTCTCTCTGTCCCACATGGAAGCTTGTTGATAATTTGCTTTTGTGCTGCATTTTTCCTCAGGATAAATATGGATTATATGATTTAGAAACCAGTTTTGTCAAAGAGAGAAGAGGTAAAACAGTGTGCTCTAAGTAGATTCTCACCCATGTATAATTTGCATAGTTGAATTAACACCAACAGATGAGGGTTCATCCATTTATTTAAAGCTCATTAAACATGTGAGCAATTAATTAAGCTTGTAAGAGTTTGAAAAGCACAAACTTTGCTGTAAGAGATTCTGTATTAACCATGTCTAATGTTGTCTTGCGGCTCACCATAGACATGCAGGATTTGGATGTTACTTGTATGTGTCAGAAGGAAGCTTTTCACGTAGATTGGTTTGACAGAAGAGTTTGAAAAGTTTTTTCCTTTAATATGTGCATGAGGCCGACATTCTCTAATGCAGCTCCATATAAATCAGTAGTATTATTGTAGCTGCTGAAACTGTAATCTCTAACTAGCAGAAAATACTGCCATCTTGATCCATGAATATAGGAAAGGCTGAAATGAAGTTTACCAGCAATTTACCAACTGGACGTGAACTGATTTTGTAGGAAAGGTAAGGGTTGATTTTGTCCTGTCCATGACTGGGGTTTCTCTGTTATTTTCTGTTTATGGAGATGAGCGCAACTCGGCTTTGGCTGTAGCTGGTCTCCACTGATACAATCACTCCTCTGATCCAGAGCAGCGGGGCGGAACTTCACTCAAAGGTGAGTGACAGTGATTTGTGGAAGTGTCAGGAGTGGGGTCATATAGCGCATTGCTTCGCAGGCCCTCTCTCCTCTACCATTATCTGCATGTATGGTTGCATTCAGGCTGTACTTCATGGCCATACGTGGTTTCAAGTCAGTTGGTGCATCTCAAAGAAAGGAGAAAGGCCAGCCATCTGCTCTGCGCTGCTGCTGCCAGAACTCCGCAGAATGCTAACAGCAAGACAAAGCCGAGCTGCCAGCAGTCTCCATCTAGGAAGCACCAGGGAGTGCAAGTGAAAAGATGCAAATACAAAAACTGACTGTCTGCAAATTGGTTCCAGGAACAAAAAGCTGGAAGAGCCAGGGTTTTGAGGTGCTCAGGAAAGTATGGGTAAAATAAAGGTATGCGAGGTTCGCATATAGTTGTGGTAATTCAGTCTGTGTAGGGGAACGTGTAGTTAAGTGCAAAGTATATTACTGTTGATATTTAAAGACACAGGTCAAAACTAGAGTTTAGTTGCTGTTTGTTCATAACATCAGCCTTGCTTTTTCTTTCGTTATCTTCACCAGAGTTTTCCTCAGCAAACAATTTAGGCATGCAGGCCTGCACATTCTCAAATCTTAGACATGCCAGAAAAGTTGGTCAATGAGGATGTTCTCCTCTAAAATTGCAATCTAAGTGGCAAAGGGGTGCGTTCAACTTCTATTACACATTAATGCCAAGCAAGTAAGCTCCATACATCAAACAATTCTTTGTGCATGACAGATAAACTATCAAACAGGGAGAGCATCTGTAGACAGCAGTGGGCCATTCAAGTCTCCAGAATCAGTTCCAGTTGGTAGGGGAGCCAGTAACTCCTGTACTGCTGGGAAATTTTGAAACCTGAAATGCAGAGGTTTGCATAAAGCTCTGGGAGCAGTGACAGTACTGGCAGCAGATTTACATTGACATTCCTAAGGTGGCTGATCTTGTGGGAAAGGAGGAGGTGCCTCAGAACTCCTGACTGCTCGTCCTACTCTGAGCAGCTACGGCATACTGGTATTTTTTTACTGTATGTTTTCTTTTGAAAACAGGTCTTCCAGCCATGGTGCTGTAGTTGGTTTGACACCTCCTTCAGCTCCCTTGTGACCATATGTGCAGCTGAGCATGTTTGTTATGCAGCAGTATGCAGGTGTTTTTCCTAGATAGGCTCTGTTCCTTTGCAGGGACAGGAGTGTGGAAGAACAGGGTGGGAAGATCCCTTAAGAAGTAATTTTCTCTACCACCTTTTTCCAAGTTAGGATCAACTAAATCTCAACTCATCCTAACAGAATAGCTGGCCAAATTTCCCTAGAATAGTGTGTGAAAAAATGCCATGGGTTCACACAGTGAGGGAATTAAAGATATATCAATGTGAAGATAATAGTGTAAATCAAGATGGATTCCTGCTTCTTGCTGTCATTCAGTGGTAGGTTGCAGTCCGTTTTTCAGAGTGGCAGTGTGTAAGAAGGGTTATATTCCAGCTGTAGCCTTCAAGGATGCACCTGCTGTGGGGCAGGAGCAGCTAATCTACTTAATGCAGAGAGGATGCTCAATTCTCCTTGAAAAATGATCCAAAGAAACCCCTGAAAGGAAGAACATTTCTTTTTCTCTCTGGAAGGAGTTTGTTCTTGTGTAGGCAGGATCAGAATGCGTGCAAAAATCACTGCTGGTTTTATTTGTGCACATGTAATAAGCTAATGAAGAACAAGCGAATCAGACAGAACTGATAGAAACATTGGTAATTATTCTCTGAAAGCTCTGATAAGTCGTTGATGCAAAACTGGAAAGTTTCTTCTTTTTAGGGGCGTTTCCAGTTTGTTTGCTGTCTTACACTTTTTTCTGGTTCCTCCTAGCCCTAGCTTTTCTTCTTGTGTTTTTTTTTTTTTTTGTTTTGTTTTTTTTTTTTTTTTTTTAAATTCAATTGAAAGGGTGCCAGCAAGGACAAGGTAAAGAAAGAACAAAGAAGGTGGAGTCCTTTTATGCTTGAGTTCAGGATAAGAGAAGATTTTTTTTTTTTCTGTAGACAGTCAATACTTTTCCATTCTTACTTTGCTAGGAAACCTATTGCTCATTTTTAAGGCTAGTTCTAGGGACAGAAAAGCTCCAGTGAATTTCCCAGTTAGCTCTACAGCCGTAGTTCCATCTGTGCAGCCTGGGATTTCCCAACTGTAATACCCTACAGCTCACATTGCTACATATGATCTGGTATGCAGGAATCCATTCAGGTCACAGTATTACCTTATTTGTGCGATGTTACATGCTTATATGTTTGAAGTGTAATTGCATAGGGAGGAGTTTTGCATAAGCTTTCTGCCATCAGAGATTTATTTATCATGAATACTGGAGCATGTATAAACAGATCATTAATATTGCCTTCAAACAGGACCCTAATCATTGTGTGCAATGTTTAGAAGAGGAAGACAGGTAAGACATTATGGCTCCTGAGCTGTCACTCCAGAGTGTCCCAGAGCCGTTCTAGCGATAGTTGACAGCTTAAAAGGTACTCACTGGTGAGAGGTTGACTCCATCTTTCATTAAAAATTAAATCAACCTAGGAAAGTTAAACCTGAATGCCCAAACTCAAAAATTTCAAAAGAAGTCTTGGAGAGCAAGAGTGAAATTCTGAACCTATTGCTTTGAGTGGATTCTGAGTGTATTCTTTAAAGTGGCTTCAGAAATTGGGACAACTACTTCCCATCCAATTGAGGACAAAAATTGCTGGGCAGCTTTTAAAATCTAGCTTTCCTTTACTTTTCAGAGTCATTGAAGTGCTCTATCTTGATGCAGTAAAGGGATTGCAGATGGACTGCACAGAATTTGTCTGTCCTGAGAGAAACACGCTAAGCCCAATCAGTAGCAGGTTCAGTCTGAAGATTGCTGGGAATCATTTTCACTGCAGATTTCTGTCTGGTAGGCCTCAATGGTTCAGTAGCCCACACATCGCCAATGAGGAGTCCTGGAAAACTCATTAAAAAAAACTTGTCCCTGATCATAACTTCCTTCAGAAAGATATGAAAGTCAACACTGATGAGCAGCTTGGGGGGAAGCCTGGACAGAGATCACAGGGTACAGCAATTGTAATAAAATTCTTTCCTGAATGTGCAATAAGAAAGCAGGCAAGTTTTTACAGCTATCAAGAAAAACAACACAAACAGATATCTCATTGCTCTGTAATTCTGATGGGGCTAATCCTGAAGACGTTACTTTTCACAAGGAGAATAAAATATTTCATTGGCTGCCAAGGAAAGGCCTGATATAGTGGATCCTTGGCAAAATAAATTTCAGAAGTATTTTGTTCCTTTTAAGGTAGTACAGTTAGTAAAGCTAGATAATTCCCATACAATTATGTGTGATACTCTGAGGCCAAAGAAGTTGAGGAGACAGCTCGTAAGAGAAATAAGAAGCCACAGAATTAGTAGTGTTTATGGAAAGTCTGGCTAGCATGACCAGGAGCAAGTGTGTCAGGATAGAATGAGTGTGTAAAGACTCGAGGACAGAGAAATGGAGGTCTTGGCCTTCTCCAAAAGTAGAGTGCCTCCAAAGTGTTGCATTGTTCTTGCTACAGGGGCAGGCGGGAATGTGTTGAAGCAGAAGCATCAGAGTGAGAAGGAGGTCCTCTAAGCCGAAGAGAAACAGAAAGAACCTCTTCCAAAGGAGAGGAAGGATCTGCATACTGGCGTCAGTGAGTTTTGATGCTAGACAATAAAGAGACAGCATTTGACACTTGGGGATGCCAGCTAGGGATAAAGATGAAAACTGTCCAGGAGCGATAAGAAAGGACATAGTTTAGGTACTGGAGCCTCTGTGGGAATGTACAATAGATTGTGAGTCCATTGAATCCCTGGGAAGATTGCTGATATCCTGACCAGTGATCGCACAGTCTCTGGCACCAACACTGCAGGCAAGATAAAGGCAGCATTTACAGTAAGGGAATAGTCTGTCCGCTGCCTCATGAGATCACACAGTAATGGATGGGGCAAATGGAGGGGCACCAGAGAAGGTTAAACTCAACTATGTCCCCTTACTGGAGATGCTGGGGAGATAATTAATAGGCACAGGGAGATACCTGTTCTTCAGATTAGGACAAAATGAGCAGAAGCAGGAACTTGCCCATCTCAGAGCCAAGAAAGGGATTGTGTCTGTGGAGCAAGCTGGCTACACCCTGGATCCAGCCCCGGATGTCTGCAAGTAGCTAGAGAATGTAGAGGTCAAACCTGCTGCCTTGATGAAAGAGCTGGAAACATTCAGAAGGCGAAGCTGTTTCAACAGGGCAAAATGTCACAGCTGGCAGAACTCAAAAGGTCCCTATTTCTTTACGTACAAATACAGTGCAAAGCAAACCCCAAAGCGAACAACCTAGTGAAAGAAAAAGAAGTTAGGCTCTTCAGAGCAGGCTGCAGTGTCTTGTAAGCGTGGAAGTTGGCTGGCAATTCTCAGCAGCCCTGGAGAGACTCGGTTTTGAATAGAGATCCTTCATTCTGCAGTGTGATGTCTGGGGACACTCAAGATTTGAAGAGACACCTTTAAAGGTTGATTGCAGAAGGTACTTCTCCAGCTGTATGAAGAGAACAAAACCAAAACCTAGTCTCAGTCCTGTCTCTGGAAAAAGTCACTCCTGGAAAAGGAGGTGTAAAAGAGGTGTTTCTTTCCTCTTGTAGAAGAGGAAAGCAAGGATGGCACGGACACTCAAAAACTCAGTAGTGTGGGATATCCATGAGCTCACTAGAGGCTGGGATGGGAGAAGAGGAGGAAATGGTTCTGGAAAAAAAAAAAAGAAAAAAGTTTGACTTTCTTTCGGGGCACTGTAGTTCCTGGCAGACAAGAGTCCTTCATCCTCCCTTGCTGTAGATGTGGAGATGCTGTCAGGAGAAGGACTGAGGTACTCTTCTGTCTCCATGCTGGAGGACTGATGGCTACAGAGTGAACAGGAGGAAGCTGCTGAGAGGCTGAAGGGCCTAAAAGCAGACCTTTGCTTGGGTGAAGGCGAGGGAGCTCGCTGGCCTGTGTATCACAGTGAGGCTAGGTAAACAAAACCTTCCAGGGCCTGAGGATTGCTTGCTGTGAGTGTCAGTCTTCTATTCAGATCAGAGGTGAGGGCCAGCGTACTTTCCTCCGTGGCCGTACCGGTGCTGAAGCAGGCTGTACAGTTACGGAGTCCCCTCCTCCCTTTCCTGCTGGTTTGCAGGCTGGTTTTGAACACTTGGCTGTGCATTTCCTTCCCTTCATGATTGTCATTATCTAGTGAAGGAAAAACATCACTTCCTAAAACTGCTCCCCTTGACACTAAGATTTGCTCTGAAAGCAAGAGCTGTCTACAGCTCTAAAACTGTGAGTGAAAGAAGATTTGTTAATCAGGGACTGACTTTATCCACAGTTAAAATTTAGAGCGGGGCACTTCCAGCTGATGCAGTCAAATTCCCAAGCACACGTCTCCACTGACTTAACGGAGCTACTCTAATACATGTTCCTATGTAACTGTCTGAAGCTTTTGTAGTAGTCAGCCCTGCGTAGGGGTCCTTGTTCGGGCAGAATTTCCACTGAGTTTCATGAGAACTGACTAAGGATTTTAAACAGACAAATTTTGATCTCTCTTAAATCATTGTTAAAGAAACTAGAGTACTGCAACTGATGCAAAATGGCATTTGCTGGCCACAAGCAAATTTTGGGAACTGACCATCTTAATTTACATCTCTAGGGCTAAGTTGGTGAAGTTTACAACCTGGTTGCTTTATTTTACGCCAGTGAAGATTTGTCCATCAGTACCTAAACTGAGGTGAGATAAAACCACATTCCATCCTTGTATTTGGCTTTATTTGCATTTGATCGGGCTCTGTGTCTGCTAGGCTTCACTTCTCTTTTGTGATGAATTTTTGCTTCCTTGTTCCATGCACTAGGGATGTTACCAGCATGAACATTTTTCATGGGAGATGAAGTGCAGAATTTTTAAAGCATGGGCTTTGCTCACATTGAACTTTTACATTCTGCATAGCTATCCATCCACTCACATTGCTCGCACAGAAACCCTGGCTCGTGCAGGCCAGTCTACCCCTATAAAAGTTGTCTGGCAATGCACATGTAATGCACACTGAAATATTTCTGAAGGAGTTCTGGTTTGGACTAATTTTTTAAAAATAGACAATTGCACAGGGGAAGGTTGAAACGTTAACACAAAAATACATACATGCTCCATGCCATTATGAAGCATACCTCGGGAGAATCTGAGAAAGGAAGAAACTTAATATAAAAATAAAATTGCTACCTTACACAAGCTTTCACTATTTTAGTTGGCAACTCTACATATTTTCTTTGCTCTTCAAACTATAGGTTAGAACCGTGGTTGGGAAAAGTAGCTTATTTCTGGCAAAGTCAAAGAATTTTTACCACCTAAGTATCTGGCTGTATTTTACATCCAACATGTAGTAATTTTGTTAACGGTGACCCTCGCAGCATCTTCCTGTATATGGATAGCTGCACATGTGATTTGGCTTATATTTAATGTTAAGTATTTGTGAGAAATTACAAGGCTATGCTTGTGGCAATTGTCTCTCTTCTTAAAATAACAGCAGTCATTTGGCAACTAACCCTCACAAGAGATGGCTTTTAATTCACCCTTCTTAAACACAAGCTATGTTACTTAAGAAGTGTTATCTGTAACTGCATAAATCATGGCTTGCTCCTATCTGAACTTCAATATATTTATATTTTATTTAAAAGACTTAGAAGCATGTTATTAATGACTGAAGCATGAAACCTATGTTTATATTGAAAGATGGAGAGGACAAGAGCAAGCTCTCTTGCCCCCAGCAGGCACGGGGACAGGCCTGAAAATGTTCTTTGTCTGGAGGGCATAAACTTCCAAGGTTCACTACTTCACATGGCACAAATAAGTGCTTCAAAGCTTTCCCACTGCAGGACACAGTGGAGGACGTAGGGGTTGTTAAATCTTAAGCTAGCACTTCTCTTTCTCTCCAGTTGGAAAAACTGAACAACAACTACCTGTTACCTTTTCATTTTTTTGTAAATAGAAGGATGGGAAGAGCATGGCAGGTTGCAGTAAACAGCATGATGCAGTCATGCTGTCTACTGGCTGTAAACCAGGCTGGAATGACTAACTGCCATGTTAGGAAATATAAATTGAAGCTAGGATGCTCAGTGAGAGTTTATGTCGCTATAAAATAATAACAATGCAATTGTTTCTTACTAAAAGTTGGGAAGCTCCTTCCAGGAAGACCTTATGAAAGCTGTCACCATACACTGACTCAGATATTGCAAATCAAGGGAGAGAGTAAAGCAAGACAGAGCGGATGCTGGAAATGCAGATTAACCTTCAGCGTGTACCCCAATGTACAATAGTGAGGAATCTTGAAGTTACGGTTGTGCTAAAAAACTGTCAAATAATAGACAAGAGGTGACCAAAGCTCTTTGAAAAGTAATTTTCTGAATAGAAGTATTACTAATTTGCTATCTTTACTGCTTCCTGAACTTAATCCAGACTAGGTCATCAAGGGCTAAAAAGAGCTTGGATTTTCAGATGAAATATCTCAACAGCTGACTGCAAAAGGTGTATTAATCTGTGGCTTGCTTTATTGCTGAAATGTGTCTTAGACCCCCTCAGTTTATACTGAGGCATTTCCTGATGTGATTGACTAAACCCACAGTCTTCTCTTGCATCCTGACATTAGGAGCCATCAATCTTGCAGGCTCAACAATGGTATGTTTTGCCTTGTAGAAGTTACAAGTATGAGGAAACAACTTCCTCCTCAGCAAGAACACAGCGTGTTTTCCTATTTTCAGTTCCACCCCTTCATTCCACTACATAATGTCTTCTCCATGAACAGCAATTTACATGTTCTCTGACCTCTCAGTATCTCGAGTCGCTACAGTCCCTTTGCAGCTCGGTAGCTCTTCCCGTGTACCCAGCATTGGGCCCTGGTGTGGGCAGCTTGTTCATGCTTGCAAAAGGACATTGTACTGTACTTTGGAAAAGAAGAAAGGATCAGGTCTAATCTGAATGTGCATGTAAAGGGAACTGCGTATTGGGCATAACTGGCAGGATTTTAGGAGCAGGGGGCTGCAAGGGAGGAGGCCATGAACTCCTCTGTGCCAGTCACAGCTGCTTTCAGCCAGTTTTGCAAGGGATGAAGACAACCGTCTGTATGCCAAAACCTCAAATAATGAGGGCAGCACATGGCACCTCCGCTCAAACATATTTAGGAAAGAGCAGCAGCCTCTAAGGCAGGAGACACTGGAGGAGACGTGAGGAGATGGGGGAGGAGGAAGTGGAGGAGACGTGTGGAAGGGAGAGACGCGGTCTTGGAAGGAGGCACTCCATGCCAGGGCAGGGACACTGTGGAGGGAATTGTGGCCCATGGAGGACCCATGGCAGAACAGGGCATCCCCGGAGGAGCTGTGGCCCTTGGAGGACTCACTTGGAAGCAGAGGAACAGAAAGAAGCAAGGAGCAGTGGAGGAAAATGAGTAAGAAGCAAGGAAGAGCAGAAAGAAACCAATTCACGCTGCACCCCAGCTTCCCACATTGCCCAGTGCTTTACAGAAGGGACTGAGCATAACATCTATTGAAAGCAAGGGATGTTGACACTAGGAAGCGGGTAGGAGAGGTGCTTAACTGGAGCTGAGAATGGGAAGGGAGGAGAAGAAGTCTTTCCCTAGTTGTTTGATTGCTTATGCCTTCCTTTCCCCCCCTCGGTATGTGAATCAGTAGTCGAAATTTTGTGTTAATTTGTAACAAATTAAATTAAGCAGAATTCCCTGACTGAAATGGCTTTGTCTGCAAAGACTTGTCACTCCTTCCACAGGACACAAAAGCCAACATGATGTCTGCTGTGGCTCTAAGACTTGGGAAGTATAAATATCTCTGAGAAATCTGTAGGAGCCACGTGTGCTCATCCACTCTGAAAACTCAAGCCACCCAAATATAAGTATATTCAGTGGAGGAGATTGTTATTCTTAGAAACTATTCCCAGGATGACTACTGACTTTGGGTTTGCACAGCCCAGCTATCGGATCTAACTGTGCCCCCTTCCCTTGTCATCCTTCTTGTACCATTTGCCAGGGCTTGTCTCCTCCCAGTGACCTGACGCCACTGTCATGCAGTCAGGAGAATGCAAAAGCAGAGAAATGCTATCCAGTGGTGCACAAAGGTGCTCTCCCACCATCCTACAGGTATTTTATCAGAGCAAACTAAATTAAATGCTTCATTTGCTTCTCGTAAACAGCTGTCTTATTGGAAAATGTTGTCCCAATGCTTTAACAGAAACTGATTCCAGAATTTAAAAAATCCAGCATTGTGATGGATGATATTGGAAAAAAACCACACCTTCCTTAGAGGAACCTGGTTTAAGGAGACACCAGGAGCAGGACAATTTTCAGCTCTTTGGTATTGGTATAGCGCTGTTTCCACTGATGTCAGGTCACTAATTCTTCTGAAAACCCTATCCAGTATGCCCCACTCTCTTTCAGACTTTTTACTGTGTGGGAGGAGCCCTAACACTTTGCTGATAGTAAACTAAATGTACTCTTTCTCCCTGTGTTCTGACTAAACATGCTGAAATTATTTATTTTACAATTTAAAATTACGATCCAGTAAACGCTTGGAAATTTGTAAAGATGGAAGGCTCCAATATATGGTGAAAGATGCACAACTGCATTTATACATTAAAGACCTAACTTTTATTTCAGTTTTACAACCAGATGAAAGTACAACCCAAGTGAATCCGCGTAAGTTGGTGAAGATATGTAGCAGCTACATTGGAGAAACCAAAATCAGAAGCAGGAACTTCTTCATTTTGTCTAGTCCTGAGCCTTTCTGTGAGCTGGTGACTGAGGGAAGGAGCTTGGGTCTCTGCCGAAATGAACATGTCAGCTTTGATTCAGTGTAGAAGGGTCTGCATTATTAATTTCAATATTTACTGCTATCTGTGAGACTCCAGTTCATAGTATTATTTCAGATCACAATCAGTCCGAGCTCCCTGGATTTTGCTTTCAGGTATTTGTGTTTCTACACCACTCAAAGAAATACAATGGTGGTAGGCTCAGCATGGAAATACAAGTCAGGAAACTCAAAGATACAGTTCCCTCAGTAACCATGTATCATCCAGATTGCTCATAATAAGGCAAAGCATTAGCAGCGAGCACGATAACATTAACCACTTCACTGCAGAAGAGTAATGGCAGTGCATTATTTCTGTAGAGGGAACTGTAATTTAGAGTTGCCTGCCTTTTGTGCATTGCTTGTTTTCATTCACAGAGCATTTTTATGCCTTCAAAATACACTGCTATGCTTTCACAGGTTGCACTGCAGGGGTTTTAAGTGCTCCTGCTGTGTAGCAAGCAAAAAATTGGGATGGGGTTGTGTGATGAGTGATGTTTCTAAGGGAGGAGCCCTTTTGGGAGGGCAAGGAACTGTGACACCCTCAGCCATATGGGAATTTAATAATTGCTAAGATCAATAACACAGGCCATTTCTCAGGGAGCTAAAACACACCATCATTTATGGATTTTGTGTTTGGAGCAAGTCAGGTTGGTCACTGTGAACCTTTAAAAATAAATTGAGGGTTTGTTTTTTTAAAGTTCGTGAAAGGTTGTCAGTTTCTCGAAGAACTGACTCAACTGAATTCATCCTTATTTATGGTAAGCATCAAAGCATTAGCTTTCACGGTTCCTTGCCTTTTCCTTCCCATAAGTGACACGGAGGACAAATTCTGGTCCTGTTGAAGTTGGGTGTTATTGATTTGACTCCTGCCGGGCCAGCGCTCCGTAGCTGGACAGCTGAGGTTGTTATCTGTGCTCAACTTGTCCCGGCTCAGTTCCGAAGACGCAGGGAGCGGAGCAGGCGCGGAGCTGAGTGCGGTGGGAGCGCGGTGGCCTCGCAGGTGACTCGGTGCCCCGCGCTTCGGCTCTTTCTGCCCGCGGTCCCCAGGAAGGGCCGCCCGGCGGAAGATGCGAGGGGCTGGGATGCTCCTCACGCACCGGGGAGCGCGGAGCCCCGCAAAAAGCAAGGCAGCGAGCCCACGCCACTCGTGTCCCGCCCTGCGGGGAGGGGAGGGAAAGGCCGAGGGAGACATACAGAGCTTGTTTTGGGTTGCAACGTGCACGCCCACATGCAAATCGCTGCGTCCCCGCCCCCCCCTAAACAGCAGCCGCTGCGGAGGGAAAAGGAAAACAAAGAAAGGGGGAGAAGAGAAAAGGAGAGAGGAAAAAGAAAAAGGGAACGAGGAAGAAGAGAAGACGAAAAGGAGAGAGGACGCCAGAGGGAAGAGGGGAAGAAGGCTCCTGGGCGGCCCCGTCGGTGCGAGGGGCGGGCGGCCCCGCCGCGGGCAGCCCCGCGCCGCCCTATAAGAGGCGCTGCGGGGCCCGGGCGGTGGCAGCGGGGTCGGCGCCGGGGCTGGGAGAGGAGCGGAGTAGAGCGGGGCGAGGAGAGCCCGCAGCGGAGCGGAGGAGCAGGGGCCGGGCTCGGCTGGGCTCCCCGCGGGACCCACGGCGGCTGCCGGCCGCGGAGGTAGGGGCGGCGGCGGCGGGGGGGACGCGCCGCGCCGCGGGCAGCTGTCGAGGGAGGCTTCCCCGCTTGTCCCCGCTCCGCCCGGGGCGGGCGGCGCTGCGGTGCGTTACGGGAGGGGGGGGAGTGAAGGCAAATAAGTATGTTTATTCTTTTGGTGGGGTTTTTTTTTGTGTTTTTTTGTTTTGTGTTGTTTCCCGGCGTGGTGCCGCTCGCTGTGCCCAGTGTGTCAGGAGCGTGGCTCGAAGGATGGCTTGAGGTGTAGCGGGGGGATCCTGGAAGAGCTAATAGTGGGTTGTTTTTTTTTTTTGTGTGTGTGTGTGCTTTTTTTTTTTTTTAATTATTTTATTTTAGCTTATCGTGAGCGAGGCGACTCTGACTTGGCAGCGCTCGCGTAGGGTGGCTCACCTTACCGCCGCCTCTGACAGCCCTGGTGGGTGCTAGAAGATAACGGGAGGGTTTTTATTCCCTTCACTCCTGCTCCGACTCCTATAGAGTCGTGGGGGCATCAGGGGAGGGGACGCGGGGGAGGGCCTTGGGATGAGGGGGAGTGTAAAAATAAAAAGATCGATCCCGGCCGCTCCTGTGATGGGCAGGAGGTTCAGTTGCACGCAACAAATCTTGCTTCTGCGTGCCAGACTGTTGTTAAGTCTGGACTGCTACATTACAACCTATCATCAGCCTGTTACAAAATACTGCTGCTTACTTCTGGAGGTGTACGGCTGCCCAGATGCTTAAAATGTATTGGGAAAGATACTCCAATTCTAAATTCAAAGTTGGTTTAAACAGTATTTTTGCCTGTTTTAAACATAAACTAGGAGTTCCCCCCACCCTCCCCCACGCCCCCTTCCTCCTGGCTGTTGGCCTTGGAGATTTTAAGATTGTACAAATAACTAACTTGGAGGATCAAAGTTGATCTTTAGTGTGTTGGAGTAGACCTTACTGAAGCCAGAGGGATGTAAACATGTGCTAGACTGAAGTCTATAGATGAGTTGGACTTCCTTGAAAATTACTGACACGGACTAACACATTAAAATTCATTTTGGAGATGCCTTCGAAAATGAGTTGGTGCTTGTACTGCGGAGAGCAGCCACGTCCTGGGGATGTTCCATTAATAACAGATGGCCAAGCTTGCAGTCGAAAGGCTTTTGTAATGCAGCAGTCTTGCTCAGTTTTGAAAGGGGGTCATGGTAGTAAACATTCCGTGCAAATGCTTTTTGTACTTGGCCTTTGCGGCACAACGTGCCTTCCTGACAAGTGGGAATGGCAATGTGTGCCGAGACTTTCCCGTAATACAGATTAGCACGTGATTCTATGATGCCCCTGTAGGCTATTAAGCTAAATGGGTACTACCTGGGACTTTGCGGTGTGTTACTGATGTTACCGATACAAATGCTGTTGGTGGGTCTTCACAATCCATTGTGCAAACTGAAACCTTAATTTATGTAATAGTGGTGTGATATAGTCTGTATCTGGTAAGGTTTGGACAAGTAAGGGCAGGAGTCTGATGGCTTTACTCATGACATGGAGCACCTTGTTTCTCATGTAATCGTAATTTGGGAGGGTTGATTATGGTCAGAATTAGAAGTCCACTCTTAAAGTGTGGATAAAAGTTTGGTAGCATGGAACACAAGAGCTGTATGGTAGAAAGTAAGTTGAACTTTTGAAGTTGAGAATGCCTATCTTTAAAAAAAGAAATATGCTTTTTTAAGCCACAGTGTAGGTGTTCTGAGGAGATACCTGCTGGCCTCTGGGTTGCAAGAGATCATTATTGCTGCCATCTAGCATTGGAGTGTAATAATCAAGCAGCTAGCTCCAACTGTTCGTAGTAACTTTCTCCTGAGAAGTTGCTGCTGAAGTACTTAGCCATATGATATTTATGTGAAACTAACACCTTTGGTGCAGCTGTATGTAATGTTTTGGCATTTGTAGGACTCATGGTAATTCTTTGGGTATCAGTTCTGAATTTCCTGTGAATACAGCTGCATAGCAGTGCACGCAGGTATGTTGAAAGTTTCTCAGTGGTCTCTTCACCCAGTGAGAGGCATGTTTATCAATCAGTTTGCTGCAGGCAGCTGCTGGCAAACCTTTCTTGTAACGCTAAATTTGTTTTCAAAAACAAGTGTAGCTCAATGCTATTGGTGGGAGCAGAGACTTGGTCCAGCACCAAATTCAATGTCTGCCATCATGGTGTATATAAAGAGTGGCTCCTGGTGAAATGCTGAGCTACAGAAGACGAAATGCCATAAGTTTAAAAAAAAACCCAACAACAAAAAAAAGCCAAAAAAACCAACCCCCCCAGAAAACCCATCCAAAACAGTAGAATTATTTTGGCCATTTTTTGAGGAGTAACCTTTTCTCCAGCATTCCTTAGGCTGAACTTCCCCCTGGCTGTGCAAGGATAAAACAGTGTGCTGTGATTTAGGAATAAGCCTCAGTGACATGAGGAAAGTGTGTGTGGACCTCCTGTGCAAATTCTGGGCTGGAGCATTCCCATGTGTTAATCAAATGTGACATACACAATTCAGAAAGCAAGTCGTCCCTTGCCTTCATCTCTGCAAGCCTGTTGTCTCGCCAGTGAGCTCACCTGGCTGAGTTATACCCACAAAGAGCAAGAGGAGAATCAGTACTGAACTCATCCATCTGTGGCCAGATGTGATCAGCACTGCTGGTGTTTAGCACATGCGTTGCACCATGCAGGCACAGTATTTCTTAGGGTGTGGCTTCTTCAGAACTTTAATCCAGCATAATTGAAGGTTGCTGGTGAGCTAGTAAAGGACCTTCTTCGTTTTACCCCAACTGGCCATTCAGTTTTCTCTCCCAGGCCATTTTGTCCTCCATGCTGGCACTGGAGTTCACCAGCCCAGGGTGAGTAACTGAGAACAGGCTCTTGTCTTTTTGCTTGGTGATTATTTTTATTTCCTTTTTTCCCCTGAATCCCGTGTTCAGAGTCTTCTCATGGCTTTGTGAGCACTGGTGTCAGCACAAAGATGATGACAGGAGTGGAGCAGAAAGGGAACCAGCTACTGCTTTGTTTAAGTAACTTCGCAGCAAGCACCCTTGGTGTTCATGTAGACCTCTTAGGCTGAGCAGCACGCCAAATTTTGAAATAAGTCTGGAGGCCATGGCTGACCAAACACTGGTGTGTTTCTGGTAGGCTGGTGATTCTTGATGACTTCTGCTGTGAGAGGGGCTAGAGTCAGGGACCTACTGTTTAGTGAAACGTATTTTATACATATGACATTTTCCGTGTTCATCTGAGGCAGCGAGGGACTCTGCCCTCTTCCTCCAGGTCTGACATGGTAGAAATTTGCTTGCTCTGAGATTCCCTTATATTTATGTCGGCTGAGGATTTGAATCCTGAGTACTTGGAAGTTTTCTGTGTAGTTAATGAGCACGCACATCTGCGGTTACTGATATTAAGAGTATAGATTAAAAATACCATGGAAAGACTACTTGTAGTGTTCAAAAGATGATCACAACAAAAAAGTTAAAATATTTCATATTCTGTAGCTACATGTCTTATATTTCTATTGGTCGTACAAAAGTCATACAGAGCAACTCCGAAGAATACCGTGATTGGACTACTGACTGGAGTACCCCGTTCTCTACCTTTTTTTTTTTTTTTGTCTGTTTCTTTAAAATAGGTGGCAGCAAAATTAGTCCTGTCTCTTTTAGCATTTGTCATTGGGGGGGGGAAAAGCACATGAGCTTTCCTCAAGGACCGAGAGTGAGACAGAGTAGGATGAAAAACTGTTGATGCAGCTTTCCTGACACAACAGGCTAACACTGTAAGGAAAAATGGGAGCATTCAGATCTTTATTCATTGGGTTATTAGTGAAAAAGCTTGATCATAAATAATAAGAATTCACATCAGTTTAAATGGCATAAATATCCACATACAACCTGACCTTTTTCCTCTTCTGTTATTTTCTGGAGGAGTGTTGCTTAGCAGAGCTCTGTCTAATGCAGTGAGATCGGTTTGCATTATGCTAACTTTGTTAGGGAACAATTGGTATAAGACAGAAAAAGGAGAGCAAAAGCGCTTTTCCAAGACTGTTCTGGTTTGGGCTAGATAGCAAGGTCATGCTCTGGGAAAGAACAAACAAAGTCAGAGCCTCTGACCACGCAGTTCAGAGATCATTCTGGAGGTCTGGTTTCCTTTTTAGCAAATAGCAGGCAGGGCTGGGTGGAAGATAGAGGTGGCCAAAACCTGTTACCACCCTACTTGCTTGGCTCCCTGAAACAATTTGCAGTTTTACTAGACCGTTTCCGAGTGGATGGTTGTTACCGGGAGCAGGCAAGCAAACCGTGCAACTAATATTAGCATTCTTGGTTGTTAGCTTAGTAAAAGCCAAAATTAAGTCGTGTGGAAGGTCTCAGAGCAGCAGCGGTGCTGGTGTAGGTAACAGGAGCAGAACTAGGGACCAGGAGAACCTGCTTCCCAGCACCTGTGCCCATCTTCCTGTGATAACTTGCCCCTGTTTTCCTCTTATGTGCGTTCACCATTGTTACAACAATGACATGGCAAAAGTTTGTGCACTCTGGCGGAAGTGAAAGTGTGTTTTTTCTCACCTGAAGCAGGTAACACATCTTTCTAAGTACAGGCTGTAGGCTGTGTTGTTAGTGTCAGCAACCCGGGTTTAAGTCACAGGGTTTCAGATGCAGTGGCTGCTTTTCCAGGTGAATTTTTCTGCCTTCAAAAGAAACAAGCAAATTATTATACATGTTCTTTTGTCTGAGAGCTGTACTCATGGGAATATATTGATACTGTAAGGGATCTATTGATGGCTTTTTTCCTCTTCCCCGTATTGTAAATACGCTGCCATAACAAGAGTTTGCCTATGGCAGTTGATGAAAGCAGATTTAGGACCAAACTTGAATGGATTAAAAAAACCCCAAACCTCTCCTTGTCTAAACAATAAAGCAGCACCAACGGTTTCTGAGCGCACACGGACATTTCATTCCGGTAGCAGTACAGGAGTCAAAGTTCAAAATCCACTCCTCCCCTAAATGAAATGTTCCTATTTAATAAACCAAATTGATCCTGCGTTTGTATTTCTGTTCTACCAATGGGCAATGTGCTTTTTATCTAATTTCTTTGTTTTAAAGTATTTTAGATATTTTAATTATTCTCTATTAAATCAGAGTTGCAATTCTAACTGCTTTGTTTTTTCCCATCTCTCTCAAACCTAGATTTAAATATTCATCCTAAAGTAAGCAATACGAGTTTTTCTACTGTCTTTGGAGAGATCTGGCCTTGCAAACTGATACCGTCACCTGTACACCATCTGTTTTCAGATTTCTTCAGATCTTATTCTTCCCAGGTTATTTTTTTGTTCTCTTCATTGCCGTATCTTCCAGGGTTTCACTCCCAGTTCTTGTGACTTCCTTTTAATATTCCACACCGCTACATCTATCTTCCCAATTGTGTTTATCTATAAAACCAGACATAATTACAGTCCTACTGTGTTGTCTGTGGAAGTATGCTCTGACTTCAGTGGAACTTTCTCAGCATCAATAAGGATATCTTAAGCTCAACAACAACAACAACAAAAAGTGTGTTTTAGATGCTGTATACATTAAAAACTTGCAGAACTTTTGCAAATGTATTGCTTTTCCTTCTGGCATGTCGTGCCACTTCTGTGCTTACCTGAAGTGTTTTCCATTCTGAGTCATTCGGTTGAAATTGAGTAGACCACAGCTCTTCAGTCTTGTGCGTGGTCTCTTGAAACTCTTGGAGCAAACTAATGGATCTCTGTCCTGAATTGTTCTGCATCATGAGATGTAGCTTAGGACGTGAACAAATACTGTCTTCCTTCTTTCTGTTACACTGACCCTAAGGACTGGAGCTTCAGCAGTTGTGTGGGGTTATGGGTTGTACAACTGGAGCTAAAGAACGCGAACTGTTTCTGCTGTGGATCAGGCAAAATGGGGAAGAGTGGCACACACTTTCTGGCACTGCTCCCAGCGCGCTGCCCTGTGCCACACCTGCCACAGCAGGCGTGTGGGCTTCTTATCATGCGTGCCAATTATTTTCATATTCTTCTATGAATAGCTTTAGAGATAAGTGGTTATCGAAGTCTGTATTGGTTGCCAAGATTGATCAGAAATTCAGTCCTCTTCATAGCTGACACTCCCTGCTTTCGAAAGTACTTGGAGATGGGTTTATCACTTTAGCGAATTATTGGCTTCCAAGTCCGTACAGTTAGGTGGTAGCCATGTGGCAGCCAAAGTCTTGTGGCCCGGTCTGTTGTTTGCTTTAAAGGATCAAACTCTTCTCAAGCTGACAATAGCTGCTAGGTACCGCTTTTGCCAGTTTATTGCTTTTTTGACAACGTCATTTCCTTCTATTGTACTAGAGGCTTTTTCTTGGCTGATTACTTTCTGCGTAGTTCAGGGGTATTTTTGTTTCATCTGCTGTTACTTATACCTGTGCCACAGATATCCGTGCAGTTGTGGAGGTATCAAGCTTAACAGCTTATTCTTTATGCCAGTGAATCTCAAAGGCACCACTGGGATGTTTTCTACAGTATAAGCATGTTGTGTTCTGCCCTGTTACTGAACACACATTGTTTTATGGCAGGATAGTCCCAGAAAGCAAAGATGAAGAGGAAAATAACAGTAAAGTTTCTTTTGATGTTACAGGTCAGGCATACACCTCAAACTGCAGTTTAATCTTGTACTGGGCACAGCTTGTGTCCTTGCCTTCTCCCAAGATGAAGAGCAAGGTACAAAAACAGGATGTAGGAGAAGACACTCTTTTTCCAAAAGAATCCTTATGAATGCAATGGCAAAGCTGCAAGGCTTGGTAACTGTGCTGAATAGAAGGTACGAGCGTGCCAGTGATGCTCCAGCCACTCTGCAGTAGGATCGTGGAGCACCTGTCAGCGTTAACACTTTGTTAAACCAGATCCATGGCTACTTCAGCTGAAGTGATTCAATGGCCAGGGTGTGCTGTGGAACAGGGGGTGGTCAAAAGTTTTCTGTCCTAACACTCTCTGAGCTTGTGGATTTCTTTTCCTGAGTGTTGATGAGGCTGATGGCTTTCCTGGGGGAGCTCTGTCTTCCTTCTCCCCCTGGACGTTGCTGCCAAGCAGAAAAGTACCTTTTGCAATGTGAAATGTTTCACCCTTTTTCCTAGTGGCAAAGATAATGTCCTTAAACAGGATGCGTCATCAGCTGGAAAAAGTGACTGAGGCTGTGTAACACAGCTTTTTGCAGGCTGTGTACTGATGATACTTATAGATGCTCAGAGATCAAAGCTTAATGGCATGAACTGAGCTCAAATGTCGCAATTATTATTTTAGCAGGATGTTCTGTTATTTCTAGATTCTACTAGAGAGGAGCTCATTCTTTGGGAGCCAAAAAAAAAAATCCGCTAATATGGACTATGGATTTTTGGACATTGGCCGTGATAAAACAAATCAGCTTTTCTGTTTGTTTTTGCCTGAGTGGACTAGATTTTGGCTTTTTTTTTTTTTTGTATGGGGAAAGTAGGGGACGTTCAGTGTAATGTTGAAAGTTGAAATGCTTCACGTATTTCACAACCTTCCAGTAGAAGCTGTTGGTTTGGTTTTTTTTTTTATAAAATAGATGGCTGCGTTTCGTACTGAGTATTATACTTGACATTTAAGCAATTCCTCTTGCCGAAGTGCATGGCACAGTCTTGCGTGTCCTTTTCTTTGGGTCCAGCTGTGGTGCGTGCAAGCTTGACATCTTCCCTTGCATTGGAGCTGTGCTTGTTTTCACCAAGCCTTCTGAGCATGCTAGAGGTAATGAGATCCAGTTGTTGTGGTCATTCTGGTAGATAGACATTGCTGCCCTGTGACCTGGGACAGGTTTTCAAAACAGCTTTGCATATTGTGTCACAAGGGAGGCTTATAAAACACGAACTATTTCTGAAAATGTGGCTTTGTGTAAATGTCTGAGGAGGCACTGAGGACTCTGGAAAATGTAGTCCTATTTATATTATGGAGTACTTAGTGCTTAACTCCTTGGGAAACGTTCCTTATGGTTTATTCCTGTTTGGTAGGGATGGGCCCACCTGTGGCCCAGACGTATGTCTTAGGAGTTTGGCTTTGACAGAAGAAGGAAGATGGCTTCCCTGAAGAGTTTAGGGCCAGGAATTTCAGTGCTCATTTTGTTAATTCTGGGCCAGGTCTTTCAAAATGACCATCTGCTCAGGTGTTCATAGTGCAGCATTCAGAAAGGCTCAGTGCGTAATGTACTCAGTCTTGAAAAATGCATTTGCTCAGTCCTAGCGCCAAGGCTAAATACCTTTAGAAACCTCTTGCCATTTAGCCTAAATAGTTGGGAAGCCAGTTTTCTGCCCCTAACATGACCTTATATTAGTTCCAACTCTTGCTAGAGCAAGATCCAGGCTCCCTTCTCTGTGTCGCACCTAGTGCAGTAAGCAGAACTTGGTATTGGGCTCAGGTTATGTCACTAGTTGTTTTAATAGCAGCAGTTAAAGCAGGTTGTGAATAAGTATTATTGTCAGCCTGTGTGAGAAGGAGTCCTTTTCCACTGGTTGTCTCCAGTCTTCTGTGAGGTTGGGCCCCCTTAGATAACAAAGGGAAGTCACTTATTTATTGTTTTGTAGCTGTTGCGTGTGCTGTCTTAAGGATCCTGTGGATGAGTGAGATGCTATGTGGTCTCAGTTTTGTCTGGATGAGAGGTGGCAGATTGCTAGAGGAATTCCATGAGACTGTTTGTTCAGCTTTCTGATGTTTTGGCACTATCCTTTAATATTAGTTTTACAAAATTTGACATGGTCGTCAAGGAGGGAAAATGAGCTAAACTGGTTGTGGATTATCATGAAGGTGGATCATAAAGTGTCTGTCATGTGAATGATTGTTATTTAGAGGGTCGTGGATGGCCATGTTGAAAGCAATGTTCTAGTTGCTAGTATTAGTAGGAGCTGGAGAACAAGGCCAGAACCTGTTTACTACCTAGCCTAAGGCCAGGTAGTCAGTGTGTGTAAAGTGATGTAAACTAGTAGAGAGTCCTGCCAAGAATTGCCACCCAAATATTGTTGTTTGTGGTCCTAATTAAATTTGTGCCTGATGACCCAGAAGCTCTCCAGTAACACTGTTAGCAACAAGGAGTCAGCGTAAACCCTGTGACATGACCTGGATGGTTTTGAAGAGGAAAGCACTTCTCACTGAATGACTTTTTAGATGGCATAGGAAACTTGATGTCCGGTATTCATTTGGCAAATGGGAGAGAAACGTCCCCTGTGGGGAGGTTATGAAAGACCTGCTTTCAGTGTCTCTGTGGCTCCACTGATAACGATACTGTGACCCAGGCAGCAGGCTGCAGGGTCAAAGCTCACACCCCCACTGCTGATCCTGCATTGCCTGTGATTGCTACAGAGCCTAGCAGTGCTTAACCAGGAGGCAGACGTGTGGGATCTGGTGGTTATATTTTCATCTCGGCCATTGCTTTGCTTGTGGCCTCGGGTGAGTTGTTTGAACTCTGTGTGCCTAACAGTTTTCACGGCACCTTTTTATAAATTAGTTAAGGCTCTTTGGGCTAAAAGATTACTTTAAAAGATCAATACTGTTATTCCTATAAAATTACCATTGTTTGGGTGGCAGTTTCCCCTGTTTCCTAGAGCTCCAGTAGGTGTCATATATTTTTTGACTTGAAGGTTTTAGAGATTGGAATCTCAGATCTGTTTCTATGGGTTTTGCAGGCTTTGAGTTGTTTTCATCACAGAATGGACATTACTTCTGATTCTTTATGCACTGGCTGTTTCTGCTGTGGATATTATTTCCAACTAGATCTCTGACGGCAGGATAAAAAATTGCTTGCATTTGTCCACAGCTGCTCTTTATCTAGCCTAATCTCAACAGAATTGGGATTAATGCTGTTTCCCCCCTCCTTTAGCTTCCTTTGAAATTGCATAGATGCAGGGTGCTTTTTGCTTTCTGGGAATTGTGGAATATTTGTGCCTTGAGACCTTCTTATGGCCTTGCACAGTCATAGGTTGTACAAAGTGGATGTAGCTGTGTAAGAGTAAGTCTAATGGTTGTAGCTACTATGCTGGAAGAAGCAAAATCCTGGTGCTCTGAAGAGAAGTGGCCAGGATGCTAGACCTTGACTTGGGAGATGTGGGTCAATTCTGGGCTCTTGGCTTAATCAGCACCTCAGTTTCCCAAATGCCCATCCAGGCCACTAGTTCTCTGATGGTCTGTTTTCTTTGAGTCAGAATGTCAGTTCACGAGGCAGGCGCTTCTGTCCTGCCTTGGTGTTCACAGCCCTCATGGGGACTTGCTGTCAGCTGATGGCATATGGAGCACTGGGGGACTTTGGCCTTGGATCTGGGCTTTGCAGAGTTGATATGGCTCATGATGTTTGCTCCACAAAATGCAACCTGACACTGCCTAAAGGAAATGAAATGTTAAGACACTTCTCGATGTTTCCAAAGAGGAGTATATTTTTTGCTGAAGTCCAGTGTTTGTGCTTTGGTTGTCCCTTTTCTTCGAAAGTGGGGTCTGGTTTAACTTGATAAATATGTAGGCAAAAGCTATTGGAGTTAAGCATATGTACAACTCTTTGTCTGAGGTAGAAAGCATAAAGTGCTATATTGTGTCTGCTTGTGGGAGAGGAGCACCGTTGGCTTGAGTAGCTCAAACCTGTGCTGTGTTCAGCAAATAATGCCTTTTTTCCTCTCATAAGGGCATCATCTCTAATATTAGATTGGTACTCTGCCTGGCTGCTCGGTCTGTGGAGAGCCGCCAGTGGTGGTAGTTTTTGTGATGTGGAATATCTGACTGAGAGAACAGGACAGAGGCTGCTAACTGATTTCATGGAGGGCCACTAAACCTTCATCAGTTAGTGAAAGCTTTTAGCTCTGCTGACTAGGACTGGGTTTAAGTCACTGCTGGAGACATAAAGGGTCCATAGCCTCTTGCCAGAATCCTGAAATGTTTCAGTCTCATAAGGTTTGATAAGTTCACTTTGTTCCCTGACTAAATAGTGATTTCTTCTCTAGGGGAAAGGTTTTTTTGCCCCCAAAAGAAAGCAAACAGCTGTGTTGTTTGCAGAAAGCTGCTTTTGAAGGCTGTTTTATGTTTACTTAGTACAGACACTAGGCATGGGGGTGGGGAATTGATTCTCTGCCACTTGAGCTTTTTTCATCTTTAAATTTACAGCTGTAAAAATACATTGCTTTGTATTTAAGACAGATTGGGTCTGGAAACTCTTGGCATACCAGCTAATGGAGTTTTCAACTGCCATTCTACTTCCAAGTAGTGGGTAGCACTGATCTAGAAAGAAAGGGTTGGTCAAAGTGTGTATTTCACTGACAGCATTTTCAGCGGTTGCCCTGTAGCCTAACTTTCTCGTAAGAGTAATTGTCTGAATTGCACACTGAAATGGAATTGCAGCCCTGTAGGTCTGGAGGCCATGCAGGGCTTCTGCAGTGGGGGAGGCAGACCACGGGGCACGCATGTGGACCCTGTGCTCTAATTGTGCTGGTGAGTGTTGTGGCTACTGGTCTGGGCAAGTAGAGGAGGTCCTGACCTGGTGTTAGGACTTTGCTAAGAGCAAAGCAGGAACCACCAGCCAGGTCAGAAGGTACATCCAGGTTGCTTGGCACCTCCTGCCCATCCTCTCATGTCCACCCATTCTGCAGACTGAACTTTTCATAATTGTAAGGGTCACTTCTTACCTAGGAAGAGAGACTGGGGGAAAATTCTGTCAGAAGATACAGGGAAGTATTTGGATGCCTTTTACTTGATCCTTTATGTGTATTTGTTGCCAGGAATTGGGAAAACTTGAGAAACCTGACAAATAGTATGATAAGTGTGCACAAGTCTGAGTGGCATGTTGGTAGAGTGTGCAGGGACTTCTCTATACTGGATCCCCACCATTTATTTGCTGGCTAAGTACAAAGCGGCTTCTTAATCCTTAACTTTCCTTGGCTGGCTAGTTAACTGAATGGTCATTGCTCTATCTACGTGTGCGTAGGGCATATGCCTGGATTCAGGATGTTATTCCAAATGCACATTATTTGTTTCGGTTATCAGACAGCCCCTTTATTTGTGGTAAGGTGGCAGTTTGAATTTGCATCTGAGTTACTAGACAGCTGCCAGGGTCCCTGAAGGTGTAGGCAATATGAATGTCTCCCCTGGTATGCTCCATGTAGTCTTAAGTTTTGCAGTTGTTTTGTATATGTTGGTGAAGAGGTGGAGAAATGCTGATAGCTAGACAAAAATAGATTTCTGGGTGATGAAGAGAAGTAAGCCTGACGCCTCTAGGCTTAAAATTGATGTATATTGGTATCTACCTCTACTGGAAAACTTGCAGCGTACACAATGAAAAGATTGAATGTCTTACACAAAGACCTCTCTTTGTGCAACTAAGTTGCACTATTTGTTGCAGTTGAGGAATTCTTCCTACTTCCCATGGAGTAAGTGCTTTATGAAAACAAGAGATTGCACTTCAAAAAGGAGAGGTCCAGTACTGGCAGGTGTAAGTCCCCATTGTATTCAGCAGAGCTGTGGTACTTTACATCACAGAAGACTTATGCTATGGTGATGAATTCATGCAGCTTTTGTTATTCTAGACAGAAGCAGTATTGGTGCTTTAGACTGTTCCAGGTAAGTGCCAGGAAAGTGAGACATGAAAGCCTGCATTGGAAACAAGCTGGTATTTGTATGTTTTGGCACTGTGGTGCTAAATGACAAGTTGGATTTCCCACCTATGTTGAACTTAGCAGACTGAAGGGGAGATACAGATGGACTTCAGCTCCAACTGAGGTGGGAATGTTGGTTTACCAGTTTTCTGCATCTCTGGATTACAATTCTTGCCTATTGTAAGCTGGAAGAACATCTGAAAGGGTGCTAACACATCTTCCTCTGAGACTCTTAGTTTGCAGAGCGTTTTCTGATGCTTTAGTAATTCAAGTGGTCCTAGTTAACTTGGATCAGCAGTGAACCAAATATGTCAGCCTCTGTGGATCAAAATCAGACAGCTCTAGGCATCAACAGACCTGTATTACCCAGTCTGTTACAGATACTGGGGTAGAGTATCTCTTTTGAAGTCTTTAAAGACTATGTCATCCCAGCATGGCTGGAACATCTGGGCATGCTTCAGGTTCAGGTTTTGTGCTCTTGGTGATTAGCCCAATGTTAGGCCCTGTCCCCCAGTTTAATGTTGGGACTTAGCTGGTAGCACCTGCATCTGGGCTAGGTCCCTCAGTCTTCAGGCATAGTCCTTACAAGTCAGTATTTTTGCTTCATTTCAAGCTTGTGTCCAGGCAAACCGACCTTATTTGAAGGCCAGAACATTTGCTTTGTCCCTGCCAAAGTTCAGTTGGAGTTCAAGCAGACAGCCACAGCTGAGCCTTCCTGACTGCACAGGCTTCTGCTGATCAGCTGAGATGTGTTAAATGATCAAATATGTGCCCTCATCCTCTTATCTCACTACAGTTTGCTAGTGCAATGTGAACCCTACAACCTCTATAAAGCAGTATTTCTGTGTTCTGGATCCCGCAGGCTGACTGCAATTGCGAGGGACCAGTGTCTGGATTTTGACTGACATAGATTAAACTAGCTACCCCATGATTAGCTCAAACATCCCACAGGCTGCTTCAAATTTTATTCTGCCTCTGTGCAGGGTATTAAGGCACAGGAGCTGGGTGTATTTCCATTGATAAGAATGGCAAATGTCTCTTTGGCTCTCCCTGGGATCCTTCCTGCCCTCTTCCTGTGGCACTTTATACTCATGGATTTTGGTATTTACCTGTAATTGCCAGAAAGCATTGAAAAGTAGTTTGTTGCAGGGAATTGATATTATTGTAGAGGAAGGAATACGGAGTGGGTACTGTGAACACCTTTCCAGAGGTAAAATCTGTTGTGTAACTAGCAGTGATTGTAGAAGGCTGTGCAGTGCCTTTTCCTCCTCTGCTTCTGTACGCTGAACTTGTCCAGTGGCTGCAGGACTGGACTCGGGCAGAAAGGCTTATCATAGAGTGTGTTGGGTTGGAAGGGAGCTTCAAAGGTCATCTAGTCCAACCCCCCTGCAGGAAGCAGGGACATCTTTAACCAGATCAGGTTGCTCAGAGCCTCATCAAGCCTGGCCTTGAATGTCTCCAGGGATGGGGCCTCCACCACCTCTCTGGGCAACCTGTTCCAGTGTCTCACCACCCTCATTGTAAAGAACTTCTTCCTAATGGCTAACCTAAACCTACCCTGCTCTAGTTTAAAACCATTGCCCCTCGTCCTATCGCTACATGCCCTTGCAAACCGCCCCTCCCCAGCTTTCCTGTAGACCCCCTTCAGGTACTGGAAGGCCGCTATGAGGTCTTTTTTGTTTCGTGGTGTGCTGGAGAGCCCAGCAAAGCAACTGGTGGAGGTCTGTGACCCACAGACCAGTGCCCTTGTAGAACAGTGCTTGAAAAGAGCAGTTCTCCTAGTGTTCTGTGAAAGATTTTTTTTTTTTTTTGCATCAAGTTAGTGGTCACAGGGCGCCTGTGCACTATGTGAGTAGCAATCCAGGTTGCTCAGTAGGACAAGTAAAAGCATTGTTGCCAAATCCACTGAATCCTGAGCAGAAACGGGCTAGCGGAAGGGGTACAAAGATGATATTCCCTGCTTAGTTTTGTATCTGGGTTACATGTTAATTGCAGCTTTAAATGTGCCATACTGACAGGCAGCGGAGGTGCTGCAAAGGCCCCCGTATCCAAGCCTGTAAACAAAGGTGTGCTTTGGGTCCATGAGCATGCACAGTCCTCAGCAGCCAGGGTTTGTCCTCTGAGGTTGTCTGCAAAGGGCAGGTCTTCTCCCTGCTGTGGATGTGCTGTTTGTCTGTCAAGTCCCTCACTCTGACTGTGTCTAGGAATTCACTATCTACCAGCCAGGTGTGCACGCAGCTGGAATGTGTTAGTGTCGGGATGCTCCAACCAGCAGGAAGCACTGGGCAGGGTAGGCAGGCTCTCCTGTCAGATCAGCTGGGCATCCCTCTGCAAAGGAGCATCTGTAGAGGTCATGTCAGTGAATTACAGCAGTACCTACCAGCAGCTAATGAGCCCATGCTGACTGTACACTCAGCTGCCTGCATGCTGACACAAGGTTCAATTTGTAGGGTTTTGTAGGCGTCTGTTATTGTTCTTTGCTTCCCTGTACTGGCACTAAGAAGCACTGTTGTCCTGTTGTGATGCTACAGTGTAATTATGTGTAAAACTCAGCATAATGGGTTTAATTGTTTTTGTTAGTCATGTTAGGGAAATTTTTTTTGTAACACAGACCTATATTATTAGAGACAAGTTTTTAATCTGCAAGTCATTGTAATAATGGAGTTTACTTTTGGATGAGACTTAAAGGCCACAAGTGTTCATTAACTGAAAGCTCACATCCAGAATTGGCATTTATCATCTAGTCTTACTCTAGTGTAGGACTGGTCAAAGCATTTCCTGAGGCAGTCTTATGTTTCTAGCACAGTTATGGATTTTGGGAACCTTTTCAATGCAGTTTGAAATCAGGCACGCAACTCTGAATCATAGGGCTAGGGTACTGGTATGTGGGACACTAGAATCAAAAGCATGTGTGTTCCCAGCTTAACAGATGTTGGAGGGAATGGTTCTCTCACTGGGTGTTTGGATTGGCTGGTGGCTGTCGTGTTCACACTGAGCCTGTCAACAGAGTGTATTCAAGTATATAAATCAGAATTAATTTGATGTGGATTAACTAAATTCCTGTGTGGATGCTTACTCAGAATGAAACTACTCTTAATCTGAAGTAGCCTTAAACTCAAAAGTAAATTAAGCTATGCTAAATTAATTCTGGAAAAAAAGTTTATGAAGTTTAATGTGCTATAAGCTCATCTTTCCATTTGATTGAGTCTTCCTGGAAGTCTGTATGTACACAAGTCCATACCGTGCTATTATTAATAACCACCGAAGAGATGAATGTGTTTTTTAACCCTTTATACTTTCTCATGCTCTCACAGGGTGCCTCCTGAATACACCCAATTCACAACAGTGTTGGAGGCCAGGTGGTTGCAAGATCTGAATGCTGACTCAACAGCAATTTTCCATTCACTTTATCCAAATATGAATAGCTGCAGGGTCATTCTTAGTCACTTACCTTCAAGGAAATGGACTTTTCTCCCTTGACTGTTAAATGTATAGCATTTTCTCCTAAGTGGTGGTGTTGACTGGACTTCAAAACAAAGACTTTCCTAATTTGGCAGCAGGCTTTTCACCATTTTAAAAGGAAACATGGAAAGAATCTTTTTCTTTTTTTAAAAGGGTTGAATTGTACAGCTCAGTCTCATTCAGAGGGGTCTCTAAATCAGCTTTCAAACCTATGATTTTTTCCTTGTTCTGGGCTGTTCTTGCTGTTGGAATTTTTGGGCAGGAAGGAAGAAAATTGTTGTCCTGCGGGTATTGCATTCTTTTGTGCCTTGGAGCTCTGAGGTAAGAGACATTGAGTCTAAATCTGAGCTTGCTGAGACCCATGAGACTTGGCTGGAGTGCGTGGGGTAAGAAGGCAGTGGTGCGGAGTGCCTTGGGGGGCTGTAGGGTTACATGGGGTCACAGACTGCAGCCTCTGCCTTCCCCTGTCTTGTTGCCTTTTCTGTTCTTACACACAGCTTCTCCCTTTCAACTCTTTTTTATTCTTTTTTTTTTTTTTTTATTTTTCTCCCTCCACCCAGTTAATGCCCAGCCACGACACCTCTGCTGTGTACTGCCACTGCTGCTGCACAAAGGGAGTTCCTAGGCTTTGCTGAAGGAAGATGGCTTTCTGGACACAGCTGGGATTGCTGCTATGGAAGAACTTCACCTACAGAAGACGACAGACTGTAAGTATTAGCCAAAGGTTTTTTTTGAGGTCTAAGTTGTATCCTTGTAGCTTACTTTTCAAGCAAAACAGGGAAACATCCTGTATCTTAATGTTTTACCTCTGGTGGTCCCTGGCAGAGCAACTGGTCTGCCTTTGGAAAGTCCCACTTCAAATTGAAGAGAGTTGTAGGTGAACAGAAACCAGGGGACTTGAAAGTGCTCAAGACTCCTGTCCTGAATCCCAGTGTGAGAGAGTGTCAAAGTAATGAAACACTCATGTCAGACCAGGCAGAGGGAGTGCGTGACTGCTGTGTGCAGCAAGGAAGATGTACGATGGAAACCCCTGCTATGACCTGCTCTGCTCTGCAGCTGGGGCATCGCCAGGCTGCAGGGATGTGCGCTTGAGTCTAAGAGCTTTCCAATGCTGCAAGCTGCAACAAAAGCAACAAAATTCTGCCATTTCCTGATGGCAGGCGTGTGGGAGGCAATAGCAGGCATCTTCAGTCTCTTTAATCAGGGAGAGAAACCCAAGTCTGTTGTGTAACTACAACAGGAGGTATAGATTAAGTGACTGGCATGAGACATGTCCTTACTTTGTCACGGAGACAAATCCAGGCAACTGATGTTTTTCTACCAAGGTGCGTTCTGGTTAGTTTAAGGGCTGACCTCGCTGTCTGTTAGCAGTATGGGAATGTACCCGTCAGACAAACAATATGCAAAACCAGTTTCTCCTCGTGGTGACAAAAGCACAGGAGCATGAATGCAGTATGGTGTTCTTAAAATTCTTCTGCATTAATGAGCATTCACAGGATGCTGTGTCTCCTGCAGATAGCTAAAAGCCAGAGAAAACGCACTATTTCCCCTCCAGGGATTTAAGGGATGACCATGTTGGACAAGGACATGTCCTGTACAACAGGCCTGTGCAGAGGATCTGTCCTGTTAGATCTGACCTTGAGGAGGTATGAGTAGGGAATGTGAAGGGAACATGAGTTACTGAGGTGGTGAGTGGAAAGTGGTCTCTGATAAACTTTTTCTGCACCCTGCAAATGTCAGGGTTCTTGCCAGCTGGTTGGGGCTGGGTTGTTTTAGAAACTCGGAGTCACAAGGGAGGGGAGGCTATCATATTCACCACTGGAGATGGAGACTGTCTCTGAAGTCTTTGCTCAGGTGTCTGAGGCTTGTTTTCATAGGACTTTTGTCCAGTGAATTTGGAGCTGGAATTGGTCCATTCTTAAACAAAACCAGACAAAGGGGACTTGTGGCATCTTTGACTTTTCCGGTATACCTCTGGTTACAGAGCTGCCAGTGATGGCAGGAATTTCTGTGTGGTTTGCATGTTTTTGTCCTTACCCCAGGAGCCTTGGTCTCCCAGGACAGCAGTGCCCAGCTGAGAGGCTGTGTCAGCTGCAAGGAGTGAGGCTGGCTGCTCTCTGGCCGTATGGGCCAGCATCCTCACCTTGTCAATAGCCTCATAAACTAGAAGAATGTTGCAACAGAGCTGGGGAAGGTAGTCTCAAAACTGGCTACAGCTCCTAAAAAGATAAGCAGTTCTCAGATATTGCTCGGATAACCTAGGCTCTTATAGCTGAAAACAGTCCCTTCCTCTCTTGTCACTGGGGATCTTACTCTTGACCTCTCACAAACTGCCTGTAGCAACTATGGTACCTCTTGGACATTGATGGATCCTCTGGAGCAATTCTTAAACTGGTTAAGCCAGGAGGAGATCTCAGAGGAGCTGAGTTTTACACTGAGGCTGATGGCTTTTTTTGTCAGGGTCTTCAGAAAATAATGCATCAGGTTTGAAGGTTACTTGAAGAGGTCCGAGTGCATGTCCTGTCATGGTAGCTGTAGGCTAGCTTACTGGGCAGCAGAGGTGCATTTGTATCCTTTGGTGATGCCACAGAAATGTGGTAGGCTAAGTGTGTGTCAGTGATAAAGACCTTCCTGCTTCTTGTTTTGCAATGACCTTGGATCTGCTCAGCTATTTCTTGGTACCTTCTGGCAGCTTCTGTATCGGTTTCCCATCAAGTATCCCAAAGGGTATGAAACTGCTCGCAGTCGCTGTTCCATGCTGATAATATTAGTCAATTCACAACAAAGGCTGGAGATCGCTATTTTTTGTGGGGTTCCTGTATGTGCAGGGTTTTTCTCTTTAAGAGTTCCTATTTGAGCTTTACCTGAAGATGTCAGGAGGGGGAAGGCCACTTAACAGAAAATGGCAGAAAAGTAGCAGAACATCTCTTCTCACTCCGCTGTTATCATAGCTGCACAGTCATTCATCTATTTGCTTTACTCTTAGGAGACCAGTGTCCTTGACCAGGGTGTGCTAGTGATGGCACTATCCCATTTGTACTTACTGAAGGTGTAGCCCAGAAATAGTTTGATTCTTCCCAGAAGAAGTATGGGCTAGCCTTTGCTTCCCACTGAACCCTCTCTTTGGCTGTTGTGAGTTTGGGATGCATTGCGAAAGCTGGGTTCAAAGCTCAGCCTGACGTGTGCAATTCAGGCGTTACTTTGTACTGGATAACTTCCAACAGCACCAGAGTGGGGGGGAAGGAGTTTACCAGGGGGAGAGGAGGAAAGAAAAATCATGTTCAGGGGTCACTGTGTAAAAACACTTCTCTCTCCCTGCTGTCTTGCGTATGAGGAGACACCTCAAACTCGCATGGAGAGACTGGTCAGCTGCTGGTAGCTCCCTGCGTTGAAACTGAACCGTAAGGGTTTGAGGGGGTGGTTGACAGTAAAATTAGGCGATAGTTTGGTTAGTTCTTGCTCAACAGATTTCCTGTTGACACAGTGTAGATCTCAATATTTAATGGTATCCTTTGTCATCAGCCAACTGGTATAAACTGTGCATGCTTCAGGGACTAGCCTCAGTAAAATTTACGAGCAGCTTATTTTTGGCCAAGTGCTGCCTCTGAGTTCACCTGCTGCGTGCAGATGGGATGTTCCTCCTTCAACTCCAGGTGGAGCAGCGGTGGCAGAGCTGGAGGTTTGAAGATTCATTTCAGTATTTACCGGGCTGGTCTAGTAGTTGCAGCACAAAAGTGGGTGAGGAGACTTGAATTTTTTTTCTTTTTTTTTTTTAATATCTACTTATTATGAACCTGAGTGAGACATGATCCCCGTAGTATCTCTGTGCCATCTTCTGCAAAGGCCACGGTGGATGAAAAGCGCTGTCACAGGAAGGTCAGGAAGCACGAGGGGAAGAAACCTACTGACTTTTAGGAGCCAAAGGAAGAGCATTCAGTTTTTGCTGAACAGCACAGGAGGCTGGCCAGGGAGTCCAAACCTTCTATTGAAATGCTACTGACACATTGAGCCTGACCCCATGCAAGCCTCTGGTGCAGCCGTTGTCAGCATTTCAGTGGCTGCCACGATGCAGCATTCTTCAGCTGTAAAGGCGCAACTTGGTCAGCCCAAGCTGTATCCTTCCTTTCTCTCTCCTCCCCAAACCTGTCAATCTGCGAAGTTGCACGCGGTGTGTGTGCAGAGGCATACAGTGCTATGCATGCAGCCCACGTGTGGTTATCTTCATGACTGTGTAATTAACCATAATCAGGCATGCAAAAGAGGAGCTATGTGTGCATGTGGCCAGGCTCCCCCTTCAACAACAGGGCCATTCAGGTACTACTGTCCACCCCAGTGTGGCGGGGCTGGGGCTGATATTTCTACAAGCACGCCAGGCTTGATCCCAAGGGCAGCATTTTCTTGCTGCTTCTGTAGCAGTTGTAGGTCTGTGAGTGTCTATCTGGCCACCTTGGTCACCCTGAGAAGCCTCCACAAGCCCAGTTGACACTGCTCTTCCCCAGATAGTGCGTAGTGGCAGTCACTCGGGGTGCATGCTCCTTGCCTACATCCAGGGTGGCAGGGGACTATGGTGTGTGCCAGGGCATGGCAATCGATGCTGGTGCAGGGAAGGGCTTGTCTTGGTTTCCTGGAGTGCCTTGTGCTGAGTGTCAAGAGCCTAATTTTAGCTGTTAATGGTGTAACATGGGAACACACATTTGTGCGTGGGGATTTTGTCTCCCACTGGGGTGCAGGTCTTACCCTATCTGGCCTGTAATAAGAATGATGTAGAAATCTTACTAGAAAAGGCAGGGTTTTCCATGAAAGAAGGGGAAAAGATTTCTCTTTGTTTGACCAAGAAAACACTCTGGTTTCTCTCTCCCAAAGGAGGGAAAATGTAAGAAGTAGCAGCATAAAAAGCTTTCAGTTTTTCCTGGTCTTATGGCTTACCTAAAATGCATGTTTATGCAGCCTTTCTGGAGTGGGAAAGGAGGGGTGTGGCTGGAGAAGCTCAAGCCTGGGAAACCTCAGCTTGTGTCTCAGAAGATCCAGGCTGAAGTGTTGCTTTGTCCACGTATTTCTGTGGGATGCAGCACGTCTCAGTGAGTTCTTCTGTGCTTCAATTCCCTGTCTAAAAATGCTCTGCACTTAATAGCAGGCCTTTCTTATATTCTTGTCTAGTCCCCCTAAATAACTGAGTTCTTTATATCTTTACCTGACGCTCAGTGCCTATCTGTAGGAACCCTGAACAAGCGGTTGCCTCCTTTTGGGAACAAACATAAATTAGAACAAAACAATAAGTAGGTATGAGCTTAATCTTAGTAGCTCTGTTTTCCTGATACCACTATACTTCTGCAGCACTGAAATGCAAGGATTTGGCATAGCTACACAGTGGCAGAATTTCCATGCCTGATCTGTTAGGGTAGAAGGTCAATGGTTTACTGTGAGAATGGGATGCAAGTACTTCCCACTACCTCTGAAATATGGGGCCAAAAACTCAGCTCGTTGGCGTGAAGATTCATTGCAATGTTTCTTTCAGTCAGGGGACAAAAAGAACTATAAAAAGAAGCCAAAAATAGCCTTTGAGCACATCCAGTTTAGTCCCATAACTGGCACATATCAATGAGAAAAGCCTGTAATTCTTTGCAGATTATCCCCTGAAGCTGGAGGAACAAACTTCTTGGTCCTGGAATGCACAGGCAACGCCAAGTGAGGCAGTGCTTGCAAAACTGTCCTGTCTTACAAGTGGACTGTCCTGGAACCTCTGTTCTGTCCTGTGTTTTGAATATGACGTCTTAATACTTCGTCTTTATTGTTTCCAGTTCCAGCTGCTGATCGAAGTTGCCTGGCCTCTGTTTATCTTCTTCATCCTGATCTCTGTAAGACTTTCATATCCGCCCTACGAGCAGCATGAATGTAAGTACCAAACACAGCAGCTGCACCCAGAATGGTTGTTGTTTCATGGTTAGAAGGTAATAACACAGCTGGCAAGACACAGGGGCAGTGGTTGCATACTTCAGTCAGAAATCTTCAGGGAACTTCTAGTGGCTCTTTTCCTTCCACCTTAGGGACTGCAGTGTGTTCTGACATGTTAATGTTGCCCCAGGACTGTACACTGCTGCTGTTTTTCTTGCCGTTTCTCATTTTTTGCATTTATAATGTATTAGCTGAGAATTTGCTGTAGAACTGTGACAAGTCTGCAAAACCCATACAGAACCCAAGTTTTATTTCTCATTGTTGATCTGCATGTGACTTAGCATAAAAAAAAAAAAAGCAGTGTTCAGATCTGTAAGAAGGCAATCTCATTTTCAGGCAGTAATGTGGGTTAATGTATCACATTAAAGAGCACAAGAGCAATTCCATTCTTTCTGTTAGACTGTCTGCTCTGTTCAGTGGATTCAGTAGTCATACATTTGTGGGGAAAAACTATTCTACTTTTCTCTTTGCATCCTCAGTGGGCACATTTCTGCTTTTCTTTCAAAAAAAGCTTATTCTTGCTCTGCAAATAACAATCTTTGGGTCTCTGCTGGTTGCCATTTGATGAAGGAAGCATGACTTGTTTATTAGCAACACGCTTAGTCTTACTGATCGGTGACAGCTTCATATTGCAATTAGCTGACTGTAGAAGAGCTCTTTGTTTATCTTTCCTTTGCCTGATTGCTGCAAGGTAAGGTTTAAGGGTCAGCACAACACGATGCTGGAGGTCACTCTGAAGCGTTTCGTTCTTAAAATGGTAAAGAACTAGCTCCTACAGCACTTACCCTGTGGTTCTTTGCAGTGGCTGGGGCATTTAATGCTGCTTGCTAGGCTTTCAAGCTAGCAAGCATCCTTTCAAAGCTGAACTGTTAATGTTTGCAGTTTCCCATTACACTTTGGACACTGCTGGTCCTATGTACTGCCTAACAGGGTAATTGAAGCTTCCCTAAATTAAATCTCATACTTAGCTGCATGGTGTTTGAATTGCCTTTTCTGACTGAATGTTCCAGTGGCATTAGGAGAGATATCTGTAATGTGGACGTGGAGCTGAAGAGAAGCAATAAGCAGTCTGCCCAGCTGGTACAAATAACTAGCAGCCTCAATGGTAATTTGTGTCAGCTGTGGCAGTGCTTGTATATATAAACTCAAACCTAGCAAGAGCTGCCTTTTCACAGAGTTGTTTAGATTGGGCTTGTTAGTCATTAGCCTCCTTGTAAATCCTTTGCTCTGGCACCCTGGTATCACAAGCAGAGTTTTGAGTCTTTCCCCTGCAGCCCTTTTTCTTCCCATTTATGTTGACTGGTGTTGTTTTGTCTGCCTTATTCCTATGCTGTCATCAGGAATTGTAAAGTGTAGGACATCTGGTAACTCTTGAATTCACTTTTTATGGTTAACTTCTCACCATATTTCTAAAAGCTTCTCAGAACAGGTAACTAAATTATTTCATCGAAGTCTGGATTGGTTTCATTGAACATTCATGTGCTGACGGATATGGATGTGTTGTATCGGGGAACGTTTTTTTGCTGAACTGTGAGCAGAGATAGAAAGAAAGGAACCTTGAGTTCATAGTGAACTCTGTGGATGCCTTAAGGGAAACAGGATTGTTATCTGTAGTGGCAGTGCTGTATGCTGCTATGAAATCACTTGCAGGTAATGCCTGATGGTAGCAGTAACAGAGCTGCATGCAAGTGCTTTGTAGCCTCCAGATAGCCTCAGTATTTTAATGGCATAGCCTTTTTCAACAAACAGATAAGGTTTTCAGTTCTTTTTCCTGTTTGAGGAGAAGAACCAAGGACTGGACTTTTTCTGTGATCAGACTTTCCAGTCAGGATTTTTTTTATTTCTAGCAGTTTGGCCTAGTGTGAGGAACCTTTCTCTGAAAACACAGGGGAAAATTTTGCTAGTTACATGGCTTTCACCAGACCAGCCAGAGGAGGCATCTTAGGTGGTATTGAGCAAGATTGGTGACTTCTGTCTTGTAGAGCTTGGCTTTTCTTTTTTGCTCTTGTGAACCTTTAAAGTATTCAAAATGCACTTTATTTGGCGGGGGGGGGGGGGGTGGGATCTGACAAAATGTGACTTTAGTCTCTGCTGAAAAGCTAGATGTTTGCAGCAGTGTAATTGAAAAGAGTGTGCTGTTACAGTTTTTTGTGTAACTCACCTGACTTAAAACTGGCAGATTCCTGCTTTACTCTTCAAGAAACGGCTGTTACATTCATCACTGTATGTGAAAAGACACCATGAATTCTTGTGAACCCTTCCTCTTTTCACATTGCTTTTGAGTTCTTAGCCATGTAAAAATAAAAGTCATGGGGACAGAGACTGTGATTCTCTGGGAAGTTTTACAAAAGGAATCTGGAAGTCTTAGCATTTTTCCTCTTGCCGCCCAGGCCCCTCCCTCAACCAAGAAAAACAAAAATGCAAAATGAAACAAAAGCCAGAGAGCTCAGGTAAATAGCTTTTCCTTTTTAAACTGAACTGGGAACAAACAGTCCCCTGGGTACTGGAAACAATGAACCTTCGGTTCTTTCACCTTTCTCCTGGACAGAGTCCTTGGATTTCTCCAGGGAGGACCGATAAGCTCCCCGTCTTCCTTCAGCCACCTACATTAACTAGCCTTGCTGTAATTCAGCAGCTTTGACCTCTTTTCCTCCTGGGCCTTTGGCACCTCCATTATGGCCGTGGAGACAGGGAGCCAGCCCGCTGTGTGATTGCAGGCATGCTGTGAGGATGAGGTGGGCACCAGAGGGGAGACTGCATCTCTTGGTCAAAGCCTTGAGTAGCTGTGGGAGATACTGGGGAAGGGGCATAAGCTTTGTCCGCGCTCTCCTGCCTTGCGTGGGGGTGAGAGAGTGAGTTTGTTTGCAGAAAGTAGCCTGACATCTTGTTTAAGGTGCAGGATTATACAAAGGCAGCATTTCTTCCCCTGCTGTTGGAGGGTAAGGGGTTCACAAGTGCCTGAGTGGCGTACTGGTGAAGATCTGCCATCAGCAGTTTGTCACTACTTTAACTCTTCACCAGAATGCAGAAGATAAACAGGACGTAAACTCTGGGCTACAACTTAAGTAGGTCTTTAGTAGCAGGAGTTAGACTTCAGCAAAAAGATTTGAAATATGTCAGGCAGGTGTCTAAATGTTTTGCGAACTCTGAAGTTTTAGACTGTCTGGAAATTAAGCCAATAAGGGACAGCAGTGACATACTTATCTCAGGGAAACCAATGTAGGCACCGACCCCACAATTTCTAACCCTTTGCTTTCCCTTTCCAATCCTGCTTGGTGTTTGCAGTGTGCGTAAGTGAGCTGACTGGATTTTGAAAACCAAAAGGACTGAATAGAAATATTATGGGTCCTCAGAACCCAGGCCCTGACCAGGGCTGTCTGTGTGGCCTCAAGCCAAATCCTTGTGTTAGTTAAGCATGCCAATCCAGAGAAGCAGTGCTGGTTAGAAAGCATGCGTGTGCATGCACGTGCTCACCACTGTCAGGCTTTGGAGTTGACTGCCGTTGGACATTCCTCAGCAAGAAGTACTATATCCCTGTAAGCACGGCCAAAAACAATGAGGCAAAGACCTGAGTAGCAAAGAGCTTCTCCTCCAGGCTTAACAAGGTGTAGTTTTTCAGTGGAGGAGGCCAGAGCTGCGTGGGGAACTTAACATGAGCTCAGCCTTTCTTAGTGTTGGCTGTTCTGCACTGGTATAAGCAATTTGCGGCAGCAGCCAGTGCTGGATTAGCATTACCTTTCAAATGCAATGTTGTGTAGTAGTGGGTTGTATCTTGCGTTTCTGTCTTTTAACTCTTGTGTTTCTGTTCTAGGTCACTTCCCAAACAAAGCTATGCCTTCAGCAGGAACCTTGCCATGGATACAGGGGATCATCTGCAATGCCAACAACCCTTGTTTCCGCTACCCAACTCCTGGGGAATCCCCTGGTATTGTTGGAAACTTCAATGCCTCCATGTGAGTCGGCCTGCTTTTTCCTCATCTCTGTTCCTGGGGGAACATGTGGAAAAGGGATATTTGGAAGCTGCCAGCTCGTTGTTTAACCCTACACTATCGAGGGTTTTGCTGTTTCTGCTGCTGCCAATGTACCAAGCTCAGAGGGGCTATCAGAGAGCTGGTAGGTGTGTGGTATCCCTGAGTCCAAGCAGACAAACTCTCAGTGAATGAAAAGCTCTGCCTGGGTGAGGACTGAGTCCATTCTTTTATTGGTTGCTCAGAATTTGGCCCATAAAAAGACAAGGCATAAGCTCTTTTTTTGAGAGAGGTTCTCTCCATGGTTAGTGAACCTCTGAGACAGACAGTGTAGCGTGAGAGGCAGTTGAAGAGCAGGTCTGGGGGATACTGCTGACACTTTGTCATTTATTACTGGCTGATGTGTTGCAGACAGCTCAGTTTGTGGCCAGATTCCTTATACTGTGCACTGGTTGCTGCATTCACACTGTCAGGCTAGTTAGGCTTAAGGCAGAGTAAAATGCGCCTGCCACCTGGAGAAGCATTTGAAAAGGAGCAAGGACACACTGAAATTATTGTGCTTCTATGAGGAGGCAGTTTACAGGCAGCAGGAGGCCCTCTCCATCCCAGTCTTAAATAAATGCTTTCAAATGCATGGAGGTTCCCAGTGTAACTTTGTTTGACCTTGCATTAGCAGTCATCTTTTACAAGGCTCCTTGGATTGTCCCAGGGTGGCCGCTGAAGAACGGGCTTATTGTACTTGAGAGGGCAGTGGCATAACTGAAAGGGACTGAAGTTTGGAACTGGGATGTAAAACTGTATCTGCGGATGCTGGCTCGCAGAGCTGATGACTGCTGGTTGTTTTTGTGTTTCCCTGTCACCAGTGTTTCCCGCCTGTTCTCAGATGCCAAGAGGTTACTTTTATACAGCCAACAGGACACGAGCATGAAAGATGTCCAGAAGGTCCTGGGAAAACTGCGCAAGTTGGGAAACTCCTCTGGCTCAGGTAACAGCATGGTAGAAAGAGCCACCTACATCTGGTACTTCTACTCTGGTTAATGTTGCATGTGTATAATTCTGAAATGTACCATAATGGGAGTGTGTGGGTTATAATTTACAGCTCATTAAACCCTGTCCAATCCCACAGAAGTACCTTAAGCCCCTCCTATGTCAGAGCTTTGTGTGCTCTTCAGCTTATTTGGTGGAAGAGAAAAGGAATGGTCTGTAATGCCAAGAATAGCAGCTGTTTTGGATGTGAAATTAGAATCCTTAGCCCACTGAAGTCAGTTAAAATGCTGACTTTCTCAAAGGAGTCCAAGTAGTGTGTCTTTTTGGAAAACACTAGTTATTTTGCTATTTTGTCAGTGAAGCAATGAACGCATTATAGCTACAGTTGAGCGCTCTACCCCCTGAGCTCCGGAGGGAAGTGTGCTGGGAGAACGCAGATGAGGAAAAGCTGACGTTGGCCTCCAGTTTACAAACTCAAAGCTGATTATTATCTGACAATGAAGTCTCTATTTCCCTTCTTGTTTTTTTTTTGTTTCCGTATGACTGTTTGGTGTAGGATACTTCATTCTCTGCTATTGTCTGGCAGGGTTTTAAAAGGCAGGGTCTGAAAGAAATTTTTTTTTGTCTTGGGGGCTTGCACAGCCCCCTTTGCCATGAAAAATGAGAATTCTTCCATTTTTAGCTTGCATGAGAAGGTCTGGTGTGCCTTCCTGTCCCATGCAGATGAATAAGTGATTAGTGTGAGATCACACGGCAAGCTTGTGGCGGAGCTGGGACGTGAAACAGCTCTGCCCAGTCTCAGGAAATGTGGCAGGTCTCTTGCTATTGCCAGGTCTCTCTGACATGGCAGATTGTCAGAGTTTTTTTGGATGCTCTTCTCTGAAAGACTGTTTATCTCGGCTGCTGTGTTAGTGATGCATATGTCTATTGGAAATGATGGGAAGTAAGAGTTCAGAAAGAAATACATCAGGGAAATAGAGTAGGGAATATAGCCATCGAGTGTCTTCACCAACAGGCACATGGAGCTCTTGGAATGTAGGTGCTATTTTAGTGTTTTGTGAAAGTTGTCCCTGTTTTTACAGTTGTTCTTCCTAGCTCTTTTCATTTGAACGTGGCTCAGGCAGGCTCCAGGAAGAAAAATACCTGACCTGGTGTGGATACTTTAATGTCTGTTGTGTCCTGAGCACACTTCTAAAGCAGAGATGGTGTTTTTGCATCCTTTCCTGTGTTGCTCAGTACGTGGCAAGTCACTCTGCAATAATTGTATTGTTAGTGACAGGTTGGCAGATTGTGCTGGCTGCATGTACAGGCATGAACTGTGCAAGGGATTTGCCTTGGATGTATAACCCTGCTCTCTCCCATCCAGGGCTCTGCGGAATTGTGATGTGATCAGGTTGCAGGTGATAACTGTGGTCTCTGACTCTTTGATCACTAGTTAATACTTTTACTTAGGTATAAGGAACACCCTTCCTTGCTGGGCTCAATATCTGTACTGCCTGGCTCCCTTCTTTTTACTCTGAGAACTAGTAAGTGGCATCATCATGCTTTTACCTAAACCTGCAGCAATTTTAAGGGGGAGAAGGTGCAGAGCAAACTGTTTGTGCAGAGATGGACACATTATGAACACAGCCAAAATGAGCTAAGATTACTGTTTCCCAAGGAGAGATTTAATACTGTTTTTCATGGACCTCTTCAAACCCTTGCTTTGACTTGGTGGTCTTGCGGAAACAAGTGCGCTCTGTGAGAATGATGGATGTTAGCGTTATTGGATTTTATACTTCGTGTACACTGTAGTATCTGTAAGTTAACTCTTCCAAAGAGAGTAGATACTGGTGCTTTGTACTGAAACATGCAGTGAACATCAGGCATGGACATTTACAAGAAAACTATCGAACCCGTAAGCTGAAGCTCTTACTGCAGGGAGGGTTTGAGAGGGAGAGTGATTCCAAGAAGCATTTCACATAGGGAGTATCCTATAAGTTGAAAGTCAGAAGTCTCATGTTTCTGTATACTATAAAGACTGGTGGACTGACAGCAAAAATAAGCCTCAGACTGGTCGTCAAAGATCATATTTCTATAATAAAATATTTCAAATGTGTAATAGAAAATATCAAGCCTCTGTGTCATTAGAATGACAAACTGCCCATTGTTGGTAAGGCTCATAGGGAACAAAGCCTATTTGTTCTTCTCATGATACGCTCATTTACAAAACCTCCAACTTGGGGGTCCCGGCTGCCTGATTCATTCTCTGACAGCATGCATAAAATGGCAAACTGCAGTCTTACAACTCCTTGTATATTTATGCTTAGCTGTGCTTAGATTCCTGTGCAAGAAAGGGAACTACAGGTCAACCCTTCAGCTGCTGTTGACAATGAGTTGTGAGAGATGCTTAAATCCTTTCCTCTCTGGGGACCTAAGAAGACTGTAGGAGCGGATGTCAGATGTAAGCACACCTCCAAACCTGAAAGCACTGCCTTTCCCCAGTTAGCAGGAGGGCTAATTACCTGATGAGCTAATAATTGAAAACACTTGTAATACCACCTCTGTTCCAGCTCTGGCCTGGACCTGAAGCCATGTGAATCAGTGGTGCAGGCAGATGCAGCTTTGCAGCTGGCGTTTCCCCAGTGGGAGGGACTGTGTGCTCTCTACTGTGTGATGTGGGCTCTCTGGGAATCTCTGCGGCTCCCTTATCCCCTCTCACGCTGATGTGATGTCCTGCTTGCGTACACACTCTGACAGCTGGCTGAGGGCTTTGAAACAAGCTTCAGGAGGTGATCTTCCATTCCTAGCATACAAATTGAGGCTGTGCTATAGGTTTTGGTCTAATGTTAGTCATGCAGAGTGTGCATGTCTGTCTATGGCTTCAGATGTTTGGATCTGTTTAGGGAGCATTTGCCCCAAAGTCCTTTCACTTCAAGCTTCTTTAAAACAACCCTCACGCACTAGTGTTCAAGGTGTGACTGTTAGTGTTGTCTGGCCTGATACTAGGCATTGTCCTGGTTTGAGCAACGCAGGACTAACTTATCTTCCAGTGCTTGGGAAAACTGCACTTTTAGAAGACCTTAGTGTCTGAATTCATGAAAATATTTACTTCATAGCCATCTAGGCTATATGGGATTCAAGGTGTCAGTGTTTCCAAGCCTTGTCAGGTGCGGGGATGAGGAGGAGCGAGACCTGGGCACTTGACCCAGGCTGGCCAACAGGATTATTTCATACCATGAACATCCCATATAATATAAATCAAAAAGTTTGCTGAGAAGTTGTCTCTCTCCCTTGATTGCGGCACTCCAGAGAACTTCTTGCCCTTGTACCGGACCCCTGAGCCCTTCCCTTCCTACTGAAGCCGCAGCACTCAGTGTCCCACATGTGCTGTCCCCTGCTGGGAGTGCACAGCTTCCTGCTGACAGAATTAGGGTATAATCCTTGTATATTTTACATTATTACTGTTAATTATTTAGTCTTATCCTATTAAATCTATTTATATTTCAACCCTTGTGAATACCATGTTTTCCCTGGGTGGGGAGGGGTCATTGGCTGATAGAACAATTGTCTAAATGACAATAAATTGTTATGGGTTTTTCAAACCGTAACAGGCATGTGTTGAACCCTGGGGAAGGGACACTTACTTCAGATTGCAGGGTGCTTACACAGGTGCCTGTAGGTCAGTGTCTTGGTGAAAGACAAGGTAGGACACTAAGATTTTGTTTGGGCAGTGCTGTTCACTCACGCCAACAGGCTTTGCATCTCAGCTGCTTCTTGATGAGGTGGGAGGTAACCCCTCATAACAGGGCTGTTTGTCCAGGAGTTTGAGGAGTGGCTTCTGTTCCCTGCTGCTCTGAGCTCCAGAAGAGCTCTCTGGTGGAGAGAGGGGAAGGCGTTATCAGTAGGGAATAGCCACCTTGCTTCATGGAGCACCTATTCTGGCCAGGATGAAGTACTAACCAGTAGTGTGAGTGCGTTCAGCACAGGCAGCTGTCACACTGTGAGTGCTGCTGTCTATGGCCGCTTGCAGCAAGCCCTGAGCAGTGAAATCTATGTGCAGGCACACACATACCTTAATATAATCAATTTTGCAGGCAGGTGCCAGGTGCCCTCTCCTTCCCAGTGCTCGTTACATCTCTGTCCAGCAATGTCACCAACGTCTTCCAACACTCATGATAAGGCAGAGTGCAAATCAGAACAGAGAATCAAAGACCTTGGTGACAGCACTTCCAAGAGCATGACACGACTGCTGTGACTGCCACCTGCGGTAGGTTTGGCTCCCTGCTTGCAGACACTGGATTTGCAACTGACCTCAGTGCCACTTTAGCAGAGGATAAAGCATTTGCAAGAAATAACCTTTCCTCCTGTTTTGAGAAGAGGAGATGCTGTTGGCTCTGAGGCACTCCCAAATACTTGGTTTTGCAGTGCCATGGGGCAATAAATCAGCAGGTAAAATGAAAGCCACCTTCTTTGATTGTTGCTAATAGCTGCACGTATAAGCCATTCTAGTTGGTATTTACTTCGTTGCTCTTAGTTTTCAGCGATCCCAAAGGGCATGTTTCTATTTTTCTTGAAACCATCCCAACTAAACAAAAATGGAGCGATGAAATAGGCAGAGGGAAACAAACATCGCCTAAGAAATTGCATCAGATCTCAGGCTGTTATTCCACGTGTGTCTTGCCTTTCCCAGTTGTTTGTTGGATTAGTATTGCTTGTGGTGTAGAAGAAACATCAGCTGGGTGGCATCCTCTGCTGATGGCACCCTGCTGCACAGCCAGATGTTGGGACTGAAGGAGTTTGCAGCGCGTCTGGTCAGTGCTAATAGTGCTACTTTTATTTGACAGGTAAAGGATGATGGAGGGCTTGGGCTGAAAAGCAGCCTTGGGAGAGGCTTTCTGGTGGCATGTGTCCTGCTGCATGATTAATAAGGGTGCTTGGGAAAACAGGATGTTGTACATTATCTGCTAGATGATGTTGAGGTGATAGCTAACTCCCTGCTCAGTGTCTTCTCCCTAACAAAAATGACCCCACGCCCTCAAGCTAAACATTCAAATGGATTCTTACACCTGCCTACCTCTCCCTAATTAAGCTGGTTTCCTTCCTGGTCTCCCTTGGGAAGGAACCTAGCAGAAACCAGCCAGGCTAGAATGAGGACTAACAAACCACATATCCACGTGGCCTTGACCCCCGGAAACAGCTGCAGACACCAATTGCAGCAGGGTGGCATTCCTGCCATTGCACGTAAATATGCAACTGGGTTTTCTGATACCGTGCTCCATAGTGACGTGCAGATCCTTGCCTTCCCTTCAGGCCAGGGAAAATGTTGCCAAAAACGCTGCCCTGTGGTATCAGTAGAGAGATCTTGACTTGTGTGGGTGAGTAGGAAGGCTGCTTTACCTTTGTTTTCAGTGCGAGTTACTTTGTGTTAGCCCTCAGCAGGAGTCTCCAGCAGGTTCCTGGCTGCTGCTGCCTCTGAGCCCAAATCATCCAGCCAGGAAGGGGAGCCTGGGACTGTGTGGGAATCGGTGTGATTTCTGCTTTGGTCAGATGCGATCTATGGGGATAGAGCAAGTGGAACAAGCTGCCGATACTGGGTACTTGGATTACAGAAAGGGTTTTGTAGTGTGCCATGTTGATTGGGCAGTTTGGAGATTCAGGTACACATAGCAGTTTTACCACATTTGCCTAATGTATTTTTTTCTTCAAATCACTGGGTTGCTGAGCAGGCACAGACTGAGTGTCATTAAATAATTATTTTTTTTTTTCTAAGTTGTGCAGGCAACTGCAGATCTTCTGGAAAAACTATTCCAAAACATTCCGGGAAGGGCACTTTAAGTACCTTACTACAGGTAGTGGACAAAGTCTCTGTGTGAATCCAATGGACCTGTTATTTTTTCCATCCTAAACTGAAACTAGGAGGCTGACAGTCAAGAGATACGCAAAGGTAGAGAAGACCTCTTATAGCAGTGTGGGTCCCAAGTTGTGTGTTGGGCAGTTAGCTGTGCAGCTTTTATTACTGAGGTGGCATGGTATTTGCTGAATTACACATTTGCAGTTACCACTTTCAATAGAGTCTCCTTCTGCTTTCCTTAATATTTTGAAGCCAAAGATGAGATTAAAGTAATAAAATGATGTTGATAGAGGTTTAGGCACAAAGGTCTGCTGCAGCACTGAATCTGTTACCAGGAGAATCATACTTTTTTCCCATGGGGCTGTCTGTGAACTTTCAGAGGTTTCTTTGTCTGTAAGAGCATTGTTATTACATGGCTTTGCTTAGAGGTTGAGGTGAGTAAACAGATGCAGCATAATGTGCATTGCTGTTTTCTGATTCTGCAGAACTGGGCTTTGGTGCCTGGTTTTGGTCTGAACTTCCCTTCTGCTGAGATGCTGTTGAAGTGAGAGGCTTAGAATTATGCCAGCTCGGATTCTAGGTGGGTGTGTATGGATGTGGGAGGGGAAGACTGAAACCCCTTTGGAAGCAGAATTGAAAAAAAACCCATGCAGCGTTATGTTAAATCTGGCTTTGCTGTAGCTTCTGCACTATACCAGGTGACAGGAGCTTGAGAAAAGCATCTCAGAGACTGTATGAACCCAGTTAAAAACACATGAGGAGAATCACAAGCATGTCAGCATTGGTCTGCACTGGTCAAGAGCTGCACAGGAAATTTGGTTACTTTAAGACCAGCTAACCTGACCGTGCCGGATAATGGTTTGACTGCATGCAGGCAAGCCAACAGTGCCCATATCTACAATTAGCAACACAGCTATTCCAGCAGATACCAAATCACTGTACCTTAAAGGCACTGTCTTTATCTTGCTGTTAACTTGTCTAGATAAAGACACAATGATAAAGAAAACAAGAATTGCTTACTGTGCTTGTCATAGTGTAAGTAATACTGGCACGTGCTGCTGAAGCAGGACAGTATTAAAAATTCTGGGTGCTTGCTTTAGTCTCCTAAAACTCTTCAACCTGGTCTGTCAACACTGATTTTTATATTGAACCAGCGAATAAAATGGAAAGTGTTAAGTAAACAATTTCACCTTTCATACTCTAGTGCCTATTTTTGTATGCTTATTATCAGTACAGCTTGCTAATACCAGCAGTATGTTGCTGAAAACTTATGCTCAGTGTTAACTTCAATTTGCACTTATTTTCTGTGTTTTCCACTCTGACACAATTTCTGGATTTGTTCTCAGTGACTTCTAATCTCAAAATCCCAATAAATTGGCTGATATGTTGAAGATTGCATTTGGTTTATTTAAGCTACAGGCTGAGGTCGGTCAAGAGAGCAGGACAGAGACTTTTCACATTGAACTTGGTGTTCACAAGTTCACTTGGTGAACTTAGTAGTCCCCTAGGAAAGTTGTACCACTGTCATCTGGTGAAAAGTTCAGCTTTCTCGGGGGATTTCTGTGGGGCTGAGCTCTCATGAGGGCGGCCATTACGAAATTGCCGCAGTTGGAAAAAGCCCTGTCTGCTTCTGTGTCTGACTTGGTACTGAGGCCAGAGTGCCTAGTTTGGATCTGACTTCCTCTCAAGTTGATATTCAGCTTTGGAGCCTTCTCTCGTAACAATAGATTTCATCTTCAGTGTGCATTGCGAACTCTTAACTACCTAATTTTTACAGCATTCCCGTGAGCTAAATAAATAAACAGCTGCCAAGGAACTGGAGCCCTCACTCAGAATCACAGTAGGATGTGGCAGTTTTCAACGTAGTCAGGATGCAGTAAAAGCTGATGGCTTTGAAATACTGTTGATGTTGAATCAAAGTTCATTTTTACCCAGGTAAGAGGACAGAGCACTGCTTGACTGAATTTTCTGAAAATCCATGGAAGTTCAGTTTTTTGTAGGCAGCCTTTTTCATGGGAAACATGCTGTTCTATTTAAATATTTTTGGTCATAAAATAAGTGAGTGTTAATGCCAGGATCTTGGCTAAAATCAAACAACATATTCTGCCACCTGTTGCTAAATTCCTTTGCAGCTTCATGAAACTGCAACATTCTTCACTTCCAACCCTATGTTTTGGGTGGGTTTTTTTTTTTGTGGTGTTGCTGTGTTTTATCAAGTAGTGGTTGCGTCTTGTTTGAGATGTGTTTTGAGTTCAGGTTACAGTTTTATGCTTGCATCATACTTTGCATATGTTTTGTTTCCAAAATTCTGGAAAAATCTTTTGAAATTAAATGCAAAAGCTGCAGAATAAAAAAGAAATTATACATCTTTTTATGTCTTAACTAAGTGTTAATAACAAACTGAGTTTGTTAAAACTGCATATTGCTTATGCCTGTGTGGCATGAAATTGTCAGATAATGAAAAATTGGTCTAGCTCTGAAAATTGAGCTGAAGGTAGCTCATCTATTAGCTGAAGATTTTACCTTAGCTTTTTTTTTATGCTGACCTGGCAGCATGAAGCTATATGTGGAGAAGGCTCAGGCTGATCTGTGACACACATCCTCTGTAAACAGCTAAAGTTTCCTTCCCCTTCTAATGCAGTTCTAGTTCTAAGGATGGTGCAATAAAAGGGATTTTAAATAAAGATACTTTCCTGTGAATTTTGTTGTTTGTTCCCCCCTCCCTGAACACTTACGTTCTTCTAAATGTATCTTTTTTAGAGGCAAATACTGCCTGAGTTGGTCTCAGATGCATTTTAGGTTGACAATGGCAGAAGGTTTGCATGACTACAGACAGCCATAACTTAATAAGGATAAATGATTACATCTCAGGAGATCCTTTGCTTGTAGTTCTCCATCTGTTTTAGCAAGTGCAGCTGAAACACAACTGGACCGTATCTTGAGACTGACTGACCATACGTATATGCCAGGAGACAAAGACAGCTTATTGCAAAGGTAGCAGTATCTCATGCCTGAGTGCTTGTTCTGACTTGTACCAACCAGCTGTTTAGGAAAGCAGCAGCTGGTGTCTGCCCAACAAAATGCTACTTCATAACAGTGCCGGGGGGGGGGGGGGGGGTGTGGGGTGGGGCGGGGGTGCTTTGCAACTTGAGACAAGATGCAGACATGAAAGTGTTTTGTCCCAAAAACTTTCCTCATAACTGTGGGACAACATGGTCAGCAGCCATCAGATATCCCTGCTCACCTATGTTATTACCCTGGTCTGTTCACACACTTGTCCACCACCCAGCAGGAGGGGAAAAGTGTGCTGTAGAGTCACAGAACAGAAATCAAGGCAATGGAGCAGCCTTTTAGGACCACAAGTGTCTTCACCTACCTGGTCTCTTTCCTTCCGTTTCATGTTGGGGCCTACAAGAAAGCTGGGGAGGGGCTGTTTGCAAGGGCATGTAGCGATAGCACAAGGGGCAATGGTTTTAAACTGCAGCAGGGTAGGTTTAGGTTAGACATTAGGAGGAAGTTCTTTACAATGAGGGTGGTGAGACACTGGAACAGGTTGCCCAGAGGTGGTGGAGGCCCCATCCCTGGAGACATTCAAGGCCAGGCTTGATGAGGCTCTGAGCAACCTGATCTAGTTGAAGATGTCCCTGCTTACTGCAGGGGGTTGGAGTAGATGACCTTTGAAGCTCCCTTCCAACCCAACACATTCTATGATTCTATGTTCTCTCTCACTGCTACCTGAAGAAAGTGCAAAGAATTTTAACGAGTGCATCCATATAATAATGCAGAAGACTTCCCCAGCAGTACACACAGTTTTCTTCGGGTTAACTGCATGCTTTGGGACTCTCGTATGCAGGACCAGGTTCCTAAAGCAACAAGAGGTACTACCCTTTTCCATGTCTACTGGTAATATTCCTGTGCTCTGTGTAAAACACAGTGGACGCTGATACTGGTGTAAGTACTCCAAGGTGTATTTTCATCCAGCAAGTTACGACAATACTGGAGGGAAGGAATTATTAGTATATTGACAGTCCAGAAGAACACCAACCTGAAGCATGAGTTTCTCAGCCTAACAAGGCAGGGTCTGTTTGGAGCATGCTGACGTGAACCAGCAGTACAGTGTCACACGTAGGATACAAGAGATATGATCTCTAGCCAAGACTTCGTGTGAATTTGGGCCATCCGTATCTACTAGGCATCTGCTTTTCAGTCTTTCCCAAAGATTGAGAAAGTTCTTTAGCTATTTGGAAGTGCTGTTGCTCAACAGTCTGGTTTATACTAGTGAAGGGGCTGAATGGTTGCAAAGGTTGCCCTAAACTAGGCAGAAAAAACATAATCTCTTGTTTCAGTGCTGAAGCTTGATTATTTTTTTTTTCCTTTGCTTTGGACTTGAGCAAAACCAAACTACTATCCATAAGGATAACTTTCCAATGACCAACTAAATTGAAACAGGGAGCAGTCATGGGAGGTTGAAATAATTTAGCTGTAGGTATGTTTTCAGCATAAGTAGACAGTGTTTCTGCTTGAACTAATTGGACTACAATGATTGGCTTATCCCTGATAATCTTTAGTGGTTTTTGTTACATCTTGGATTGATCTGATGCTTTGTTCTGGAGGTGGCTTCTACTGTTTTGTGCTCGATGGAGGGCATTAGGACTTGGCACTAAATCCAGAAGTGACGGGTCTTCCTGAACATAGGGGAAGCAAGAGCCACTATGATCTGCTTGTTTTGGGGCTTAGAAACGGTTCTGATATAGGTGTCTTCTGTTTCCAGTTGAACCAGCAGTCTCACAGATGAATGCCCATGTAGCCAGCTCATGAAAACCCTTCTGTTGTTACTAATGGTCATCTGATTAAAATGTCCAGTCCTGCTTTTTCCTGTGACTTGAATTTCCACTGAGTTTAAGGTCACTTGCTCAAGTGCAGGGAATTCTTGATGGGGTCCTCCTTGGTCACAGCTCATACCTTCAACTTCTGCTTAGTTCCATTCTTTTTAATAGTATAATGTCATTGCTTGTATGCTCACACCAGTGTTTGCCATCAGAATAGTGGTATGTGGCGGGATGTGACCAAGGCCTTTAGTTTTCAGTCTGTTGATTTTTTTTTTTTCAAATGTCTTTTACTGTGTCTGAGTGGATGTTTTGAAATATCTAAAATCTGTGTTTTATCTAGGGCATAATGTTCCTTGTACGGTCAAAATCCAATCTTAATAGCAAACCCTTACTTTCTGCCCCTTTAAAAGCACTTCTCTTTCTCTGAGATGGATTCGACCTTTAGAGACCTTCTGCGTAGCCTGTACTAGACCTAAATGTGTTCTGTATAACACTCCTGAAAAGAATTTTGTTGCAATAATAAAGTATTTGGTCAGGTCTGACGTCGGTCATCTCTGTGTCTGACAAGCCAATTCAAAGGCGGAGAAATTTGCAGTTTGTCCTTATTTTGGAAAATCAGCAGGAGAATTTTCAACCAGTTACAACTGCCATGTGATTTGGAGCTCTGCTCGAGATTTCGTCCTTAAAGCAATCCAGTGAAGATAGTTAGGATGTTTCCTTTAAGCCTGCTTCATTTTTTTTGCACTGTTAGGAGCCTGAATATTTTTTTTCTTTTATTTCTTCATTGGCAAGCTGTATTTCACAGTTGTCTGTGCTGATAACAGAACTTGGCTTGCAGCAGGAGAAGACGTGAGAATATATCATCTGGGGCCTAGGGAGCTGGTTGGGTGCATCCCTTCACAGACAGAAGCTCTGCAGGCTGCGTTTTCTGGCAGGACTGCTGGTGACCAGCCTGTGGCTTTCGCTTCTGTGCCTTCTGTCTTTGCTTTCTGATGCAGAGTCTTTCTGTCGTCATGTGTGTCATACAGGAAGGGAGCCTGATGGCATTTGGGACTTACCCAAAGAGACGTGTGAGCCCTGTGTTTGCTGCTGACTTTCTACGCAGGTTGGAGGTGGGATCTCAGGTGGCTTAAGTGAGCTCTGCATCCTTGAAGCCAACACATCCCCAGTGAAGGCTAACCAAGGACCGGTCTCGTGCATGCACCAGAACACAGTGTCAGCTGTGCTTTCTGACTGAGTGACTGTACTGGCCACTTCTTTTAAAGTTCTTCTAAGCAAAAATGGTGCCTTGTAGAGGAATGGAGATAGTTGCAGTGTCTGCAGTCCCAAGATGAGAGGGACTGTCGCACAATGTTTCCCTTTTTCCCAGGAGAGATCTTAGCTGCTGGAGAGGGATGGCAGGCTGCCTCCTCTCTACTCACATCACCCTTTGGCATGGCAAATAAATGAAGATCCAGTTAAGTAGGTGCTCATTTGGGTATTATCTAATGCCTGCAGAGGCAGCACTGTTACATGGCTGAGGGACACGGAGTAGGGAGCTGTAGCCTACCATAAAAACAGATCAAGCCATGGCTGCAGAAGGAACAGCACTTCAGCTGCGAGCAAATTAGGCTTGTATGTTCACACTAGCCGATCCTGCAGAGCAGGCCTGCTGAGCTGCTTGATTTCTTGTCAGAAAAATCAGGGTATGGCTGTCCAGCTTGTTCAGAGCACAGTTTTAGCTCCTGCCAGTATAAATAGGGATACAGGCAGCTCTGAGAGCTGTTCCCACCACACAAGGGGAAGGGTGCCTTACAGGAAAAGGAAAATTAAAACACAGTAATTGCTTAAAAAAAAAAAAAAAGAGACACTTAAAAAATGTTATTTTATCATGCTTTCCGGATGTGTTGTCCAAAGTTAGGAATATAATGAAGGCAGACGAAAATTTGCTGCCTTGCCAAACCCAACACTGGCCTATCTGAAAGGTCTGCTTTTCACATTGTAGATCGGGGTCATTGGCTCAGTAGGGTACAATGCTGTAGCAGGCTTCAACATTAAGAGATCTCTGTTTCCTCTGGATGATCAGCCATTCACAAGTCATTCAGTCTTCAGTTCCACCACTGAACTTGTTAGGCCGTTTTTATTTTCATGGGAAGTTGCTTCAGACACCTTTTGTCTATAAATCAGTGATGGGTAACAGGTGTGAAAAGCAGATGAGGTGTTCAAGTGCACCAGTCATGTATTCCTGAGGAATACTTCTGAAATGCTTCATTGAAAATTTAATACAAAATTCCAGTGTACAAGGTAATTCTGCAGCAGCACTTGGTTTGCCTACCCTGGTCCTCTCACCACGTGATGGTTTGCTGAAAGCCAAGGCAGGTTTCTAGCCAGGGTCCTGGTAGTGCTACGAGTAAATGCTGCAGGAGCTGAAGCTCCAGCTCTTGGTCTCAGCTTTAGTCCCTTCATGTGGCCTGTGCCTTGCAAAAAGTCCTGTTGCTGGGAGTATGACCAGTGAACTGGGTCACCCTGGGTGAAGCAGGCCTGTGTGAGTGAGGAGCCTCGTGACCTTGTCCTCTGGTTGTGCCCAGACGCTGTGGAGTGGTGCGGCACAGGCTTGTCAGCCAGCTGTGCAGTCAGGCTGGCGCAGGCGTCTGAGTTACTGCCCTGGCGTCGGAGCTTTTCGGAGGTGCCGCACACCCACCTCCCTTGCTGTAGAAATGGGGTTTTACCTGACCGGGGAACCGGGAGCTGTGAATCTGAATTCTGTGCAGGGTGAAGAAAATGCCTTATTTGCTCACTTGCCACTCTTCCTTGCTTTGCTCCTTCTGTTAACTGGTGGAGACAGGTATTGTGCTGGGAACCCGCGTGTCTGTCTTGTCTCCTTTGGGCCCCTGTGGAAACCTGCTGACTTTAAAGAACAAAGCTAAAGCTTCTCATGCCCCATCCCGTCTCACTTTCCCGTTTCATCTTGCTGTGATGCCTTAATGCCGCTGTTATGAAAATGACTGGGTTGCCCTATGAGCAGTCCCTGTGATGAGAAGTGAAGGGTCATAATTTAATGCCAGCTTCTCTGTTGCCTTGGTGCTTGGAATACAGGCTTAGCCGAAGGCTAATAAATCCTCCAACGGCAATGGATATACAGAAAATAACATAATTGTTTTCTGCCTTGCATGTTCCATCAGTATGGAGTTCCATCAGCATGTTCCATCCACAGAAATCCTGTGAAGATATAGTCATGTTTGTAGATGGGACATGCTGCCCTGCTTTCCTCTTAGCTTCTGAATTAATTTACAGCATGATTTCCCTTCTCGCCCTTCCTTCAGCCAGTTCCTTGTAGGGACTTACAGCATGTGAAGCTGGGAAGTAAACAGTAGATCCGACTGTCACGGTGTTTTCACTGAGCTTGTTAGTTTTAAACTAGATGAAAGACTGGTTTGTTGTAGATTATGGGCACAAACCCTTTGGGCAGAAACATCACAAATTGAAGTCAGACCTGGTGAGCTTTGTACTCTACGGTGGATTGAAATATGTTGAAATACCCCTTGCGTGCCTTTTATTTTTAGAAGGCAGCGTTCAGGATATGAAAACTGTAGCCACAATTTCCGTGGGATTTTGTTTTTCTACCCTATTGTTTAATTTTAAAAGACACTGCACTGTTAAGTTTCTGGAGGAAGGTATGAGACCTCTGTGCCTCCAAGTGAAGTAAGGAAGAATGAGAGAGAAGTTTGAGGACAATAGTCTCGCTCTCTAACCTGTCCCCACAGGCGCTTTTGTCCCACTGGTCTGTGGATCTTCCCAGTATTGCTGGAAAGGTTACTTCTTACTGTGAGGCCTGTCAGGGTCATACTTGTAGTAAGATCAGCAGATTAAAACCGCTTCCCAGCAGTGGTTTGTCTTGCTCTTTCCTGCATTGAGCCACCTTTTGAGCTTGTGAAAGTAACTGGGGATGTGTTTCTAGAATGAGGACACTAAAAAACTCTGGCTGTGGAGAATGTACAGACTACGGATACTTTGTTCACCCCACAATCAGTGCCTCAGTTCTGATGTGCATGGGATGGAGTCCCCACATAGCACTGAATTGCTCTTTTTTATAATGATCATTTTTTTGGTTCAATTTAACCAATAACATAGCAAGCATGGAGGTTCTGGGTGGTTTTTTTTTTTTTTTTGCTGATTACGTGGATGTCTTGAGCTCTGTGAGTAGGTGTTCTTTTTCTATTGTCACAATGATTTGATTCTCAAGCAAAGGATGATCAGGCATGAAGGTTGAAGGCACTGGAAAAGGTTGACCTGTCAGGAAAACGCAAATCTTAAAAAAGATAACGTAGGAGATGTCTTGCACTCTGAAAATCATCGTTTCTGGTTTCCATGCCCAGAATTCAGCCCCCAGGGTTGGTTTGAACTGTGTGGAAATGAAGGACAGCTGTGCTTCTCATAAAGTCAGTATCTGTGAAATGCTGCCACGTGCCATTGTCTAATCCTGACCTGTGACTTCAGAGAGGAAGGGTGGTTTTGTGGTTAAGGCACAAGACCCTCCAGCTCTGGGAGCTTGTGGTTCTGCTGGAGGCTTCCTTACGTGACAGTAGGGAGGACTTTTCTCCCTGCCCAGTGTGGGAAATCAGACTTCTGCTCATTTCATGTGGATGGGGACCGTCTCCTGCTTTACAGTGCCTGAGCTGGAGCTAGGCAGAACAAAAGCATTTCAGCCCCACAGGGCCTGCTGGCATTGGATGTAATGTGTGTAGTTTATAAGCAAAGCCTCTGTTTATGTTCTCTGATGTTCTGTTGTTGCTTCCTTGGGGTTAGGACTGTAAAAGCAGTCTACAAGGAGGACAAGCTACCTCAGTATTTCTTCTTGGAGATGTTCATCCCACCACTGAATCAGAGACATCAGGTTTGCATCAGATCTGCCTGTCTTTTGAGTGTGGTTGCTCAGTCAGACCTCAGGTTCATCCCCATATTTGTGCTGGGGCTTGTCTCAGTTGCTGGGACCTGAGGTTTTGACCAGGAGGCTGCACGCTGTGGTGGTGGTGAGGGGAGCCTGCGAGACTGTGGCTCCCCTGGTTTTCTGTTGGAGATGAGGGGGAGAGGGAAGGAGAGGCTGCACATCCACGTCAGCGAAAATGTGTAGAGATTTCTCTCTGATATGCTGGCAGGATGCTGCAGCTGTGTTGCTTTGCGCCAGCCGGCTTGCAATAGCTGACCGTACCGACGCTTTTGGTCAGTCTCAAGTGTGAGAGAAGATGCGCAAGTTAAGTCATGTTTGAGTTGAGATATTTTGCCTCACGTTTTTTGAGGAACTTGATAGTGTGAGCTTTTATGGCAGGAAAATGCTGCAGCAGTAGGTCTCTGGTTGTAAAATGTGTTCTTCCACTCCAAATGTTTGCATTATTAGGTAAGCTTGGTATTAGCCTTCAAAAGACCCGCTTGTTTCTTTTGTTTTCTATTTTTGGAGGAGTTCTTTTAACTAACACTCTTGTATTTCCTTAGGCCCTAGTGGGCAAGCAGTCTTGGAGGAGAATGGCTGTTTTCAAGAGGAAACCTCTATTAACTCTTGTCTTTTTGAAGTATCCAGGGCAGGAATTTAGACTGATTGCAGTGCTTGGTGCTCTTCTGTGGTTTCATGTGCGAATCATTATGCATGCCTCCATGATTGAGGGGGATTGCATAAGACACTGAGCCAGAAGTGCTGGAAGTAGGACCAGAGCTGGGGTGGGGGAAGAAAATGCATGGTAAGAAAGGCTGGCTCTTTGCTTAGGGCGCCGCAGCAGGACGGTGGTGGTGGGATTCGGTCCCTTGGTCTGGCAGAGCTTCCATGTGCGGTCTCAGGCAGAGAAGAGTAATGACCAGCGATCACGGGTTCTGTGACCAGCTGGCTGGAGGCCAAGCATTGTCCCACAAGCAGTTTTGGTGACTCTGTGTTCTGTTCCCTTTGTGTTTTCCTCCAGATTGTGATGAAAACTCCTTCAGACGTTTGTAGGAGTTGCCTTGGAAGGCGGCTTCGATTTTCAGCAAATTCTAGTGCTGAGCAAGTCTGAATATGCCCAGCATGACAGAAAAGCAGGGGAGAAATGCCCTGTTAATGCTGGGCTGGTTAATTACAGCCATGGAAGACGGCAGGCTCTTTGTTAACTCCCATCATGATTACGGACAAGCCGGCAGGAGTCCCCATGTAGTTCAGGTTCCTGCAATTACCTGTAGAATATGCCCCTGACCAAGAAAATCCTGTTTCTGTATGGCAAAATAAAAAACCCAAACCAAGCCTAACAACAAAAAAGCCTGGGCAAACCCAAAAGCAAAACGAGACAACTGAAAAATAGAATTATTGCTTGTGTAGTTTTTTTCTTTTTTAAAGGTGTGTGGCCCTTTAAGAGGAGCTTGAGAAATATTTTAAAGGGGGACAGATTTAACGAAAAAGCTTGCGAACATCTGATCTCTGCATACGCCAGCGTGCCTTCAGCCCGCTCACCCCTTTGTCCAGCCGAGTTTCCGAACCGTGGATGATCTCACCAAAAAAAATAAACAAGCTGCAGAAAGTGTTTAGGGAGTCCAGCGCATTTAGGAAATAACCAAGGAATTGGGCGGGGGGGGGCGGGAATTTTTCCTCGTGTCACGGTGAAGCGGGGTGCTCTAGCCTCTGCTGGAAAGAAAAATGAGGTTTTTACGCGATTGCGGGAGCTGACTCTTTCCCCAGCCTTTCCCCGGGCTGGGAGAAGGGGTGGTGGCCGGTTTTGGTGACGGCGGTGCAGGGGGGTATTTGCGCGGCGTGGCCAAAACCAGTATATTGCCGACTGGTCCTCCTGGTGGTGGGGGGGGGGGAAGGGAAGAGAGGAGAGAGGAGTGCGAGGGAGAAACTCTCGTCCCAGAGTAACCTTCCGCCTCGCCTCGGCAGAGGGGGGTGTTTTTTTGTTTTTTTTTTTTTTCTTTTTCTTTCCTTGTGGAACAAAAAGGCGAGAGGGAATTTGTAACTGGATCTGTGGAGGAGGGAGCAGTGACCGACAGTAACCCCGTGGGCGGCGCGCGGCAGGAGCGGAGCGGAGCGCACCGCACGGCTCCTTCCCCGCCCCCCCGCCTGCACCACCCGCCGCGCAGTGACACCCGCTCCCCCACCCCCCCCCCAGCCTCGCACCCCCCCACCCCCTCCCTAGCCTTACACACACACAGCCTTAGACCCTCCCCCAGCCTTCGTGAGGGTGTCTTGTGCTTTCTTGAAGGTATCACCCGCCGAGCTACGCAAAAAAAACCCAAACCAAAACAAAAACAGGAAAGAGGGGTGGAAAAAGTTCCGTTACAGCTGTTCCCTATAGGAGGGGGAAAGGTACAGACTCTTGGGGGGCTCCCTTGCATTGGTTTCCCTCTAGAGCTCGTTGTTTCCCGCTGTTTGCCTTGGGCTGCGGCATCCTCTCTTCCTAGAGGAGGGAAAGCAGGGTGACGCCCAGCTGGTTGACTTGGCTGAGCCTGGAAATCTTCACCCTGGTAAAATCCCGCGAGACTTGCTCTCTTGGATCCTGGTGGCATAGCAGCTTTCCTCCTTGCTGCTTATTTAAGCATAGTAAAGACAGAGCTGTCCTCTCTTAAAAACAAAAAAAAAAACAAAAAAACCAACAACAAACCAAACAAACCCCAAAACAGCATGAGGGTCAATGGCTTAAGCTTGAGCAGGTTTGTCAACTTTATTAGTGTGGATGCACTGTAATTTCCAGATGGTTCCCCTCTGCTGTGGTGGAGATGTAAATTTGTTTCAAAGCCAAGAGCTGAAACACCAATGGCTTCAGAAGGTGAAGTTTTTGGGAAAGAAAATGGAGTTAAAAAGCATTTGCAGAAATTTTGCTGTGTGGTTAAGATTGCCTTCCTAGATCTGTGTGTGGTTCTGTTTCCTACCTGTGTGTCTGCATGTGTCAGACTTTGAAATTTGTGGTAGAGTACATGTACTGTTAATATAATTAAATACGAGGTAGTAAATCCCTTAGTGGTCCATGCACCTGCTCAGTCGTGTGTTCGGTTACAACACAGGGATTAAGCGAAGCTGGATCTTTGTGCAAGGCTACTGCTGCAGGTTTCACCCCACGTTAGGGGAGCAGTTTGGTGCATGTTGCTGCTTCTGTGTATGTATGTGCAAATTGAGCTGAAGTAATGGTGTTAAAGGGAGGTGTTTTTGAAAGTTCTTTAATTATTTTTTTTCTTGAGATCAAGACTTCATGGATTGACATCTCTGAAAGCCGCCAAGTTTCAGAGCACTTTACCAGCAGCTCCTCTTTTCCCTGTGTGCGATGGTTTGTGTAATTCCCTCTTCCCTGTTTGTCAGCTTTGCTTTTCCTGTTCAGGGCGCTCACGTGAGTTTCCTTTGGGCTTTGTCCTGACCAGAATGTTGCTTGTTTTGTTGCTTTGCAGACTTGAAACTTCGGGATTTCCTGGTTGACAACGAGACGTTCTCAGACTTCCTCCACCATAATGTGTCCATGCCGTCATCTGCAGTAGAGGAGCTACTGGATGCAGAGGTCAACTTCCAGCAGGTAAAGAGCACTTTCAGCCACTAACATAATGCTTGTCGATTGTTTGTTTAACCGTAGCGCCAAGATCCACAGTGCAGGACCCCTCTGTGCTAGGTGTTATACAAACACGGAGGAAAATGTAATCCCTGCTTCTGTGTTACCCCTCAATTCACTGTCTTACTTGGTTGGAAGCTATAAACAGATGCTGAGACCCGCATGCAAGTGGTTTGATCTGCGTAAGAAAATAGCCTAGTACCCTAAATTGAATTTCTTCTTTCCTGTTTTTGTTCTTTTTTTTTTTACGCAAGTAAAACATTAATTAGGTTGCTAGTGCTGTTCGAACTATTTTACTTAGATTAGAAATAAAAATGGGGTGATTGATCACTTGGCATGGAGTGAAGCAGGGTTTCTTCGTGTTGCTCTGCCTTAGATTCCTCTGCAGCAGAAGGAGGCATGCTTTTCAGCTTGTGGCCAGCTCTTCAAGACAGATTGTATATTCTTGTATATTCTGTAGTTACAAGAGAGTTCTGATCTCAAATGGAACTCCTGAGTGCTTCCATGATTGCCTTCATAAACACAGGGAGCGGTGACAGTGGGCCGGAGGCGCTGTCTTGGCATGGCTGTCTGCCATTGTCAAGCTCAGAACACTTTTTTTGCTGGGTTGGACGAATTAGTCTGCCAGCATCCTTTCTAATGCAGAAGTCAGAACTGGTTGCTTCAGACGTCAAAGGAAGACCTGTGGTTCTCTTCAGGCAGTGCAAAAGGTGATGTGCAAAAGGAGGAGGAAATCCATTCTGCTTCCCAACTCTAGATCAGATCTTTTCTTTGAAGTAGACTTGATTAATAGACCTTTCAGACTTCATTTTTGTGTACTTACAGATGCTGTCCCCCTTCACATACATTGTCTTGTTCTTCAGCAAATTCTATCAAGCCATCTGTTCTAGTGCAGTTGGATAATTAATCCTACAAGTTATGTTCTACTAAAAAAAGTAAAGTGGAAAAAAAATTCTTACCCATTTTAGACTGCAAGTTTTACTTTACTTGAAACTAATTTGCCTGAAATTCATGCTAGATTAAAACAGAATTGTGCTATGGATGGTTCTGCAAGGATAACTAGAAGGCTTCAGCAGCAACAACATAGTCATTATCCCTAAACTGATGGAAAGGCAGAGAGATTTTCCAGGGTGAAAAATCTCTCTCTGACCTTGTGTTGTGTAGCTGCCGTATTATATCAGTTGTACGTGGCAAAGCCAGTGGAAGGAGAAGAAAAGTTTAGTTTTTATCTACACACTGTGTCTGAAGGGTGGTGAAGGGGTAATCGGTTGGCTAGTTCTTGCCTGAATGCTCGAAGCTTTGTTCTTGTTTGTGGAATTCTTGTGCTGATTCTGCCAGGACACTGGGAGTGGTGGTGTTTATTCTTAATAGCAGTTTGTGCTCTGGGATGGCAGGAAGAGCTGATATAAGCAACAGGGCAGTAAGCTGCAGAGGAGGGCAGTGGCCTACCAAATCTTTCTTTGAGCACTTTTCTAATACAGATAATAACCGACAGGCAGAGCTCTCTCTTCCCACTGGATGACTTCATCTGACTCACGAGATGGACCCCTTTGATTTTGCTGGAGATCTGGGGTGGAGATCTGACCCCACTACTGAGCTGCATAGTGACTGCGGTATTCATAGGCAATAGTTGTTCGGTCTCTGACTGTACGAGTGGGTCACAGCTTCATTCATAAGGCCACGCAGAAGGGCCTATTCAGAGTATGCAAACCTCCCACAGCAAATACAGCCTTCTCCTGCAGTCTGTTAGTGTCCTGTGGTTGTTCAACAAGCCCAGAAGTTGCGATTTGCAAGTAAGGAACTGAAATCACATGGGACTGTTTTTCACTGGTGTTACTGTAGTGACAGTACTCCAGTATGTAAAGCAGGGTTGTGTATCCAGCATACTGAATACAGGGGAAATAATACATAAAAATGGCCAAAGCCTTGTCTTGGTGGGCATGTTTGCTTCCTGGGGCAGAGTGGCTCGACCTTGTGTTTCTTTCATAGTGGCAGGTGTGCTCAGGGGTTTGGAAGGAGCCTGGATGAGCAGTGGGCAGGAAGCTGTCTAATCAAGTCTAGTACGTTGCCATTGTCCAGGTGTGGCCAGACAGCTGTAATTGTGGCTTGAATGGCAGGAGTAGGTCCTACCCTGTGAAGAGCTGCAGGGGAACAGCGAGGTCCTGGGCCAGGGCTGCAGTGTGATATGTTGAATGGCGGCGAGGAGTAAATAACAATGACCAGGGCACACACTGCCTGGAACAAATCTCCCTTGTTTCGTACAGCAGGAGACAGTCTCTGGAGAGAATGATGTGACTTGCGAGCACAAAACAGTCACCTCTGATTGCTTTCAGACGTGAGCCTGGCATTTTGAGAGTTCTTAGGAGACTGACTTAACCTGTCACTTAAAATATATTTGCCTGTTGAAGACACCATGGCTTCAGGTGACTTGAAATGGTTGCAGAGAATTGGCTTGGTGTGACTGGGTGTTTTAGTTTGGGCGGGTGGGCAGGTCATGTGCTATGGACCTCACTGTGTTTGGAAAGAGTAGCTTTCCTCCAAAAGAACTTAAAATCCAAGTGGCAGAGGTAGACAGACACAGGGGATGGTGGAAGGATTGTTCACCTTCCCTTTTCTTGAATGAGCACCAAGGCAGTGGAAGACACTGGTTTTCTGTATGCCCACCTAGGGAAGCTGCTTTAAGACTGATCCCAGGTCTCCTGAGTGGCATGACAAGAATATTCCCTTTCCAGCATGGCTGCAATGGTGGTTGTATCTCTGCTGGCAAAAAAAATCACCCAAACTTTCTCAAAAGGCCAGCCTCTTTGATACGAGAGCTATCTGATTTATTCAGCTGAGTGTGCAGCATGGAAACGTCCTATTTTTGGAACATGGATGCAGACTAAAGTTAAAGGTTTGCACAAGTGTTGCATTATAAATCTCTTCCCTCTCCTGTCAGTTCCATCTGCTTGTCTTCTGAACATAGTGCACTTTTTATCCCCAGATTGTTGATGCCCTTTTGGTTTTGAAAGACCAGAAAATTTTCAGACTTACCAGCGTGATTCAGTAACTGTTAACTCTTCTGCGATGTAGTTCAATCCTCTTAAGCTGTTGCTGGAAGTTGGGCAATGCACGCTGGGTATTACAAAAGACCAGAAAGAAGAAATGAATTGTAAAGCTGTTGTTACCTGTGCGTTTACAATAAAATTGTTCCCTCTGTCTAGCCCCAAGGCAAACAAAAAACTCTTTCCAACAGAAGTCTCTGGATTTTTCTTGTGTTTATCACCTTTATTAGGTGTGCCTCTGTTTGACATTTTTGTACCTGTTTGTTGTTCAGCAAACCAAAATCCTGCAACTGACCTTATTGAAAGAAACTAGGTCATCAGGTTTGAAAGGGGCTGGTGATAATTCAGAGGGATTTTATGCATTTATTTCATTAATAATGTGGTTGCTTGTGGATTAGGAAACATTATTGACAAGGAAACTGTCACCTTAAGTAAAATATGCCTGTGAAAGACTTGAGGATCTCATCTCTTGTTTGTTGCAGCCAGTAAGGTAATTTTTCTTTTTTTTTTCACTGATAGATTATCTGCCCCAAAACACTGCAAAACCTTTCTCTCAGCAGTTAGTAAAGAGGTACTTCAGAGCTAAGGGAGAAGGTGATCCTGATCCAGAACAGCAGAGAAAGTGTGTCTGGCGGATACAGCTAAGGAGTTTGGGACATAGGTCTCTTGCCCTTCACATACATTTGCCAGACTTGTGTCTGGTCACAAGCCCTGTTTTGTCTCTGTGGCTCAGTTCCCAGACGACTGAAGATTAGGCAATGCATGTACCCTTGGTTGGAGGAAATGGCTGCTGTGGAGGACAAGATCTCTGCTGCTCTGTGTGTGTTTGTGGAGGAGAGACCTGCCTCCTCCATGTACTCAGCAGGGAAACATGTTTTTCGTGGAACTGAGTTGTGCGTTGGTCAGGGCTGCGCAACCTGTGGAGAAGAATGCCCTCTTACCTCTGTCTGGAAATGTTAACGAATGGTTAGTTTTGTCTAGGTGAGAACAAATTTTTTGCTATGAATCTTACACAAAGGGAGACTTAACATCTTTCCCTGCTTTTTCAGATCATTGTGTCTGGTTACCGAATGCGACTGCGAGATCTCTGCAATAGCTCAGCACTGTCTGAATTTCTTACAATCCGTAATCAGACGGCAGCCATGGACTCTGAAGCCATTATTTGCACCTTGCCAAAGGAAAAACTCCATGCAGCCGAGCAAACCTTCCATGCTAACCTGAATCCTTTGAAGCCTCTTGAGGTGAGTCCACTGGTCCCACCTGTGAGAGGTTATTGGTGACACAGTGACATTTTCTAGGGCTTTCGGTCTAGGAACTAATCCCTGCATTTCCAGAGTGAACTGGAAATGAGTGAACTGTTCATTGGCAGTAAGAAAGAAGAAAGATGGTCTTTATCACTGGAGCATGAACGACATTGCTTCTTCCTGTCGTTCTTATGCTTCCTGTTGCAGTGTGGTACTTGTGGAGCCTGAATGTGTGTGGTCTGCAGTTCAGTTTGTCAAGAGGAAAATATTTATGCTGCATAGTTACAAACAGGTTCTTGGTTGTCCCTGTGTTTTGGTCAGATATTGTGTCTTGGCTGGAATGAGCCCACGTGTTAGACCAGCCTGTGCTGAGTGCTAAAATCATCACCCTCTGTCTTTACGATGGGGCTACCGAGTGCAGAAGTTTCCAGCCACCACCTTTGAGCAGGTTTAATTTATATAAAGACAAGTCAAGCTTTAAAGCCCTGTTTCAAAGATTGATCAACTAGTTTTGGGGCAAGAATTCACTGAACATCAGGAAAATACATTACTTAGGGGCTGATTGGAGAGTGGAGCAGACGTAGCTGTTTATCTAGGAAACCCCAGTGATGCTTTGTTATAGGTCCGCAGTATTTGGTAAAATACAAAAGTTTGAGGAAGTTAGTGCTGCAAATATCAGTACAGAGAAGAAGGGACCACAGAACCCACTCTGTTACCCACTAAAACAAACACTCTGTTGTCTGCTGTGGAAGAAATAAATACTTGGTCTGTGTGAGTTTCCAGATTGATGAGACTTTCAGGACCGAAAGTCATGTACCACTTGCTTGGCTTTGTCCCCAGCCAAAGAAGGTCATTATCGAGTACTGAAATCATATTACTCTTCTTCACAGTACATAGTGGTCAGTTACTTCTTTCCACAGCTCATCTTCTGTTTTCCGTGTGTCCTTCATCTACATTTTTTTCTTTCCGGCTGGAAGAGTGAGATAATCATGACCGTTAAAAGATGAGGTAACGACACTAAAATTGTCCCTATTACAAAGATGGGCTGTTTGAACAGGTATGGCTGTAAGTGGTTTCTTATGTTCAGTTAGATGTATATGCATGCATTTACTTGAAATTATTCAGAGATGACTTTGGGGACCGAAGGTGATGGAAATAGCCGCTATAGTACAACTCAGTGTTGGTCTTCTGGGCCCTCTGCAGACTCAATCTTTCTCATGTATGGAAGTCTCTATAACTTAGCTGACAGAAGCAGGTACTGAGTGTATCTGTGTAGTTACATCTGTATTGTTTGTTGGTGAAAGAAAGCAGTCATAAACCACTCTGTGCCACTTGGCAACAGCAAAGTTGATTAAGACATTATGTGCAATTTTGAAGGATTTCCGAGAAACTGGCTCATGATCTTGGCTTCAAAGGTAAAAAAGCTTGAGTCCAGAAGTCAGCAGATCTAAACCTGCTGTGCATTGTACACTGTCTTGTAAAGGTACACAGTTTTCCTCAGAAAAATATCACAGCCTACCCTCTAGTTCAGCTGTTGTAATGCATCAGTCAGTGAAATAAATACCAACTGGCTTCAATGTAGCCAGGCAAAATGAATAAATTAACTCTAGGATCACAACCAACACGTTTGAAACTTACTGTCTTCAAAGACTAAGAACCGCCTTGACCTGCAGTAACGCCTGTGAACAAACAGGGAACTTTCTGTTCATGAACAAAGGAGGCTTTTGACTAAAAGGCACTGTAGGTCAAATCTTGGACATGCACATTGAAGATAGCGTGCACCATATCTACTATAGAGCCTGTAAACCAATGCCAACAATTTGCCAGAATTTTGTTTTTATTTATTTTTTTTTTTTTGCTTAATCCCCTTGGTGTACTTCACAGCATGGCATTTCAGTAAGTAAAAGTAAGGGCTAAATCAAATGCAGGTACAACAGGAATTCAGAGGCAGGTTTTTGGCTCATGTAATGGGACCTGGGCTCCACTGGTTGCAGAATTTCTGTGATTTATGGAGAAGCAGCGTGTTAATATGATTTGGTCAATACAACTGGGGTGAAAAGGACTTGCAGCTGTGTGCAAGAACTGTGCAAATTCAACACCAAGGGCTTGAATAGTAAAACAGGACTTTTTGCCACTCAAGTATCTGGCCAGTAGAGTGGCTACAGTTTCTTGAACCATTTTAATCCAGAAAACTCAGGCCAGCATCCACCTGCTTGTTCCTGCCCCTCTGCATTCCCGTTTGTTTTTCCCTCTGCAAAACGATGCGGTGTATTACATCACAGAATTGATCGGGATTAAAAGTGATTGACCTGATTGTGCGCTTACACAAACGTTTGTGCTGAAACATGAAGAAGGGGAGGGTGCAAGATGGAGAACCCCGTGGTCAGGGTGTGTGTGTGTGTGGGATGAGAGCCTGATATTAACACCTGCTTCTGCTGCCTTAAAGTGTGTGTGCATTTGCAGCCTGAAGGGAAACTGTAAGTGTTCTAGGTAACTCACAACAAAAGAGTAGTTATTAATGAATTAGGTGCGGAGTACATTTTTAAAAAGGAAACTGAAGTATGCGCATGGTAAAATGCTCTAAATGTCACAGCACTGTGAAGGAAGTTTCTTTTAAAAAGAGAGGCAAAAAGTAAACTTTTCTTTACATACCTGCTCATCAGTTCTATCTGGAAGAGCTTGAAGGTTGCCCACAGTGCAATACTACAGTTAAGACAAAGAAGGACTTCTAATTACAATTTTCTACTAGGATTTCTAGTTCTGCCACTGATCCTTTGTATGACTTCAATTTCGCCTGCTCTGTAGGATGAGAAAACAGAGCCAAGCACATAGAGGCATGGTAGGGAGGTTAAAATGTGTCCCCTTATTCTTTCTAATGTAAGAACCTCTTGGGGTGGGCTGTTCAGATCAAAACCCACCAGAATATCTGGAGTGATCACAGGGTGCCGAGGCAGAGGATCAGCTTTCCTTCTTGACCGAGTGTTCACTCCAGTAGAAGTGAAAAGTACTTCAAAAAGTCAAATTCCCTTTTCCAGGACCCGTGTCTTCATCCATTCAGTGAAGCCTTTTGGCCAACAATAAGTACTGTGGGGCACAGGACACCTTGTACGAGCCCTTTGTGGACGCATTTTTAGTTTTTGAGGTTTGCCTTGCACTGGGTGTAGTCAGTGAGACTGTGAGGCAGGAGAAGCTAGTTTGAGGACAACAGTGAAACAGTGCCTCTAATTGCGTGCACACAAATTTCCTTTTCGTCTTTATCCCTGTGCTAGGCCAGCATTTGTCCCATGGAACAAATATTTGGGAAGGGTTACAGGCAATCCTGGCAATGGCAGTAAGTCAGAGGTGTCTGTCTGAACTGGTGTTGTGATGGGTGATGGCTGTCTTGTATCATAAAAATATCTGTCTGTGGTGCAGCTTTCCCTTTGCAAATCTCCCCCATTTTGAAAATTAAATGATGAAGTTTGAAAGTTAAATGACGAAGACAATTCAGATGATTGGTCTTGTGGCATTTAATCTCTGCAGTGCTGCCTAAGAAGGGCTTTTCCACACTCACTTCCAGTGGTGTTGGTCTGTAATAGCCATAAATAAGTTGTGACTTATGTACTATAGTGGTCCTTGAAGGAGTGTGGGCGAGCACGTGAAAATCCAATTGTTTTTTCTCCCTTTGTAATATGGGTGGTATTTTGTCATATGGTTAGCATGAACTAAGCATTGAATAATAAATGCATTCCAGTTGACGAATGGCTTTAAAAAAGGTCTCTTAATGTAAATAAATGCTGCAACTGAACTTGTGGCTTTTCTTGCTCTTTTGAGAGTGTTTTCAGTCAAGCACAATGATATCATGCTTTTAAGCAGCTGTGCTTTGGGACTTCCACTCCCAGGAAACAAACCCAGAAGTTTAAAGCATGTGATTTTTCTGCAAAGTTCAGGGTAAAATTTCTGCTAAGATCAGTGTAAAGTTGTAGGGACTATTTCAAAGCAAGCATGGCAGAGAGTGGTCTCTGTAAGCAGAAACAGTTAGCTGTGTGATGCGGCCAGTGGCTGAATTTTGCTGTGACCTCCCAGCACTTCAAACACGTGCATTCTCCTGCATGTTGAAGAAACAGAGTTGTCCATCCCTTCTAGCAGAAGCTGACAGGTGGACTTATTCAAGGCTTGTCTTGACTGTTCAGTCAGTTCTAGTCATCTCAAGTATATGTCTCTATTTTGAGTCTTACAGCATGCACGTAAAAGCACAGAGAGTCCACTCAGTGCAATCTGTACCTCAAAAGTATTACAATGTTGGCTGCCCTAAAAGAGAAGTCTAGATGAAGGCATGACCTGGAAGCCACTAACACAGTAATTATACAGGGCAGCTCTGTTCAAAACCTGCTAGAACTTTGTCATTCCGCAGTGTGCCTAGAAAAGACGGGTGATGTTTTTGCATTTCCCTGGAAATTTTCCCTGCATTTAGCATTTCCCTGGAAAATGAATCAAAATGAGCCCTGTCCCCCTCTTCCCTCCACAATGTAGTGCAGACACCTGCTAAAGACACCCTCACAGTGGGGACCAATCTTACTGGAGCTGCCGTGAATCTAGAGGGCTCTTATGAATGTAACGAACTACTTAATGAGCCACTGCAGAGAGTTATTTTCCAGGGAAATTCATGACATGCTCACCTGCACAGAGAAGACTGGCCTCACTTGTGACTGGTTTTTGTCATTGTCGCTGGAGATATAACTTGTCAGAGGCTCCCTGAGTGGTCTGTAGGGTGCAAAGGGTGGTGGTAAAGAAAGCAAAATTCCCTCCACAGCAATGGCATCATTGCAAGTTCTGGTGAGAAATGATCTTGGAGCAGTGTGAATCTGTTAGGGAGGAAAGGTGGGGGTGGTAGGGTGTGAAATGATAGGTATGTTCTCCTCACAGTTCAGGGTAAGGTTTGCAAGCTCCTTGAATCACCTAAGACTTGTATACTGTGTCAGACCAAAGTCCTCTTCAGCTCCATGTCGCCCAAGTGCTAGTCAGCAATGGCCCATAATGGAGGCATGTGAAAGAATGCAGCCATAAGGCAGGTATATAGTGACATGTCCTCAGTGTAATGTCCTGCTTTTCAGTAGCTTGCAACTCAGACTTTCTCAGCTAGTGCTGTGATCTTGGTGTTTCATAGCATTTGGTAAGCTTTTCTTCTTTAATGAATTCTTCTAAGCCTTTCTCAAGTCCACATTAACTTTTGGTACCTTTAGCATCACATAATACATCCTGAATTTCTCCATTTTGACCAAGTTGTGTTTGCAGTAGCTCCTTTGGTTTGTTTTAAACTGATTTTTTCACTGGAAGCCCTGTAGCTCTTTATGATGAGGTGCAGTGAGCAATCGTCCCCTGTTCCCATTCTCCATCCCACTTGTAATTCTACAGAGCTCTGTCATAACCTCTATTTGTCATTACAGATCCCATTGGAAGAACTGTTGTCTAGTGTTCTTCCTTCAGAAGCCATTCTTTTCTTGAATCATACTTGAGGCCGTTTTCTGTACTCGTGTTCATTCAGAGATGTAGGACCCAAAATTGCACGTAGTACTTGAGAACAGGGTTGCACCATGGATTTATATTGGTCCTGATCTGTCTTATCACTGTAATTCTAAGATCTCCCTTTCTGAGTGGCAGTAGTTAATTCAGAGTCATTGAAGGTTATCTTAAGGTAGAACCGTCTGCTCCCTATGCACTTTACTTTGCAGCACTGAATTTCATCTGGCACTTTGTGTCAGCATGAGGCCTTTCACTAATCCTTTGCAATTGGCTTTTGACTTTTCACTGTTCTGAACCAATTAGTATCATCAGAAAACTCTTCCTTATCCACCTTGTCCCTGAATTGCCTTTGAGTACAGTGAATGACACAAATCTGTAAATCTTGGAGATGTATATGGAGCTGAACAAGCTCCATATACTGTTATGCATGAACCTAGGATTTTCTACCTCATCTTGTTGCTAAAGTGGTAGTGCAGCTATGTAGCTTTGATATTTGCTGACTATATTTCTTTAAATATGTCTTGAAGGTGGGGAGTATATGTATGCCTGTGGGGAGTTTTAATTGCTTTTCTTGATGTGTTTTGATTTATCTGAACCTTAAGAACTGTGTTTAGTGGTGGTGTGGACTCCATAGAGGTTAGAGGGAACCTCCCTGAATTTGCAACTGGCTTTGGAACAGGGACTGACTGTGGACTCAGGAAAGTTAGCTGAGTCTTAAATGCCCAAGCAGATCAGTGGAACAGTGCCTGTTTACACCTACTGGCACTGATCAGGTCTTATAACCCTCCAGCAAATCACAAGAACAAGTGGAAGCCTCCAGACTTTGCTTCCAGAAATTACCCCATGAAAGATGTGAAAATGAAAAGCTTCACCCGAAAAGATGTGTGCTGAAATCAAGGGCCTTGGCTGTTCTTCGGCGTGTCACAATGCTGTAACTTTAGCACGCTTTCAAATGCTGCAATGTGTAGCTGCTAACATGAAATCTTAGGAAATTATTTTAATCTTCATTCCCTTGAAAGAAGGATTGTGTCCAGTGCTGCCCACATGAACAGAAGGGAAAAGAATGCCACAAACCAGAACCCAGACCCACCAGTTACATGTAGAGCAGCTGGAAACAAGGAGTTGTCTTCGGTGCAACTCCCTGCTAAAGCAAATAGTTTTCGGAAAGCATTGCCTTCCACTTCTGGAAACCTGTTAGTTTTTCTCTTGTCATGGTGGGGAGTGTCAGCTGTTTCATGGAAACTGGTTGTTTTAAAATATGCCCTTGGTTTAAATAAAAACTGTCCAGGCCTAATGTGAGGACTTGATTGATGAAGATGACGTACACTGCAACAGGAGTTCTCTGAATCTGAGCTGGTATCTGTGGAGTCCCATTAAAAGCTTGTGTCTACCAACTGGTCTTTTCCTCCCTGATGTAGACTTTGCATCCCCTTCTTGGCTCTGACTTGCAGGATTTCAAATCTACCCACATGCTGTCCTGCAGACTGTGCTTGTATTGTGTGACCTGGAATGCAAGCCATCCTTTGCACTTTACGGCATCTGTGTACCTAAGCTGTGAGGAAGGAAAGGGGTGACCCCATTGCATTGAGGGGTGCTGAAGCCCATGGTATTTTAAGCTCAAGGGAGCGCAGAAAGCCAGCTCTGTCTTCCCATCAAGCACTGTGCCATATGAACAGTCCCTACTACTCTTCTTCACAAGAATGTTTACAATTTTAATTTCTTTGTGCCTTGCAGTGACTTCTAGTTTCTTTTTTTTTTTTTCTGTTCCTGCAGAGACGATTTTCTTTCAATTCCTCCTTGCGGGATCTGTCCGAAACTGTGGAAACTTTGAGAGAGAGCCTTGGGAAGCTTGTTAAAGAGGTAAGGAGTGCCTTCATGTCAGGAGAGTGCATCACCATGGTTGCTGCCTTAGCCTGCAGTTGAGTACAAGAAGCATGAGTCTGCTTGGTGCAACCAGTCAGATCCCCGGCTTGTTTTGAAACTTCCCCCACATCCTATAGCGCTTCCCCTGTGTCAGTAGTGGCAGCATGCACTCTGTAACCCCTTGGCACTTCACGTTACAAACACCATAGGAGTTTATCAGATGTGTGGGTAAGATTGGATCCTCGTGGGAGGAACATGAATTAAGACATATTCTGTGGGGTTTGCCTTCTCAGCAGTGGCACAACTGTTGGGCTTGCAACACATAACGCTGCCTAGCAGTGCCTTAAAAACTGCATGTGGAGGTTTGCCTCCTTTCTAGTTTTACCACTCAGTTGCTAACCATGTCAGGGTTGTTACTTGGTTGTATCTACTAGTCTCTGGGTGTGGTGAGGGTATGTGGAAGAGATGTTGTGGCTGTCCTAATCTAAGTAGCTGTAGGCTACTGTTTGCTCTTTGTCTAACTAGCTTTTGGGGGCAGATTGTTTTCCAGTCCTTGTGGGGCGCTCAGTGCAATGGCCTCACGACAGTGGCTGAGAGAGGCTCTGGCAAAATATAAATAGCGGTTTGCAGAGGCTAAGTGACATTGCAGAGATTGCAAGTATTTGTTTTTGCAGGTGAAACGCCGGATTAAGAAAAAAGCCCTGCGTGCCTAAAATGAGTCAAAAGTCCAAAACTGGGGAGGGGATTTTGAGCCAAAAACATATCTTAGTTGCTTCTTGTCTGGCTCTGACTTTGAAGTACTGCTACTAGGCAAAAACATTCTCTCCCTGCAGCAGAAATCACAACCATCTAAACTAAACAATGCTGCTGCCACCGCCTCCTCCTCCCCTTTGCTAGTCTTCCGTCTTTGCATCAGAACAAGAAGAGCCAAGCGCCGTGAACGGCAGTAACCTCCGAGAGCACGCACAAGAGCGGGTCACTTCGGGTTAGCGCGCGCTGCACTCCCACGGAGGGACGGCTGCCGGGAGCCAGCGCTGTGCCAGCCAACAATTCCTGGCATGCCTTCCCTCCCCGAGTCCCATAACCTGCCGCCGGGTCCCGTTTACAGTGAAATTAAGACGATTCCAGGATCAGCTTCAGTTAAGACCGTGGCAGAGCTCTTGCTGCTAACAGGGAGGCTGTCCTTCAGAGTTCGATTACAGCTGTTTCCCGTTACGTCACTTAAGCTTGCCTTTTTTTCTTGTCTGGGATAAAAATAATTGAAACCATGTGATATTCAGTTTGCTGATGTGGCCGAAAATGTCCCAGGGTAACGTGCCTTTTGCTTGGCAGCTGTTTTGGGTAGGACTACCTTTTATTCTGCCCTATTGCTGTGCAAACAAAGGCAGCTTTTTCCTCTGCGTACAGCGTGAGCTGCTCCAGATGGCTTGACCGAAAGTTACTTCTTATTGTCTGGCAGGCTGATTTCTGTGTGAAAAGGAGGGACTTGCTGCCTTGTTTCGAAGGGCAGCAGCTTGAAGGGGTGGAGAGAACTATTGTTTGTGCCATGTCTAGGAGCCTTTCTAGCAAGGAATTTTAATTAGAGAGTGGTCTGAACAAAATATTTGTCTCGGAGTATGGGGATGTATGTATTTGCTAATGCAATCCCTCTGGAAGATGGTTAACACCCCATACGGTCATGGGAATTAGTTGCATTTCCTAATTGTGTGCCTTTGCTCACGTTAGGGAATTTGTGATGCTTTAGCTAAAGCAGTTGACTTTTCGGTACCTTAGGTAAAACAGCTGATTTTTCCTCAGCAAAAACTCCCCAAGGGGTCCCTTTGAATTGAACACTCAAACCGTCACACCTGAAATGCATCCTTGGCATTTTGGATGAGGAATCATCAAATCCAAAAATCCATGTGAGCATACCTAACCAACCAAAGCAACTGTGTGACCTTTTTTTCATTCATGTCCCATGATACTAGTGTCCCGTCGGTCACCCTGGACCTGTGGAGCCAGATTGAGTGGCACCAGGGTGCAGACAAAGGCGGCAGTGAGTAGTGAGGAAATGAAAGTACACTTCACACAGTCACTCTGGACAAATGTACCGAATCCCCAGGCTTTAGCTGTTCTCACAGCTGTCTTCCATCATATCAATGTGTCGTGTGTTTTCAGGCAACTAAAAATAGAGGCTCCTTGTGTATGTGACACACATAGTAGCTGTTGTTTAGCATCAACAATTTTTGTCCAGATGTTGGTATATGTAAAGCATGCACAGTGCTACAGATGAACACAAAGGGTCGGGTTTGCCCCCAGTGTAAGGCCAGAGACTGTGGGTGTGCTTTACTTGGGTGAATTTGGATTGAATTGTTACAGCACACCATCTTGCTTTCTGCATTGCTGATGGTTGGCTTTGCCAACTGTCCTAGACTTTGATTGCATTTTATTTAAACAAAGGTGACAAAATCCATACACAGTAAGCAAAACTGGCAGATGGTCTTTGACGGACTTGGTTATTATCTCTGAAAACAGGGCAGTTGGGCCACAGCATCTAAAGTTGTTTCTGAGATGCAGCTGATGAGCAGTTACAAATAGGTGTCTCAGGAGCTCTGTGTGCCCTTATTAGTGCATGTTGCTGTTCTGGGCAGCACAGCAAAACCATCCAAGTTAATGTCACCTGATATTTCAGTAGCAGTTAAGAAACCAGATCAAATGCTAGAAAAGATTTAAAAAGGGATAGAGAACCAGCTGTAAGATGTTACCATGACACTATATAAAGCCATAGATTGCTCTCCTCTTTGATACAGAATACAGATCTAGGCCCTTCCTCTGCAAAAAAAGGGATAGCAGAACTGGAAAAAGCTCAGAGAAGGGCAGTTAGGACATTGGGAAGGGGAATGACTTTCTCACAAGGAACATGGGAGTAGGCTGGGACACGTCAGCTTGGAAAAGAAATGATTGGGGATATGGCAGAGGTCTATAGAGTTGAGTGCCCCCCAAAAAAGAGATAGGAAATGAATGTTCACTGTCTCTTCCAGTACAAAAAACATGGCACCAAATGGAGCTAACCATAGCCAGTTAAGGAGAAGGGAGAGGAGGTTCTTTCCAATGATGTGTTGGATGTTAAATACTTGTGGATGTTCAAAACTCCAGGAGTTTACTGTGGAAGAAATTCATTGAGAGTTAGGAAACAGAAGTTCCCTGAGCTGAAAATAAATGGAAGCTGGAGGTTACCTGGGGGAAGTAGCCTACATTCTTGCCCTTGCCTTATTTTTTCCTAACATCTGCTTATTGTCACATCACGGAGGTTACTGAGATAAACAGACTTCTAGTTTGCCTGGGCACACCTCTGCTGATGTTCTTTACATGTCCAGACGGGGAGTCAGAGCGCAATGCTTGAGTGTAGCGTGAAACCAGTGCCTCGCGGAGGTGCGTTGCTTTTTCTGTTGTGGTGAGCTTGGCCATGCCTCTGACTACGGCGACATTAATGCAGTGGGTGTCTCAGGCTGAGTGCCTGGTACTTTTGTTCGTAACATATTGCAGGTAGATGCTTGTGCCTGGTACCAATCGTCCCGGTCAGTGTGCATTGTCACGTTGGGCCCGGTGTCAGGCCTGCTGGGCAGGAGAAGGCTCCTTGATGTGACTGGCTACGTGCACAGCTCATGCTGCTCAGGCTGCAGCTGGGCTTGTTTCAAGGTTTTCTGGGAATGCTGTTGACAAGAGGGCAGTGAGGTGCTGGGGCAGGGACAAGCAATACCTATCTAGGAGGTCAAACTGCCTGCCTGCTGTAAACCAGTGGAGGCTTGCTGACCTTGGTGGAATTGTGCCAGGTGATACTGCCGGGTACTTCAGCTCATCTGGTCTGTGTCCCATGAGCTGCACTCACTTTATGTTGTTCCTTACTCCCTCTTCTGACTCAGTGCACCCACCCTACCCGGCGTGAGGGGGCCCCCACTGGAATGTGAGCTGTTGTGCAACCGGAGGACAAGCAGCTTAGCTTCCATGTGAGAGGGCAGGGAGGGCAGGAACCACCCACAGCACTGGAGGAGAAAACTTAAGAGTAAAGAGCTTGGCAAGGGCACATTCCTTGTGCGTACACATAAGAGACTTCTCTCTATGTTATCCCACTGTGGTGGGAGTAAATATGCTTTCCCTGGTCTTCACTGTTGATATTGTGTTCAAGGGGATTCTCATCTGCTCAAAAACAGATGTGTCATTTGAAGGAAAGTGGCAAGATCTTCTTTCGCTAATCCTGTTCCTATCCCTGCTTCCACTCTCTTCTACCTCCCCTTCCAGTTGCTAAGCATGAAGAGCTGGAGCGACATGAGGCAAGAGGTGATGTTCCTGAACAATGTGAATGCCTCAAACTCCTCTACACAGATCTACCAGGCTGTGTCGCGCATTGTGTGTGGCCATCCTGAAGGTGGAGGACTCAAAATTAAATCCCTCAACTGGTATGAGGACAACAATTACAAAGCACTGTTTGGAGGCAACAGCACTGAAGACGATGTAACTAACTTCTATGATAACTCCACAAGTAAGTGTAACCCTAGCGTGGCCTAAGTCCCATCTACTTGATGGTTGTCATTGCTAGTGTTTCCCAAACTTCCACAGATGAAACCAGGTGGTCCTAAGGGACAGCATACCTTCCGCTGTTTCAGAAAGGCATGCACATCCCACCTCCTGCCCAGGCCCTTAAGGCCAGTGAGGATATCACTGTGCAAGGGATTGGAAGGGCCTTGGGTAGAGTCCACAGAAGTCTGTGCAGTGGATCTCCTTCATGGGGAGAAGGAGCACAGTCACGTGCAGCCTTTGGAAGTCTGGCCTTTTCTGGACAAACTTTGCTCATGCCATGCAGCGGTGTTGTGGGAGCAGTACAGAACTAGCAGTGTGGCTCCAAGAGGAAGCTGGAGGCTACCTGGGTACTCCATGCTTTCTGGGGAGACTGCGGAGGCTTGGACTGAAGAGGGCGTTTTGTGGAACTTTGCAGTAGAGGAGGGGTTTTGTTGTCTGACAAAAGCTATGCTTTCAGCTGTGATTGTCCTTTAAAGCCCACACAAGTTGGGCATATGCCTTCTGCAGTTGTCACCGTGCTGTTCAGCCACTCACCTCTCTCCTCTCCTCCTCAGCACCCTACTGCAATGAGCTGATGAAGAACCTGGAATCCAGCCCGCTTTCCAGGATTATCTGGAGGGCTTTGAAACCATTGCTGATTGGGAAGATCTTGTACACTCCAGACACACCAGCTGTAAGGAGGTCATGACTGAGGTAACTCTAGCCCTATCCTCTGATATGTAGGATGAGGTATGTCCTCTGGCTGGGCAGCTTAGCTGCTCTGTGTTAATTGGGCCCAAACACAAGCCTAGAAAGGATTGTCTGCAAAGTACAGCCTCCCTAGTCTCTCACCTCCATGCATTTGCTGTTGAAGGCTCAAGGAGAAAAGGCCAGGGTGAACTCTTTTTCTAGACTTGGCTGGAAGCTTTACTGGTGGTGCTTTTCGATTATGCACAGGCTTTGTGTCTTTGATGTGGGGTATGGGAGTGTGGAAGACCTTGATAAGCCTTCAGGTGTCCTTCCTCTTCTCCACTGCAAGCTAGTCAGTGGATTCTTAATCATTTCCGATTGTGGTTTACCTAATGCGCTCTCTAATTCCCCAAGCTCCCTCAGCAAGACTCTTCTAGCACATGGGGAGAGGCTGCCTCTGTGTGCCCTTCATCTCCAAGGCAGAGTCATTCGCCACCAAGCCTTGAAAGGCAGCGCTCAGCCACAGGCATCCACACTCCCAGTTGTTGTTCTCCTTCCAAGTGCACTTGATTTTCCCTACTCTGGTCCTTGCAGAAGCTGAGCTGCTGTTTGAATATAAGCAACACTCAGTACTTCGCTTGACAGGTCAATGCACTCTCTTAGCCCGTGGTGGATCGCTGCCCGCTTTGGAAATAACCTTCCTCTCTTCTTTGCCGACAGGTGAACAGGACGTTCCAGGAGCTGGGTGTGTTCCGTGACTCGGGGGGATGTGGGAGGAGATAAGCCCGAAGATTTGGACATTTATGGAAAGTAGTCAGGAAATGGATCTCATTCGGGTCAGTATGCTGTCCTTGCAGAGAGACCACAGTTGTCTTCTGCAATAAGTGATGAAATATTAATGTAGATGGTGCTTCAGGGCTGAGCTGGGCAGCTAAATAGAATGAATGATACCCACTCTTGAAAACATGTGATTGTACTGATCTTGCATTAAGCTGGCATCACCTCCTTCATGTAACAGCCTGCTGCAAACAGGAGCAATGCGTGTTTAACACCATTTTTTAATCTGCCCCTGTGGGCAAATGGGCTGTTCTTCCACAGTGTTGCCCTAATGTGGTATGAATATCTGGCTTGGTTTTTTTTTTTGTAAACTGGGGACCTGCGGAGTTGGTGACATGTTCAGCTCCCTGTGTTGTGCACTTTTCACAAACAGTGCTCTCGTGATAGCAGCAAATGAGTGGTCATATATCTAGATCAGATCCTGGAAGGTGTCAGGTGGCGTTGGGCCCCATTGGTACAGTAGGAATTGAGTGGTTATCATGCTAGAGCTGAACCTAGATGCCTGGAAGTAATCTGGCACAAATCTTGTTTAAGAAGAAAAACAACAAAAAACAACCCAACCAAACAAAAAAAAAACCACCCCAAAACACCCAGTTAATTTGGAGTTGGGTGATATGCTTAATTTAGTAATACATAGGAGGAGAGCAAACATCCCTCTCTGGCTGATTGCTTCATAATGTACCATGAATACTAGACCAGGAAGAAGGGGCTTGGCGTCTTGTTTGGATTTGACATGCTTTCTGCTAGCCTGTTGGCCCCGTGGAGCTTTGTGGCAGCTGTTAGACCGCATTGCTGGGGCATTATCTGCTTAAGTGGCTGTCCTGGTTTGAGGCTTAGTCACTGTTGCTTCCCTCAGGTGCAGTTCTGAGGGGTGGGGTCTTTGCACCCCACGCTGATGTCTTTGGCAGCACAGTGATGTAAAACTGGGATCACGCAACAGAGAAACAGTTGTAGAGTAGTTTTTCCTGTTGTGTCTGCAAGGCAGCAGGTGGGTGTCATAGTGCAGCTGTTATACAGAGACCTTCACAGGTCTTTTAAGCCTTGAAGTTCATTCTTTGCTTACCCCAATGTAATGCTGTGGCTGTATAGTCTCTGACCTGCTCTGTTGTCAACATGACATACTAGAGGGTCAGAGACACCATTTTCACCACTCCTGTGCCTCTGTTGGCTTTGTGAGTTAATTCTGTAGATGTTGGCATCAGGGAGGTGAGAATCAGGGCCACCAACTCTAAACTGAACCATTTGCAGAGAATGCAGACAGAAAGTCAAAGTTTGGATATTGGTTTGTTGTTGTGTCCTTTGAAAACTGAATGTTACTGTATTTTTTTTTTAGTTTTTTTTTTCAAATGAGCACTGGGCTTTTCTGGTTTTGTATGTTATGCTTCTTGTTAACCCTGATGACTAGGGTGGTTAGTTCTCTTCCTCTCTATGAAGGAGAGGAAAGTGCTTTGCTTGCCTATCTTGGCATTTCCAGCTTGATGCTAATGCAGCTGCTAACCTCATGGAGGGACAACATGCGGCCCTGGAGTTAAGGAGCTTTAGTGTTGCCGCTTAACGTGATGAAGCTGAGCCCCTTCCCTGCAAGCATGGCGCCCTTCCTGCTGGGGATGGTGGTACGAGCCAACCTTGGAGACCATATGCAAGGAGAGTGCAGTGTAGACAATCCCACTTTGGTCAGATTTCCCTTTTGCATGTTCTCCTTTACCAGCTTGGCCTATTCTGTTTTTCCCAGTTCATGATGCTGTTTTTGTAACTGTGTGACCCTTACTTTATGGTTTGCTGGTAACAGCAGAGCATGGGGAAGCTCCTCACCTCTCCGCTTCATGCTGTGTTCTGGCAGAAAGTCCATTTCCTGTTTTTATTGGTCAGGATTTTTACAGTTTTCTCTCTTGTGTAGGCTTTTTTTTTTCTCCTCTACTTCAGTTCAACTGTGTCCTTTACAATTAATGCTCCTCTCCTGCCTGCCTTTATGTTTTCTGCCCAGAGGACTGGTTTCTGCTTCAATGTAGGTCCTTCTACCTGGCCTGTGCTTGTGTGGGTCGTTGTGTATACACATAGTGGGGCAATAGCCTGTTCTCAGAAATCTAGCAGTTAAAACAGGTGAAAAAAGCACTGTCCCAGATAGGAGAACAGAGAGGCAGGTCATCATGGCTGTACAGGGCTGCTTCAGCCATCCCTGATGGCACAACAGCAAATATATAAGAAAAGCCACCTGGCCTCTAGTGCTGGTATTTCTGCTCAGCACTGTGACAGTTCAGTCTCCAGCCATGCCACAGCCCCTCTCCATCCCAGCTGGGAGTGGAGGTTTGTTCCGGAGAGGTGAGCAGAGCTTGGCAACCACCATTGGCCAAATGCTTTTCTCCTTAACACACATCTCCTGAAGGCAAATCTCCCTCTTCCCTCTTTTGATGGTGCAAGACGGGATTTGGGTCTTCGGGACGCAGAGCTGTGCGTGGCTCTCTGCTGCCCTCTCCATGGGAGAAGGGTGGCAGGACACGGTGGCAGCCAGCCAGCCTGCAAAGATACGTGGACGGTGTATCTATACTGAGGAGGCACATCCTTTGCAATGGGAGGGTCAGAGGAAGCCCCCACCTGCTGATCTTCTCAGTATGGCAGAGGCCTCTCCCTGCACTTTTAAAAAAGGCGTTTTCCCCAGTACTGCTTGCTTTTATGGTGAGACAGGAGATCTAATATTGATTCTCAACAACTATTTCTCCTTTGAAAATAAAATACCTGCAGACGCTGCTGAAAGGCAAGGCTCTATGGGACCTGCACTTGCCGTCTTCCAACTGGACAGTGGAGGACGTTGCCCGTTTCCTGTCAAACCACCCGGAGGACTTTGAGACAGCAAATGGCTCGGTGTATACCTGGGTGGATGCCTTCAATGAGACCAGACCGGGCTATCCAGACCATCTCCCGCTTCATGGAGGTGAGATCCGCTAAGTGTGGGCACGGAGCTGGGGGAGGGTAGCAGCTTGGTCTCCACTCATGTGGTGGGGTGTTCCTGGAAAGGGAAGATAGATGTTTCTCAGTCTATTTTCTGTAAACACCAGGCTTTAGTAGGGCTCAGTGCACTGCATGTTAGAAAATATCATTTATTCAGGTGCCTAAATATAGATGTAAGAACATAACTGTAGGCCTCATTCTCGAAGCTCTCACTTTAGCCATTGCATGTGGTTTCCCACCCTGCTGTTACTGGGGGACTGCGAGCTGCTGCTTGCTTCGGCAGTGTAACAGCTCATATTTCGATCTGGGGTTTTAGCTGGGGACTGCGGTGAAGCTAGCAGCTGCTTTAAGCTGAGGAAGACATAGGAAATAATGAAATTTGTTCTACTTGTTACTTGGTCAGTACAGAACGTGCAAACAGAAACAGGCCTTGGCCTGTCAGGGGCTTGGCCCAAGGCCTTGGGTCTCTACACTGATTTTTAAAGCTTTGAATCAGACATAGTTCATTGTAACAGAGAAATAAGACTATCTATGGAAATGGATACCTGGATGAGATCCTGTAGCTAGAACTGCAAGCTATCTAAGCCCTTGTCAGAAAATACTTTACTGGGTATTTCTCAGTGATATGTTTGACTGGCAGGTCAAAGCAGGAAAAAATAACATCTCTAGTAGCTTGCTGGGCTACCACGAGTCATTGCAAGCATCCAGTGCTGTCACGTTTTCTTGGCATGTCATTAGCATTGCAGAGTTCTCCTTTTTTTCCCTCCCAAATGTTACAAATACATTCTGGTTTGGTAATTTATGCCATAAGCACTTTGAAATCTGTCCTTGTCTAGTGTGTTAACTTGGATAAATGGAGCCTGTGGCCACAGAAGTTCGGCTTATAAACAAGTCCTTGGAGCTTCTGGATGAAAGGAGGTTCTGGGCTGGCATAGTCTTCACTGAAATAGCTCCTAACAGTGTAGACCTCCCTCAACACGTGAAATACAAGATACGCATGGACATTGATAATGTAGAAAGGACAAACAAGATCAAGGACGGGTGAGTCCTGACATCCCGCCTTAGGAACAATTTGTTATGGGAGATGTGGTGATGAGAATTTCTAATGGAAAGGTCTTGCTCCCTCGGTGCAGGTACTGGGATCCTGGTCCCCGTGCTGACCCCTTTGAGGACATGCGCTATGTTTGGGGAGGCTTTGCCTACCTGCAGGATGTGGTGGAACAGGCCATCATCAGGGTGCAGACAGGCTCGGAGAAGAAGACAGGAGTTTATGTGCAGCAGATGCCCTACCCGTGTTACGTGGATGACATGTATGTATGCAGGCTGCTTCAAAAGCTCTCGGGATGATTGTGGCTTGGGAGGCATGGGCTTTGTCACTCCTCAGGCATGGTTTATGTGCCTAGTATCAGTAGCAGAGCAATTTCCTTAGTGTTCCTAATCCCTGGAATTAGGGCACCTGCATGGAGGATTTGGAATATGTAATGACTTGCATAGTCCTTCCCAGGAGAAGGAATGTCTGTACAGGACGTTCGCATAGAGAATACATTCCTGACATGTGACCATATCCCCAAACCTGACACAGGCAAAAATAGCACTGGGAAAAAAGCAGAGACCTAGGCAGAGGAGAGTGGAAAGAGGACAGTTGAGAGCAGTCACCAAGAGAGACAGGTCTTGCACCCGCTCTTCCACTGAGTGACAGTTGCAGCTCCACTCCCACTCTGGACTGGTGATGTGCTCTAGACCCATCAGCCTCACCTCATGGTGAGACACCTCATGGTGATCCTGTGTCATGCTCAGCACATTGACTACTTTGTGCAGTGTAGCCTTAGTTGTTGCCATGCTCCGCTAGTCCTGGAGTGGTGCCTGAAGTTGCAGTCATTTTCTAACTCTCTTCTCCTGGCCTCTGTCCTTCCTTCTGTCAGATTTCTGCGTGTCATGAGCCGCTCCATGCCTCTCTTCATGACTCTAGCCTGGATCTACTCCGTGGCTGTGATAATTAAGGGCATTGTGTATGAGAAGGAAGCCCGGCTGAAGGAGACGATGAGGATTATGGGACTTGACAACGGCATCCTTTGGCTAAGCTGGTTCATTAGCAGCCTCATCCCTCTCCTGATGAGTGCAGGTCTGCTGGTGCTGATCCTTAAGGTGAGTTGACTGGTTTGATCTGTGGCAGCAGAACGTAGAGCCTTGAGAGCCTGCTGAGCAGTGGTCTGCACTGGCACACTGGGGAGGAGTTAGTAAATGTGGTTTGGCCAGCAACTTTTTGGGAACAGGATTTTGGAACAAAATGAGGCTGAGTGGCTGAAACAGCAGGAGGGGTTGTAGTAGATTCATCACTTTGAAAGGTGCCTCTGGTACTGCCCCACTTCTGGGAAGGCTGTTGAGCAAAGTGCACCTCTGCAGACCTGCTTGTACTAAAGCCATCTTGGAGAACCCTTTTAAAGCCTGATGTACCTGTTTTTCTCTTGCCAGATGGGAAATCTGCTGCCTTACAGTGACCCTAGTGTGGTGTTTGTTTTCCTGTCGATCTTTGGTGTTGTGACCATACTCCAGTGCTTCCTCATCAGCACTGTGTTCTCCAGAGCCAAACCTGGCAGCTGCCTGTGGGGGCATGTCTATTTCACGCTGTACCTGCCTTATGTGCTGTGTGTTGCTGCAAGACTATGTCAGCTTCTCACTCAAGATCTTTGCGGTGAGTTTTGAGGAAGCTGTCTTGGGTACTGTGCCTCCACCAGTGCGGCACTGGGCAGCTCTCTAGCTTGACACTGATAAGAAGGGGGGAGGTGGCAGTGGAAGGTTAATTTTCCAGTTTAAAGAGGCCATCAAGGCTGGGCTGGGTGAGGAGCTTGACTGAACCTGTTAGGAGCTGCTGGGAGGGTTTTGCTGGCTTTGGTAGAAGTAATGCACCCAGACTAAGCCACCTTGATCTCTCTACGCTGTGATGCTCTACCACCAGATATGCAGGCTGAAGGGACCAGCTGCCCTTCCTCTGCATAGCACTTCTTACTTGTTTGGAGAAGGGTGGCTGTTAGTGATCTCCTCCCTCACATAAAAGGCCAAAGAGCAAGGGAAAGAAAAATAGGGAAACCAACAATTCTGGGTGGTGGTCTGGCAGAGACTTCAGGCCTTGCTTGCTGGCACCAGCACTGAGCCTGCCACTCCCTCTCTGCAAATATGGTCATGCTCCTTGGACCTTTGACTTTTCCTATAAGGCTTCTGGACCATGTCCATAGCCTCATGCTAAAGCTGAGCTGCCCAGTTGGAGAGTAGTTGTGAAAACTGAATGCATGTTTATGCCTCCCGTTCGCAGAGCCTGCTGTCTCCAGTAGCCTTTGGCTTTGGTTGTGAGTAATTTGCCTATTTGAAGAGCAGGGAGTTGGTGTTCAGTGGGGACAACTTCTTTGAGAGCCCATTGGAAGAAGATGGCTTTAGCATCACCACATCTGCTGTCATGATGTTGTTTTGACACCTTCCTATATGGGGTCATGACCTGGTACATTGAGTCTGTCTTCCCAGGTGAGGTCTGCTTCTGCTTCGCACTTTTAAATAGATCCTTTCACCCTGCTCATTTGCCAAAGTGCAAATTGGGCCCATTTTTAAGCAGAGCTGCAGGAAGGCGATGGAGGAAAACCACAGACCAGCATCACAGTAAGGTTGTGCTGCTAATAGCAGTGACTGTTGCCCAGCACAGAGGCTGTGCCGCATTGTGGCAGTGGCTGAGCTGCTCCCAGAAGCTTTACTGCACTTCAGCTGTTCCTTTCTCTGAGCTGCTAAGTCCACAGATTCTGCTGCAGGGGAGGAGTTGGGAGTATCAGCACCACATGTGGCTCCTTAGCACCTTCTAGCACAGGGCTTTTAACCCTAAAGTGAAGTCTGGGAAAAGAGATGTCTCTTAGCATCAAATTCTGGCAGTCTCTTCATCAAGAAAGGTTTCTTCTTAGTTCTGCCAAATGTAGAGGCTAACTGGGGGTAGAGTACTTCCCTTCTTGTCCTGAAAACTAATATAAGAGAAGGGACAGATATAGTCAGGCTCATGTAATGCTTTTCTCTTCAGGCCAGTACGGGATTCCCAGGCCCTGGTACTTTCCTTTCACGAAGTCCTATTGGTTTGGCGAAGAACAACAGGACAGGCAGCACCCTCATCCTGACCAGAAGGGGTCTTCAGAAGGTAAGTGCTGGACACAGAGCCTTTCTGCAGTGAAGTGCTATGGTCTGCCTTTTTGAAAGGAGAGTCCAAAGACAGCAGGACTGGCATGGCTAAGATGAAATTGGTCGTCCCTTTGTTATTGCAGTTTGGGTATGCTTATCAGGTGGGTGTATCCAGATAAACCCAAGGTACTTTGTCCACTTGAGAGCAGATGGGTACTCCAGCCTCATGGAGTTGAGAATTCCTCACATTTTTGCTGACCCTGGTGACGCTGGAGACTTCCAACTCCCAGATGAGCCCAGTAGAGACAAAAGAGCTGAAGGACAACTTCTGTGGAAGGTTCCTGTCCCTGAGGAAGAAATGTGGTCACTTCTTCATATAGCTCATTTCTCCTTGGATCTCCACAGACTTGGGGGAATGTGATATTTATTAGAACTCCCACACATTTGCTATTAAAACCTATCATATCTCTCTGTTTTCTTCTAGTCTGCAAGGAGGAAGAGCCTATGCATCTGAGCCTTGGTGTTTCCATCCAGAACCTGGTCAAGGTTTATCGTGATGGCAAGAAAGTTGCTGTAGATGGTCTCACACTGAACTTCTACGAAGGACAAATCACCTCCTTTCTGGGACATAATGGAGCAGGGAAAACCACTACCATGTAAGAACAAAATAATGCTTTTAAGACAGAAGCGGAAGTGACTCTGAATACTGCAGTTCCGTTCAATATGGTAGAGGTAGCTGTACAACTGCAGTATGCAAGCTGGTGCAGACTCTGATGATTTACCTAGTTGTGCAGCTGCCTCGGAAGGTGCACAGGTACAGGGGACTGAAACTGGAGGTTGAGGCTCTGCCAAATGAATCTGCTGCCAGCACTTTTTAGTAAAGCCATTTGTGATTCTGACTGAACAGCATAAGGAAATGAGTTTGGACTGAAGGATAAGAAGCTTTTAGAGGACAAATTATTTCCTTCAAGCAGAGTCATGTGGGTGTGTTAAAAACATTGGAAGAGATTATTTTTTTTGTCTGTTAGTGAGATGTTTCTCAGACTGCTTTCCTGATGTGGGAGTTCCCCAGCGCTTCCACCCACTTTTTGTTCATCCTGATATGTGCAGCAGCCGTTTCCTAGTGGTGAAACCTGCTTATCTGATGTGTTTGTCCTTCAGGTCCATCTTGACTGGCTTGTTCCCTCCAACCTCGGGTACAGCCTTCATCCTGGGTAAAGATATCCGCTCCGAGCTCAGCACCATCAGGCAGAACCTGGGTGTCTGTCCACAACACAATGTGCTGTTTGACTTGTGAGTAGCATCTGTGAGATGTAGGGCTGGTGTTATCCAACAGACATTTGGTTTCTTTAGGAGACAGTGTGCTTTCAGCTAGAGCAGTTCTGTCTTTATCTGTGCGCACGGTGCGAGATAGCAGGATGGTGTGAGATTGGTTCAAGGACATTCTATTTATTAGCACGTTCGTATGTGCCTGTGAATTATCAGCAAGAGCCTATGCTTTCACCTTTTGCATCTCTTTTAAAGAAATCTACTCCGTTAAACTTAACTAGGCCAAATGTTTCCCCATTGCCTAGTGATTTGGGATGTTAGGGGTACACTGTCACACACCCTTAAGGGAGGGTTATGTACATCAGTGGTAAGTAGCCACACTCTGAAATCAGGCCCAAGCTGAGCACACCCTATCTGTAGCTCCTTCCTGAAACCTTGGCCTTAAAAGATGTTTTCCCAAGCAAACAAACATGCTTGCTGTAATGCTAATGCAAGGGATGAATCCCAGCATGGTGCTGTCAGCTGTGCCCTGAGCCTGCTTGTGTTCCCTAGCTGACTGTGGAAGAGCACATCTGGTTCTACGCTCGGCTCAAAGGGCTGCCGGAAAAGAAGGTGAAAGAGGAGATGGAGCAGATGGTAGTGGATGTTGGTTTGCCTCACAAACTGAAAGCGAGGACAAGCAAACTCTCTGGTAGGTTCAGCTGCTTTTACATTTCTCAGTTGTTTCCTCAGCCCTGGAAAAACTCTCCTGGGTTTCACATCACGGACCTTGGTTGAATCCTCCAGTTAAATATAGAGTACCACAATTAAGCACTTAAGGAAATCGTTTACTTATTAAGTACCTAATCAGTGTATCTTGGTAAACTTAACCATCTTGCACTGTCTTGTGCTATCTAATGTCCGTAACAAGTCACTCACTTTCTCCGAGTGTTTTGTACTTGTTTCCATCACTACATAGTCCAGCTACATGAGATAGGTGTTCTCCAAATACTTACTAATATGTTTGGGTTTTACGGGTTTAGGTGAAAGTGGCTCAGACCATAATTTCCAAGTCCCTTGCTGTTTGTGGACCATATGTGCATTTCTTATGCTGACTTACGTTTCTTCAGTTGGTATCCTGGAGTATGCTTCCCCTTTGTTCAGGAGCGGCAGGATTCCTGTATCAGTCTGCATGAGATAGTTGAGGGACTGAGACTCTTTTGTCTCTGACTCAACTGTCAGCACAGCCTGCACATTTGACCTTGGGAGGGGAGAGCAGATGGCCGCAGGTTGGCTTTAATATTGAAGAGTGTAATATAATTCCTTGCTGCTGCATCTGGCACACTTCCACAGGAGGGGCGGGGGGGGGGGTGTCTCTTGGGCTCCTATTTCTGCTGCTCAGTCTCTGGAGACCTGTGCTCCAGATCCTCAAATACGGTTAGGCCTCCAGCCTGGCAACTTAGTACTGTCGACGCTGAGATAGTATGATTCACTTATGGAAAGGCTCACAAGGTGTGGTTTCCTGCAGTAGGAGAAGAGTTGGACTCCACTGAGAGAAGACCATCCAGATGAATTATCCCGTCCTGAAAGTGATGGGACTCTAAACGCCTGAAACAGTAGCAGTGCTTGATCTTAGATCTCAGTATGCAATTCTGCTTTCTCCTGGAGAGCTCATTATTCACTGTGCTGCATCTAGTGCTGTTCCCCTCATCTCTGCATCAGCCTGAACACCTCTTTCTTCTTGTGCCTGTCAGGTGGCATGCAGAGGAAGCTCTCAGTTGCCTTAGCCTTTGTTGGTGGCTCCAAGGTTGTCATTCTGGATGAGCCTACAGCTGGGGTGGATCCCTATTCTCGCAGAGGTATATGGGAATTGCTTCTCAAGTATCGGCAAGGTATGTGATCTTTTTCTGTACTCCTAATGAATGTGTCATGGAAAGCAAAAGAAAATCAATCTGATTCATGACTGTTCTCAAAATAGCAATGTGTCTCTGCAAATCTATTGTTGCCTACACTGAGGAAGGAATAAAGAGCATGCAGGACAAGGATGTGCTGATCTCTCATCTGTCCTCCTTTCTTATCCTATTCATGTCAGAGCTCATGAACAAAGCTCCTCACTGGGTTGTGATGGCAGTTAAAGTCAGAAATTCATCCCTGGTGTGCAGCAGTGTCCTGTTCTTGCTGATGTGAAATTAGCCTGCCTTTGAGCATGACAAGGGCCTGCAGAGAGCGGGAAGAATAAATCCATGACGGCAATTGTGAACTTCTTCGATACTGCTAGCCTCGTTCAAAGGAGCCTGAGATTGTGGCATCAGCCTCCCTCTAACTTCATGGCAGGATCCAGATGATTGTGGCTTTGGCTTGGGAAGACGAGTATGGTTGACTTAGCAGCCGTGTCTTCCCTTGCTTTCTTCCAGGCCGCACTATCATTCTCTCCACACACCACATGGATGAGGCAGACATTCTGGGGGACCGGATTGCCATCATTTCTCATGGCAAGCTCTGCTGTGTTGGCTCTTCTCTCTTCCTGAAGAACCAGCTTGGAACAGGCTATTATTTGACCCTGGTCAAGAAGGATGTGGATTCCTCTCTGAGCTCCTGCCGAAACAGCAGCAGCACAGTGTCCTATCTGAAAAAGGTACGGCTGACCCTTTCTGCTCATATGCATTCTTCCTTCAAGAAATCTTAGGCTTATGGAAGCAGCAGCTAAGATTTTATGTGGTAGAATGTCTCAAAGAGAAATCCCTTATTCTTTAAAAGAAGTGTTACTTGCTTTTATAGATACTGTGCCAGATCATGCCTGGTTAAACTGTTGCATGGGATGTACATCTCAATTATAGTTTCTTCCAATGCCAATGATACAAAGCTGATTGGAGAGATACAGATGAAGTGAACACTTCTGTAACACATCTATAACTGTGACCCCTTACTTGTATTTCATCCTTTGCAGTGGTATGTCACTATTACTTTCTGACTCCTCTGTGGAGTATCCGGCATGTTGCAGCATCTGGTGTGGTTACCTAGAGTGTGGCATCTTGTGGGCCCCTTTTTGATTAAACAGCAGGAAACAATGGTTGCCTTCTCTTTTGTTACCAGGATGACAGTGTCTCCCAGAGCAGCTCTGACGCTGGCCTTGGCAGTGACCATGAAAGTGACACACTGACAATAGGTGAGGCTCAGAAAAGAATGTAAGATTCAGTCTCAGTGTTGACCTTGTGCTATCTTTGACCTTGGACAAGTGCCTTAACCTTGTGCCCCTATGTAGCTACAGTCTTGGGACAACTATTAAATTCAAAGAGGTGTTATTTTTAAATCTGTAAATACTGGAACATTTTCTTTAGTGAGCCATTTTGGGTTCAAGCTGTCCTGAGATGTAATAACCAAAGATTACATAGATGCTAGGCCGGTTAGCAACGTGTAGCATTTGCTGGTGAACTGTACATCAGTGACTTGAAGGGCTGCCAGTAGCACGTAAAAGCACTCCCCAGTTCTGCAAATAAAAGAATAGCCAGGCTTGGGTCCAGGTTTTCATCCAAACTTGTGTTAATGTAAAAAGAAACCAGACTTTCCATGGAAATGAGCTGCTTTCCAGAGGTGACCCATTTCCCCTCCTTTCCTTATGGGAAGGTTTTTCAGACTGAGCTCTTCTTTCCACATAATAAGCAGTAACAAGATGAACACCATCTTTTGCTTCTGGTTCTTCTAGATGTCTCTGCAATTTCAAATCTCATTACAAAACATGTTCCTGAGGCCAGGCTGGTGGAGGATATTGGCCATGAATTAACCTATGTCTTGCCATACAAGGCTGCTAAAGAGGGAGCTTTCGTGGAGCTGTTTCATGAAATTGATGACCGTCTCTCTGATCTTGGCATTTCCAGCTACGGCATCTCTGAAACCACCCTGGAGGAGGTGAGTGAGCTGAAGATGCTCTTTTGACTTAAACTAGGCAAAATTAATCATGGCAGAAATAAGGACGAGATGGAGTCTTGTCTCTTCCTGTAAACATCTATTGTGGAACAGACAGCTTTTTATTCCTCTCCAAAATGGATTGTCTTCTGCCGTGTTCAAGTGTATACTCATAGAAGCGTGCATTAAAAACTTGAAATGTAGTACAAGCAAGCACAGGCAGATCCTTGTACTCAGTTGTACTTGCTGAGGTGTCACGTGAAGGTTGGCCACTGATTTGGCTTCTAATGACTGTGTAAATACCTTTGAGGTATTTTTAGGGATGCTTTCTGCTGCACTTAACTGAAAACATACATTTCAGTACTGGAGAGTGTACTTTACAAAATCCACTTAGATGTATGCCCTTGTCAGGGATGCTTTTAGGGTTTGTTCCTTGTGGCTGTGTTCCAGCTGACAAGCCTGCCTGCCTTTTATCACAGAAGTGTCAGGCATTTTTATCCCCTGTTTATGTGAAATGTCTTTTTTTTAAAAAAAAAAAAAAAATGATGACAAGGGAACCTGAACTGGCGTTGTCACTTATTGAGGTTGCCCTGTGGGTCCTCCCACAGCTGTGAAGGCCTTAGATACTATCTGCAATTTGAAAATGTTTTTTCTGGTTTGTGAGCGTCCATGGGACCAGCTCCATGAAGGTGCCTATTAAAGCATGAACAGGAGTGTGTGTACTGTTACAGTAGGAGGAAAATAAGATTCCCCAAATTTAGTAAGTAGTCTTTATGTGAGACATGGGAAAGGGCTTGTGTTTGAGATGCACTGAGAACTGGTATTGGAACGGCTGGTATATGGTTACAGGCTGGCTTCTGGAAGCTGGAGAGAAGCCACAAAATCCATGTCCCCATCACACAGGGGATAAACCATATGTCTGCTGTTGTCATGATGCATCTGTCAGTCTTGTGCTTTCTTTTGGCATCTCCTGACGCAGTCCCCATGCTATTGCTCCTCTTCAAATTTTCACTGACACTTACCATTGCTTTTCAGATCTTCCTGAAAGTGGCTGATGACAGTGGTGTGGATGCAGAAACCTCAGGTGGGTGTAGTTGTCTCCGTAGAGTTGAAGGGCACTTCATGGCGAGGTACCCTTTGTATGGTATTTGTGCTGTTTAAGCACAAGCCTGACCAAGCCTAGTTTCAGGAGTAAATCTCGGTGCAGGGCTTAGCTCCTAGGGAAAATAAAGGGGCTAGTGGGTATCTCAAGTGAGAAGTGTTCTTGGTCTCACCAGCCTTTGGCAGGTGTGTGACATTTGTGTATGGCAGAGCTATACAGTGACAGATGCCAAACTGTGACCGGCCCTGTTTCAGACTGAACTGGAACTCTGCTATGCTAGTATTTTTAAAGATCTAAATAGATGTTCTTAGTATACTTAATGCATGCTTTATATACTATTAACTCTGTTGATTCAGTGGCAGTATGTTTATTTTGTAATAGTGGAGAGTTTCTAGTGTTTGAGTGTATTGTGAATTACTTGACTGACACTATTGTCTACTCTGAGGAATAGGAAAAGCTCTTGATGGGGTCAGACTGTAGTAGGGATCAAAGGACTTTCTGAGAGCACCTCACTGCACTAAATGCTTGTGCCACCGTTTCCTGATAAACTCGTGCTAGCAAACTGCATTTGAAATCACATGCATATTAAGTAAGAATTTTCTACAGTGAGAGCAGCCTGCCATTTTCTGTGGCTAAATGAAAAAAGTGTCTAGCGCACTGGAAGAAGCTTCTAAGCACACAAAAAAGTGGTGCATAAAACATGTGACCCTTGCAGAGTGGCAGTCTTGGTTTTACTTTTACCTGCACGGCAGTCACTCCAAATCAGCTCCTCAGTTTGCACACAGAATGCATGTAAAATGAAAATGATATTGCTTTGGTTTTCTGGGGCTAATTGGAGATTAACTGAAGTAGTTCAGCTAATCAATGACTGCATTATTTTTAGATGGGACATTGCCAGCCAGAAGGAACAGGCGTGTGTTTGGAGACAGACAGAGCTGCCTTCGTCCGTTTACAGAAGATGATGCATTTGATCCTAATGATTCGGACATCGATCCAGGTATTGCTGTGGCTCAAGCCTGTTTTCTTCTTGTGGACACTCTTTCATATTATGAACACTGCAGATCATAAGGCTGACACTGCCAAAGGGAGTGGTGGTTTATTTGCCTTTAGCAGTAGTGGTGGTGCAGTACCCGGAGCCTACTCAATGCTCCCATCAAGGCTCAGAGATAAGGGTGGAAGTGCATTTATGTGAATTTCTGTTGCTATCTCTGCTCACCACTCTCTTTTATTTTTTTGATGAGTGAGAGTAGCTGCTCCAGCTATTACCCTGTGTCTCCAGCACAGAAGTGCCCAGAGAGCATCTCTGTGAGCTTTTGAATGAGGGTCATTTCTTCTTGCTAGCAGAATCCAGAGAGACAGACCTCCTCAGCGGCATGGATGGGAAAGGCTCCTACCAGATGAAGGGCTGGAAACTCACCCAGCAGCAGTTCATGGCTCTGTTGTGGAAGAGGCTGCTTATTGCAAAGAGAAGCCGGAAGGGCTTCTTTGCTCAGGTGAGAGCACCCAACATGTGCAGAGTCCCTCAGAAGGGGCAGCTCTGAACCACGTATTGTATTCAGAGGTAAACGTGGGCAGAAAACCTCAAGGGAATACAGATAATGAAAACTGGTCTTCACGTCTGAGCAAAAGGGGGGCCTGTGCAAGTGAAAGGAGTTACACGATAACCAAGTGGTTACAGTATTCTTGCACAGCAAGGATGAATTGAGGTTCAAATCCAAATGTGTCCTTGAGGGCAGCATTTGCAGGCTGAATCCTCTGCATCCCAGTGAGTGCCCTGACTGAATGCCAGGACAGGTCTCGCACTGGTGCCTAGCAATGCATTGCTGTAAATAGCATAGACTTTCCTGGGAAGCTTTCTCGAAGGTTTGATACATTAAGTGACTCACATGTAGCTCTTGTTGCCTCTGGGAACACTCACTTTAAAAAGGGTTTGCTCTTTCCTTGCCATTTCAGATTGTACTGCCAGCTGTCTTCGTGTGTATTGCTCTCATGTTCAGCCTGATCGTTCCTCCCTTTGGGAAGTATCCCAGCCTGGAATTACAGCCCTGGATGTATGATGAGCAGTACACTTTTATTAGGTATGTTTCTTGTGGCGTAGAAATGGTGCTAAATCCTAGAATTCTGTTCTTCTCTGCAAACTTGAGTTACTGAGTTCCTTACCAGGTTGTTTAAATTTGTTTTTCTGTGCTTAGCTCAGAAGCACATTTTAATGTAGTCCTGGTATTTTCTTTTTTGGACCTTTAAATGCCAACTGCAACTACTGGCAAGGCCATATCCATTTCTGAATGGTGCTGTGACTCTAGTAATATTACGCACAAAGACCTGGAGTGTGCGTGCTTCTAGGCCAAGCACTCTTCAAAGGGAAATCTCTACCTATGTCCTTTTTCTGAGCTCTTTCAGTGTGCTCTCAGCCTTGCTCTGCTGCTGCTTTTGCTGTGTGCCTGTTACCCCACTGACCTGATAGTGTTTCTCTGCTGTACCCATAGCAATGATGCTCCAGAAGATGCAGGCACTCAGAGGCTTTTGGATGCCCTTCTCAATAAGCCTGGTTTTGGGACACGCTGCATGCAGGGACACTCCATCCCGTAAGTAGAACTCTGGGCTGGGAAGAGGAAGCCCAACCCCAGCTTCTGGTCACCCAGTATATTCCCTGGCTTTAGGGAATGATAGTTATTCATGGCCAGAGTAGGATTTAAGTCAAAAGAGTTGCAATTACATTCAGTTATTCTGCTCAGGACCTTTTAGAAAGTTACCAGCCCTCAGCATGGTGATGGAGTGAGCAGTCCTTACTGACCAAGACAGAGAGGAGACAGTAGTCTCTCAATCAAATGTTGCTGTATGTTGTTGACTGTAGCTATGCCATTCCACAATCCTCTGTTTCCAGCTGCACTAGAAACCTAGGTTAGTATGCCCACAAACACCAGCAGAAAGAGTGGAGAGCCAGACAGCATTGATGGTGTTTCCTAGCTCTGCCAATGACTTGCTGAATTGCCTTGGGCAAATCACTGAAGATCCAGGCCATGAGTGCAGAAGGGGTGTACAGAGTCCAGGATGGTGTGTCTCTAGCCCGGAAGAACTGCAGCTCATGTCCCCAGGATGATGGAGAGGGGGACAAGGGGTCCTATATGCTGGCCAGTGATGGAAAGTAAGCTGTATTCTGCAAAACAGACACAGGAACTGGGTTACTCCACCCATGGGGTACGGGGAGGAGGCTGCCCACTGATGCTGCCTACTGATGCTGCCTTGGGGAAGGGCCAGCATTCTGGTGTCCCAAGGCAGAAATCCACGTCATCCAAGAAATGACTGTCTGCTGTGATCTTAGAATCACAGAATATCTCGAGTTGGAAGACACCCATAAGGATTGAGTCAACTCCCTGCTCCTTGCAGGAACTACTTAAAACCAAACCATATGATTAAGAGCGTCATCCAGATGCTCCTTGAACTCTGGACTCTACGTGTGCTGGGACTGACTGAAAGCACTCACGTGCTGCAGAGTAAATGAGGAGTGTCCCGGCACTACTCGGTGTTGGCCAACCTCAGTCTCTTTGTAGCTGGGATCTGCGAATCTTTAGATTGCAGAGCCTGGTCTGTTGCTCTGAGCTGTTCATCTCAGTGAGGTCAGGCTGCTTGGAAAACAGCCTGCCTCTTCTGGGGACTGTAGTATCTGTTATTTAAATGGCTTGTAAGCAAAGACCGTCGTAGTTGTTCTAAAACTGCATTTGCCTTGCCTCTTGCCTGACACAGAGACACTCCTTGCACCGTGGGGCAGGACAGAGTGGACCAACGCTTCAGTCCCAGACTCAGTCCTGGACATCTTCTTGAAAGGCAACTGGAGCATGGAGAACCCTTCCCCGTCTTGCGAGTGCAGCAATGAGAAGATCAAGAAGATGCTGCCTGTGTGCCCCCCTGGTGCAGGCGGGCTGCCACCCCCACAGGTAGGAGAGGGAGCTCTGTGGTACTGCAGTGAGGGATGCTTCTGGAGAGCACAGCGGCTGGCTGTGATTCTTGCATGCAGCACTGCACACGTTCGTTCAACTCGGCATCTGTGTTTTCTGATGGGTGTTTATCTGTGTTTTCCTCGGTGCTGCCAGCGCGAGCAAGACAACTGCTGACATCCTCCAGAATCTGACAGGCCGCAACATATCGGACTATCTGGTGAAGGACATATGCACAGCTCATTGGGAAAAGGTAGCTATTGAACACGCGTTCTCCCTTCCCTCCCCACCAAATGCTGCTTGTTGTATGGGAATGCGCACAGATGAGCGAATAGGCCTTCACCACCCGAACTCTTCAGTGGTGGGCCAGAGCCACTCAGCTCCTGATGTCCTGGTCCACAGCTCAAGTGGTATTTCTGCTTTATTAGTGATGCTGTGGCAGCTCTGAGGGGGCGTGTCCTGATCCGTGTAGGCCAGAGTACAGGGAAAGTCTGGGCACCAATCCTAGGTGGGTGTGGGCACCAAAAGGAGTGGTCGAACAGATGCAGATGTGAGAGGCTATTGCAGTCTTTCCCTGGCGGTGTCCCTGCAGCGTGGTAGGTCTGTCTCTCCTCTTGTATAGAAACATTATACATATGTATATACATAGATATGTATATGTACATAATACATAATACAATGTGTTATACATGGCTTTCTTTTCTGTCTCTACAGCTTAAAGAATAAGATCTGGGTGAATGAGTTCAGGTGAGTACTGCCTTTTCTCTGGCTTGTACATGTCGGCTAACCCTTAAGCAATTATTAGGCAGGACAGAACCACCCTGCTTTGCAGTTTGTTTTCTATGATTCTTAACTGCCAATGTTGAGGGAGCATGTTAAGAATAACTGGGAAACCCCACATCACTGGAAAGGCATGCTGCCTTATGTGGCGAACAATACTGGCTTGTAAAGATTGCAGGAAGAGCACACTGAGTAGTCATAAGGTGGGTATTTAATCCAGAAACAAGGAGTGAGAGACATCACAACTAAGCAGCAGTGTTGGAAGATCAAAGTCATCTCTTCATGTAAGAGTGAACACACTTGCTTTGGATATAGAGCAGGAAGAGGAAACATCTGGGGAGGGAGAAGGAGTGGCATTTTCTGGAGGTCAGTGAGTAGTCAGGTCTTAGCATCACTTTCTCTCTGAACTTTCAGTATGGTGGCTTTTCCTTGGGAGCCAGCAGTTCTCTCATGCTTCCTCCAAGCCATGAAGTCACTGATGCCATTAACAGGTGAAGAAAATCTTGGAGCTAGCACAGGTGAGCAGCTTCCCCATAAACCCAGGATGCACTAGTGTCAGACCCCCTGTTACTTGGGAGATGACTTGGAAGCCATAAAATGTGGATCATGTGTATGTTAGCTTTGTCCAGTGGCTTTCTCCCCATTTCCTCTGAGCTGAGGTCTCCCAGACTGTTGTCTGGGAAGCAGTAGAAGGCTTCGGGACACACTCAGCTGAGGCTTACACAGCCCACATTGCTGATCTGGGCTCTGCCCAGCACCGTTGCAAGACAGGGGGGATTACAGCCGTGTGGTTTTGTGGCAGGACAGGGCAGGGGTCTCAAGGATTTAACAAGTAGTTGCCATCTCCTTCAAAACCTCAGTTGAGCCCTCCTATGCTGAGTCTGCCTTGGGTTAGAAGAGAATTTTGGCCACTGCTTCTTCTCAGATTGCCTGGGGCTGCCACATCTCTGAACATTGGTTAATACTTACTGCTGGGGAAAAAAAACAGGCCTAAAGCAGACCTCTCTTACTGATCGGACTGCAGAAAAGGAAAGGGGAGAGGAAAACTGCAGTTTCTCAGCCTTCTTACCACCTCTGGCTTGGCAGATACAGGCTGCAGAATGGAAAGAAAACTGTCAGAGATGTGAAAACACAGTGTGACACCCCACCGCCCTAGACTTCAGGACATGAATAAAGGTACTCTCAGAGGTGAAGTAACTGTCTCTTGCTGTTCGCAGGGGAGTTCTGGAGATCGGTTTCTGAACAGCTTGTCAAGTTTCATGAAAGGCCTGGATACGAAGAACAATGTGAAGGTAAATTAACCAGTCTTCACCTGTGCCTACTATTTGAAGCTCTGGTAACCTGCAGTTATTTTAGTTAGCAAAGTGCAGCAGTTTGCGTCGGATAACTGTGCAGACTAGAGCTCTCTGTATTTGCTAGTGGAGCAAATAAATGCAGCTTGTATTCTTCTGTGGGTTTCCCTAAATCTGTTTCTCCCTTGGAGTCTAGGCCTAAGGCCCAGAAGGAGTTCAGTGCTGGATCAGTTCTATCTTCCAGCAGCCTCTTGTGGTTATTGATCAAACTGTATGTTCTGTCCCTGAGCAAACTAGCTGGAGGGATGTGGAAAGAAATTATGTGCCCTCAATAAAGGAATGGATGTTCTGCAGTGCTTGGGAGCATGTTGGGTAGCTGACGTACCTGGTGCCTTTCTGATGCTGATGTTGTCTCTTGCAGGTGTGGTTCAACAACAAGGGCTGGCATGCCATCGCTTCCTTCCTGAATGTTATCAACAATGCCATCCTTCGGGCTAACCTGCAGCAGGGCAAAAACCCTAGTGCTTATGGGATCACTGCCTTCAATCACCCACTCAACCTCACCAAGCAACAGCTCTCTGAAGTGGCTTTGTAAGTCCTGGCGTGAACACAGATGAGTTTGGGCTCATCAGCTGCTGATTACTGGAAACAGGCAACATGGGAGTTTTTAGCCTCACTGGTGGACACTCAGTGGCCTGTGACATTTAGGTCTTAATGTGCTGGCCTTATTTTCTGTGGTGTGGGGAGGGTGGCAACACATGCTGTTGAACAGCACTGCTGTGCAAGCTTTCTATGTCTCTGAGTCCCTGGAAGCTGCAGTTTCTAAGAACCAGTGTAATCTTGAGACCTTCTGCCACGTGGGAAATTCCTCTCAGCTATATCCAAAACGCGGCTCACCATGAATATGGTCTTCTTTTGTCCCAAGGTTGCCAGTGTTTTGACTAGGAAGCATTGATAGATCCTGTTCAGTTTTGCCCACTGTCTCAACATGGGGGGCACACAGTACTACACAGGGCTTACTGCACTGAGGCATTGACTAGTCCACTGCTACCACAACCAGAGTCAGGACTCAAGCTATCTGCAGATATATCCTTCAAACCTTAGAGCAGTGGCAGATGACGGTCAGATACCTCTGAACTTTTAAACAACACACACAAAAAGACAAACTCCCAACACCCCAAGAAATACATTAAGTTGGAAACAAAGTGGTGGTGATAAGGAAGGCAGAAAGCAGCCTATTAGGCTGAAGTTTCCAACCAATCTGCAGGTTGTGGTGCTGTCCTCAAGATGCCAACAGGCTGTGTATGTTCCCTTTATTATGACTGGAGAAAAACCGTGCAGTTAAGACCGCCTGATGTGGTCTTCCTTTACCCTGCAAAGCAGGGACAGAAGAAGGAGAAATGGTTTTCTGCACTGCCGTGCATGAGCTTCCTCATTTTTATCTCAAAGGAGCCAGGACCGGCATACAAACACTTAACTTTCTTCTTTTTTTTGTCCAGGATGACCACCTCCGTGGATGTCCTAGTCTCCATCTGTGTGATCTTTGCCATGTCCTTTGTTCCTGCCAGCTTTGTGGTCTTCCTTATCCAGGAGCGTGTCAGCAAGGCTAAACACTTGCAGTTCATTAGTGGTGTGAAACCTGTGATCTACTGGCTGGCCAACTTTGTCTGGGATATGGTAAGGGCTTTGTGACTGTGCTTAACTGTCCTCCATTCTGTGTTTGTAGTGTGTCTGTTGCACTGAAATGCAAAGTGCAGTTGGGGCCGATGGGCCCCAGTTGAAATGCATTTGTAGTTCAGTGAATAACAACTGTGCTTAGGACTTCTGTGTTTACTCTCTTGGGGCAGTGGTTCACCTCAGTGGGACAAGAAACACTGAACAGAGGATGGGAGGGCAGCCATACCTCAATCATCAGCATCTATTATGTCACTTTAAAATAGCTACCCTAATTTTTGCTTTTGTAGTCCCTTGTTCTGCTCTGTTCAAACGTGTTTTTTCAACCTGTGGTGTCCAGAAAATCTGAGAGTCTATTGACTACTTCTAGAGGGACCAAGAAATGTAAATCAATGTGCACTACATTGTAGTTCACACACGTGACACTCCTAAGAGTCTCCCATTGAAAACAGCTTTGGGAGCACTGAAGAATGTTGAAAAGGATTGGTTCAGAGCAGAAAGACACCTTTCATTTCTTTGTCATCTGGAAACAAACCTAAAGCCATATTTTTCACATTCCAGTGCAACTACATTGTTCCAGCCACGCTAGTCATCATCATCTTCATCTGCTTCCAGCAGAAGTCCTATGTATCCTCCTCCAACTTGCCTGTGCTGCTCTCCTTCGTTTCTCTATGGGTAAGGAGTTTCGCATCAGAAGGATGACTGGGAAGGGTCTTAGACTTGGAAGGTGCTTACCTGATGTTGCTGCCTTTTCTCTTCTCAGGTGGTCCATCACCCCTCTCATGTATCCAGCCTCCTTTGTGTTCAAAATCCCCAGCACAGCATATGTTGTGCTGACCAGCGTGAACCTCTTCATTGGCATCAATGGTAGCGTGGCCACCTTTGTCCATGGAGCTCTTCACCAACAACGTATGTTTCCCAGAAGCTCCTCACTGTCTTGGACTGATATGATCTAGTTCCATGTGGTGGCCCCGTTGCCTTTAGCAGCTAAGTCTCCAGAAGGGCTAGCCCCCGGCCTGTACCCATTAGCTACTGCAGCAGTTTAAACACAGATTCTGATGGAAATGTGTTAAAACCCACCTCAGCAATGTTCACAGAATAGTTAAGGTGGGAGGGGACCTCCTGAGATTGTCTGGTCCAGCCTCTGAGTAGGGTCAGCTAGAGCAGGTTGCTGAGGGCCATTAGGTTTTGAACATTTTTGGGAATAGAGACTTCAGAGTCTCTCTAGGCAACCTCTTCCAGTTCTCAATCACCTTTAGGGTAAAAAAAAATATTTCATATGACCAAATGAAATTTCCTGCATGTTCTTCATAAGGGGCAATTTCTGTCTACTACAGGCCCATTTCAAGCACTCAAGCATTTAGTTGCTCTTGAGTTTTGCCTCCTGTGGTAGATACCTCTCTAACTGTATTAGGAACTTAGAGACCTCACTTCAATTTTCCAAAGCCACATACCGGCTGGGAAAGGTGCAAGTTCCTCTCATGACTGTATGCAGTACAAGATACCTTAGAGGGCCCTGTTTGACCCACACTGGTGTGAAGCGTTCCTTGTGGGAGGAGGTTGAGGAGACCCTGTGAGAGTTACCTGTTGATTGTACCACTGCCTGTGGGCATAAGGAGGCAGTCCTTGATGATGGTCCCTTTTATTACAAGGCCTGTTTTAGCTCACTAAAAACAATGTACGTGCTTGAAGATAAGTGCCTGGCAGAACAGGGGTCTCTCCTCAGGCTGTTGTCAGTCCAGTCCGTGGGCTAAGCCAACTGAAAGACAAGAAAAGAAAAGGGTTAGAAGAGCCTCCAATATGGGATAGGAAGGGGCTGCCCACAGCCACTGAGATAACCAGTCTGTGTAAGCGCAAACTTCCCTGTCTTCTCAGCCTCTAGCCTTTCTGCATGTAATCATTTGCAGACACTGCCTTTTAGACTGAGCGTTTGGACGAATCTCTCCTTCGGTGCAATTTGCTGTATTCATAGCATCTTGAACAATGCAACAGTACTGACTGTCCACAGGAGCCATGGCACTGGCTCTTGGGAGAGCATTTCTAATCCTTGAATTTCTGTGGGGTTGCAGTGTTGGGGGAGGGAAGGTGGTGAATCACAACATGGGTTACACTTGGCAGGTGGTGGCTGCTTTCTGCTCAGATGGCTCACTAGCACTTGATTTTGTATTAACAGAAACTGAACAACATCAATGACATCCTGAAGTCTGTCTTCCTCATCTTCCCCCACTTCTGCTTGGGTCGGGGACTCATTGACATGGTGAAAAACCAGGCTATGGCTGATGCTCTGGAAAGGTTTGGTAAGTGAAATTTTGTTATCACAGGGACAGTAGCTTGAACTGAACGGGGAAAGCTGAGTCTACTCCGAATGAGCATCCTTTGCTCCTCCAACTTTTCAGGAACTGAAAACGCACAATTTGCAGCACGTATCTGATCAAAGCTGGCAGCTCTCCACAGCTGTCCTCTTTAGGTTGTTACAAGGACTGAAGAGGGCCTGGCAGATAGATTCCCAGAGTTTTGAGTTAAATTAGAGTTACTAAATAAAAATGCATAAAGCAGACTGTATGGAAGGATTATTAGGCCAAGTGTAAGGAGTGGCTGAGATCCTGGAAAGCTGGAATTTTTTTTTCCGGGATGCACATGCCAGGCGTGAGTCAGTCTTTCTGTGCTTCACTAACCTTTTGGGAAGGTAGGCCAGCTCTTCTTTGGCAGACTGAGTTCTCTGGGACCGAGTCCCAACTTTGCTACAGTAAGAAATGTACACGCAGCCACAGCTAGCCCCTTGTGTGGTCTATCCCTTCCCTCCTCCCCCTGGCTGCTCTCCAGTTGCCCTGGTGCCCAACTTAGTGAGCTCTGCAGGAAGAAACGCTAGCCCACTCTCATTTCTCTGAAAAGGTGACCTTGCTCTTCATCTCGTTTTGTCAGGAGAAAACCGTTTTGTGTCCCCTCTGTCATGGGACCTGGTGGGAAGGAACCTCTTCGCCATGGCAGTAGAGGGCGTTGTTTTCTTCCTCATCACAGTGCTCATCCAGTACAGATTCTTCATCAAACCCAGGTAGGTTGTCTGCTCCATTTCAGTACTGCAGGCAGGTCAAGTTTTCATTGGTGTCCCCGTGAAGTGGGGAGGATATTAACTGTGGAGGCCCTGGCATCTTCTGCTAAGGCTTTATCATGTTGCTCTCTCCAGGCCTGTCTATGCCAAGCTGCCTCCTGTGAACGATGAAGATGAGGATGTAACCAGAGAGAGACAGAGGATAATTAGCGGAGGAGGACAGAGTGACATCTTGGAAATCAAGGAGCTAACCAAGGTAAGAGGAAAAGTTCTTCATTCCTAAGACTTGTTGGCACAAGACCATGCAGTTCACCAGAAGCCTCATTCAGAGGAATTTAGTGGGGTCAAAACCAGACTGTTTGTAGGGTTGAATATGTATGGCTCTAATTACAGTTCTCTTTGACATTGTCCTTCTCATTCTTTTTCTTCTGTTTGCAGATTTACAGAATGAAGCGAAAGCCAGCGGTTGATAGGATCTGTGTTGGAATCCCCCCTGGAGAGGTAAGCTTATTTGTCAAATTCATTGCTTTGCTATTACTGCAGTATTTAAGAGCAATAGACAGCAAAGGATAAGGTAAGATCAGAAACAGATGATGTTTAAGTTACGTCAAGGAAATTGCCTGGAAATTGAAGCAGTTTCTGATTCTGTGTCTCTCTGCCTTTGAAGAAGATACTGAACTCTGTGTCTGGGACCAGAGGCCAAACTCTGGTACCTTCCAGGGTTTGGCACAGGTACGCTGTGGTGGCAGTGCACTAAGGTGACACCACAGTTCATTCATTTTCATGGCCTGAAGATTTATACTTAAAATGAAAGTCCAGAAGTTTTTTCCTGAAACTGTATTGAAGACTCCCTCTAGCTGTCCTGAGAGTCAATTTGCTCCTTCCCGTCTTGTCAGTGCTGAAAACGATGCAGCCGAATCCTGTTCTCAAAGACACTGTGCTCATCTGCTCTTTTGTATCCCCAGTGCTTTGGACTCCTGGGGGTAAATGGTGCCGGCAAGTCATCCACTTTTAAGATGCTAACTGGTGATACAGATGTGACAGGAGGAGAAGCTTTCCTCAAAGGAAACAGGTGAAAGACCATGCATCTTTCCTCTGCTTTGTGTCAGAACAGGTTCTTTTGCTGCCTTTTCCTCCAGCTTTCACAGCCTTTGTTTCACTTCCATCAAGTCTAAACTCTGCCCCACTTTTCCCTTTTTTCAACTCCTGGCTCCTGTTTCAGCCCTTTGCTGAATCTGGTAAAGTACTTCAGTGGCTTAGGAGAATTTCGTCTGGTAGTCACTTCTGAATAACTGCCCTCATGTGTTTAAATGTCATATTTAACAAAAGAGCTGGGGGATGGGGAGAGAGAAAAAAGAATTTAGCCAAGATGGACTCCTAGGATCCTGTATTTTTGTTAGTTCAGTGATTCCAAACCACTGTTTCACTTTCCTCCTTTTTAACACCTAAAATAGCAGTGTGTACTTCTGAAATCCTAACAAAGGGTTTTTTTCTTCACAGTATCTTGTCCAACATCCAAGAAGTCCATCAGAACATGGGCTACTGCCCACAGTTCGATGCTGTTAATGAACTGCTGACAGGGCGAGAGCACTTGGAGTTCTTCGCGCTTCTGAGAGGTGTTCCAGAGAAAGAAGTCTGCAAGGTAAATGAAACACCATAGAGCCTACCCCAGTGACTAGCTGTTCCTGCTTGCATACACCCTCCGTGCAACACATGCAATGCCATGACGTGAAGCTGCTGAAAATACTGTACGGTGAAATCTTGTCCCCCTTTCCTTCCAAGTGAAACTAAAGTTGCTGGGGTTTTTCAGTGCTGCTTAGAAAAGGCTACCAAATTGAAGGGCAGAGACTTTGGGTCCTGCATTCGTACAGTGGAGCACTTCTCCACTGAGTGACTTCTTTCCTCTAAGAGTTTAAGGATTGTGGAGCTGCAGGTTTTGCGGAACCTCACCTGCTGTCAGGAGGTAATTCTTCAAAGTCCCAGGGCGCAAGCACTCTACAGCTTAACAGAAGCCTTCTGCTGGCTGTTACATCTTTCGAATTGATCACGCTGCATCATTAAAGTGCTGCTATTTCAGTGTTCAGAAATGGGGTTACACTAACAGTCTCTAAGCAATTAATGACAGCTGCCAGTACCATACAGCACCCTTCTCCGTGCCGTTTCCTTGAGTTAACGGCAGTTTTCACTATGTGTCTTGACTGCTGCTGTAGGTAGGAAGATGACATCTGTGCCCAGTGTTTTGGATAGGGCCAGATGTAGTGTCCAGGGTATATCCAGGTACCCTGAATCCTTCTATAAGAGTAGTGATGATGGGTGAAAACTGCAAGCTCCTTTGAAGGCGCTCGTGAGTTCCTTTGTGTGATGTTCCCACCAACCCCATATAAAAAGGGCCCCAGTTTTGGGTATGATCCGAGTAGCAGCTGAATCTCTTCCCCCTAACGCTTTCTAGTCTCCAGGGCAACATTGCCTCCTATTGGCTTCAGCAGTAATACTCCTGAGTAACAAACCAGGTCCTTCCCGTCTGTCTGAAGGGCTAAGATGCACCACAGGGGGATTCCTGTGTGTCAGTAGAGACCGTGTGCCTGCTGCAAGCCCACAGCAACTGGAAAGCTAGCTAAAGCCAGTGCTGCTAAGAGCACCACACCGGTGGTTAACATGGCTAGACTGATGCTCACTGGCTGCAGCCATTTGATTTTTCCGGCCTTCCAGGGGCACCATTGCATATATCCTCATATAGAGGTGAACAGAGTGTTTAAAAACCCATATCCATGCCACATTAGATCCTACCATGAGTGGCCCTTCTGAAAAATGTTTTTAAAGACAACACTCATAAGGAGAATCTCATTGTGTAGGTGTTGTTGTGCTTGATTCAAGATGTTTTTGTGCTGTCTCTTGTAGGTTGGTGAGTGGGCAATTCGGAAACTGGGCCTTGTGAAATACGGAGAAAAATATGCTGGGAATTACAGTGGAGGAAACAGACGCAAGCTCTCCACAGCCATTGCCCTCATTGGAGGGCCACCTGTGGTATTCCTGGTAAGTCTGCAACCTTTGTTTATTAACATTTTCCGTGGAAAACAGAAAAATCAGGTTCAAGTGAACACTAGATGTTTCACAGCCAACTAATGGTCAAATACATCAATCACTTAAAAATGAGCAAAGAGCACATGGAAATGAAGATTCACTATTTAAATGTAGGTGCAGGCTATAATGTGTGTCTTGGTTTCTAAGTCTGAAAAATCCCTGGGGAAGTGGAGGTCTCAAACATGATGCCAAACTGCCAGCTGTGTAGCATCTTCACCTGTAGTATTGCTGCAAAGATACTGTACGTACAAAAAAATAACAGCCTTCCTGCTAGACACAAGTGAATCTTACTATGCAGGAGAATCAGTCCTGTGTTTTTTAATACTTCAATGAAAAGTAGAAATAAATACTTCAGGATTCTTTAGATTAAAATCAAGGACAAACCTTAGGATTGCTAAAGTTCATAGTGCAGCAGAAAGTAGTCTAATGCTCTATTTAAACAAGCTAATTGACTTTAACTTGTTTTAGAACTGGATATTTCAACATCTTATAATTGCAGAATAAGCAGTACTTCTCAGTTCTGAAAAAGGTGTTTGCTAATTCAATATTTGGAGCATAAATTATTTTCTTATTTTAAAAAATGAATCAAACTTACTTATTTTCAACATTTCCAGTGTGCATAATCAGGTTGGACAGGTCATTTCAGAGATGAGGTATTTGTCAGTAGAATGTAACAGCATAATGCGGTTTCGTCTATATTCTGCAGGATGAGCCAACAACAGGGATGGATCCCAAAGCACGTCGTTTCTTGTGGAACTGCGCTCTGAGTGTAATCAAAGAGGGGAGATCAGTGGTGCTCACATCTCACAGGCAAGTAGCAGCCCAGTTGTATCACGCTCTGGCTTTTATGTCTACCGGCGCTGGATGCTCAACTCCGCTTGGGTGCTCTGCCCTTCGCTGCTGCTTGTGGTGCTAATGGACTTACTTCTGCCTTCCAGCATGGAAGAATGTGAAGCCCTGTGTACTCGAATGGCGATAATGGTCAATGGCCGATTCAGGTGTCTGGGCAGCGTCCAGCATCTAAAGAACAGGTAGATATTTTCTTTTCACTTACACCACAGAGCTGTCTGCATTTTTTGTCAGACTTCATTCCTCATGCAGCATTCCCATTACTATTCTGGCTATGGGAAATGCTGCCGGATTTTAAGTTGCACTTCACTTTTAGAGGCACGTAACTCCTGTGCTGGCCCTCTTGTTTACAGGTTTGGAGATGGTTACACCATAGTGGTGAGAATTGCAGGGGCAAACCCTGACCTGAAGCCTGTTGAGGAGTTCTTTGGGCATGCCTTCCCTGGAAGTGTCCTGAAGGAAAAGCATCGGAATATGCTGCAGTACCAGCTTCCCTCTTCACCATCCTCCCTGGCCAGAATATTCAGTATTCTCTCCCAGAACAAAAAGAGACTCCACATAGAAGACTACTCCGTTTCTCAGACCACACTTGACCAAGTAAGTTTTTAGTAGCCTGTCAAAAGCTTCTTTGTGCAGAGTTAGCAATAAATCCACCAATTTACTGGACCTATCTTTTAAGCTCATTTCAGCAAAGAGAACTGAACTGCAGGACTAGTTCAGGAAGTCCATTGTGTAAAATGCCCTGAATTAATGAAAATCCAGGGTGATGTGTGACATGACCTGTTCTTTTCTTGTAGGTATTTGTAAATTTTGCTAAGGACCAAAGCGACGACGACCACACTAAGGACCTGTCATTGCACAAAAACCAGACTGTGGTAGACATTGCAATCCTTAATTCCTTCCTGCAAGATGAGAAGGTAAAAGAAAGTTGTGTGTGAGCCAATTTCAGCAAAGAAATGATGAGCAGAATGCAAACTTCCTTTTCCTGGGATAGGATACTCCCAAAGAAGAAGCTAGAGGAAGAGAAACTGGACACTCTACTGATAACCATTCAATGCAATGCAATTCAATGCAATGAAAACAAAATTCCTTTACAGGGGCAGTGCCTCGTGGAGTCGTCTTGTACTGTTCTCAAGTGAAAGACTTGAACTTAGCTCATTACAGTATAACTCTGAAGCTGTGGTAAAGCACCCGTCAGATGCTGTGGGCTTTCAACCATACTGTATCTTGTCCTGTACAGTATGTTTTTACTAGGGTTGCAAAAATAGTTCATCGAGGAATCATGGCCAGTGGTTATTTATAGATATTTTAGACATGAACGTTTTAGTCTTAAAACAATCGTGTCAGGAGTGGGAATTTCCTGGTGCTACATCCATTGCTGGCAATGAATGCACCAAGACAGTCAGTGGCAAGAAGAGTCACCACCAGTGTTGTAGCCTTAGGTTGTGAAAACTCACCTGACCAGCTGCTTTTCCTAGACTGGTGTAGGTCTGTTGGTGACAAATCTGCGGCCACAAAGCAGTACTTGCAGATGGGATGGCAAGAGACAGGTCATCATATCCACGCATCTCCATCAGTAAGTGGTGATATGCAGAACTGTGAACCCTGCAAATGCACAGGATTGTCCCACCAGCATCACAACCAATAACCTACTCTTGACTAGGTTTTTGTGTAGCTAAGTACTCTCCTGCTCCTCTGAGGTACTGCAGCAGCTGCATGAACACCTAGTAGGAGGAAGTGGGTGAGAAGCAGACCTAGGGTTTAGACCACAGCAGCAAACTCAGTAGTTGTACAAGCTGCTAATGCCAGGAGCAAATTCTAAATCATGAGATGACACTCAGATATGTAATATCTGCTCTTTAACCCCTGCTTTGCACCAGAAAGGTACCCATCATCTGAAGTTATTGCTTAGCACAAGCATGTTGCCATTTCTGGCTTTGCCAGATAAAACTAGAAATGAGATGTAGATTTTTTTTTTAACAGTATTATTTATGACTTTAAATAGGTAGGTAGCATAATTAGGGATTGAAAGTGCTTTCAGTTGATCTTTGTAGCCACAGTATTTCTTTACATTATGCCTGCAATGCTATGCTCCCATTCTATCCATTCAGCAATAGCTACATTCATGATCTGACCAAGTTCCAGACTCTAGCAATCACCTGCTATCTGCAATTACTGCAAGTTGTTCACCTAAATTTTTCCCGTTTGGAAACTGGTATAACGTTAGATTAATGTGTAAGTTTCTGCTTCTGTTGTGCAGTGTAGTTTCAGTCATTAGGTGATCCCTAACTGGAGAATACACCTTTATTACACATGTGACAGAATCACAGAATGGTGGGGGTTGGAAGGGAGGGACTTCTGGACATCATCTAGTCCAACCCCCCTGCCAAAGCAGGTTCACCTAGAGCAGGTTGCACAGAACCCGTCCAGGCGGGTTTTGAATGTCTCCAGAGCCGCAGAGTCCAGAACCTCTCTGGGCAGCCTGTTCCAGTGCTGTGGAAATGCTTCAGTAAAAATCCCCTTCAAGAACAAGATGGTTCAAAATAGTAGCGCTATCAGTCAATAATTTTTACAAGTGCAAAAAAGTTTTTACAAAGCCAGAATAATACTAGAGGGGATGGATGATACATGGTAAGAACAACCAATTCTTGTTCACATTGTACAACAGTCATGGGAGAGTATGCTTTCATTAATACACTTACAGGCCCCTCTGTCTTGCTTTTACATTCAGAAATAGGTTCAGTAATGTGGTTTGAACCCAAGTGCAGTTCCTGGGCTATTCCTGTATGTCATGCCTCCGCCTTAAATACCCATTCAGGTTCTGCACTAGTTCTTGATGCTACTCAGCCATGAATCAATCACGGACCATTTTCTTCTGTGAAGCCCATAGCAGCCCAACAAACAGTGAGGAGGCTGGCATGAGCCTGAGGAAGGCTGATTACATATTTCCAGGTATACTTGGTAACACTGACCAATTCAGCATTTTTAATACACAAACAGTTAAATACTTAGCACAAGTTCCCAGACCCTGCTATGTCCTGCCTTGGGATGAAGTAAGAGCTTACTACATGCTCTGCTGAAGTGCCTTTTTCATACTTTTTTTTTTTTTATCTGTATAATACATTGCTAAGGGGATTGAGAAAGGAGTGTAATGGGGATTGGTATACCTCACTTAAAACATGCTTTGTCATTACCTTTATGGCATCATCACCCTATGGGGATGAGTTACAGGGTGATCAATACACCAGAATTCCAGGTGCAGAAAAACTACTAAACAGCTGAGCTACAGCCATGACTTCTCTGTAACAGGCTGCAGGTATGTCACGGTATCATTGAAAACGAATAGCATGTATTGAAGGCTTACCACTGCTAAAAATCACTATTACAAATCAGCATTAAGTCACCGATGTGAAGGGCTTATGCTTTGCATTGCACCAAACTAGTGCGTGCAGAACTGGAACGAGTTCTAGGAGGATGCAGATTTGGTCCTGAAAGGGCTGTGGTTTGCTCTTTGTAACTGCTCATGTATTAATGATTAATTTAGCAGGAAACAACAGTTTGATCGTAATACTCTTTCCTTAGCCCACCAAACAGAGACTCTTGATTCTTATTGCCCTGTGAATGTCGTACTTATAGAGAGTCTGCTATCTGTGACAAAATGTTACAGTAAACATGGATATAAACTGTTTCATAGCGCTGATCTGTCTTGTTTGCGCTGAACAGACAGCATAATGCAACTCTCACATGAAGATTTGTCATGGAATAAGTTCAGACAGCCACTAATTTACTCTCTCAAGTGTGTGTTGGGGAAAAAAATCACTCTAGGGTCACATACAAGTATATGAACCACTCTTGATAATGAAACTGCACTGAGGTGTTAACTTATTTTAAACTTTTATTACTATCGATATGTTGCATCCCTCTTTGTAGTACAGCTGTATTTTAGTAAGGAGTTGTATTTTCCCCATGGTTAAACCACCACTTTGTGCTTATCCTTCCCTCCTGAATTATAGTTGGTCCTTCATTCCAAGCACTTTATGCTATCTGTAATGGGATCTATTTTTGCACTGGAATATCTGTTAACTTTGCAAAAATCTAGAGAGATTTCACAACTGAAATTTCTAAGTTAAATCCTTAAATGGACATTTTCATTAAAAGCAAAAAAAAAAAAGTATATATATTTGTATTTGCTAATAACTGTCATGTGAAGTATTAAAAGGCACTCTAATTGCCTTGCATTAAGTAAAAAATAAAGCTGTTATAGCACCATTGGTCTTCAAAGTGTCATTTTTGTGTATGTTCTTTGGAGGAGCGCTGTTAGCAGCTCTTGTTTTGTCCGGTTTTGTTGTGAACTTTAGTACAAGTTCCAGTATCTGTACAAATTGGCATGAGCCACATACTATTTTCAGGCAAGTGAGGTGAGACAAGGTTTGAAAGGCAAGTGCTATTTTAAGCTTCTAAAGTTAGTAAATGGAAAAGTCTCCAGCAAACCCTGAAAAAAGTGATCGGTGTAACTGTCAAATCCAGCTGCCGAGCGTAACAAACTTGCCTCGAAATCCAAAGTCTGGTACCTGCCTCTTAATATTTCCATTAGAGGGATGCAGAAAGCTGCAACTATTGATAATTGTTCCTCCTCTTTGCTAAAAATACCCTACACCTGTTTTCACTGGCAAAGCAAAATGTTACGTTGGAGTATGAAGAATCTGAAATACCCTAAATTTAGCTAGTATCAAATACAGGAAGATCACTCATGTTAATGCTATGTTGATTTTGAACAGCATTTTACAAATGAAAGCAGAATAATGGTCTGATTGCTCAAAGGAAAACTGATTTTAAAATTTTACCTTCCTACTGCCTGTAGTCCCACTGTCAACCAATTAAGTTCCAGAATCCAACCAGTTCTTGAAATTACACTTATTAAGGAAGTTCATCTTGAGATAAGCCAATTAAAACTTCCTGGGTTTTCTGTTTCAATCTGTTGCCCAGCTGGTGCTTTGGGCACTGTGCTTGATTTATCAATCTCTTGTTAGAAGACAACAAACTTTGGGATAAAGCACGCCTCTAATTTTTTACTCTCTTTATATTGTTTACTGCCAATGCTGATGACGAGGAAATAGTTTCACTGAAAAAAAAAAGGGTTTGGTATGCCTCTCTATTATTTCTTTTTTCTGGTAAACAATAAAACAACTTTTTTTTTTTTCCCCACTTGAATGCAAAAATTAAGTCCTATTAATTCCCTGTCCCATTTTTCAGCCTATGTTCTTGTTACTAAAAAAAAAAAAAAGTCCTTCTTTGAGTTAACTGCCATAAAGCAACATTCTCAATCAACTAATAGTGATAGTTTATCAACCATTTATATTTTACAAGTAAACTTTTTAAGGTATAAGACTGGTTTCTGAAGTAGTGGTTGTTCCACCCAAGAGTGCTAAAGCTGCCTCCCTTTACTACTGCAGCTGCATCCCATCCATGCTCCTTTGACACAAGCATAATTGCCTACAGTTAGTTTTTTTTTTTTAGTGCCTTCCATGAGATCTTAATGCACTTTACGGAAGCAATAATCATCATGAGGCAGACTGCACAGATACCTCAGTAGAGATGTGAAATCAATTGCTTATTGCAAGGCAGTGATTAACCTGTGGAAAAGCCTCCCAAGTGCTCTGCCCGTTAGTGACCGCTAAGTTGCGGAAGAGGCTGCTCCGTACCACTGTGCACGCGAGTTGGACTTGACGTGCCCTCTGCCCTGCTGCTGCTGTTCACTCTACTGCCTCTAAAGCAACGGCTACCAGACTGTTGTTGACCTGCTGAACGCTTCATGTGGAGAACAGGGTTTTCATTTCACTGTTTAAAACAAGAGCTTGAGTTGTAAATACTAAAAAAAAAAAATAATCATGCTTTATCCAAATTTATTTGGCTTTTAACAGTCTGGCAAAAAGTATTTCAAAGAATGTAAGGACCTGTCGATCAGCTGAGGTTGACTACACAGTTGAAGAGGAAGGGCTAATCCAATTTCAGCACCCCAAACAAACACTAAAATACATAAGGCAAAGCATTATATGTGTAATCCACAGTTTTGAGGAAGCGTTTACTGAACAAAAAAGTGAACTATAACAACAACATAATAAATGCTCTTCTTGTGGCAGAGTTCACCGGGACCCACTACCTGACCAGCTTCACTGCAGCTGCTCCTAAGGGCGGTTCCGGCCACACTGACATTCTATGTTGTTCAGAATTAATACACAGCATCCCAGTAAGAGGTCTGATTAAAATGTAACTGGCTAACAGATATGTGGGTGCATTCCTTCTTAAACCAGTAGGATGTGATAATTACAAGAGTCACAAAAGTACGTTATGAAATTGATACCAGCCCTGAGCTGTAGGGTTGGAGAAGGACACTTGGAAGGTTTGGTAAGTGATCTAGCTGTGCAGAAAAGCATTAGGAACTGAGAGGTTAAAATAAAAGATAAGTGAAGGGTGGTTCATGCCATAAGTGATATGGCTCAAGTTCTTTTTCCTGGGGATGCAGGAACATCACCATAAACTTCTGTTTAGCAATTGCTATCAGGGTGCAAAATTTTACTGAGTTATTTTGCTAGCAATCAGCGTTTTGCATCCATTTATTGTAAACTGAAGAACAGTTGGCTCAGTTCAAGAAAGTAGGATGATCCATGTGATGGCCCTTGCTGACAGTACTTCCATCTTGCCCTTTCTGCCATCAGTTGCATCTTTTAGATGAAGGTTACTTCAGCGGTGAGCACTGCAGCGGAATCAGGAGCATATTTTTCTGGGACTCCAGGAATCTGACGCTGTCCCGCACTGAAATTAAACGCATATTTAATTAAGATAGTAATACAATGAGAAATAATATTTTTCTCAGCATGCATGCAGCTAAGGCTAGTGAGTTCTCTGGATCCATCATCTCTTACCAGCTGCTACCACTCTGGCGTCTTCATGGGCACTGTGCCTTCCTGCTGCCCGGTGATCCGGGCTCTCGTTCCACCAGATCACATGGACTGAGAAAACACAAATTGTCAGCTGAATGCTGTTTTGCTGCAATACAACATGTACTGTAAGTCCTAGCAGTCTCTCTTCACCCGTTAGATGCCTTGCAGTTAGCAGGAACAATTCTCCACTAAGGGGTGGGATGATCCTTTGCTGAGCCTTTAAAAGCTTTGACTCTTCAACATCAGATCTGAGAGGCTTTTAAGATAGCAGCATCTGGGTTAAGCCTGTAACCCAACACACAAAGCTGGGTTCAAGGACTGTTTACAGGACTTTGGTGATCCACACCAACATTTTCATCAAGCCAGCCAATCCTGATTCAAGACAAGGGCTTGCCCCTCTCCCTCTGCCCCTTCCCATGACAAAGTCTGTATCGGAAATTGAGCAATACCTGTGTTAAGTAATCCGTACTCTGTGTGGAAAACACCGATCAGCTTGGTGTAGCCTGTGTTGATGTGAGCATTGATTGCAGCTCGAAACGCTTCGCCCCACAGTGCTGGCCCACCAGGCTTCATCTGGAAGGTAACCCATTCATATACTCCTGGAAGAAAAGGAAAAGGTGATCTCAAGGAAGGAAACACAAATTAACATGCTGGTTCTCAAACCGTGCGTCATGGTCATGACGCATTTATCGCGAAACCAGTACTGCAGTTCCCTGCCATCTGGGGTCAGCAGGACATGAAACCGCCCCTTCATCCCAGCGTGTACAACATCTCACAGCACCCAGGGGCTCACAAGAGCACACCACGCGGCCCACTAACTGGAGCTAGTTCAAGTGCAAATGTAAGTACCGGGGATGGTGAGGAACCGAAGACTTCACACAAAGCCCAGCTTACCAATTTTCAGAGTTGCCTGGAAATTTGGGGACACTGAGACTGCTTTGCAGCAATCACAAATACTCGTACATGTTTGCAGGATTTGGATAGCCAATTGAATGATGCAAGGTGGCCTTTTCTAAGACTGGTGATGTTTTCTGGCATAGAAGTGGTTTAAGACATTACAAAACCCTTTGACTCCTGGCAGTTGGTCACAGCAAGATCTGAAGGCATGACCAACAGAACAGGACTAGTTTAGCAGCTCTGCTCTGCCAGTCTCCCTTCTTTGTAGAAAAATGGCATGATTTGCTGAAAAACTCGAGTCCTGCTACAAGACACATTATCTGTGTCCTTTCCGTTCAGGTAGTTACTGTAGATTACAGTCGCTGACACTTTAATAGAAAGCTAGACACTTGCCACGTGGCAATGTACATCTGGTCTCATTCTCCAGCAATGGGCAGGAGATAAACTAAAAGGGGAACAACATGTTTGAAAAGTCGGCTCTCCAGTTTTAAAAGAAAACTGGACTGCTTTCAAATTGAATTGTAACAGCGTGACATTCAGAATCACAGGGGAACAAAGAACAAGGATTACTGTATCTATGCACATGGTGAGGGCTAAAGCAAGGCCAGTTTGACATCACTCCAGGAGACAAAGTCTGCAAATGTTCATAAATTGGGTAACAGTCAATATTATTAATACCGCATTTGCTACGGAGAGAATTAAAATACATCAGGACAGGACAACCACACCTAATCTAACGATTGTTACAAAGTATGCTTGACTTGCCTGTATCTGTAAGAAGCAGGGATTGGTTTTGGTTTTATTTAAAACCATCATGCAAAAGAAGCAGTAACATCAAAGCAAATTGATAAAAGAGAAAAACCTCTGTGAAAGAGAATAATCATTGTCTTTAGTGTCTCCAGGAAGTGCCCTCTCAGCGATAGATCATAGAATCATAGAATGGTTTGGGCAGGGACACCTCCCACTAGACCAGGTTGCTCAAAGCCTCATCCAACCTGACCCTGAACACTCCCAGGTATGGCCCATCCACAGCTTCTCTGGGCAACCTGTTCCAGCGCCTCACCACCCTCCCAGTAAAGAATTTCTTCCTGATATCTAATCTAAATCCACCCTCTTGCAGTTTGAAGCCATTACCACTCGTCCTACCACTAAGTGCCCTTGTAAAAAGTTCCTCTTCAGGTACTGGAAGGCCGCTGTAAGGTCTCCCCGGAGTCTTATCTTCTCCAGGCTGCACAACCACAACTGTCTCAGCCTGTCCTTATAGCATAGGTGCTCCAGCCCTCTCACCATCTTCATGGCCCTCCTCTGGACCCATTACAACAGGTCCATGTCCTTCTTACGCTGGGGGCTCAAGAGCAGGATGCAGTACTACAGGTGGGGTCTCACAAGAGCAGAGTAGAGGAGGAGAATCACTTCCCTTGCCCTGCTGGCCACACGTCTCTTGATGCAGCCCAGGATGCTGTTGGCTTTCTGGGCTGTGAGCGCACATTGCCAGTTCATGTCCAGCTTCTCATCCACCAACACCCTCAAGTCCTTCTCCTCAGGGCTGCTCTGAAGCCTTTCTCCGCCCAACCTGTATTTGTGCATAGGATTGCCCCAACCCACATGCAGGACCCTGCACTTGGCCTTGTTGAACTTCATGAGGCCTGCACAGGCCGACCTCTCAAGCTTGTCCAGGTCCCTCTGGATGGCATCCCTTCCCTCCAGCATGTCAACTGCTCCACACAGTTTAGTGTTGTTGGCAAATTTGCTGAGGGTGCACTCAATCCCACTGTCCATGTCACCAACAAAGACGTTAAACAGTACCTAATCTAGCACCAACCCCTGAGGGACACCACTCGTCACTGGTCACCACTTGGACATCGAGCCGTTGACTGCAACTCTTTGAGTGCGACTGTCCAGACAGTTCCTTATGCACCGAGTGGTCCATCTGTCAAATCCATGTCTCTCCAATTTAGAGACAAGGATGTTATGTGGGACAGTGTCAAATGCTTTGCTCAAGTCCAGGTAGGTGACAAAGCAAGTCCAGGAAGACCGCTCTGACCACTATTACGGCGTTGCCATTTTGTGTGTTCATTTAGGCTATTCACACATCCCTTTTTACAACCTTAACAATCAGCGTTCTAGTCAGTTAGTGATGTAAGTTAGTGTAAAATCCTTCTCAAAAACTTTGTCCCTCATCTGTGTTATGTCACCTTTTTCACGTGGGTGTATGTACATGCACTTGTTACATAGAGGGTTATAAAACCATGGAATACCTCATTTAAACTTTAAGCCATGTTTTGTTAGTCTGTCAGCATCAGTAACTTTACTCATCGAAAGAGAAGATAAGCTCACCCCCTTCTTTTGGAGGCTTCCCAAGCTGACACCAGGGTACCAGATAAGCAACCTCATTGTGCTGCTTCTCCATCAACGGGAGAGCTGCGGAGATGAATTTTCCCTGCCAGTCATTGTCATTGGCTAGTGCATGCCGGACTGCTGTTCTTTGGGCAAAATTCTCTGTAAGAAAGGGAAAAAAAAGAAAAAAAAGCTATGAAAATTGCACTTAATGTCACATCACACGTAATCAAAATGTATAATTACTAGGAGGCAAGTTGTACTTCCATAAGGTTGAAATAGATCTTTTTTACAGCGTATTAGCTCAAAGATGATGTGGTAAGCTCCTAAATTCTGCAAAAATCTTTTCTTTAGCTCTCAGATTTAAATGGTTTCAAGCCACACCAAATTCTCCAAGAAAGTTTATTAAAAAGTTAAGTGATGTTACTGTTAAGGAAGATTCACATATGGCACCCGCAGGGACTCCTGGATGTGGCAACAGTTACCGAGGAGATTCGGAGAAAGCACAATGGATAAAGAACTGAAGTGGGAAAGAAAATTCAGAAGGAATATTAGCCTACCAAGAGAAAATGAAGAAAAACATGAGTTTTGGTTTATATAAAATGACATTAAAATTACAAGTGTAGAAGTAATGGTTTTTTGTTCAGCTACATAAAAAGTTACTGAATGCCCAAAATCCATACCTTTTCCGCAAATCCACTGAATTAAGAGTGTCTGAACTTCAATTGGTTGGGCTGCAGTGGCATCCTAAGCAGCATGTTTATTCAGACAACTTTCAATAATACAAGAGAAAAATCCAGCGCCTGAGAATGGGAAGAACCTTGAGAAATATCGTATCTTGGGACCAAGAGAAAAATATACCAATTATTTTTAATGATTAAAAAGATAGAAGCAGAGGTCTGATGAATCAAGGAGAAAGGACGTGGTGCCTTACGCATGTAAACACCATTAGGAAACAAATAAAAGTTTTAAGTTTTTCCTTAGTTTTCCATTTTAAAATTTTCTCACAGAATTCTTAAAATGGGGTGGGCTTTTTTTTTTTTTTAGAGAAAGAACAAGGCAAAAAAGTTCTGAGAAGCAAGACAATTTATAAACCATAGATGCACGTAAACTAATAATATTCCTGTCCACAGATGGCTGGTCCCTTCACTCCTCCAGGAAAACAGGGGTGACTCTTTATTCTAAAAAGGTACTGTGACCATGCTGGATTTCATGAGCAGACTGAGGACTTCAGAAACAAAACCCCTCTATCTCAGCATACAGATATACCCTGGACTGCTGCAGGTATACAGAGAAATGATACCAGTGAGCCTTCCCACCGCTCCATAACCCAAGCATCAAGTTCCCTCAGGCTTGGGGAGCACAGCCAGCACACCTAGTTTATCACTAATTGCAGCTTTTCTTGGCTCACCAGCACCGTCCAGGTCAGCACTGACTCCAACAACGTCAAAAGTTGATTATAGTGCAAAGAAAGCCTGTTGCTACCAAGGCTGAAGCAGCAACAAAACACTTCATGTGCTTGGGACACTGGGGTGGCTGGAGTGGCTTCCCACCTCAGCCCACTTCAGCTGCAGAAGCAATTTAAGCATGCAAACTGCGCCCTCGTTTGTTGTAGGGGAGTGAATGGTTACACCAAATTAAAATTTGAGAACAATTATATGTGCTTATAGACATACAGAGACTGCACATAGATTATCTGCACTTAGACATATTGTACTATTAAGGAGGCCTCAACCATTTTTCAATCCATTTCGAAATTCTGAAGACATTTGTGATTCAGGAACTGGCTCTAAATTGAAATATTTACCATGAACTGCAGCACTCTGCCACAATTCCTCTATTACACCTGTTTTGAGCAGAGACCGCTGTTTAAGAACAGTTCTAATTCTCTCATCCCAACATGTCAAAATTGTCCTGATGGGCTCTGCAGTGTTCTTTTCAGTAATCAACACAGGAACCACTTTTTTTTTTGACATTTTCTTACAGTCAGAGCAACAAATAGAGGCCGGGTAAGCACCCTCTTCACCTTCTTGCCTAGGAGATGGGGAGCACAGAGGGAGCAGAGCAGCGCAAAGGGATGCTGAGCGTACCGTACTTCCAAACGTGGACAACCTTATTCATTGCTCCCAGCTCCGCAGACCAGAATCCCACCAGCTCCGAGTGAGCTGTGCGAAGATGAAAGTACTTGTTGACCATTTCCACAAACTCCTTCATCTTCGATGGCTTAATGTCGTATGTGCGAATTTCGTAGAAGACACTATTACTTTGTCTGGGCCCTGAAGCAAGGGATGCGAGTACCTGTGAGAAAATATTAAGAAAAATAACTAAAACTAATTCTCAGGCCAGAAACCCATCTTCTGTCTAATTTCTAGACTTTTTAAAAAACAGTGAGACTCTACAGATGCCATTTTTTTTCACTGGGGGCTGGAAGAGGGAGTACTTCGTGATCTTGTGACTTTTTTCCTTGGAAATAGTTCCCATGTGCATTATTTCCTGCAACTCCTTTTGGCCGTGCAACAGACCGTGATGTGTCTTTTACTTGTTGCACTCAGTTGTTCAATTATTAGCCCATAACAAAGCAGGATTTTCCTTTTCTCATACACCTTCCTCAGGAAGCCAGCAGCAGGATGCAAAAAGTCAAGGCAATAAAAAGAGCGTCGGCTGAACACGCTACTCAGAGGCGAGCCTGCTGATGCTGCCGAAGCATCACAGGGGCAATATCAACATCTGCCTGTGTTGCCCTTATCCGACCAACTCAACTCACGCTACTGGAATGCTTTCTGATTACAATCTTAAACCAGTATTAGCAAATAACATACTGTTGGCAAAAGAAAGAAAAAGATACCAACGCTCGGGAAAAGGCTGATTCCTTTGCTAAAGTGTGCATCCTTGCCCTTCACGGGCTGCTTCCCAAGTCCCAGAATATGCTAACTTTTGCAACTGCCTCGCTAACCTGGAACGGTGCTACTCACCTCTCAGATAAAACTAGAAAAATTAAGGCCAAACCAAACCTTTGGCCTTAGCCTGTATTTGCAAAGAGGCGGCTGCAGAATGGATTTTGGACACGACTTATTCCATGAGCGTCAGCAGGCAGGCGTATTGTACAGCTCAAGCCACAAAACGGCCGCCGATGGCCACTGACGGCCAAGACCAAAGGTCTTGTTTCCTAACAACCCCTCGGAGTATTACACATCTAGTTTTGGTTGCCATGTGTCACAGCTTCACTTGGCGTTTAGATTTCTTAAGCCCCCACAGGATGCTGAATGGACATCACTTATGGCGAGCTGTCACGACAGCAGTCGGCTGTCAGCGGCACATCCAGCGCCGAATTTCTGCAGGAAAAGAGAAGCCGAGACGTTTTCTGCCACTCAAGCAACGGCTGGACCGCAGCAGGGCCACCCCTCTCGCACAACGAACACGTCGCACGGTCCTGGAGAAGTCCCGGGGCCGACGCTCAGCACGCGGCGTGCCGGCGCTTGCAAACAGGCCCCTTAAAGAGGATGTCGCGACAACAACGACAGCGACGGCCCCACGGGCAGCAGCCACGGCCGGGGCCGCCGGGCACCGCCCGCCCCACGCCCTGCCCCCTGGCACAAGCCACGCCCCCTCAGACACAAGCCACGCCCCTCAGACCCAAGCCACGCCCCTCTGGCTCAAACCACGCCCCTCTGGCTCAAACCACGCCCACCCGCTGGCTCAAACCGCGCCCGCCCGCCCGCCGCCCCGGCGGCCCGCACCGCAGCCCCGCCGCCGCCGCCGCAGCCGCAGCCGGGCTCGGCTCCCCCCGCAGCGCCCGTCCGGTACCTGAGGGCGGGCCCCGGCCCGGGCCAGGTGGGCAGCGGCGGCGAGGGGTCGGCGGAGCAGCCCCGGGGGCAGCATGGCGAGCGGCAAGCCGGGCGGAAGGCGGGCGCGGCGGGACGCCGTCGGTTGCGTTGGAGGGCGGGCGGACGTCCCGGGGGGGGGGGGGGGCGGGGCGGCCGCTGGGGCGGTCTCGGCAGCCCGGCCCCCCGGCGTGGGTTAGCAGCGAACTGAACAGCCGCGAAGGGCGTGGGATTCCTGTTTTTTGTTCCGCGGGAGTGGGATGGGGTGGGTGGGTGGGTGGACGGATGGATGGACGGATGGATAGATATGGGTGGACAGATGAGTGGACGGTTGGGTGGGTGGGTGGGTGGATGGATGGGTGGATGGATGGGTAAGTGAAATGGGAACAACCACCAGGAGAAATCCAAGATCATGGGGATCCTGTATCCTTCCCCCACCACCACAGAAGGCGTGAATGGGGGCAAGTCCACACTCAGGGCAGCAGGCGAACCCCCTCCATGTCTACTTCACCTTCCAAAGTGCCTCTGTACAACAGGTCCGAGGCTCTGGATGTGAAGGGCAGTCAATGGATGATGATGTGGATGATGGGCCATCATCAGCTGAGGTGCAGCCAAGGTCAGAAAGGCCTACGCCCTGTGTCACGACCACCTCCACAATGACGGAAAAATGAATTATAGTTGTAGGCAACTCCCTTCTAAGGGGAATAGAGGGTCCGATATGATGGGCAGACACTCCTCTTAGGGAAGGCTTAAGAATGCTGCTTGAGTCAGCGTCGCTATACTTTTCCCAGGATACCTGTCCCTACTTCCACTGCCTGTGCATCTCTTTCTTGCCCTTTAGTTTGACCAGCAGGTCTCAACTCAGCCATACTGGTCTCTTGCCTTCCTTTCCTGATTTCTCACACCTGCGGATCAAGAGCTCTTCTGATCTATAGAAAGTGTCCTTAAAGATCTGCCAGTTCTGTTCTGCTCCCTTGTCCCTGAGGGCAGTTTCCCAGGAGGTCCTATTGATTAACTCCTTGAAGAGCTGGAAGTTTGCTTTCCTAAAATTTAGGGTCCTAACTTTACTCTTTGCCTGACCCATATTCCTCAGGACTGCGAACTCCACCAGTGCAAATAGGAAGATTTAGACTAGATATAAGGAAGAAATTTTTTACAATGAGGGTGGGAAACAGTGGAAGAGGTTGCCCAGAGAGGTGGTAGATGTGCCAACCCTGGAAACATTCAAGGTCAGGTGGGACAGGGCTCTGAGCAACCTGATGTAGTTGAAGATGTCCCTGCTCATTGCAAGGGAGGCTGGACAAGACGACCTTTAAAGGTCCCTTCCAACCCAAACTATTCTATGATTATATGATTCTATGGATGGATGGATGGTTGGTGGATGGATGGATGGATGGAATATGAGCGTACACCTGAGAAGAAATGCTCATTCGAGTTACCAGGCTTCAGTGCCTGAAATGTGTTGTCTATGCCTCTGTCTGAGTGCCTAAATACAACTAAAAAGTATCCTGACTGTCTGGGGAGACCTGGGACTCTTTCATGCCCACAGATTTCCCCTGGGGCAAATCACTCAGTAAATCACCCACCCTCCAACATTTGCAGGATCAAGCTTCAAACTGTGTGGACAGAAATCCATACAGTCCTCCTCCGGAAGAAAGCCCTGTGGCTGTTTTCTGTAGCATTCTTTTGGGTAAATCCAAGCTTTGTGCCAGGTGTGTACAGTGCCAAGCGCTGTCACCCCATTACAGCTGTATGCCCAACTGCGCAGTTCCTACTGCCACACGGTTACCTGGGGGTGGGATTTTTCTGATGGCTGAGACTGTGTACCTTTGCAGAATGAAATATTGGCCAAACCAAATATCAAGATAAAATTTCCATTGGTGTCAGTGCATCCAGTGTCTTACCCATGGGAGACAAATCCCAGCAAAGGGTGGCTCATGGAAGACTACCTATATTAACAAGGCAGTATCTTTCATGATTCCTCTTAATAAGGGCAGCACACTCCTTTCTCCACTCCAAGTAATTAATTTTGAGGGCCTACACATGGAATTAAAGTGAAGAGGAAAATGATGGATTCGTGCCTGTGGAGCTTTCATGCTTTTTCTCACAGTTACGGACATCTTTTCTCTTTGTTAAAGACAAGCCCAGGAAGAAAGACTGTCTAAATGGAAATGAGATTGAGAAAGTAGCTCTAACAAACACACTGGAAGAGTGGTGTGGAAAGAATGAAGCATCTGCACTGCGTGTATGTTATATGTTCGTTTGCAAGCGGCATCCTTGGTTACATTTTTTATGTCAGAAGAACTAGCATGATACATGCTAAAGTGTTTTTGCAATATGGCATGAATAAGTCTCATAGTTTCCATGCCAGAAGCACACATGTAATGTGATTACTGATGCAGTTATTGCCAGTTTAAGATTGGTTTGGCGTGTGTTTTTTTTTTTTTTCACTTGCGGGCAAATTGCATTTCAGCTGAAGGCAGGGAATGAGATGGCAAACTCCAAAATATTTAAGGTTCTCCTTTGTTTATCGTATTACATGGATGGAGTAATGTTGTTCGTAGCCATGTTGTGCTGGAATATTCCTTCACGTTTTTAAAAGCTTTTATTTTTATTGTTTGAACTTTTCCCGTGTTTGCTTTCTCATCAGAAACAACCACACGAGGCAGGATTTGAATTGAGTAGTCATAAAAAGCAGGTTTTATTCTTGCTAACCTGAGCAGTCAAGAAGAAGGTTTGCTTTTATATTTCTTCTGTGTAGTCAGGGAATAGAAAGGTGAATGTGATTTTCATATTTGAGCAAAGCAGTTCAACACTGTGCAGAGCTAAAATGTACAAGAAACCGCACTGGAACTCAGTGAAGGCCTGAAATGATTCCCTGAAAAAATTCAGCAAATGATTTTATATACAGCAAGTAAATTTGAGAAAACTGCTTTTAAGTGCAGCTAAGGATAGGGATAAGGATAAGCTTAGATAAAAATTTTTGAGAAGACTGTTTTTTCAGCTCTGCATTTTTGCCTGGAACGTGAATTCACCAAACCCCCTAGTATTTTCTCATTCGTGTTCTTCTAGAAGCCCGGGGGTGTGTTCTTCTTTCCACATGGATGTGGCAGAGCCAGCGGTGAAACGAGAGGACTGTACCTCCAACTCTTGCCCGCTGCTCACAGGTCTATCGACCAATACACAGAATGGTAAACAGGAGCTGTGCTTCATAGACGGAAATTTCACAACTCCCAGATGGTATTGGACATCTGGGAATGACAGTGTTGATCTTGTCGAAGAAATAATAGTGGGTGCTTTTTGATGGGAAGTTTTAATTTTGGTAACGAATTGATGAGCCAAATTAAATTTTCAATTTATGAAGCTGTGACTGCCGGAGCTGCCTGAGTTGAAATGGTTTTTTAAAAACTTTTGTTACTGGTGGAAGCCAAAGCTCCATGGAGGCAAAATGCAAGAAGGCCATTTGTGTGTTTGAGTGCATTTATGTGTTGTACTCCCTGCACGCAACATTTTCATCCATTTTCATTTTCTCATGGAACAGGAAACACTTTTAGTCTGCTCTGTACGTGACTTGTGAATGTGGGCAAGCACTTTAATCTCCTTTGTACTCTAAGTGGAGATGGTGGTAACGAAAGAAAGGTAACCATCTGTACTAAAGGACTCAATGCTTTCAAGGGCAGCTTAAACTTCATTTGCAACGTTTGCTTAGACACAGAGAAAGTGACTCAGAGGTTTTGGAAAATGAGAAAGCACAGTACCAGCTCCTTTGCTAGGGGAGATGTTCCCGTTTGTGAATCACAGCTTTCAGTTTCCTATTGCGTGAAGGATAAAACAAGGAAATTTCCCTCTATTTCTGCATAAATCCTTCGGCTTAAATTCCTTCCTCAGAAAAGTAATTTTCAAAAGCACAGGAGGGGGTAACTCACCACTCATGTTCCATGGCAGTAGGGTTTCCATTACATAGTGCAGTGCCATTGATAGGCTTGAGAAAGGTGCGCAACGAGCTTGTTTGGTGTAAGCGTAAGACACGGTGTTTTCCACTGTTCCATTTTCACAAATCCCTTGTGCTGAGCGCTGCCCTTCCTCTCTCTAGTTGTGCTGCTGGGTGAGCAAGCAAGAAGGGGTTTCTTGGTTTGCACACAAGGCAACATTCCTGAATGTAATGCAGCCTCCTGGTACATTCCCAGTAGGCCAGAACACGTAAATATCCTCTGGTTTCCATTCTCTCAGCTGTTCCATATGAAAATCTGAATAACAGCTTATCAAACTTGGTATTTTCTGCCCTGCTTTTCCTAGCCAGTTTGCATTCCTCATCTCATGAAAACAAACAGCATTGTATATAAATATTTATTGTGTGGCACTGAGAATACCTACAAGAACCAGTGTCATCTTTGTGTTTATGGGTGGTAAGAGTCACGTTAGTGTTCTTTGTACCCAGAGCCTGAGGACATGCTTGAACTAGAGGCATGTTCAGGTGCCTTACCAGGCAGTGAATGAGCATCAGGAAAAGTTGGTCTCATGTTTTTGCTTTGCTGGAGAAGGCAGTGGGAGAGCAGCCTAGTGCTTTATCTCTCTGGGAAAGCAGGTCTGTCCCCTCCGGATTTATCCATCCAAATATGCGCTGGCGTTTGACACAGCCCCTGACCACACCAGGGTGGAGGCCACCAGCTGCCTTGGCTGGGCTGGGAGACCAGAGCCATACACAGCTGCCCAGTGAGAAGATAAAGGGCAGAGCAGGCGCTTAAGGCTGTCTGGGAGGGAATAGAGAGCTGATTCATACTGCTTGATTTCTAAAAACGTTTGGGCCTGATGTCTGATACGGTGACGCCTTGTGTCGTTGTTTATATCAGCGCTAGGAGGAGATAATTTTACTGTGTCATTCTCCACTCATCTTGCAAGTAGCTGTAGCAGAAACTGGGTAACAGGCCACTACATCTGTTTGAATTGGGTCCAAAAGAAAACATGCAGATATGTTCCATGTTCTTTTTTAGAAGACGTGTTTCTTAGAAGCTTGGTGAATGGATTTTTCCTTTCTTTTTTTTTTTTTTCCCCCCTGGAAAGTCTGTGATGGTTTAATGATTCCAGAAGAAGGGACATGTTAAAGGTAACACACACACTGAAATCCTCCAGTCATTTTTGTATAGTAAAATGCTTTTATTCCAAACCTCTGATTAAAAAAAAAAAATCTTTCCTATCAACAGGCCATAAATATTACGTATAAAGTATTTTAAGACTGTATTAATTGCTTGTGCTTATTACTTGGCCACTGTAATTGCAGTTATTCCTCTCAGAATATCTACGTGGGCTTTGTGGATGATATTTTTAAAATTTGGGAAGGAAATATTGCTTTTAGTCAATTAGTTAATTTGTTAAATTTTAGTTTTTAGTTAATTAGACAAAAAATGAATGCTCTGCATGTTTTCACAGACGGAGTGACATAAGGTAGCTTCTGCCACTGTGGGTATTTCAAGAACTATGGAGCTGAGAAACTGGGAGGTCTGTGCTACGAAGATCATGGAAAGGAGACAGCATTAACACGCAGATGAAGGTTTACACGAGGAAGACCTAGATGGGTTGACTTTTCACTTCACAGGCACTAGCTAGCTCAATTAACATTTTCCCCAATAATACTAGGATCTGAAAGGATGCTGATAAAATGCCCAGATCCTCTTCCTTATGTTAAAATTCTCTACAGCCTTCTCTTATTTGATTCTGCTTTCTGTATACAGTGAGCTGTCTTCTGGAGGTGCGGAGGGAGATTTTCTCTAGGATTTAGCCAAGGTTGCACTTGTGTTCTGAACCCAGGTTTGCTTGCGGAGAAGTGAGTGTAAGATGGGAGCTAAGTATTGCTTTAAGGCAGGCTCTAACTTCTCTAGTATCAAAGCAGGTAAAGCCAGGTGGCAGAGATCAGTCTTTCAGGGCCACCCCACCATTCCTCTGGCAGGTGTTTTCTGGGTTTTCTACTTGGTCTTCAGTGCACAGATCTGGACATGCTTAACTTGGAGAAATCCTCGGAGAAATCCAGGATGATTTCAGCTGAGGATGGAACTGTGCCTCCTAACCTGTCTGAGGCCTTATGTGGTGGAGGAGACAAGCAAAAGTACCCATTGCATCAGATTTGTATGAAGGAAGGTGGAGTCCAACACAAGACAGCTACCTGGGGAAAGCACCTTCTTACCTTGCAGTCCCATGCCAGGCCCAGCCCAGAGGTGGAGAAAAGACACAGTCCTGGGCAGGCATAAGAGAGAGGGGAAGCTAATAGGGACGCCTTTGCTTTCTTGGGTGATTTCTTTTACCCTTTCCCCCCTTGGATCCAAGATGAGTGCTAGCAGGCCACTCTCAGACAAGTGCATCCCCTCATGTTGTCTTGTTGCTGTGGTTGTGCCAGGGGGAAGCCCTGACTGACCCGCGGGCCCCTTTTCCCTGTGCTGACCCCTTTTTCCCTGCCTGACCCCTGCAATGCCCAAGGCGGAAGAAAAGCGTTGCTGATTTGCTGTGGGCCTGGTTAACCTGGGTGGAGAGCCATCAATGCTGGCACATAGTAAGCCTGTAATTTCTAGGTATTTTGTTCTTTATCTCTTTATCTGTGATCCGCTGTAATACCAGTAATACCACTTATGACATTGACCCACACAGCCTGCAGCGGAAGTCCCAATGGCTGTGTTAATGAAAGGAACTCCGTGATGGCTGTGCTTGGCCTCCTTGGGGTTAGAGGCAGCAAGTCTTGTTGCTCTTTTGTTGAGAGCAAGCTCCTCTGCCCTAATTCAGCTCCTGAGTTTGAGGTTAAATCCTGGAGGATTTTTCATCAACAAAAAGCCCCAAATAATGGGTGAGATTTCTAAGAAAGGCTGAATTATCAACTCCAGTAACTCACCTCGCTTAATTATTGATGCATTGCTTAGATAAACATCTCTTTCCTGTAGAAAACCACTCTTGTCCCACTTGCCTGGAAAAGTTGTTCCCTCTTCCAGTCTCTGTAAATAACCTCTTTCAAGGCTTCCTTTGCCTGGAGTTGCATTGAAATGAGTACTGATAATAGACTTCTGTTTCTGCCTTAGTTGTTCTTCCCTCAAGCCCTGGAAAACTTGCTTTTCTTGGTATTGCAAGATGAGAAGTTCCCCTGTTATACAATGTCTCTTGCCAAAGTTCAGGAGGCACTGCTGCTCCTTAGGGTAATGAGCTGCAGGTCTGTGCTAATCACACAAGGGAAAATTGCAGCAGTACTTGTCAGCTACCTCCGTATCTGTCCAGGATGGTGTCATCACCATCTCTGTCCTTCCCATCTGAATTCACCAGGATGCCATGAGCACAGCTGAAGGCTGGACTACTTCATCTATCTGTGAGTAAGACATGGCTAACACAGGCTGAATGTGCTGAGCAGGGTATAGCTCAGTTAAATACACCGACGGGCTAAGAAGAGGGAGGCTGGGAGCAGAACAGACAAGTTCTGCCACTGTGCTCCTCAAAGCAATCCTTAGAGTGGCACTGGGCAGCAAGAGCTGGGAAATTCCCCCCAGCACTCCTGCTGCCACACAGGAGTGAATGTAGCGCCTGAATAAACTGCAGGTAGACAGATATAAGTTGAGTGGATGTGGAATGTGAAGAATGTTTGCAAGTGGACTTGGCTTACCTGGAGATTGTAACTTACACCAGTGCCCATTCCCTTTTACAAAAAATAACAGGCTTCTTTTTGCTGGCTTACTATCTACCCATGTGGGAGTCATCCTTTCAATAAAGAGTAAAACCAAGCAACATTGGTGTCTTTTAATATGCCCCAACTATCTCAGAAAATGCTGTGAAACGGCACTCTCTGTGACTGTTACTGCAAGGAGATCTCTCTTACGATTTAATGTCTTAAAACCAGAATAAACCAAATCCTTCTCTTTTTAAGTTAGGAAGCCTGTAAAACTCTGAACAAAGCTTTGATACAGAGCCTCTTAGCCAATACAACTAAAGGAAGGTGATTGTGTATAAAGTTCCAGTCTGGAAGAAAAGTCTTATCAGTAAGCGTTTGAGTGATTACATGTGGATCTGTCCTGCAGTGATACAAAAATAGAAAGACCAGCCTGAACCAGAAAGCACCCTGATACTTCTAATCATCTTCTAGGGAGGAGGACTACACCTACTGGAGGGAGAATCCTCCCAGCAGGCTCAGCTGGCTTGATACTAGGAAATCCATGAGTCACAGTGATGTTAGGCAAATCGGTTTAATTATTCACTTGGAGGGCTTCATATATCAATACTTACCCATGGGATTCTTGGTATTCTGAAGTCCTGCACTTCCCCACATTTACTTGGAAGCTACTGATATCCCAGCACTTTGATGTAGTCACTCTCGAAGAACTTTGATTTTTAAAGACACCCGTAGTATTTCAGAGCAAAGTTTTTAAAATAACTTCTAAAAGAGAACACCTATCCACATGGACATCTGTAATAACAGTGAGCTCTTCCACCAGACTTGACAACATCTGCACAGTCTCAGCTTTACATTACCTTGGTCCTGCTATGCTAAGTTAAGCAAATTGTTATTTCCAGAGCTGTCTGTCAAGTGAAGGAGCTGTGAACTGGGATTCAATTTACCTAGGATCAGACAGACTGGCAGCAGCAGAACTTGCATTTGAATCTAGGTGTTTCTAGCTCCGGGTCCCAAAAATGTGTGGTCTGTAAGACCGGAACATTTTCTTCACACTTGGTGGCAGTAATCACTGCTCAGCCCTAATAAGAAGGTAGACTGTTGCACTTTTGCTTTATCCAGCAGGTAGGCCTGTCTCAATACAAACAAGTTACACAGGCAGGAGGACTTAGAAGGAAGGATGAACAAAAGCCAGGGTTGTTTTAATTTAGAAAAGAGGCAACTCAGGGGTCATATGATCCTTTTCCATGTAATTACAAGAGTGCTTCAGGAAGGAAAGGCGTAATCTGTTCTCTCTGTCCATGGTGGATAAGGTAAAAGCAGCAGGCTGAAATTACAGGAAGGGAAATTTAGATTAGATGTTTTCCACTTGGTAAGATACTGAAACATTTGAAAAGATTGCGTGGGAGAAAGTAGGATATCCAGGCCTGGAAATAATAGGGGTGGTTAAAATGGTGTTCATGCATTCACACAGCTCGCGTGGGCTAGATTAACATTTTTAACCTGTGGAATATGGACCACAGAGTAACAGTCTATGACACACGCAGGGTTCAAGCAGCATGAAAGGCCAATGGGAAAACAATTCAAAGCAGCACCTCAGTCTGCAGCCAGCCGGGATGTGGCAGATCTCTGCCCCTCTGCTCTGAGGAATTATTTGACATGTTGGGGGCAAAACCAGTAAAAAAAACTTTGTGTAAAATGGTGACACTTTGACCAAATGCTGAGCAATGTACTCATGCATCAGCATCCCTCCTCAAATTCTGAAATGCTAGATGGCTGATTAAAGAAGTTTGAGACATTTTTGACCACCTGGCTTTCTGGCTTCACCCCCCACATCTTGTCTAAGATAATGTCAATTTCTGAGAGAAATGAACTATATTTATACCTTGAGATTTTTAGTGTGATAACAAGCAGCTACTGCCAAGAGCCAGTCCTTTGTCACTGAAAGCCCACAAGAGCCTTCTACGTTTTGAGTGACTACCGAAACAACCAGGGATGCCTCAGGGTTAAACATCACAATGCAGCTCTGCCCCCTGTATGCCACGAAAAAGTTCTTGCTGGGATTGACACAGACTCAGGAAAGGGCAGTCAACAGTGACTGCCATGCCAGAACTTGGTTCAGCTGTTTTCTTCATAATTCCTTCTCTGTTTGTGATGCTGAGGCAGCAATCTGGGTATTTACCAAAGAGTTGCCCTTTGGTAACCAGGAGCTCTTCCCTCTTCCAGCAAAGAAAATTAAGGACTCCTCTAGTTGAAGCTGGCAGAATTTCAAAGGGACCAGCTGTGTTTTTGGTGTTGAATCACCAAGAAAACTATGTCCTTGTTTGCCTGCTAGCAGGACACATGAATCACAAGGAACTTCTACCAATGGTAACAAAAAGTATAATGTTTTGTTAAGCCTCCATTCCTATGGATTCACGCTTTTGGCCTTACCTCATGCATTCCTGTCAGTGTTTGCCATCTCCCATTTGTGTCCTGGTGGGTACCTCTGGCAGGCAAAAAAAGCGCCTAGATGAATGGACCACTTGCCAGTGCTCACAGCTGCCCAAAGGGATATGCTTGTCCCTGTCTTTCCCTCGGAACCAGCATTAATAGCATTAATAAAGTGCAGATTTCCATTAACCTCATTTTCCCTATGACCTCTGTCCTACTTTTGTTTGAAATTAGCTAACCAGTTCAAAAGATATTACGGGAAGCAGACAGATGAACAAACAGATAACAGGTAGCATAACCACGTAAGCTCTTGTTTTCTTAGACAACAAGGCTAAAACGAGTGCTGTTTAATCAAATTATTGCTGCCTGTGAATTGGTCAAGTCAGGCACTCAAGAGAAAGCCTGCACCTCAGAAACCGGGATGGCAAATCCAGCATACTCCTTGGGGGGGGTCACACAATGTAAAACCCCTGCCCAGGCTGGTCTGATTGAATCCTCATCAATTCAGTGTTCAGCACTGCTCTCAGTACTGCTTCCAGCAGACTGTGGGCACTGGAGATGAAGACACCTTTGTGGCTGAAGGACGGGACTGAGTTCAGAAGGACTGGGGGTGGTCCTCACGTGTGATGGTGCCTTCTTTGGGACGAAAGGGAGAAGCTAAGTTGATGGGTTGAAGGATATGGCAAGGGGGGAACTGCAGAATCTCAGTACAAAGTACTGCCTTCCAGGACAACTTCATTAGCCTCCTTGTCATGTGAGTCATAGCAAAACATTGGCTTTTAAGAAAACATCACTTGGATTGCACTGGGGACATTTTGAGTAAAGAGCAATGCTTAAAAAGCATTCTGCACCTTTTGGTTTCTCCCACAGGGTAAACAGTAGTTATATTAATAGTTTTGGGTGGTCTGTACTGTACATTATTTACTGCAATATGCTCTGGTCTCTGAAAGCATTCCACTGTGTTCATCTTCAGGATGGCTTTCATTCTCCAGTCCACTGCAAGGATATGAATTTTCCCCACAGTTGTCCAGTCTGTCACTACAATATCATTTGAATTACATAGTGTCATCCCCTAAGGATGATTCCAGTCCATGCGGGGAGTTTTTGACTGGTGGTTTGTCTTTCCATCTTTAGAGAAGACCTTGGTGGCTTGAGATCCATTAGTCATAGACAACAGGTTGTGCGGTGTGCATGCTACCATCTCCCAGACCTCCTATGGGCTCTGATCTATAGGAAAACCCATGCTTCTTGTGGCCATTAAGACAAATGATGTCAATCTGTTCACTTCCAATACCTTCCTCTACCAGATCTGCAGCCCCCCACATTGGCCAAAGTAAATTGCTGGAGACTATGCCCAACCCCTGCCAGTTCTTGTAAAGCATCCCTTGGATGCCAGAGATCTGGCCCTATTTAATTCAAACATGGCTTTCGAAAGAGAAAAAAGAAAGGATCTTCGGCAATCTCATTTTGCCAGGTTACCTCAGTGCACACAGCACAATGCTTCTTTTCATGTGTTTAACTGTTTTATACCCAGAAGAGACCCTTGGTGAGGTATCTGCAAATCCTCAGGCTGCACTAAGTGCAGGTGTATGGCTTGAGGCCAATAGCCTTGATACAAAGATTGCCTTTGCAATGTTCACATTGCATTCAAAAAATGCGTTCCCTGCAGGAAATGCAGGGCGGATGCAGGAAATGCAAAAAGCATTCCTGTCATGCCACCAGAAGATATGGTGCGTTTGTGTCATCATAAGTCTGCAGTATTTGTTTTCTTTGGAGATCAAAGCCATTATTTAGGTAAGTCCATTATTTAAGCAAGTTATTTTAGCAATAATCACATTCCCATTATGGGAAGCAGAAGGGTTTTCCATTGTTCTCTTGGCTGTTGCTAACTTCCAGTGCAAATCTGTCTGCCTCCCATAGGTGTATCTAAAGAACTGCTGCATGAGGAGTTCTTCGGAAAATCTGGACCTTTATATTTTACCTACAGAAAACAGTGATCTTTTGTTGGTATCAAGGGAGCTGCTAACAATGACAAATACCTACTTGCAAAAAGCGGCAAAAATCTCCCATCCAACCTAGATAATCCCCTCAAACTCAATTCCAAGATGTGGAATTTTATAACCTCAGGTTTATTAATCTGAGGTCACTGACTGAAAGGTGTTTCCCATCCACGCAGGGGGAAAAAGGCACAAACCTGACAGCCTCAGAATATCATTCTTTTCTTTTTCCACGCAGTTGCAACAGCTCAAGCTCAGGCAGCCCAGGGAAATTCAGGCCCTCCTTGAGGGCTCAGCTGAGCAAAGCTCACTCCTGAGACAGCTGGATTGGCTGGTGATTTTGTGGCCAGTTTCGGATGTGGTAAATGCACTGGAGCTCGTGCTTCAGTACTGATCAGTGTCTAAAAATGTAAATGTGAATGTGAGATATTTGGGTCCCAGTTTTATAAAGCATTCATGTGCCTGCCTATTTTAATGTATGTGACTATCTTCTGTGGGGACTGAGAGGCGCCAAGCTGAAAGACATCTGGTTTATTGCTATGCAAAGAGCAGCCTTTTACTATTGACTGTAACACTCACTTGCATCTGTGGCTTGATCGTGTCATTTAACTCCTCTACCTTGGTTGTTTCATCTGAGAAGTTAGATTGCTAGTTAGTTTGCCTTTTTGACAGGGGATGTAGGAAGACTAATTCATGAGTGTGCACCCTGGACTTCAGAGAAGTCTGTCAGTATGAAAAACTATAATTAAGAATTGTTTGTCCTGCGCTGGAAAAACACTCGCACAACAGCCTTACCCTGAGCACAGCTGACTCTTTGCCACTACTGCTCAAAGCAGTAAAGGTTGAATGTGCTCAGCAGGATCAGAATCAGACTAAAAATTTACTTTTAAGACAGCCATTGAAAATCAAAAGTTTGGGAAGAACCTAAAGCTTTTAGAACCAAGGGAGACTCCAGAGGCCAAAGCAGTCAGTGATAGCTTTCCACTGACTCCAGCAGGCTTTGAACAAGCTTGTATCTCTCACAGCCGTCTCAGATAGTTATCACTTCATCACCATACGTACCTCGTCATCTTCTGCTTCGCTCTGAAAACAGGAATAGCCAAGCTCTTCAAGTCAGGAGACAAGTCTTTCTGACATCAAGGAAACGGAAGAAAACAGCATGTTGCTTCGGCACCAGCTATCAAAAATACAGCATCCTAATTTAAAAATATAAATGGAAAAGAATTGTGAAGGATCAGAACATATACTCGTGTGAGTGAGTGGCTTTTTCCCTTGGGATGAATTTGATCTTCAGATATCTATGGAGTTCTAAAGCTGGTTTGATGGAGTTGTAAAAAGTCAGTATGACGCTGAAGGGAAAAAAAAAATAAATCAAGCTTTTGGAAATAGAATAAAGAAGGATTTTTGGATTTGAGGGAGTCAGGAGCAGGACATCTGTTTCACCTCTAGACGTTGGATCCACATGGAGATGGTGAGTGATAGGGAGTGGGAAATGACAGGCAATGCCCACCAACGCCCTTGGTTGTTCAGATAAAAACCTGCTTTGCAGGAGACTGGATCTCCATGCTAGAGTATCGTATTGTCCATTTCATGCCTTCTGCATTCCTGGTGAGGATTTCCTGAAAGTAAGGGGAAGAAAAGAGATAGATGCTCTATAGCCTTCTAGCCTGGCTTTTATTACAGTTATCTGGGGTGCAGAGGAAGATGTATGGAAATGGTGAAAACTAATGCTGAGGGCTATAGCACCGGAGCAGGCAGGAGCTCTTTTATCCAGTTGCTGATGGGAAACTAAGGCTGAGGTAAAGGGCGGTGGGAGCAAAGGTGATAGCAGCAATTCATTTGGGGGAAAAAATGTAGCAAAAAAAACTCAGATGGAAAATGATGCTTCTCAGCTCAAGCATTCTGTCTGCACAGGGTGGGCCTGACTAGGTGTGGCGTTTGGCACAACTTCCAGATGGTGGGCAGGAGTGAGAGTGGGGTGGGTGGAAACTTCCTACAACTTTCCTGCTGCTTGAAGTAATGTTGAAAGTCGAGCCTGTGCACCCATTTCACTGATGTGGGGTTGGTCTCTGGCCAGGGACAGGGTGGGAATGAATAATTAGCTGGGAAATACAAATGTTTGCACGGGAGGTAGGGAGCACAAGACTGGGGGTGTACGGCAGTGGGGCTGGGACCCTTCCCTGGGCGGCAGCAGTGGTATATGGCAGGAGGGCAAGGGGACTGAGAGTGCCTGTGTTGGGGTCTGAGTCTGGGCGCTGTAGGGGGCCAGAGCTGTGAGAAGCAAGAGGTGGGGCTGGTTGTGAGGAAGTGGGGTGGTACAGGAGAGGGTGGAAATTTAGAGGATGTATGCTGAGGCTGACATTTGGAGAGGGAAGAGGGAGAAAGGAAGAGTTTGAAAGGAGGTCTGGGGTCCTGCTTTGGAGAGGAGCAGGAAACTGCAGGAGATTTACACAAGAAGAGAGGACAGGAGTCTTCCCCTGATAGCCCATTTTCGACCCACAGCTTCAGTGGGTAACGCAAGCCATACATGCACTCACGGTCACCTGATGCAAAGCTATGCATCCCTTTTCGATCCATCCCCCCAGGCAGCTTGGGGCTTTTGCTTTTCTAGGGCTTTCCATCTCTTCAGATGACTCTTCAAGGCTGATCTTAGCCCAGGAGGCTGTGCAGCTGCCTTGTGTGGCAGGCTGCCCCAGAAAGCCAGCTACAGAAGGACAAAATGCTCTTCCCCCCACCCCAGCCTGGTGATACATCCCTCTGGACTGCAAACCGCAGCTGTTACCATGGTGCTGCACCCAGAGGGTGGCTGTCTCTGGTGTCATACTCCAGCTGGACACATGATACCTCCAGCTCGAGTTTTCTTCAGCTTTGGCTCCTATTTTCTGCTGTGGGAACAAACGGTGTCTTCCTTTGTTTAGGAAATCTGCCAAGTGACCTGCCTGCAGAGACCTTCCACATCTGACCAAAGTTGGTATCGATCTGTTCACATTGGCTGGGCTTGCTCTGCCCCACAGAAACGTGCTTAATTGTCACCATTTAACCTTCTACCTGTCATTTGTGACAGATGTGTGCTCACTACCTGTGAAGAGCTGGGGAGGGATATGGATGCACCCGGCAGTTTCCAGCTGTCTGTTGTCCACACCTGCTGCAGCTTTGTTTAAGCAGAAAAAGCAGATCTCATTAGTACTTTTCTTTTCAGCCATGTTGATTCCCTCTTTGGCTGCAGCATTTCAGGCAGTGGCTGCTGTATGAATGTCCCGGAGTTGTGAGCCATAATGATCTCGTTTTGGGAAGGACAGTGGGGTGATGTGCCTTATGTTTGCCTGACTCTGAAGGCTGCTTGTTGCGTGTCAGTGCAGTCATAGTTGTAGCTGCAGAAGTCCTCCTCCGACTCGAGTTTTCCAGACACTAGTAGGGCTGTAAAATGCTGCTATTTACCCTACCAAAAAACCAAAGGCTATTGACTAAATGTTCCTTCCCCCTCACCTCTCACTGGCTTGGTATCTGGAGTGCAGTCTCAGTCCAGCCTGACCCATCAGCAGCAGGAGAAAGAAGACACACATGAAAAGGGGAAAGCTGTACAGGGGCACTTTACAGGAGGATGCCAGTGTCTAAGGAAGCCAAAACCACAAAGCCACAATATCTTGGCCTGAAATGTATGCTTCCTTTGATCACAACATACCATATAGTTGTAGCATCTGGCATCTCCTTTTGGAGGTCAAGACCAGAATGGTTTATGTGAGACAAGCTAAGGTTTCCCTAGGAAGGACACCATTCTGTAGAATCGCGTATATTATTCAGGAGGGGAAAAGACCACCTGGAGCATTTCTGCTCTGCTCAAACACAGTGTGCTCCCCTCACCTGTGTGTTTGATCGAGTGTACTTTTGAACACCTCTGCTGATGTTCCTGCAAAACACTCTTTCTTCTTGCGGCTGTTAGTCTAGATGGGCTACTTTGCTAGTGAATCCATCTGGTTACCATACACAAGCACAAGGCAGAGGCAGCAGAGGAATCATTGAGTGAAGGGCTGATGGGGTTCTGAGAGGAAGACCCCTAAGAGTAACTACGCTTAGGCAGATGTTTTGCAGACTTATTTTGAGATGGTTGATTGATTGGAGTGAGTCCAGAGGAGAGCAATGAGGATGATCAGAGGGCTGGAGCACCTCTCCTATGAAGACAGGCTGAGAGAGTTGGGGTTGTTCAGCCTGGAGAAGAGAAGGCTCTGGGGAGACCTTATAGCAGCCTTCCAGTACTTGAACAGAGCCTACAGGAAAGATGGGGAGGGACTCTTTATCAGGGATTGCAGTGATAGGACGAGGGGTAACCATTTTAAATTGAAAGAGGGGAGATTTACATTAGACATTAGGAAGAAATACTTTACTCTGAGGGTGCTGAGACACTGGAACAGGTTGCCCAGAGAAGTTGTGGATGCCCCATCCCTGGAAGTGTTCAAGGGCAGGTTGGATGGGGTTTTGAGCAACCTGGTCTACAGGGAGGTGTCCTTGACCATGGCAGGGGGGTTGGAACCAGATGATCTTTAAGGTCCTTTCTGACTCTAACCATTCTGTGATTCTATGATTAGTCTGATTCAACAAAGCACTATTGCCTTGATGAACATACTGCTGTGTGCTTCAGTCTGAGAGGAAGGTCTCTCTTTCCTTATATCCTTCCTTTGCTTTTCTGCTAGGCGCTGTATCATCTGGGACAGAGCTGAGGAGCTGTGCACGTCAGGTTTACTTGTTGGGCTGATGATGGTGGTGTGATGCATGCTGTCTGCTAGAAGGCAGTGAAAAAGCCCCTTCCCAAAGCCAAAACACCCCCTTGCCATATGGATACCATTACAAATAAACCAACCTGTGATTCTCTCCTTTACTTTTTAATGTGGCAAGTTGGGGGAAGGGAAGGAGTCTTGGTGATCTGATCCCTAGAAACCTCTCTCATTAGCACAGATCCAGGCACAGAAACAATACTGAGCTCCTGGGAACTGGCTGAAATTTGCTTTTCCCTACCTCCACTGTTGGCATTCCCATTGCTGGAGCATCCTGGACTCCTAGACCTGGCCTCTTGCTTTCCTGTCAGAAGCAGGATGGAGGGCTTTCCCCCACCCATAGGGATAGCTGCGTTGCACCCTTAGTGCTGGGGAGGGGCAGGAGCAGACCTCCATAGGACTTGGCAACCCAAGTATCAACTATTTGGTACCAACTATTCCTCCATCACTTTTGGAGGTGCTTAGGAAGAACATGGCCAACCTCAAAGTGGATGGGACCCTTCCTTCGTTTCTTCAGTCTGGGGAGTTTTTAGTAGGGTCCCCAGGTGACACTGTTGTGGTTTTGGCCAAATTGGCCAATAGCTGCCGACAGATGCTCTCCCCTCACCCCTCGCACACAGAGAGGAGGAGGAGAGATAAGGAGATTTATGAGTTTAGAAGGAACTAAACTACTTCAGTGAAATATTAATAATAATAATAAAAGGAAATAATGAAACAGATACAGTATATACAAAACCATATCAAGCTCCCAGGATGACGTCACCGGCGGGCACTGGGGAAGTCCCAGACTGAACTCAGCGACGGGTGGGAACTGGATTCCACAGCTGGAGTCAGGACAGCACAGATTGGGATCAAAGGCAGATGAACAGACAGGGTCCTCCTCGTATGTCAGCCATTGAAGAAAGAGAGCTGATCCTTTGATCCCTCAGCTTTTATACTGAGCATGGGGCAGAGGGGATGGAATACCCCCACTGGTCAATTTTTGGTCACCTGTCCTGTCCGCTCCTCCCTGCAGGTGGGACCCCTCTATGCTTTTCCGCTTCCAACCCTCCAACAGGGCAAATAATGAAATTAGCTGCCCTTGGTTGTTACAGCAATAAGGATAAGCAAGAGCCTCTCTGCGTACCGTTCCTTGGCACTAGCTGTAAACATTGCTCTTGTCACTCTGAGAACAGTTTTTGGCACAATATGCTGTTAATTTCAGAGAGTTAGAAGAGGCCTAGCTAAGAAGTAAAATCACCGAACGGAAAGTTGGTTCTGTTTTACCTCAAACCAGGACAGACACCATGAATCCTGCATGGGGCTGCCACTTTTGAAGGGAGTTGGCATGGAAAAGATTTAATGACGTGTGGCTGCTGTGGGCTCATTGGTCCTGCCCAAATGCCCAGGAGCTGTGGCTGTTTGCAGGGCAGCGGATGGTGCTCTTGGCTGTCACTGATGGTCTGCTCAGAAGGTACAGACCCACTGCAGATGGGCTGATTTCAGGGCCCTGCAGCCCTTTGCTAAAGAGAAGGACAAAAAGTGAGATTTGCTAGAGATGGGGGAGGGCAAAGGTGGAGGTGACAAAAGAGAGAAGGTGACAGCAGAGACACAGGATGTAACCGTGAGCCTGCCGTGAAAGCAAGGACATTCAACAGCGCTTTCTGTGTCCTTCAGTTTGGCTTGGGCTAATAAAAATAAGGATATTTCTAAAGACTCACCCAGCAGGGGAGGTACCTGTGCTGTGAATTCCCTGCTTGTTAGAGATAATGTCCAATAGGAGATCCCCAAAGTCTGATGAGTGGAATAACAAGCCTCTGAGATTTCCCATGAAATGCTCGAATTTTGGCCAGTTGCAGGGCTCCCCAGGCAGGGAATGTCGGTCATTTCCTTTCCTCCCAAGGAGCATGTCAGCTGGAAGAGGGAGTGAAGTGAAATCTCTGGAGACAAAAGATGGAGGGTCTGGAAAAATTATGTTTCCTGGAGTCCTGGGCACAGCAAGACTCTTGAGAATTGTCAGGGAGGGGGAAGGAGCAAGACAAGAGTCAGTTAACCCCGTAAAGGGAGGTTTGCAGGAGCTTTGGGTGGGAGGCCAACTCGGCCTGACAACCTGCAAGGAAAGAGCCACGTGAAGAACAATGATACTGGCACAGCCTGCAGCGTACCCCTCCTCACAGCAGTGCCAGCTAACTAGCCCATGTGTGCACTAACCCGTTCCCTGCCGTGGCTGCCCCCTTGGGCATTGCTACAATGATTTATTAGTGCTATCTTACTCTTCTTAAGAAATAATAGAAACCACGCCCAGTTGTTTCCTAGTCTGTGTCTTACCTCCAAATCTGCTCTTCGCCTTCTGCTGTTGCAGCTACTCTCCACCCCTAATTCAGAAAGAAAGGGTTGTGATGGTGACTCTGTTTTTCTGACTAAAACAAGAAAAAAAAATAATTCCCAGCTGAGTCCACAGAAATCCAGACACACAGAGGAAAATCCAGTAAATGATTAACTCAGTCTTTCCATCTGTGGATAATGCTATTTCTGGTTGGTTTTTTTATTATTTTATTTATCTATTTATTTATTTATTTATAATTCTCCCTCATGGAAAGAGAGAATCTCTATTTGATTTGAAATGCAATGTCCCGAGCTGTTTTCTGGCAAGTACCTGGATGATGGCTTACATGTGGTTTTCTGCCTTTTGAATGAGGCGGAATAAACTGGAAGTGAGTTAGTTTCCTGTACTACTCTCATCTCCCTGTGAGAGAAGAATAATGTGCAAGAGAGCAGCTTTCTAGGCAAATGATTACAGAGTTTATGCATTGGTTATTCTTTACAGAGCACTGATTAGGATACAATCCCCCCCCCCCTTTATTTTTCTCCTGAGGGGATGGGCTGGTGAGAGAAGGTATTTTCAGCCGTGAATTTTTGACCCAGATAATTAATGTTTGTCTTAGGATGTGGTGGGAAGAGGCTGGTGCCAGCTGCCTGGAACAGGCACTGACACAGAAATGCTGTGATGCTCAATCCATGCCTCCACCCAGGTGCTGCCCTCCTGGCAAGGGAAAGCACGCTGTGGTACCATGTTGTGACCAAAGGCAGGTTTGATCCATGTGGTATGACCAGAAAAATGGGTTTAGTTTGCTCCCCTGCTCCCACTCTGGTCATGAAGTGTGGGGCTGCTTGATGGGCACAGCTTGGAGGCCTCTTGGCACTGTGTAACTTTCCCATTTTCCTGTTTATTGACCTGCCATTTTCCACCCAAGTCTCCTTGCAAACAAGCAATCCACCGTAATTACTGTTTTGCCTTAGGTCCCAGTTTTGCTGCATGGCATACCCAAACTTTGTGTTTTCAACACCGTTACCTAGTCAGCCTCAGCTGATAGGATTAGCGGTGCACCACTGGTCCTGCTAGGTTCTGCTCCCCAGAATAACCCCAGCAACTGCCTGTGCAGTTTGGCCACTTCTCACACAACTCCTGCTTAACCCATCTGTGAGATCCACGGTGCTTTCACACTGCTATCTGCCACGGCCAGCAACTTCTGATGTCGCCTCCCGTTTCCCATGCCCTGTTCACCTAGCCCAGGCCACAGCCGGGTCACCCGCCTGGTGTTCGCTGCCTGCTCCCATCACTGCCCTTGGCCAGCAGAATTGGAGCAGCTTAGCCATGGAACAAGGCTGGACATTCCTGCAGAGCTGACTGTTTGCTGTCTTCACAGAGGCTGACTGGTGGGTGCCTGGCTCTGTCCTTTTTTTCTTTTTCACGCTAGGTTGGGCTGTGTCAAAATACATGCCATATGCTCGAACTTAAATCTTTAAGGAATTCGGAGCGCTCTGTAGATGTGACAAACCCTCATAACTACCTAGCAAGCCGCCAGTTTTTGTGTCAGCTTTTGCTGCAGTCATTTTTTTGATATAACTAACTGGAAAACTTAAATCAAGCCTTTGGACAAAGAATACAGATTTCCTTCATAAAAGCACTGAAACCACCCCATTTCTCTGCTGATTGCCTGTTCACAGTAATGTTTTGGGATTTAATATGGCCCTCGTGCAGGAAGCGATGATCGATGGTATTAAGAAATACCGCCCTCCCTTGTGCAAATCTCAGGATGGGTGATGCCAAACCCCATCACCCTCCTTTGCAGTGAAGAAAACCAACAGCTAGATGCCAGCGTGGCAGAGGCTTGCAGGATCATCCTTCCCCAGGCTTAACAAATGCTCTCCTCTCCCAGTCCTGGGGCACAGAGCATATTCCTGGCAGCCTAAATGTCTGGGTGACTCAGGCCAGATGCCTGGATCGGAGAGAAAAGGTCAAAACTCTTCACAACCGAACACAAATAGGGGGAAAAAAAGCCAAATTGGAGAGCGGCGGCCGCAGCTGCCACACAGGTGCCCAGGGCTGGGCGATGGGCAGCTGCTTTGCAAGGGGCAGCACTGACCCTTCCCTCAAACCTGGCTTTTGCTCCCAGCTGCCTCCTGGCCTGCAGCAGCATTACCTCAGCCCTGACGGGGAGCAGGGAGGCAGAGCACATCACATCACCTCCTCAGAGACCCAGGCGCTGGGTGGTTTCTTTTTTCCGCTGCGTTAGCCAGCTCAGATGTGGCACAGATGGGGAATCTGCAGCCTGTGGCCCCGCACTGGCTCCTTGGGGCCTCAGAGGCGCCTGAAACAGATGGGACAAAACCCTGCCGGGGCTGAAACATGCTTGGCCTCGCAGCCCTGGCTGGGGGAGAGGGGTGAAGCCCTCCAGCATGTCACCCTGCCCCGCCGGGGCACTGCGGTCCATGGTGCATGTTGGCCATGGATGGATGGGCACGGGGCTGCATCACAGGGACATGCTGCTCCCGTGGGTGCTGGGCTCAGCCCTGGCACACAGGCAGAGGCGGACGAGGCAGTGCCTGCAGGCCTGTGCAGGGACCTCTTCAGGACCTGTGCCAACTATTTCGGGGGATGGAAAGACAGGTTTTTGTCCAACTGTTCCCGGAGGACAGAAATGACTGGAGTGGAGGGCTGCTGAGCATGGCAGGAGGCAGATCCTGTACTGCTCGTGGGATGCGTGGGCAAGCATGGCTTGTGGTGCTGTGGAGCCAGCGGGAGGCTTGGGATGGGGAGGGGGGAAGCTGTACGGAAAGGGTGGGATGCCTTCTGAGATAGAGGGTACGCCAGGTCTGAGGCACCCAGACGATGGAGGCAGTGCAGCCTCCCGCAGGGTGGCATGGGTGGAAAGCAGGAGCAGCACTGCTTGGGTAAGTATGGACCTGCAGGTGGTGAGAAAGAGGGGTTCGGGTTAGGAGGAGCTGCGTAAGCTGTGTGTGCCACAGCCCTATTGGGAGGAGCATGGGGAGATGCTACTGGATGGAGCCTCCAGATGAGCCTGAAGAGCAGAGGGATGGTGCTGCCACCTCCGTCTTACTGCCAGACAGGGAAAGCTCCAGGCCAGGATGCATCATGCTTGATGCCTGGATTTACCTTTACCTTGCTAGAAATTGATTTTTTTTAATGTTTTTTTTTTTTTTGGTGCTGGAGACCTGAAAGGCTGAAGTTGCCCTGTGCTGGCAGGGATCATGGCTCCAGCAGTGAGCTGGAAGGCTGGTGGGGAACAAGTCAGGGCTACACTTTCCTCCTCAGCTGCAGAGGTGCTGCTGTGTCCGGGTGTGGTACACTTATGTTGTGACTTCATGGCCACACACTTCTGCCACCAGGACTGTCTGAAGCCTTTCCTAACAGGAAAACAGCTGGAACAGCCTTGCCTTTCACCTAACATGGAGCTTTCTTTTCCAGTGCAGGGGAAGGAGCAAACCTCAGGTGTTTAGCAAGTCCTGGTTCTTGGTCCAGATTGCTCCAGAAAACCTATCCTCAACTTTGCTGGGCCAAAAAAAAAAGCTTTGCAATTGCTACTAAACAAAACACAAATATGCTGAAAATACAGAAACTAAGTTCCTTCTTTCTCCAGTCTGTCAGCTGCTTGTGTAGCTAACTCCTGTAACTGGGCCCATGAGATTTGGGGGTATTTTCTAAAGTGCAGCTTCCGACAGGGAAACCCCGCTTTCATTAAAAAGGGCGACTTGCGGAGTTCCTGGTTAGAGAAATCCTAACAACGTGACTGTGTGCTCAGAAACGTGACAGTGCAAGAGACCTTCCAGTGAACTGTGAAAAAAATGAAGATGAAAAATCAGTTCTGAATGTTCAGATGGGGTGACTCCGAAGACATCTGTGCTCTTTTGAAGCTGGGCTGTGAAAGGAAAGCCCCGAGGCTGGAAAACGATTTTGGGTCTTTTTTTTTTTTTTTTCTTCTTTTCCCCAGCAACCACCAGCCACGGTGAAGGGATTTAGGAGCAGGGCAGAGTACGGCATGTCCTGGCCCCCACGGGCTTGGGATGTGTCCCTCCCCAGCGCCGTTGCCGTGAGCACGCAGCCTGGGTTGTGTTTTTCCCTCTGCTGCTTCGCTAATCCTGAAATAATTCCCCTTTTTTTTTTTTAAATCTTTTTGAGGAGCACGTGGTGTATTCCCTTCCCCTTCGCTTTCATCGCATTTCCCCCCTCCCACCCCGCGCCTTCCCCCCTCCCCGCCTTCCATCCCCTCCCCTCCCGGGCAGCCCCCAACACTCCCCGGGCCCCGCCCCGCCGCCCGCCCCGCCCCGCTCCGGGTCCCCGCTCCCGCCGCGCCCACCCTGCCGGGGCCGCCCGCCGCCGCGCTGCCCGGCTCCGCCGCCGGCGCTGCGGGCCGGCACGGCGCCACGGCCCGGCGCGGTAGGGCCCGGCCCGGCGCGGCGTGGCGCGGAGCGGTAGGGCCCGGCCCGGCCCGGCTCGGCTCGGCCCGGCGGGAAGGCGGCTGCGATCCGCCGCGGCCGGCGATGGGAGATGGAAGGAGCCGGCGGTGCGGTAAGGGGCGGCGTGTGCCCTGCGGTGCGGGGGGTGCGCGCAGCCGTGGGCACTTTCTTCCTTTCATTTACTTTTACTTTTTTTTTTTTCCTTTCCTTTTCTTTTTTCTTCTCTGTTCTTTTCTTCTCCGTTTCTTTTTCCTTTCTTTTTCTTTATTTCCATTTCCTTTTTGTTTTCCTTTTCCTTCTTTTCTTTTCCCTTTTCCTTCTGTTACTTTTTTCCCTTTTCCTCTTTTATGTCTTCCTTTCTCTTTTCTCCTTTCTCTTTTCTCCTTTCTCTTTTCTCCTTTCTCTTTTCTCCTTTCTCTTTTCTCCTTTCTCTTTTTTTTTTTTTTCCCTCTTTCGCCTTTCCCCCCTTTTAACACTTCCCTAAGGGGAAAAAAAAGCTCAGAGCCCGCATCTGCCCTCATTACTGCTAGATCCCCAGAGACACCAACTGCACCAGGGAGGCTGCACTGGGACCCCCACCCCACGGTTGGGACCTCCAGCCTGCATCCTGGACAGTTGGTTTTACTTCTGTGTCCATCTGACTTGTCTGTGTAACAAATCTGTGTAACAAATCAGTGCTGTTGCTGCACTGACAAACTCTCTTAATCATATCAAATTCCCAATTAAATGAGATGTTGTGGAAAAGTCAGAGTCTTTGGCTGAGTAGTAGCATTGCACTTTCTGTGGAGGAGTGGGGCTGAGATGACTTTACCAAAAGTGTAAAGTTTTAGAACATTAAACGAACACAGGGACGCTCCTGTGCAACTGTGGTGTTATCTTCATCCTTGCTACTGGGGACTGCAGCTACGCTTCTCAATGGGAACATAAACGTAGAGTTGTAATGAGCTTGAACTTCACACAAACTCACTAAAGATGCTAACTTCCCATATAGACGCAATATTTCCATGCCATAAACAACAATTACCTGGCTCCCACAGCGTGCCAGTTAGTATTTTGTCAGGCTGAGCACATCTATGTGTTAAACGATTTGGGTGTGTAATAGGCAACTGCAATTACTGCTGCTTTTGCAGCTTCAGTCATGCTTTAATTCTGTGCGTAGGGCCATTAAAACAGAAAGTCAAATGCAATATTTCTAATGAAACTGGTGGTTGCACACTCACTGTTTAAAGCAATTATAATAGGCTGCTGAGAATCATCCAAGCCTTTCTGGTTTAGCGAGCAGAAAGAAACCTCTTTCTACTCCAAATGCTTTTTCATCAGTCATATCCTCAGTTGATGTGTTTCAGCAGATGTTACTGGTTTAACGCTAGCTGTGACTCTGACCTAGCTCCCTTGATTTACACAGACTGAGAGTTTGGCTATAGAGACATTGGTTTTGGGGTATGTCTTTGGAGGGAGAGGAGGTGAGGTTAAACCATCTTCCCTGTGCTCCCCTTCAATTACAGCCTTGGTTCATTGCACAAAAGAGTGTAAGAAAATCCTTTGTGGTAGTACTGTTAAAACAATTCCAAGAAACTTACATGTGGTTCTCTTCAAAACTTAATATAAGAAAAAACATAGGATTCCTTGATACAAAAATAAAATTCTTGCACAACTTACCTGTGTGAAAGAGGTGCTATTGGTGCTTGAGCACATTATCTGATTTACTGTTGCCATTTCTGTGACATCAAATTGAGAAGGAAAAGAGCAGTGAGGATCCTAATGAACATGCTTATGTTTTTTTTCAGCAATAATTTCTTTGATGTTGGGAAGTTGTATAGCTGGGACCTGGATGTCATTCAGAGTGTTTGCCCTTCCTGCCTCCCCCCCCCCAAAATGGACCTTTCTATTCTTGCCCATCTTACAAGGAAAGTTGGGCAGTTGTTTTTGCAGCTTTGATTTAAGAGATGGTTTGGGGTTTGATTCCTGTGGGATGAAGCAGCAGTCTGTCTGCAGGACTACTGTGGACCAGTGCCACGGAGCATCTCTGCAGACAAGTGGTTGTTTCTGTGGGTGTGCTCTGAGCCAAGTGCTGGGAGCTTCAGCATTGGGGCTGGTGGTGGGGGCGGCACAAGTCACACTCCGCACGCCGCCATCAAGCAGAAGGATGCTTTGGCCACGGCTGATAAACTGTCCTTGAGCATGCAATAGAGCTGATTGCTTGAAACAATCCCTGCTCCGTGGAGAGACAGGCTGGCAGACCTGGGAGCCAGGGTGGTTTTTTTTTTTTTTTTGAGGTGTTGCATGTGGTTCTTTGCAGGGTTCCTCTGTTTAGTTGTAAGGGTCCTGAGAGAGAGAGCAAGAGCCTGGGGTACTGCTGGGTGCTGATTTAAAGATAATTTAGAGGTAGCACTATGTAGTGGCTGAGGGAAGGGAGCACAAGGGAGGGAGGGAACAGCGTCTGGAGAGTAAGATTAGGTGGGTCCCCAGGGTACCAGAGAGCCATCTGCCAAGCTGCTGTGCTCCAGCTGAGCTCGGGCAAACCTGTGAACTGCTGCCAAAACTCAAAGGTCGGGGCAGTCAGCCACCATCCAGAGTATCCCCCTCCATGTCAGCTCTGCGATGTAGGCACTGGGCTGCAGCAGCTGCTAGAGGTGCAAGGTTTGTGGGCTCGGCCAGAAGAGTTGGGAGCGGCATCCCTGGGCTCAGCGACACACGCCACCCGTTCTCCGTCAAGGGATGTTTTGTTGCAGCTGGGTCCTAATGGAAAGCAGCTTCTGGCGGAGCGGAGATTCTCTGTCTCTCCCACCCAGACCCATGCTCTGGCCTAGGGGTTTTATCACATCCTAGTGGGTTGTAAAACTGTGTGTGGGTCCTTCTCTTTGGAATTTTGGCTGGGCGGAGAGATGTGTGATAGAGAGCTCCTCCGATTATCACCACGTGGAGAAGTGGAGCTGCAGATGGACAAATTTATGTCTTAAGCAATTTGTGTCTTAAATCTGAATCTTTTTTTGAAGGGATTCTTGCCTCTGGCACCCATGGTGACAGAGGCTGTTTCCAGTCCCTTTTTCCTGTTTGCACTGAGGTGGGGTTGGTGGGGCATAGAAATTGTTCACTTCTGTGGGGTGAAAAAGCTATTTGAGACCAGCTCTAAGTGTCTGCCCCACACTTTCAGTCTGGTTGGAAGTGTCCTGTTCCTCTCAGTAGTGACACTGTTTGAAGTACTCTTCTGCAGTACGTTTCCAGGTGCTTTTTCTGAGCACAGCCCCTCCTTTGCTTTGAGATGCCTCTTGCTGTTGTGCCAGCTCTGTGCTCAGAGACCACAGGCTCCTGGGATGCTAATGCATCCAAGCATTTATTCTCTGCATTAAGAGATGAGCAAGGCGGGTCATGGATGGGGCTTAAAAGCAGGGTGGGGTGAAGGCTAGCCCTCTGGGTGCGGGCTAGGTTGCTACAGGGTTGAATCGGGAGTCAGAGGAGCTCAGGTATTATCTAGCCCTTGAAGCTTGAATTGCTCTTGGATTGACTGTACTTCCTGGATGCTGTAAGCAAACAAACCTGCTGGGGCACTGGATCAAGCTGTCTGTCAGGGATCAAGCTGTCAGTCAAAGCGGGAGCTCTGTATTTCCACTCCATTGGCGGGAAGTGCGTGGTGTTTGCTCTGGCTTGCTTTGGTAACTATATAAAAAGATTTTCAGTGCCGTGACCACTGGGCTAAGCCTAAGGAGACCAGGTTGGAGCTGGGTTTTGAGGATGGGCTGCTAAGGCAGAAGCACTCTGGTCACTATCATGCTTGCCAGGTGCTTCACATGCAGCTACAGCAATTTTTTTGACACCTGGTGAAAGGGCTGAATAAGAGGGCATCGTCTTGAGTCTGTGATACAGTAGTTTGGGAGCAGTGAGAAAATAACCCAAACAGCACAGATTACACAATGCAAGCCTCTCTTTTTGCATAAGTGATGAATGGGTCTTGCTTTCTCTTCTGAGCGTGAAATGGCACAGTGGAAGAGGTGGCTTATGTCCAAAGCGTACTCATTATTTTTTTACAACAGTTTTCAAACAGGAAGTGTCATTGGGGTAATAACAGCATCTCCCAGGCTGAACAAATGCCAAATGTGATGGCAAGATGCACTTAAGCCTGGGATATGGCTGCATTTCAGCATTAAAGGAAGAACCCTTACCAGGAAAACCCTTTTCTCAAAAGAAAACAAATTCTAGTACCAGTGAGTTCTGGTTTTCATCAGCTTTCTTGTCTGTGGACTCGCTGTGGCCTAATGAGGAAAAAAGAAGAAGTATTGACTTCCTCAACAGTGGGACACTAGTGCCAGCTGGCCTATGTTGTGCTGCTTGTGGGGGATGTATCACCTTTGGTGTCTTCTGCTTTCCTGCCGTGTCTGAAACTGCCTGATGGTTCCTATGTGTTTGTGGGGCCACAGCTGACTGAGGATGCTGGCACAGGCACTCCTTAACTCATACTTGCTTAGCAACTAAGTGGTCTGCTCTTGCAACAGCATCTTTTCAGTCCCCCAGTGCTTGCACAGCAAGAGGCTTACATGAAATTTGTTGGTGTGACTTCTAGCTTCTGCCTCAGTTGTGCCAGAGAGATGTCCCAGATCAAACTTCAGTCAATTTCTGATCTGAATAACTTCCGTTAAATCTATTAGAGATTCAGAAAGAACAATTTAGGTGAAAGCTGTAAAATTAATTTAAATATGTGATATGAAGTGTTCATGCAGGGTCAATGAGCTATGTCTAAGTCAGAGGGAGATATATCCCTCTTTTTGCATGCTCTGTTGCTGTGTTGTAGCGCTATAGTTTGCCCTTGCCACCCAGGAAATGCAGGTTTTCACACCTTTGCAAATGTAAATTCTTCCAGTTGTTCCTGTGTAGAGTGGTTTGGGTTTTGGATGGGGGTTTTTTGTTTGTGTTTTTTTTTTATTTTACTCTTCACTGAACTTGAGGTGCAAAGAATATTTTTATAATGTTGGAATACTATCTTAAACTATGTTTGTAATATTGATGTGAAAAAGGAAAATGAGCTCTCCTGATATCCCATCCTTCTTTACTCCCATCCATAAAAACAGCACTTATTTAGCTGTACATAGAGAATATACAGCACATGGGAAAGGATGCGTTCTGCAAGTTCTCAAGTCTTAGCAGATGTTGGCTTGGCTTTTGGAAAGAATTTAGTTGCTTAAAGATACAGATGTAACTTCTGGTAGGCTCATGAGGCACTTAGGCATCTCCAAATTTTAGCTTCCGTGGAGTTGAAATCCATGTGGGGCAGACCTGTAGCCTGTCTAAACATTGTTCCGCCATCTGAATTACCTTAAGATGATGGAAGCGCACTACTTGCTGAAAAGAAGCAGTCTGTCGGTTTGCTAATTACACTTGGACCAGATTGAACACAAAAAGTAAATGCAAGATGTCTAGTACATGAATTCTCTGAATAAAAGATGCTTTCTTTGTGCATTTTTCTTAAATCAAACCCAGGAAAAATACTTGCACTGTGGCTTTTAATGTTTTGAATCTTTTTACTATCTTCATGTTTTAGAACTAAGAACATGGTTCATGCAGTGAGCTGAAGCCTACCTTTCAATTGGCTTGCTTCAATTCTTGCATGTACCTTAGAAATAATGCATAGACATCCAGAGGTCCACACAGCACACATCAAAAATCACTGACTTGGCAAATAGAAAATGCTGAGTGACCTTTGAAGGTAATCATACAGACTTTGAATTAATATGCTGTTCACATTCACGCAGTTACAGCTCAGACAGTGTCAGCCTTCGCATAATGAAAAGCATTTAATTCAGTATAACAGCTGACTGCTTCCTAACAACTTCAACCAAACAACATAGCAAGCATTTCTTTAAGGGGAGAAAAACTCAAGTGCAGGTGTAAAACAGGACGACTAGACCGAAAACAAATTTTACCTGCATCTGCTTGATACTGCTGCTAAGGCATCAGTTTTCTGTCACTGTTCCCATGCCTTTTTCTAAGCAGCAACTCTTTTGCTTCGTTTCTGAATTGAGCCTCTCATCAGACACTGAACTTTTGTGAAGTCTGCCTTTGAGCGGGGAGAGCAGCTCTGATGGTATCTGCACCCTTTCAGTTTTGCTCTCTCCAGCCTGACTGCTTCCTGGGAGGCTGCTCCTAGTAAACACATCCCACGGCGCTAGGAGCAGGATGGGAAGCCTGCAGTGCCCCGGTGCTTTTAGGTGAATCCCTGGGGTGAAGGTGCAGGGCACCTTGTGGTGAGGACTGAGGAGTGGAGCTGGCTGGATGGTACCGAGCCTGAGGTCTGCCTGGTCCAGGGCCATGCCAAAGCCCGGTGAGCAGGTAAGAGTGGCTGGATGCACCAGTTTGGACCCAAGGTCAGTTTAGCCCAGGACCATGTATGTGGTCGTGGATGTCAGCACATATGTAGGAAGAGTTCAGCTTGGAGCTTTATCAGAAGGATATGATTTCTACGTATGTTGTGGATTTGTATCCCTTGAGCTTTTTCACCTTCCTTTTCAGCTCCCATGGGATTTTGGTTTCCATGACATTGCTTTGCAGGGAGGTGTGTGGTTTTGACTACAAACTGTGCGAGGAACCATCTCCTGTTCGGTGTGATACTGACTCCTAATACCTTCTTTTGATGTGCTCTGGCTGTTGTATTAAAAGAGGTGGTGAATCACTGATTGCTCTTCGCCTTTTTCAGACCCCTTGTGACTGCATGCATCTCTGCCACGTGTCTCTCAGCTGCTTCTTTCCTTCAGCTGAAAAGTCCCAGCTGACTTGGTTATCCCTTTCTGTAATCCAGACTTCTCTGCTGGACAACGGCTATAGGCAGTGCCCTCACACAAGCCCTTTCCTTCCTCCACCACCTTTTGGCTCTCTACGCATCTCCCTGCAACTCCTGATAGTTAGGAATTAGTTTTAAACCCAAGCTGAGATTTCTTCTCTACCAAAACCTTTGCTAGCATTAACTTTTGGCAGCTCCAGATGAGATTTAGCCATGCAAAACTCCTCTTCTTTTGAGTCTTAATATATTTGACTAATGCTTTAATTTAAGAATTGCAAACGTATGTTAATTAGCATGGGGGTGTGTGTGTGAGGAAAACACAAACATGGCGTATGGGGTCATGTGGAAGTAAAAACTACAAACCTTGCTAAGTGGTCTTTTTGTGAGCACCAGCAGCCTGTCTGCTTTCTCAGTGCTGTTGGTGCACTAGCTTTCACGAGCTCGCAAGTTTATTTTAACTCCAGCTTTCTGCATTTCATCCTGTTACTTAGGAAAGTCACTTAAGAAAATCTCAACATAGTCTTTGCAGAACAATTAGTACGATGTGTCAAAAGCAGTGAGGCTAGGCTTGCTAAGCTCACGCCCACATAGGAATGATAACAGTGCTTAAAAAGAAGGGCTGGCCACTAGTTGTGCCAGGCTGTTGGGGCGGTTGTCCGCCGTGACAGCAGATGCAGAGCTCTCAGTGTGTGACTCCGTAAGGACTTGACCATGGTGTTGCAGCTTGACTCACATGGTCCTTTTGCTCTGGTGGGAACTTGCTGGAGAAGACTGTAAATATGTGGAAACCTTCTATCCATCATTCCTGCCTTTCTTTTTTTTCTTTCTTTTTTTTCTTTCTTTTTTTTCTTTCTTTTTTTTTCTTTCTTTTTTTTCTTTCTTTTTTTTCTTTCTTTTTTCTTTCTTTTTTTTCTTTCTTTTTTTTCTTTCTTTTTTTTCTTTCTTTTTTTTCTTTCTTTTTTTTTCTTTCTTTTTTTTCTTTCTTTTTTTTCTTTCTTTTTTTCTTTCTTTTTTTCTTTCTTTTTTTCTTTCTTTTTTTTCTTTCTTTTTTTTCTTTCTTTTTTTTCTTTCTTTTTTTTCTTTCTTTTTTTTCTTTCTTTTTTTTCTTTCTTTTTTTTTTCTTTTTTTTTTTTTTTTTTTTTTTTTTTTAAGCTAGCTCCATTACCAGTTACTATATTTCTGTCAGTCTCTGGGGGAACTCCTGGGGTGCGGAAGACAAGATGATGGTAGATGTTTAAACTCCTCCTGAGACCATAAACTCACTGTATCAGGGTATATGGTAGTCTGCTGAGAGGCATTTGGCTTTTTTGCTGCAAGAGACGGTGAAGCAATGAGAATGTAGCAAGCACAGACTAGGATAAGAAATAGTCCAGGTGTGTCTGTGAAGTCCTCCATAGCTGGCTGTGTTTTACAGGCATCCTGCAGCAGCTTTTTCTTGCTTCCTTGCAGTAGCCCTTAGGGGTCCGTTGCAGCCACTGTGGCATCTGCCCACTAGTCTCTGTGAAGCCTCCAGCAAGCGCTGCGCCGCCGGTGCAGGGGCTGTTGCCTGCTGGCAGGGAGCTGGCACCCATCAGCTGCGCAGCTGAGGGGGAAGGTGGTCAGCTCTGGGAAAAGGAGCTGTGCACATGCAAAAGTGTGTGAAACTGGGCCTCCCCTGAGGCTGCTTCATGGTATGGCTTAGTTGTGGAGACCCCCACCCCAACTAGCCAGTTCCCTCCAGGTTTTCCAGTAAGAATTGGAGTAGTATTTCTTTCTGGGGGTAGAGTGGCTGGGTTTTATTAAGAAAGCTTGCAGGCGTCCCCCTGAGGATGCTTTGACCTCTCTGTCCTGGCTCATGGCCCTTTGTGAAAAGTCCTTAGACCCCTTCCTGCTGATGTTTTCCTTTAACATGACTGGTCTCCTGCTGTCCAGCCTTTTGGCTGACTCTTGTTCCCTGAAGGCTCAAACTTGGGCACCCATCCCATCCTGCTTTTTCCCAAGCACCATTTTCCCAGGTCTCTTGTGAGCAGTCAGTCTGTCTAACAGCATCTGTCCTTCCAGGGGGTCTGAGAAACTCCAGACTGACATTTGCCAGTGAATTATCTGCTCCTTTGAACACTTCTTCCTTATTAGACGTTTTCAAAGAAAACACATGACCTTAAGTGTGAATGCTTCAGAAGGCATGGGTTCTTGTAAGCTCTTTGTGCTCAGACTGACCCAATCCTTCTCCCAGCAGCTGTGGACAGTGTCATCCCCTTCGCTGAGACCCACAGAGATGGAGCCCAGCTCTTCTCTCGGCTCAGCTGCAAATGGTGGTGAGAGAAGACGACTTTCATATTCCTCAATTAATGCTCTCTTTCCAAAAAAAAACAAAACACAAACACCAAGAAGAAAACTGTCCCCAAAAAGGCCCCAGCCAGAACTTCCATTAAATTCAAAAGAGGATGCTTTGGTGCTTTCCTTCCATGGAGGAAGGAGAAGGATTTTTTTCAGGCTTGGATTACTCTGTGCTTCTCTAAAAACCACTGGGAATTTTGGGGGGCAGTTTGAGGGGAACTCATGACTAGAGTTGAAATCAAATTCATCCAGAGAGAGACACTGTGCTTCAGGAAAGGCAGCAGCCAACTCTCATCAGGGGCCTGCCTAAAGCCACCTCTCGGGGTGAATTGTGGCAATGATTTTTCCTTGCAGCTCCTGATCCTCTGCTCCATCTGCATGTTCGGCCAGAAGAGCGGAGCAGAAGCAGTATGCATGCTTCATGCCCGGCTGACTTATCTGTCCTTGGCAGCTCCCGCTGTAGGAGCAGGATCCCTGAGGTCTTAGCATCATACTGAAGTTCAGTTCAGTGCTGAGACATGGATTCAGCAGCTTTGTTTCCCATGCCATCCTGAAACCACCACAAGCGCTGTGGCATGTCCTAAACAACCTCTGCTCCCTCAGCAAGGGACAAAAGCCCAGTGAGGTGGCACCTCTGTTGACCCATGCCAATGCCTTGTGTGAGTTCAAAAACACCTGGTCCAGTGTGTTGGCAGGAGGTCTGAGGGGTGAGGACTGCCATGTCTAAGCTAACACAGCCTCATGGATGTTATACAAAATTCACCCAAGGCAAACGCAGCCTCCCCAGCTCCCAACCAAGAACTGTGACCTAGAGAAGCAGGCTTAGTCAAACATGTTCAAACAGGCAGAAAGTGCTGCAAGAGTGGTGAATGAATGGGCAGGAACTCACTACCGCTCTGCCCAGAGCGTAATTGGCCTGAAAAACAGTGTGTATGTGGCTCATGAGAAATGTTTGGGCAGCTGGGCTGATTTAAGGGGATTGATGCTCTGAGGAAGCGTCACCCTCTCCAGCAGTGACAAACACCAGATGCATCAAAGGTGGTGGTTGAAGCCCTCTGAGGGAAGCAATTATGAAATGAACCGACCCGGATGCAGATTTCTTTGCCCTTGAGCTGAGGGAGCAGGCTTAAGCAGGAGTTTTATATCCCTTCCAATCTTGCTTGTGTTTAATCCTTGCTAAATGCTGCTTGGAAAGTGCCATGAACATTTGTCCAGCCCTTTTCTGGGGTCCTGGTTTTGGGGCATGATGACTTCTGCAAGGTTTGGGTGAGTGGCGGATTGAAAAAAAGGAAAGGAGAGCACATGTTCTCTCTCAATTTTCTGGTTTTTGTGTTTTTGGTTTGTTTTTTTGGGGGGGGTTTTTTGGTCTCTAAGGAACGACAACAGTAAAGCAATAGTCTTAAAAGCCAGCTCCGACCTCATAAGCATCCTCCTTCTCTCCCCCTCTTGCTTTCTCTTTTTAATATCTCTTGTTTGGATGAAATATCATAAACTTATCCTTGAGCCTGGGTCTGGAGGCTCTGAACTGCTTTACCTTTACACATCCTTATAGTGCTCTGACAACCTAAATAGATGTTAGGTTCAGTGTTCCCATGCATGCCAGTATCTGTAATTCTCATCAGTGGTGCTGAGCACTTACGAAAATCAAGTTATCCCTTTCAGACGCCAAGACAAAGGTCTTGCAGTCTCCGCTTAGACACGGAACTGTGATAAATGCTGCCTTGTACACTGAAAAACCATTAATTTAACCATTAATTTCTGCCTGTTATTGGATGATGCTGAAAGTGTTGCAAACTGGACTGTTCTTCATTGCTTTAGAGTAAGGTACAAGCAAATATAGACCCTTGGAAAGTGTGCTTGTGGGCAGTGAAACTCAGTGCAGCAGATGTCTGTGAAGCCTTGAAGAGGAGGGCTGAGGGATGGAGATGCTGTGTCCCAGAGGTGTGTAGATCAGAAATTTCTGACTGCTCAGGAACTAGACTGCTCTATCCATTTTATTTTCCATTTCATTCATCTGTGAGTGGGATTTGGCACCAGCTAGATGTTTAGCTTTCCCTTCCTTTGCATTCATCTAGGTAGGCTGAAATTTTGTCTGTCTCAGTAAACTACTCCTGTCCAGGCTATTGCAGACAGAGAGCCTCCTCCTGTGTGCCCTGGGTCGAGCTGTTCCCTTTCTAGACCTTCCTGCCCCACTTCCTGCAAATGACCTGTAAAAGCAGGGGAGACAGGGAGGCTTCTTCCAAGCTCATTTCATCATACTCATGGTAGTCATCTTTGTGCTAGAAAGTCCTTCATCTGTTTCATCACATTTTTCCAAGTATTTGGTAGGCTAGTGTTAGCAGGTCCATCAAAGTTCCCATTGGAGCCCTAGTCATGAATAGCTGGACCAGTGGATGGCAAATAAATATATCCAAGACCCCCGCAGAAGATCTACTGCCCACTTATTACAGTGGTCTGTTGGAGTAAATCCTGCAGAACTGGTGCAGTGCAGAAAGGTGGGAGAAGGAATGGGGGTGGAAGGCCAGGAAAACCTGGAGCAAAACAGTTTTAGGGCATGGGGCAAGATGGTTATTTGTCAATATGCTCTTGGAAGAAACTGTAATTGCTGGAGAGCTGGCCTTGGAGGAACGTATGGATTTGTGATTCCATCCATCTCTGATTAAAGAGCCTTGACCGTGTGTTCCTGTGAATTATATGTCTCCTGTACTTTGAATTTCTGTTTGTAACTGACGCTTACCCTAAGGTATTTGGTGGAAGTGCATAAAAGTTATTATTGTCCTGGGGGGCAGAATGTTCCATCTGGCTTTGTTTCTTTAAAGAGTATTTTTGTAAGCCGAGGCCTTTGCCAATGTGAACCATGCAATGACTTGCTATGCCGTAACAACTGGCTGCCTCAAACATAGGGTATGAATTTAAAGGTCACTGAAGAATTTATAGAGTTAATGATTTATTTCATCTGTCACTTCAGACAGAAGAATTACAGGCTCCGTCTTGCTCAGCTGGGAAGAAACTTAATGCTGATTGCAGACAGTTTTTGCACTACAGTTTATTGCTGGTGTGTGCTTTATCTTGGAGATTTGATTTGTCCTCACCTGTTCAGAAAACTAATTCTAACCTTAGTCCTGCAGCCTTTCTCTCCTCTGAGAAACTGGACCTTTACTGTCTGGCACCAGGATGCTCGATCTGTCCGTCCATCCATACCCCCAGGTGCTCCCCTGCTAGCCGGGGAGACCACCCTGTGCCACCTCCCCATCTCCTGGACACAAAAGGTTAGACTTGTGTGGTATGGTCATAAAAACAGGTTGGGCTATTGTCCAGTTCTAGGCGGTGGTGGTCAGGCATGGACTGCCCAACAGGGACCCTCAAACAGCACTCACCACACATTTGCATACCTTAATATCTTTTTTCCCCATTTTTGATCATCCTTGTTGTAGCCTTTGCTTCTCCTTTTCTCTGTCCCAGTATCCTCCCAAAGGAACAGCTTCCCCCACGTATGGTTTTCCCATGGGTCCCAGTTTTGTGACATCAGTATCCAAATTTGCTATTTCTGATACTGTTGCCTAGGCATTTTTAACCCTAACTGGTATTACTGAGATGGTTGCCCAGTGCTGCTGCCCTTGCAGTGGGTAAGCCAGCTAAAGATGTGAGGGGTTGGGTGCTCCAACATCACTGCTTAATACTGAAATGTTTGGGTTCGAAGACAGAGAGGTGAGCTCTTCAAAAGCACTCTGAGTTAGCCAGTGTCTGCTCTGGTTGATCTTGGTGATGACAGACTTAAATGAACACTCTGAAAATCCTACCTGACAGCCCACCTGGAGGGATTTCATGTTCCTGCTGCTGTTTTTTCACTAAAAGGTAGATAACTTTGTTTTTCTGACTCTACAGGCAGAAGCACTTGTGTGGGATAATGATGTATCGGCTCATGCCCAGACTGTTGCCAAGGCCAAATATGAATTTTTATTTGGCTTGGAAGAAAACAAGCCTTCAGAAATGGGTAAGTGCTATGTATTACTATTGTGTGCGGAAAAAAGAAAAAAAAAATCTCTTAAGCCACTCAGGAAAGTTTTGCAGAAGCTGCTCCCTAATGACCCCAGGAGGGCTTGCTCACTGTGCTATGCTGCCCTTCGCTGGACCACAGTGCAAGCACCAGAGCAAAGACACCTGATGCTTTGGCCCCAGAAAATGACTGCAGTTCCCTGTCTTACGCCCCCACCTTTCTCTTTGGCTCACCTCGGCCACCTTGATGTGACAGCAGGGACTCGTGAGTGAGACACACGTTGGCGGAGGGAGTCCTGGCACTTCTCTGCAGCAGAGTTGTTTCAGCTACGCGTTCTGCAATTGCGCGTGCTGAAACGTGGCCATCTCTGCCGGGAGGTCCTTCCAGGAACGCCCTTTGTGGTCTGCACTTTGCTCTTCCTACAGCTAGAGGTAGATAAGATTTTAATTTAGATACTTGAGGTGGTACCTGAACTGCTCCGTCCTCTGTAGTTACTAATTCAAGAAATCCAGGTGCAGTATGTAATGTTATGCCTAAGGATCAGTCTTGTTTCTATTCTGTTCTTGTAAATACAAGGTGTTTTCTACCTTTTCGCAGCCCAAGCTTGGAAGAAATGTAGTTACTATACCTATTTCTCTTGCCTTGTCATAATTCTCAACAATTCCTGCCCTCTTTGCAAAAGTATTGCCTCTGGCTGTTCTCTTTGCACCTTGATCCTATTTAATTGCAAACTTTCTGGAATGTCACTTTTAATTAAAGATGACTCTCTTCTTGCCAGAGAAGGGCAGCACTTTGTACAGAAACAATCTGTGTAGGTTCCTCCACTTCAGTAAGGAAAGGCGGGGGTTGGAGAAAGAAAAAAGAAAAGCAGAACTGAAGTCTGGAAAGTGAGTAAACGGTTTCTCCCTGGATTTTCTAAAGTTTGGTCTTCCGCTTGGGAAATCCTAATTGCAGAGTGGAGGGGAAAAAACCCAAAACAACCAAAATGTCCTCATTTAGAAATTTTAAAACCTTCTACAGATTGCCACAAAATGTGTATCAGATTATTACATGAATCACTATGACCTCATTTCTTGTTTGGAGAGACACAGTGTGAGAGCACTGTCAGCAGGCATTAGTACATTTCCGGAGACTGGCATTAAATAAAGTACGCTGTGTCTAATAAATCCAAGTGAATCTATTGTTATTACTAACCAAAACAATTATCAAATGTGATGGGAATTCTGAGCTGACTGAGTACCGAGCCCTAAAATAAAGGCTGGCAAAGAATAAGCTAGATAGATATATTGGTTTATGTGTGTACTTTTCTCTTTTTCCTGTGCTGCTTCTTGCCTTGTTTCTGAATCTCCTTCTGTTCCTTTATTAATCAGAAACTACCATTAGGGACTAACAATTAGTGAAATGGGATTGACTTCAAGGGAGAGTTTCCAAATATTTAACAGTGGTTAACGTATAACGTGTGTGAATTGTACCCAAAAACTATGTGACATTGTGCCTACCTAGGCTGGCTTAACGCTGTCACAGATAAATGCGTCTTCCTCCTCCTCCAGGAAGATGTTTGACCACAATGGATAAATGACAGTGGTGCTGTCCCTTCTACTTTTTTTCTTCAAGCGAGCAGGTTTTAACTGCTTATTAACTGGAGATGAATGAGGACAGTGTGACTGAGGGCACAGTAGTACAAACCCAGGGCTCTGCGCACCAAATCCTGTCTTCCTTTGATTTGATATATGTTGACATGTATGTCATGACATACATTTTTGGGGGAAGCAGCTATGCCTGAAAGTGTCTGTGTCCTGCTCTGGGAGGAGGTTAGATGGGGAGGGGAAAAAACACCACCAAAAATCCAGACAAACCCTCTCTTTTCTGAAGTTGCCTTTGAAAGAAAGAAGACATGCTTTTGTGGGTCCAAGTGTGAAAGATTTCAAGCAAATGAGTGACAGGGGCAGGGCCAGGAGAAGTCCTGGTGTTTAAACTTGATCAAGAGAACAGCCTGTTACCATGCGCAGTAAAGCTGAAATTTATCTAAGCCAAAGCAGTTCACCTATGCCTTGGCTGGCCTCAGAAACTGAGATCGTAAGATGTAAGCTGCTGAATGGCTTAATTACTTCTGCCTCCTAGTTTATCCTTTCCCTTTCAGCCACAACTATATTACTGAAGCCCTGCTGGATGCTGGTGAGGGTATAAATTTTTTAATTGGGTACTAAAATACTTGCATTAGACAAGCCAATTCTCAAAAAAGGAGGAGTAACTGGGGACAACTGTAGCAAACACTTCTGTTCGCCTAGATTGGAGACTGCAGACTTTGTTAATAAGGTGCCATGCTGGTTTTTACCCTCCATGTTGAAGCTTACAGTCATTTTCAAAGGTTGGGGGGGGGAGGAAGTTAGATGCCTGTAGAAGATGTGTTTCATTGCCAATATTCAAATGCTAATAAAGCTGCCACATGAAAAACAATTCCTCCTCATTTCTCTCCTTTGCTGCCCTCAGTCTGGTTTTCTCTGGGATACCTGTGATCCCTGATGTGCTCTCATCTCTACTGCGTGATGCCTCTTGTCTGGCTCCTCTCCTCTCTCATCTGTTGCCCGTTCCTCTGCCTTGGATGCATCATCAGAGCAGAAGCAAGTCCAGGCCGCCGGGACGCTCATTGCATCACGGGAGGGCTCGGGGCTATGCGTCTCCCTGCAGACCCCTGCTTGTGGGGCTGCTCCTCGCTGTGTGGGTGTGGGGAGGATGCACGACGCGTGGCCATGCGCCGCTGCACCGACTGGCTGCCTTCCTTGGCAAAGCCCCAGCCTTCTGCCTTCCAGCAAAAGAAAATGTTTTTTACAAACTGCATTTGCCAGGGTCGGACAAGACGTCTTCTCAGCCTTGTTGACATAAAGGGTGCTTGTTGTATATGGAAACATACCCTCCTCGGCAATCGGCCGTGGAAACAGTGATCTCTTTTGAGCAGCCTTATCTTTAGGCTTGGGCATACTAGGGAGTACTGATTTTTGTGACTTTACAGTTAATACATTTAAATACCAAAAAGAAAAAAAAAGTCCCGACAACATGACTTAGGCCTAAAAAGTACTTCCTTGGAGAAAATAGAGGGGGATGCTACAGAATAATTGCTTAAATAAACAGGTAAGCCAAGTACCCCTTAATTCCTGTTATATGAGAAAATAAATCCAAGACAGTTGTTAGGAAGAAAATAGCTTCTTAAGACTCATAAGCAGTCTTTTCTCTGATGCTTCTAGGAGAAAGCTTTCACCCCTCCTGTGTAACAGAAGGTTTAATTTCATCCTTCACAAAAAAGCCCTGTACAAATAGTCCCCGGGTTGTTATGCAAATCTGGTCTTTCCCAACAGCTGCTGGAAGAAGCTTGTTTTTGAATTCCTGGTGAAACAAATAGCTTTTTGGAAAGCCTGTCACTTGCTGTTTTGTGTACAGTGAGGTGTCATGAGGCAACTGAGCTCATTTAACAGCTTGCTTCTGCCAAAAGAGATGGTCCCAGCCGCATGCTGCCACGGATTGTCTCATGCTAGTTCTTGTGCTCATCTGTTTTCTTAGCAAGCTCAAGCCAGCAAAAACTGAGTAACAAAAAACCCCAAAACGATGCCAAAAAAACAATTCTAAAAAAAAAAGGTTTACTTTCTCCTGGCAACGTGTGCTGAATCACCTCTGCAAGGGGTCAGACAGTGCCAGAGCTGACACGTGAAAGAAAATGAAATGCATACTTTAACCCATGCAACTTTCCCATTCCTGAACCTGAATCATGGAAATGATTGCTTTTGCTGTAGAATTTCTTGAACTTGTTTCAGGAGCAAAGGAAGCGCACAATGGCTGCTTTTCTTTTTTGTACAAGCAAAGCCTTTTCGTGGTCCTATGGTGCTGATTTAAACAGCCTTAAGAAAATTGCCCCAGTAACTTTCTGTAAAATGGGTACCACTAACTTACTAGGTTGTCCTTTGCTCTTCTGCCTCGCTTGCTTTGTCTGTGTCCCTTCAAGTCATGCGTATCCCAGCTCTGCTGTATTCTCCTTGCATTTTACGGATGTGTCACCTTCGTGATCCTCACTCTAAAAACTGCCCTTAGAACAAGGTCATTCACACGTTACATCGTTCTCACGCTGGCCCAGATTGCTGACTGTAGTCTTGCCCAGTGTTTCAGCTGTGTTGCTTTCCATTTTGGTGCATCACCCTTTGTCATATTTTCATCTCTTGCTCTTTCCATCTCCAGGCAATCCTGAAAGTCTGGGCTCCCTGGTCTGGTATCTTCCTCTCTAGCTCTCCTTTCCTGAAAAGGTGCAAAGCTGTATTTTCTGAGGGTTGAATTTTCTGAGAGCTTGATTTTCACATTCCTGTTGCTTAATTATGGTGGACAGAGCTTGTGAAGATAGGTACATCAGATGTGCATTTAAGAGCGTGTCCTGCAGCGTTTACCAGGGACGCATGCAAGGCTGGAATCCAGAAAATTCAGACCTGTGGTGCCCCCACACACTTAAGTAAAATTCCATCATCCTTTTGTGTATACTTGACTCTATCATCTTTCTTTTTGTTGTTTCTAGTGTTGCACTGCATTTTCTGACACACAGGAGTTTTTAAATAGTTGTGTGTAATCAATAAGTTTTCTCGTAGATATCCCTGATGTTTGGTGTTGCTGGTTGGCAATGATGCAAAGAGAAGGTTTACTTTTTAAATTTAGGTCTCCAGAGGTACTGTATTAAAAGGTACTTTTCTTTTTGGGTTTGTGCACCCTAAGAAGTGATCGTCTCCAGCACCAGCACATTGACCAGCTGTGCTGAGTGCTTCTCTTTCACACCAACGTGGAGTAAACCAGGTGATTTTTGAACTACTGCTTGGATGCTCTGAGGAGCAGCAAGCTGTCACAGTGCTGTCAGAAGAGCACATCTGACTGTGCATATGGAAAAATTAATGCCAGTGAAGGAGGACAGGTTGCACTGTGCTCTGCATCTCGGCTGCGTGAGGTTGAGCTGTCTTTCTGTCTTTCCCTTTGAATTTCTGAGTCCTGCTTCCGGGGGCTGAATGAAGCTGGAGCATGCTCTGGAGCCGTCCGGTGTGGTGTGATGGATGTCTGGGTTTCCAGTCCCAGGGAAAGGAGAACTAAAGGGGCGTGAGGCATTTTGCTAAGTCCCTTGCTCTGCAGGAGGAAATTGGATGTCTTGTGACCTGCACTTGAAAGCTGGCTAGTTCAAGTTATCATAACCTACAGCTGCAGGGAGGAGATTACCACATCCTCGACTTGGTAAACAACAGTGTTGTTTGAAGGCCAAGAGTTTAGTACAAATAATCGTTAAAACATGGGTTGTTTGTTTATTGTTTTTTAAAGGTGCAGAATTAAGCACTCAGAAGTTAGGAAATGCCAGAATTAAGGCAGTAATTACCTCCCCGTCTGTGGGCTGTCGGCCGAACCTGACGTGAGTGCATAAATATTTGGGGGCCTGGTGATGCTGGCAGCCCATTGGTGGTATCTGGCCGCTTCAGATGCTCTGAACACACGTGGTGCAGGCTGAGCTCAGCTGAAGCTGGAAGGGCTCAGAAGCTCTTTCCCGGAGGTGGCCGGGCCCTTCCCTTCTGTCAGGCAGACAGAAAAAGATGCACCCAGGTCAGTGGGTACAACAGGAGAGGCTCAGCCAGCTGACTTGTCTGGCTGTAGGCATGTACGGTGGGCCACAGCTGCATTTTGCTTGTTGTCACCATGGTCTCCTCTCCTCTCTTTGGCTTCAGCCACATCACCTGGTGAGACAGGCAGCACACCCAATACAAGCCCTCCATTGTGCTGTAGCCTCGATTCATCTCTGAAGCTTTCTGAAGGAAAAGATGCTTGTTATCCTGCTGTTGAAGATGGCTTGATAATGAACATAGAGAAGACATTTAATTAAAATTCTATGGTTAGATGCAGTTCTGGTGTGGTATCGCTCGGAAAAAGTGTAAGACAGGGTACAGCAAGTATTTTTCCTGTTTGCAGTTCACTGCTTTAACAAGTGCCTTCTGCTCTAGACCCCCACATTGTTTATTTAACTCTGTCCAGCTTCCTGAGGAAGGGAATCTCATTCACCCTGCGAACTTGCTGAAAAGCTACCATGTGACGTCCAGCTGAGTCTTTAGCAGCAAATACTCAGAGCCTGGGAGACACATGTGTCCCTGGGTGTCCTATTTTTGTTTTAGCTGCGTGCGTAACTTGATATCCAGCTACTGTGGTGCTTTGAGGACTGCTTAGCAAGTTTTCCCTTAGCCTGGCTAATTGGTCCCAAACCCTGAAATGCAGTAAAGGACATCCTTCTCTGCGGATATGCCTTGATTCTTCATCAGTTGCTGCAAAGATCCAGAGTTTCTGGGATCTGTGAGTAGTACTGTGGGGCTTTTTAAGCCATTATTGCTTGTTCAAAGTCTGACAATACATTTTTTTACCTCAAGAGATCTTTCTGTTTGAAGGACTTTTTGAGGGTTTTAAAAATATTATTTAAAAATACAATAGTTAAATATGTAACATAAGGGTTCAGAGAAGCTGTAAAGTCTTTATAGACACTGCAAGTGTCAAAGCAGCAGTGGGCTGTCACTGCTCCAGAAGTTTGGCCTTTCAGCTGAAGGCTCTTAGGGAGCTTTTAAAGTAATTCTTGCTATCACTGTGTGTATCTACACTTAGAAAATCACCTGCTAGCTGCTTCCTTTCTAAATCACAGCAATGTAGAAATAGAAAAACTTGGATTCTTTTTGGATCTGTCTTTTGAATTTTGTGTTCAAGACTTTTCCATACGTAAGTGTTGAATCAAAACTTGAGATTTTTGCAGCCACGTCAATCTAGGGGGTGAGGCTTTAAAGAAGACAAGTGCATTAAATGGTAAGACTCGCCCGTGCTTTTACGTCAGGGTAGGGAGCCCAGATACTCCCTTTGTATTCCCTCCTGTTCCTGCTCGCACTAGCAGCTGTTTCACTCTATCCTTTTGCTTTCCAGGGTAATGACTCTTGGGACCAAGCTATCTCACTGACCATCTGTGGCCCATACAGCAATTTGTAGTGGATAATCCCTCATGCTAAACCCTCCCAGCACGTGCTGCATGTTAGTTTTGGACTTTGTCCTGTTCAGAGCTCGCTGTAGGCGTATGAGCTGTTGCGGCAAGGTGCCATCCTTCCCTCAGCTGGGGGAAAGGTGTGAGGCTCCCCGGACGACTTTCAGTTCAGTGCAGTTGGGGTTATGCAAGTGCTCCCAAACCCTGCTTACCACTGGGAAATAGTTAAAATCTGGGGAAAAAAAATATGCAACCGAGTCATAACGTTGCTTACCTACAGGTTTCCATCAGGAAGAAGGTTAGAAGGTTTGCAATTGTAAAAAAACCACAAACACACTCAGACACACAGTGACCCAGCTATTTTACATGCTGGTTTGATCATTACTTTCTTAATGGACAGGATTTACATTCTTAACCTAGCAGCTTTTCTCACTCTATTTTTCAAGCTGTGACAACTTGGGCATCACATCACCACCTGACTCCAGGTGCTGGGACTTCTCTAGCGGAAAGATTCATGACAAATTTACCTAGTGTGGGCATGGCTGTCCTGTGGCATACGGAAGGTTCACCTAGCACAGCCTCTGGTTGCCCAAAACTGCCAAAAATTAGGGAACTATGCAAGAGCAGTGGTGAGCAATACTGTTCTGATAACCTCTTCCAGTATGCAGCAAGCTGTAGGCGCGGGATTTCCCGAGTGACACACTGCCCCTGGCTGCTTGCAGGGGTATTATTTTCTTCCCTGAACCGGTCAGTTTAATTTCTGGGTAACCCTGGGCCGCTGGCTGTCGCACCACTGCCTGGCTGTTCAAACACGGCAAGTGGAAGGCACAAACTGCTAGGTCTTTGTCAGACCTCCTGCTAACAGCAGCAGGGACCTGCTGGCGTCGTCTCTTTTTGGGGTGAAGGATCTCAGCCAACACAATCACTTTTTCTGCGCAGCTCTGCCATATCTCTGGTCCTCTCCACCTTCCCTGTGTGTTTGCTAAGGCAGCAGAGGCATTTAACCAGGGCTTATTTTCTAGGCAGCTCTCTCCTACCTCTTCCCTCTGCTGCCCCCCTGCCTTCACTCGGCTTTTCCGTTTCCACCGACTTGTTTTTACATAACGCTGGTGTAACTTTGCAGGGATTAAGGCCTGGCTCTATTTCCCCTGGCAAGCAAACTGCCCAAGAGCCTGGATTGGCTGCAAACTGCAGAAATCCCTCCGCCCGGTCCAGCGCAGACATTTGCAGTCCAGTTACAAAAGCACCGTGCTTGCATTATGCTAATCCCCCAGCTTTGGCTAATGAAGGACCTCCGCGAGCCAGGCAGGACCTATCGCGGCAGGGAGAATGACATCATTTGGAAAAAGGGCTGCTGCACAAGGCTGCCAGTGATTGTGCAGCATCCCTCCCCTCTCATAGGGGGAGGCCGCTCCGTCTTGGCGTGCATAGGCACTGCTTCATAAATCAGAATAGTTTTAGTTACCACAGAAGTCGTAAGTCGAGGGAGTGCAGGAGGAGGAGACACGTGTGACTCCCCCCTCTCTGGCAGGCTGCCATAATGATACGATGCCATAAATCCTGCCATTTGTGCATTAAGCTCTGTCACCTAGCGATTCATTTCCTCTTAACGCATGCATTGTTTTTACTTGTCCTAATTTGCATTTTACAAATAATGGCAAGAAATGCCGGTACCAAGAAAGCATGACTAGTGTGACGCTGCATGCAGGCTCACCCACGTGCTGCTTGTGATCGGCGCAAGGAGATGTGGAGAAATAAAATGCAGGATGACTGGGCTGCTTTGTGAAACCTTCCAGCTCAGTAATGCCGAAACGCTGTCAGGCACCCCGCGCTCTAAAACCAGCACACGGCTCTCAGCATCGCCATTCTGCCCGTTTCTTCCCTTATGGATGCGGCAGCTAAGCACAGACGTCTCCCTGGCATACCGTCAAGCAGCCTTGCTGGAGGAAATTTTTTTTTCCCCCCTGCAAGCTGCCAAGGTGGACTTCTTAGCTCCTGCGATAGACTGAATGAGACTGCAGTTCCCCCATCAGTTTCATAATACTCAGAAAGCATCCATTTACATCATTGTGTGCAGTGCAGGGCAGCAGCTGCCAGGAAATTTGAAACTATTTTGATTCCAGTTGACTAGAACAGCAGCAATTGAATTAGCTGGTATCGCTATACATAAACTGATGATCTGTGCATTTTATTTCTTTGACCAATGGGTAACTGCTGGAGCTACAGTAACCTCTGTGAGTAAGGAGACTGTTCAAGCAAATATATCTAATTTCTCGAGCTAGCTAATATATATATATATACTGTATAGAGAGAGACACTCACACCATTCTTTTGTAAAATGTACCTGTAAACAGAATGTCTGTCTATGCTTGTAACTTGTGTTTTGCTTCCTAGAATTTCCTTTTATTATGCTGTAGACAAGCTTGTTTGACATGGAATGGTTATTTACCTATGAAATATCATATCTATGCCTGATTTAAGTCATGAATTCTTTCAACGTCTAGTCATCAGAAAAGCTGCCAACTGCTGTTAGGTTATATTTGCCCAGTCTCAATTTTCTAGCCACTCACCCCCTTTCTCTTTTAGCTTTTTTTCTCTCCATTTAATTATCTCTTTTTTTTTTTCCTTTGTTGAAAGAATCCACCTTCAATGCAAAGTAGAAATTGGTGTTACCTGAGAGTGTGTGTCCTTTCTTTGTTTGTTTGGTGATGGGTATTTTTTTTCCCTGCTCATCTTCAGTGCGGTCCTTAAATTTTGTTGTTGCCTTTCTAGCCTTGTTTGTAATGCAGTCATATTGGGGGATGGGGTTGGACAGGATATGCCAGTAGCTGCAGCAAGACATGATGCTGTGGTGGTGGATGGGAATAAGGGAGGAGTTTTCCTTAAAGAGCTCAAGCTCCTCTTAGCTTTGGTACCTGAAATAGCTCTCTGAGCAAAGGCAAAGGCTTTGCACCTTTTAGGAGCGGGGAGCAATTGGTGGTGGTTTACGGCATGGAGTGGAGACCTCGGCAGTCATGTGCGCGGTGGTACCTAACGTAACGGGACAGACTGCTGCTTTGGTGCCATATGTGAATTTTTTTTTTAATCAGGCAGTGAATTAGGCAATGTTCCTGCAGGATGTCATGAAAGTGAGAATCCCGCTGACTTGTGCTCTCGTATGGCAGTGGCAGCAGTCCTTCCAGAGCAGGGCTGCTGTCGCCTCACTGTAGGAAAGGCTTTAAATTTCTACTGTGAAAGTGCTCCTCTTGCCCAGGTGAAACATGGCTTGCAAGCATGACAGAGAGGAGTACCTGTGTGCACGCTCCCTCCTCCTGCACGTCTCTCTGCGGCCGTATATGCGTGTATATGCTCTGTATGTGTACCTCTTCTAGAGTCTGACGGGCTTGCCAGAGGGTAAAAAAAAATCCCAAAAACTTGGGATGAAGTTCAGGAAGAGAAGTAAATCAGAAACTTGCTTGGGGTTGCACACCGCCGTCAGCAGTGGCCATTGGTGGCAGATGGGGACGCGCAGCAGGGCATTTAGCATTCACTGCCGGAAACAAGGCTGCCTCTGTTCCCCTCATTTCGGTTCAGAAGCTAAGATAGCAATTAGCAGAGATGGGCTTGGCCCCTTGGCAAGGCCTGTGTGCGGTGCCTTGTCAGGGCTTGGCCTCCAGTACATGTTGGCTGCATCCCAGCCCTATGGCGGGTCAGGGACCGGTGCTCTGGGCTTCCTTCCAGCAAGGCGGGGTGCGTGGGTTGGAGGCAGGCGCGGGGGGCTCTCGGCTCCTGGGGCACTGTGGGGTCCTGGGATGGCCTGGGCTTTCTCTCAGGATGGGGCCAGAGTGTGTGGCCCAGGCAGCGCCACGACCAAGGCGTGAGGCAATCCCGACCGCGGCACCTCCCGCTGGCTGGCCTGCAGGTCGGGAGTTGCTGTAGGTGGGGCTGTGTCCACCGAGAGGAGTTTACATTAGCATCCATAGTGGTGGGCTGCCTACCGGCAGTTATTCTCTCTTTAAAAATCCCACCTGGACACGCGCTCTGAGAGAGCAGGAAGCACTAATGGTGCTGCATTAGAGCAGAGCAGGGCCGGGGGTGGGGAGCTGGGGCCTTTTGCTGGCCTGGGCTGGTCCTGGTGCAGGTGTAGGACGTTGCAGCCACACAGCATCGTTCTCATCCATGAGTCCGTCTGGGTGGAAGTGTGTCCCTGTGGCAGCCTGGCACCTGTGCCATGAAGCGGGTGGGCTTGGGAGGCACCCAAGCACTGTGTGGCTGAATTGTGGGCAAAGGGGGCTATTTGTCTGAGGCTTAGAAAAAGCACCATGCCTGGAAACACTCCCATGGGGAGAGGGACCTTGCTGTCTTCTTCAGAGTCTCCCAGTGTACCCACAGCTGTGTGTTGGAAACCCTGCTACGAAGGCAGGCTGGTGATGCAGAAGTGGACAGGGCATCCATGCTCCTCACAGCTCCCTTGGGCCTTGCAGCAGAGGAAAGGTCCCTGCTTTGTCCAGTCACCGTCCTCAACAGCAGCCAAGTCATCTAGGTGGAACTTGACACACTGAAGTTTTGTTATGGAGTGATTAAAACAACAGCATGGAGACATCTGAAGAACCTACTGAAGAAGAGACTGTGGTTTGCCAGGGTCCCAGTCTGTCCCCTTTGATCTTGCACCACACACAGTGTGTGGTATTTACCCTGTGGCTAGATACACTGTATAGTGAGCTGGCAGGTGTGAGCTGCTGCTCGGCTATACAAACCACTGGCAGATAGATAGCCACATTAGTCTGGTGCTGTGCTCGCGTTAAATTATCCTGCCTTTCACCTTGAACTCAGCCAATCATTAACCACAGCTACATGGCTTCCTCCTCAGAAATAGCTTGTGGCCAGCCCGCTAGAACCAGAGATGGGGATCCGTTTGCAATGCAGCACCTAGAGGTGCACCTCGAAAGGGACAAAGCATCCAAGTGCAAGCTGGTGTCTGGTTTCAGAGCTATCACCCCTGATGTTTTTCAGAGTAGGTGTTTGGATCTGACCCCTGCATTGTTTGTTGTAAAGCACTTTTATACTCCAGGCCAATTTTTTTCCAGAAGGGTGCAGCAAATGCAGCTGTTGCTGTTTTGGTTTGGTTTGGTTTATTTTTGGTTTTTTTTTTTGTTTTTTTTTTTTTTTCAAAAGCTCAGTTCCTCCTTGGGCTGTAATACAAGGTGGCCAAGTATCCATCATTGTGTCATCCATGAGGTCCCTCTGAGGACAGCTGGTTCTCTGTTACCCCACAACAATGGGAGCCACTGGGTGCTCGGCACTTGGAAAATGGGACCATCCGTTTATTGCTCCTGCTTTGTTTACATCAGTTGGAAAAGGAGCACGAGGAGGGGAAGGGTAGCAAGCTTTCTGTGCAGCTGTGAATTTGCTACAACAGAAAATGTGAACTGCTAGGCATGTGTACATCGCTGCAACACGACCTGCAGTTACCTGAGTTGTAAAAGGAAGAGGGTAGTGCTGGCAGAAAGTTAAATTGCTCATTAATTGCTTTGTAATTTAGCTAATTGGTTTTGTCAAGGCTGTGGAATATATGAGGTGTGGCTGACTATCTTCCCAGTGTTTCATCTTTACAAGTGAAAATGACCTAAAAACTTTTTTTTTAAATAAAACCAACATGTATGGCGCATGCTGTGGATGGACGTCAGACCTCTGAATGTCTGCTTTCTTCAGCCTTTGCACCTGGCCTGTGGCCTCAGACTGTTCATGGGCCACTGGGACCCTTTCTGAAGTGTAGCAGACATTTCTGGCATTCCTTCCTCTGCAGTGCACACTCCCAAAGTAAGGCTGCCCCAAAACTCCTGTGTAAAAGGACCATCTCTGGATAACTGCAGTGTGAGAGCATGCAGACGTGAGTTAAACCGAATGGTATTTTCCTTGCAGGGGAGAGTGTAGTTACTCTGTTAGGAGAGGGCTGGGAAGGGGGGTCAGGCTTTTTGCTTATGCATGCGGTGGATAAACCCACACTTTCTTTATTTCTTTGCAGGTAGTGGCCATGGGAGCAGCACTTTGCTCCCTCATACCATCATCAATGAATTTCCAGAGTATGGCACGGTAGAGCCAAGTGGAGACGCACTGAGGTCTTCATCACTGTGCCAGTCAGAGCCTGTGATACGCAGTCCAGAAAGACGGGACAGTCACCACCAGGTACCTGACAGGCCCCTTCCTCAGCATGCGACTCCTGCAGACGATTCAAGACCTGATGCTGGGGCAGCGCACCTGCACACCCCAGAAGAAGGTTTGCAACCTGCGGGTAACCTGATGGAGATTATGAAAATCTCTCGACAGCTGGAAGCAACAAAGGTGCAAGAGAGAGCAAATACTTCTCTTGATTCAGAGACGCAAATGGAAAAAAAGAGCGTTACTGGCAGACAAAATGTGCAGGCAGCCAGAGAACCAGTTCCAGCAGGCCAAGAAAAACCCTCAGACATGCCTCTTCCATCTGAACGAACAGCTGAGGAAAAAATGCATTTGATCGTAGAGAAAGATCTGGCTGCAACATGGACTGGAGAAAAGCAGTCCGAGTCTGTCAGTAATGAAGCCGAGGAGGTCCACGCAGCGCGGGAGACAAGCTGTCATAGACCATCTGTGACAAACCTGGAAACAGCCAGCAGAGTGGAGGGGTGGGCGCATTTTGAGGAGTTTTCAGCGTACAGTCAAGGCAAAATGCAAATGGGTCCTGAGAGGAGGCTCTCTAAAGAGGCAGCTGTGAGCAAACATGTAGAATTTCAAGGGGTGGAGATTTTATGGCTGCAAAAAGCCGAGGAGCAGAGAAGAAAGAAACACTCGCTGCTGGAGACTGTGTCCGTGGAGAGGAAGACGTTCCCCAAAACGTCCAGCCACCCTGTGCCACCGATGGTCTCCCCAGGCTTGATCTCCTCACCGGACAGCACATGGAGGGACGTCTGTGAAGACCCGAAGCTGGGACCCGCTGCCTCTGGAGTCACTCCTCTGGCGCTGCTTGATGAAAGTGGGGAGGATGAAGTTTTTGTGAAGGATGAGAACCGCGGCAAGGAGGAGATGGCAGCGCTAGCAAGAGGCCGGGGCAGGTGAGATGACGCTTGAGGGGGCACAGGGGGCAGGCGGGGTTTCTCTTGTCCTAGGCAAGGAACAAGGCTTGTGCCTACCCTTTAGGAGCTAACAACAAACAACGAATGTTTCTCTGCTGCCTGCAGCATGGTGGCAATGGTAGCATTTCATGCCTGGTGGTGGCTAGTGCATGAAGTTGGGACTGAACCTTTTCCACACCGTCTTGCTGAAGTTTGAAGTCCATCTCAGATTTGGAGACATAAAGATGTCTCTTGCTGTTTGCAGAGTAATGGCTGTGTGACGAAGCATCTGTAGCAGGTGTAGTTGGGATCCAGACGTGGCATCTAATTAAATACAGGCAGCATGCAGGCCTGGACGTATGTGCTTGGCCAGATTTTCTGGTTTCGGGCAGAGTTCATGCAAAAACAGTGCAAGCACCTCTGAGAGTTCAGGTAATAAAGACATTTTACCCAGGGTCTTGTATGTTATAAGAGGGTAAATGCTGTGATGAGCTTTCTCTATTATCTATCTATCTATCTATCTATCTATCTATCTATCTATCTATCTATCTATCTATCTATGTGTGTTTATATAATTTTAGCTATATATATTGAAAAAAATTTTTGATGCTTTTTGTAAGAGCATCCCCATTTCCTCACTTTTCTTTCCTGATGCACATCTGTAACAAAGCAAAGGGTCCCACTGGTGCACACTGAGCAAACCATGCCCACTCTGAGCTGGCAGGCTGTTTGCTGCTGAAACAACAGGGTCTCAGCAATGGAGGCACCTCTGTACCTTGGGATCTGCAGTTTTGCTTTGGCTGGCGTGTGGGATCGCTCGGGTGGGCAGTCCTGACGCCTGGCACGTGCCATGAGAAGCCCCACAGTATTTGGTGCAGCAGAGAAGAAAACTTCCTGTAGGGGGGATGCTAAACCTTCTCCTGTGCATCAGCAAGCAGGCCGAGCCTTCCCCCTTCAAATCTGATTCTCCTGGCTCCGGGTTTTTACTTGCCTTTGCTTCCCTTTGCATTTTGGAGGTACTTCCTACCGCCTTTCACCAAAGACCGCAGCACTGGGACTGCAGAGCCAGCACACCCTGCTCCGGGGGGCAGAGGCCTCATCTGGGTGCACATCTCTAACCTGTGCAGCCTCTGGCATGGCAGTGGTGCATTTGTGAATGCTCTTCTCCTTTGCAAACAAGCAGCTGATGCTATCTGTTAGGCAATATTAGGCTTTCCCCCCACCCCCCTCTTTTACCCAGAAGATTGTTTCTTTTTATGCCCCCAGAGAGCGAGATGGTGCCAATCATGAGCAGAGGTGGTGCAAGGACAAACTAGCATTTTACCCACAGTGTTGTCTCTTGCACAAAGCCACGTTGACCTTTCTGTTCGCAAAGGTGGAGGGTGAGGAGGTTCACCCAGAGGTCTAAACCTTGCCCCTGAGCTGAAACAAGCTGTTTCTGATTAATTTCCAGGATGATGGAGGAGGCTGAAGCAGCCACAGGAGGATATGAAGATGTCCTTGGGCAGAGGCACTCCGACGTCTCCACTGATCTGTACAGCTCACAGTTTGAAAACATCCTAGACAATGCATCTTTATACTACAGCGCGGAGTCGCTGGAGACGTTGTACTCGGAGCCCGATAGTTACTTCAGCTTTGAGATGCCACTCACTCCCATGATCCAGCAGCGCATGAAGGAGGGCGGCCAGTTTTTAGATCGGACGTCAGCCTCTGGGCAGCCAGATGTCCTGCAGCTTCCCCCTGATGGGGAGGTGAAGGGCTGCGGTGAAGGCATCACCAATGGCGTAAGGGATGTTAGCGAAACACTCTTCAGAGGAGACGTCACGGAAGTCCCTCGTCTGGCAAGGTAAAAGCAGTGGGTGATCTTTCTGTGTGCCTGCTGATTTTTTCCCTGATGTCTGTTTACTTCAGTGGACTGTCGTAGATCATAGTTTGCCTCTTTCAGCATTTTCTACACAGAATAATTTCCAGTGTAACGGAGTGAGCTGCAGGACAGAAATGAGCAGTCCAAACCTGTTGTTTATTAGAAAAGTGCGAATTTACTTTACGAAGGTTTTGTAGGTGATACTTGTGTCGATAAAAGGCTGGTCGGTATTGTTGCATCTCTGAGACCTGTCCCTGGAGGAGTTAGTTACCAGCTACAGGTGAACCTTGTTCACCTCCAGTTGAACTTGAATTTATTAGCAGCAATTTTTAGAACAACAAAACCCTGTGCAGATGGATGGGTTGTTCAAATGTAGCTCGTGATTTGGATGTTAAAGGTGTGTCTCTGGGCATAGCTTTTCATCTCTTGAGGTCAGTGGAGTTTTGCCAGTTACTTCAGCTGGGACAAGGTTTTGCTCCCACCACATTCACGGAATGAGAGACTGTTAGTTGCTTCTTTCATTTGTGCACTAGTTACTGATTGAGAGAGGAGGGAGCATTGCAAAAATGTTAATAATTTCCATTTAGGTAAAGGGAGAGATGAGAAAACCTATTAAGAGAAGAGTCATGTGAAAAGCAAAAACTAGGCTAAGTGGTCAGAAAATGCTGTGTAATTGTAGAAACTTACTCTATGAGCAAACTTCCCTCATCGTATGTTGTCAAAGAGGGTGGGGAGAGTGAAAGGCAGCAGCAGGCAAAATCAGGGGTCAAGCCAAAAGCAGTAATCTGCGGAGAGATGAGGGACCTTGTGAGTAACAAAGATGCCTCCGGTCTCAGTCCTCCAGGGACGGGACGTTATCTAAGAGTCCTAAGACTATTCTCTTAGATAGGACTAGTCTAGTCTGAGCTTTCCTGGGAGTCAGTGGTGGGAGGTCTTTTATCTTTTATTCCTTTTGTGCTAGTGTGAAAGAAGTCCTTTGAGCAGAAGGTAGTTTTGCTAACTGTATGGATTAAGGGACAGTTTGCCTTTAAAAGAACAGGCAAAAGGATTTAGCAGTTTAGAACGTTTTTTCCATCAATCCAACTGGAAAAAAGGTGTTTAAATTTTGTATGACCTTGAGCTGCTTGGTACCAATAGGCAATAAGTGACTGCTTATCTGCTACAACCAGTATGGAGCCAGAAACCTGGGTCAATCTTGACACTTGCAGCTCCTTACCTTTACTGAACTTAGAGATTGCTGTAAGACTGGGCAGTGGGGGACAAGCAGCATATACAGACCCTGATTCTGTTAGCCTATAGTCACAGCATCTAGTCATCATCCTATCGAGACAGAAGTTATAAAGACAAGGTGTGCTTAGATGATGCTTAGAGACACATTAGGTGCCTGCCTAGTGTGGATTTCATTAGGAATTAAGTTAGTTTAAATTCGCAGCCATAGTGATAAACCAACAGAGGATTTTGAAATTATTCTTTTTTCCCCCTAAATAAAAAAAAAAAAGAAGAAAGAAGTGTCCCCAACAGCAGGTTTGTGGAAGCTCTGCTATTATAGTCTGCAGGGCTGTGTTAGGCATGAGCCCTGAGGGCACGCACTGTTAAAGTAGGTGCTGGTGAAGAGTGTAGCTGCAGCAGTTCAGCCAGCCATGGATGTGCCCAACAGGGTAATCCTCTGGACAATAACCTTATTAACCACCCCTCCACCCCCCCATCATATTCTAATATCATGTATTGCACCAGGGTACAGGGGACTGACAGATCTCGTGTGCTATACCATTGGAGCCAGTGATGAATCACGGTGTTACATACAGTGTGTGGGTGAGGATCACTGTTTGCATGCTGGGGGCTGCATGGAGTTTATTTGCAGAGGGGTCAAGACGGTGTGTCACTGTGATGCTCAGGTGAACCAGAAATAGCCGCCTGAGCCAAGGGTACTATTTCTAAGAGTTTGCATGCATAGTTGTGTTGCTTGAAGCAATCACAGACTCTTTTTTTCCACCGAAAGTCCTCATGTAGGATATGTGTGCAGTCGCCACTGTGACACCTTGGTAAATCCTTGTTTCCTATGGTGCCACGAACCTGCGGTTGTGTTAGGGCTGTAATTGCCCACGCATAGCACCTGCCTGGCGCTGGCTGGGCATCAAGGGGCACCCCCTGAAGTGGTCCGGCTCTCCCGGAGAGCGAGGTGGGGAGGGCAAGCCCACCGCCCTGCTGGATCCAGGCAGTGCTCCCTGGCCCTGCATCCCGCAGCCACCGGCAGGAGCTGGCAAGCAGCAGCTTGCCTGCGATGTATCGCCGAGCCACCGGAGGTCTCTGTGCGCTTTGCGGAGCTGCCGGCTCTCCCTGAAGCCAGGGGCTCCCGCAGCTCCCTCTGCCCACCCCGTGATGTGAAGTCACTGGAGGGTGGGTGCAGGCAGAAGAGCAGCTGGAGGACCCCATCCTGTAGGGATGGAGGCAGGTGTGGGGTCCCAGCGTGTGAACAGTGGCAAGTGCCAAGTGAAGTGGGGGAATTTGGGATGCAGAGGGGCTTGGGAGCAAAGCAGTGCAACATTGCAGTGCGGCACAACAGGAAGCATAGCCCGCCTTTTCCAGAAACTACACTGCCGACCCAAGCGGACAAAAACCAAACCCAAAGCCTCAGCAGGTCCGTGCGCTGTGGTATTTTGGTGGTATAAAAGACATGTGGGAAAGTGCGTGGGGAGAGAGTACGCTTCTAAGTACCAGCACTAATTTATGGGGGAACAGAGCGTGAAATGCTGGCAGTTCTTCACGGTCCGGTACAAAAGGGGAGGGTGGATGTGAGAGCGAAGAGTTAATAGTTTACACCTGCAAATTGAAAGCCGTGTGCCATTAGGAAAGGAGGAGCAGGTGCTCCCCATGGCCATGCCCTCCTGATAGTAGGTAGCTGAGCATCACAGCACATTTTGCATCTCTCTGGAGGGAGCCTGAGCGTAGCTGACGCGCGGACCCTAGATGGCGTGAGGTTTTAATGTGTAACGGCAGGGAAGCATAGTCTTGTAATGAATAAGCGGGAGGGTAACATCCTTCTCTGCTCTTAAGAAATCGCTGGCTCTGGGAGGGGTCAGCTCTGGTATGTGAAGGCCGGTCACATGCCTTCAGAACTGAAAAAAAAAAAAAGACAAAAAAAATATTAGAGGCTTGCAGGCTGCAAGTTCCTGTGGGCTCCTGGGTGTCTGGATATTTCGTCCCTGCTGTCCTCCCTATCAGCTGCTGGCCATGGTGAAACGCAGTAAGTCCTGGCGAGAGCCGTGTGATGTGCCTGCTCTTGACAGCCACCCGCTGTACTTCCTTAGAGCAGGGGGATGTCAGCTGGCCCCTGGGTTTTCCTGCAGGACAGGTTGGCTTGCTTTTGCAAGTAGTCCTTTCCTAGCACAGTTTAGGTGCCCTTTGTGTCTGGCCAGTGAAGGAGGGATGCCTGGGGAGAAGGGCGTGCAGGTTGCCTTCCTTTGGGAACAGTTCCACCTCTTGGTGTCTTTTGGGGGGGTTAATCGCTCCCTCCACCCCCCCCCACCCCCGGGAAAACCAAATTTCTGCATCTCAAGTAGCCTTAAGTTTCCCCAGGTGGGAAAACTGGGGGAGGAGGGAAAGTGTGTTTTCAGAGCTGAGGGACAGCCTTGCTGTGTATCAGGTCACCATTAGGTCCTTGTGAAATGTGCTGAAGCACAGGTTGCCAGTGTAATGAAACTTTGCATTGGCAATAAAGTTACTACATTTGGGCTGTCCCCTTGCCTCTGTTATTTCTGCAGAAGTGTGCAGTCCCCACCATTGCACCCACGGCTCAGGTACTGCATTCCTCCCTTCTCCTGCCAGTGTGTTGTGTTGAGACAGAGCAAGGCTCAGCCTTGGTATATGGGAGTTTAGTCTTGCTCGCAGAGGAAGGAAGTAAGTTTGCAAAGTGGTACTCAGATGTCAGGCCTGTTCAGGTGTGCATCACCTGAACTAACTGTAACCACTTACACCAAATCAGAGTGGGAGGAAGGGGATGTATTTCCAAAGTGGTAAGATATATCTGAGGGAAAAGTGAGTTATCTTTGCTATGTATACAGTGAGTGACAGAGCATCAGTGTGCCTAAAACTAAAGTAGGAAGTTCCCTCGGTGATGATTCTCATCTTTCTTTTCTACTGTCAGACTTTAAAGATAGAATTTCTTTTAATCTTTCTTTTTTTCTTCATTCTTTATAGCAGACTTCCTGTTCCCTTTTCCCTTGTATGTTACGTTCAGAACAAGAAATAGAAAAAAAACAAAAACAAAACCAAAAACTTCTAGCATTTCTTTTCCTGAGTTGTCTTGGAAGGTGTGGTCTCTGTTGGTAGGACATCGCCCAAGATTTTTCTAAATCCGGAGAGAAACAAAAAAAAAATCTGTATTGCAGCTCCTAGTCTTCAAAAATGCTAAATATTTGCCACCTGCCATCATCTTCAAAGAATTGCTGGTGCTCAGCAAATTCTGCAAGTCCTGTTATTTTAATTATTTTTTTTTTTCCTAGAGATGCGAACACAAATTTTGTCACATACGTATTCTTTTGTAATTCAAGGGGGGGAAGAAAACAAACTCCCCTAAAGCAATCTGGTGGTTCTCAGAATAAATGCACAAGAACGTAAACTGCAGTTCCCAATGGCTGCCACATTCCTTGTAATGGTTTGGGCCTCTCATAGTAGTTTCCATAGTTGTATTCTTTCTTCTGCGTATGGGTCATTCCCAGCAGTTTCTTAGTTGGCACTCTGCTTATTCCTTCTTTGAGACAACAGATTTTATTGACAGATAAACTAGGTTTTGATCCCTTTTTGCAAGTTGATTCTCTAAGCCTCCTCCCAGTTTATCAGTATCCTGCATGCCAGTTATACTTCTGTTTTTCAGTTCACACTCTGGTATTTTTGTCCAAGGTAGCTTGTATTTGATTTTCAATGTAGATATCAGATTCAGTACTTACATATCTAACACGTAACCTTTATTCATTCATTTTATTAGTCTGTCCAACAGCAGTCTGGTAGAACCTTTTTCCTCTTTGAAAACTTATCTTGCAACCTGGTTGAATTTTTTTCATTTAGCGTGAAATCTGCCAGGATCCCTGTGTTCCTAAGCAGACATTTTTTGGCCTTCAGATACACCTCAGCTAATGACAAACTCTGCGACTTAGCAGAACCATGGCTCTCAGAAGGTGCTGCTTCGTATTTGCTGCCTTCCATGCCCAGGATAAGGAAAGTTATTCAGAAGAATGCCAGTGGTGGTTGTCCTAGAAGAGTGATTGAGTCAAATACATCTGCAGTTGGTGAGCAGGCAAACATGCGCTGGAGCCCATTTGGTGCACACGGGCTACTGCATCTATCAGTTGCTGAGCCACTAGTAAGCACAATATGCTGGCACAGATACGTTAAATCCAGGTAAAGATAAGTGGCACAATCTGCAAGGGTAAATTTCTGAAACCAGTGGCATTTTGGCAGCTGAGGATTGCATCCTTTATCACACAGTTTACTACTCTCAAAAACGTTAAGCCTCACTGATCACCTTGGTATTCCCTGCAGGAAGGTGGTAACACTTTATCAAGGCTCTGGAAATACAGTTTGCCTTTGCTCTGGCTAACAAGGTGCTTGCCACACCAGTTTAGTGAGAGTTTGTAAAATTGCTTCTAGTTCCTAAATAAACTGTTGTTTTAGGGAAAAAAGGGCTGCTGACTTTTCGCCTCTTCAGTTCCCAGCCTCCTCTGAAAATAAAACAAACAAAGCAAAAATCCAGGAGCTGACAGAGACAGAAAAGAAAAGGAAAGGAAAAAAAAAAGAAAGTGGAGCAGCTGATCAGTTCGCCGCACAAAGCGCCTTGGTATAATGCTGTCAGCAGCTCGACTTCTAAGCTGGCATCTGTTGGCATATCTCCATTAAAGTCAAAGCCATTTAGGTCAGGAAGCCTTCATTCACCAAAACCGAGGTGTCTCTGCCAGCTCCGAGTCGGTCCCGAAGTGGAGCCTGCCGTCTCATCCATTAGCCACGACTAGCTGCCACTCAAGCCCCCTGTCCACATTATTGCTGGTTAACTCTCTTCTTCCTCCATCCGTCTGCCTGTTGGGATAGAGAGAGGCAGAGCCTAGCGGCTGGCAGGGCATCGTAGAGGCATGTATAGGTTCGGATGTGATGCGGGAGCAACGACGGAGAACAGGGCACGCAGCGTGCAGACTCCTTGCTAGCACAGCTGGGTGAGCTGTGGGTTGATTGGTGGTTGTTTTTCCTTTATTGCGGAAGTCTGTCTTTTATTATTAACTATTCTTTTTGAGGACAGGCAGTTCATTTTGCTGCATGATTGCAACTCAAAGCTGTGCAATATTACTGCCAGTGCTGAAATGCTCCTTCTGCACGTTGGCAGGGGAGCCTTAACCAAGAGTCGTAAACACCTGTGTTTTTATGCATTTGTTTTGCTCTGTGCCTGGACTAGCTGCCCTGTTAATGTGCGCTCCCAGGGCCTGTCTCCAAACAGTTAAACCAAAGCTGAGAAGGGGGGAAGTACTCCGTTGGCTTCCCAGTTTTGCTTCTGTCCCAGGGGACCCTGCAGGAGCCACATGGGGAAATGTCATGCTGGTGCTGAGCATGGGGATGGCTCTTGTCCCCCACAGCATGTGGGAGGGCGGGTGGACTCAGGAGAGAGAGCCCGAGGACTCCCAAAACACTCGGGCGCTGGGTGTTTCTGAGGTTATGGGTGTGCAATGCATTCTTTGGGTCTGGTTTTTGCTCATGTTTGGGGCAGGTGGGCCAGATCCTGAGCATGGAATTATCCTGATGTATCCAAGAGACTGGTCTCTATGTCAATGCATTTGTCAGAAATATCCATTGCGGGGGGAGCCCTTGGACACCCTCTGTGGCAAGGGCCAGGTTTTCACTTTCTAGGCATGGGGGCATTAATGTGGTGATATTCCCTTTGCCATTGCTAACCTCCGCCACAGCGATGTAAGGAGCCTGAGGTCGCAAGGGAATCAAACCTGAAGTATTTTTAGCAAAACATTTGTACTTCAGGTGGCAACAGGCCAACGTGTCTGTGTAATAAAGGACATGCTGTATCTCGGAAGGGCTGCAATCCTGTCCCTGCGCGTGGTGGGACTTTTTGTCCTAATGCTGTGATCCCATAACTATAGCATTTGCATTTGCTGTAATGCAAGCCTACCAGAAATGGCATTTTCTAACGCTTTAGCTGTTAGCTCCCTACTTACGGTCAGCAGGAATTCTTTTAATCAAAGAAAAAGGCAGATGATTACAGGGAGCAAGAGGTTATTTTTAAGCAGCATCATGCATTTCAGCCCCTGAAACTGACTTCGCATATGCATTTTATTGATAACCAATGGGAGATTACAGGGCTTGTTTGTTTATTTTTTACTTTGCTTCTCTCTGTGTGACATGACAAGGTAGAGGTACTTTTTAATGGATCCTTGGTGGGTGCTCTGGGTTGTAGAAACCATCCTCCCTTCATGTGTCCTGGCTGATGCTGTGCTCGTGAGACACCCACTGAATCAAGTTGCAGCAAAGTGCAGCTGTGTCAGTCCTCAAAGAGGGATCTACTTCAAAGTGTGTCTTTGAAGAGAATCCATACGTAGGACTTCAAAGCTGCTTAAACCATTCAGAGTAAAATAGCACAGTGAGTCATCTGCTAGGAAAGGGCATTATCTTTATTTTTATTATTTTTCTCCCCTTCCTACAGTGGTATCTTTGAAGAGCCCTGGAGCTGGAGGTAACTGGCAAGGTAAATCGTTGCTTGACGTGATTTTGTGCTTGCTCTCTCCTGGCCCCAAAGAAGCTCGTTCAGAACTGCAGCAAAGCTGCAGCAGAGCTATTCCAGCCTGTCTGTGTGGTTGGTCATTTGTAGCAGGAACTGACTCATCATGTCCCACTGCTGCCGGGATTTCTTCGCTTTCTCCAGTGGGGCTACTCCTTTCAGAGGCAGGCAGTTCAAGCATGGCTTTTCAGCTCTCTGAAACGACATTCAGCCTGTGCCATTGATCATTTCTGGTCGGCTCTGAAATGTGGAATTGGCTGAGCATCCATGTCTCTCTGAAGGGTTGTAGGGCAGGGATTCGTTCCGTCAGGGCAGGACTTTTCACAGAGGGAAGGCTGCTCCCTTGCAGTCCAGGCTGGTGTCAGGGGTATCTGAGTGCTTCTGCCTTTCTGATGTCCCTGCCATGCTGTGAGGTGAGAGCCGCTGCTGAGGGGCTGTTGAATTAGAAATAGAGCGCGGTTTTCACAGCCAGAGTTGGTGGTTATGGTTGGGGGGATAGTGTCCTCTATTTCGGAACCAAGAGGAGAAGGCGGCTTGGAGTGAAGGCATTTAAAACAACACGGCCAGCACAGTGCTGCAGAGGGTGATTATCAGCCCCAGCGTGGCTCCCTGGCGGATGCTTTACCCCTGCTGAAAGCAACATTTGTTCTGGCCCTAGCTTCAGCATGCCGGAACACCTCTCCACCCTTCCTTATTTTTAATCAGTGCTGCAGTTTGCTCTGATGGGCTTTGCTGGCAAATGCCTGACTTTTAGCCTGCCTTGAAGTAAAGCTAATGTTAAAGGCGTGCAGATTTATTTGAGAGAAAAAGTTTGTTTTCCTCCTGTTTCCTCCTCCTCTCTTTCCAAAAAGAGCTGTGAAGGTCCCAGCGCTGTCTCATCCAAGCTCCCCCTGAAATTCATGCATCCAGTGCACTCCCTCCAGATACACATGCCGGATGGATTAGATTTCCTCATGGAAGGGCCCCATGTGCATCCAGGGGAGACTGTATGCCACAGAGTGTATGCTGTGCTTCAGTCCGGCAAGAGCTGCAGACAGTGATGAGCTGGGATCACTGATGTGTCTGGGCTGAAGGGACAGCACTTAGGCTGAGTTGTCACACCTTGCCACTCAGTGTCAGCTCCAGACCCTTCTCCGCATTAGCAGCTGGGGTGGTTACTTTGTGCTGGATCTGAGCTCTTCTCCTGTAAAGCAAAATGCTAACATGCTTTTCCTCCTTGGGACAAACCAGGTAATTTTTTTTTCCCCATGGGTTTGCTAAAAAATGAAGAGTATCCCAAGGTTTAAGGCACCTGAAACTGCAGTTACTCATGCTGAGGTTTCCAGTTGCAGCCTAGGAGACTAGGAGAGTGGACCACTGAGATATGAGGTGCCTGTATCCTTACCATTATGTTACTGGCCTTGTTCTGTTTTCGTCTGGAAGTTGCAGCCATTCCTCAACCATATGTTGCTGTGGAGGGTTTCAATTTTGGTGAAACCCAGGATGGGGGTGGGGGGAATAAGTGAATCTAGAATATTCTTAAACAGATCAAGTGTGCTAAGTGCTGAGCATAACAGGATTGATATATCTTGGCACTGGGAGCTAAATCACTATGGACCTCGTCGATAATGGAATAAGTGAAGAAAACGGTATAAAATGTTTCGGACTACGCCTAGCTGTTACGGTGTGTTACGGGAAACCAGCTTTAGAGATGTTACAGTCTGCCTGTGTTTCATCCGTGAGTGTGGAGAGACGGCTGCTGCTGTTAGAAGGTATTGAATTTACCATAGCAGCTGTTTATTGAATTGCTTTAATTTCTGCAGGATATGGCATTCACTGTGAACCTTTTGGGGGATGCTTTGGCAGGAGGGAGGGTATGTCAGGAGGGCATTGCTGGAGAAAGAAATAAGGAGGTCTAAGGACCTGGTTTCTGCCCGCAGCTCATGCACTGTGAGACCAAAGGGGTCTGGTTTGTTGTAGCTTCTGTTTCCTGTGTTTTCTGATAGCAGAGATTAATGTAAGAGTCTCTGGATGAAGATCAGCAGCCATTGCTGTACAGGCAATTACCAGTAGTATCGTTGCAGTCCCTCTTGGCCTTGAATCCAGGATTAGGGGGAATATAATCTATTGCATTTTCAGCCTACTTTTGTCAGTGGAGGTTTCTCATTTTTATGTGATAAAGGGTAAAGCTGCATGAGAAATCTGTGTCCAGTCTTGCTCTGCATCACAAAGCCCTTTCTTGGCTCTGTTTAGCTGGTAATGCTGCTGTGGACTCTTTATGTGTAGAACTTGTAGACTGCAGAAGACAGACCTATTTGTAGCCTTGGTTACTCCTAGCCCTTGATTAGAGTCCATTATAAGCACTTTACAGAGGGAGGCAAGTATTATTATCTGTGTTCAGCAGCTGGGGAAACTGAGGCACAGAATGAAAATGGCGCACCTGGAGAGACTTGGAGGTAAGAAAAGATGTCATCCTTTCCCCTGAGGAACACTCCCCCAGACCCCGCTAAAATGACCTGTCCAGAGAGCAGCTTGCGGTAGTCATTCACAGAGTGTCTGTGTTTCCTAAGACTTCAGTGACATGGGCATTGAGTCTTCTCAGCACCTAAAAACATGAGAACTGAAGTCTCACTTTAATGTTAACAATCTGGTATTTTCCCTGAACAAGAGGCTTGTGTTACAGACAACATATATTGTTGATTTGATTGCCTTCTTGTACCTATTAAGTAATAAGCCGATTAACTTTCGGAATAACTGAGAGAAGCATCCCTTATTCTTTGATCTGATACATGTGCAGGCACCCCCGGTCAGGATAAAGTTTTAAATCAGGGAGGTTGGAAGATAAGGTTTCTTATGCAGCCTTGTTGGCTAGTTTTGGTGAGCAGAGAGCACATTCTCCTTGCTGGGTGTTCTCCTTCACATCCAGCCCGCAGCTCTGAGAGGCAAAACAGAAGCTGGGAGCTGCCGTACTGTTTATTTCACTAAGTGTCAGATGCTGGCACTTCCTTTCTTTCTAAACTTACGGTGGTTTGCGGTAACATTGAGACTTGTAGTGCACTGGTTCCTAGCAGGGTGCAGATGTTTCTTGTCAGCTTTGGCCATCTTTCAGGGCTATAAATATTGCCTTTAATAAAGAGCAGTGGTGAAACAGGGCTGTGATTTATGACCGAGGCTCTACAAGTTGGCATGGCTTTTGAAGCAGCATTTGTACATGGAAGGCTCCATAGATGTGATAGCTCACCTGGTTATCCTTCGCTCTTGTCAATTGTTAGAGCTGGGAATTTGAAACCAGTCACGCATTTGTTTGCTTTCTCCACAAGTTTGTAGTAGACCAAGTTTAGAGAATTTCAGACATTGGCTAGTGCTTTTGGAAAAGGCTGAGGCGGCATTTCCCACAACAGCCGTATCAGGAGGGGCGTTTTTTGTTTCTTATGGTAGCTGGTGGTCAGTGATGTTAATGCTGTTGGAATTGTATTTGCAGTATTAAGTCCCTGCTAGGGCACTGAGACTGAGCCCCTTTTGTTATAGCACCTTATTATTTACACTGATATAAATGCAAAATCACATCCCCCGTACCTGTAGGAGCAGGTTAGATGTCTGTTTTCCCTAATACTTCATAAAAAAAGTTGTACTCACGGTGTGGGTGTGTGATACTGTCGATGTTGTAGCAGCACTAGGAGGATGGAAGCAGAGGTGAAATGGGCAAGTGTCCTTCCTGTAGGAGCACCTCAAACCTCCTTCTCTTAAACCATAGAGAGCACAGGTGATGATTTGTGTGGAAGAAGGCATGCAGAATAGCAAGGATTTTTATTTTAAGCTCACAGTATATGAAAATCTCATCTTTAAAGGGTTAAGAAGTGGCTAGCAGACATTTCAGTAAATGGCTAGATAATTGTTACTGGAGTGCAGTGATCAGTTGTTCTAACCATGACTTGTCAAGCTTGAAGATTAGTGGTGTATGAAACCATGGTATGTTGAAGTGTGGTGTTTAAAATCATCTTTAACTCATTCCAGTCATATCTGCCCTGCACATGACCCCTGCTGATCATTCATTAGCCCTGTGTAAAGAGGATTTAGTGGAAGGAATTTCTGTATAGTATTTTTTTTAATAGAAATGCTGTCATGCATGCACACACATACACAGAGCTGAGCTTTTGCAAGAATTTCATGCCAGCGTCAGAGAAAAGCTTTTCCAGAGTGAAAAGCTTGCCTGTGTGCAGGGGTGTGTATGTGGGGGTGCACTTTCTGGTGTGGAGGGTTCTTGTCTCTTTGAGGGGAGAAGCAAAGCAGGCACACAGCTCAGCCAGAGCTTTCCTACTGTAGTAGAGGTGGGAGGAATCTATAAATGCATGATTTATGTAAAGTGCCCTGGGATTGCCATGCTGAACATCCTGAGTTTGAGCAGCCAGAGAGGGAAATTATTGCCACCATGAGGGAGCAGGAAGAAAGCAAGCAGTTCTCCAGGCTGGCCTGCGTGGCTTGCATCTCTCTCCGATTCCCCAAACTGGGTTCCTTGCTCCGAGTCCTGATTTTCCTAGTGGTGCCTTCCCATGGGATGCCCACTGCTCATGGGCGGCACAGAATCCGCTGAGACTTCTGTGGATGTTATTTTAGATTTGGGGAGTTGTATTGTTTCCAGGACAACTGGGGAAGAATGAGGAAGGGACTTGTGCAGAGTCAGCTTGGAGCTACTGAACACCCTGTCTTGCTCACTGCCTTTTTCCCTGGAAAATGGCTAATGGCCTACTTTTACAGAGACCCCTTCAAGCCAAGCAAGTGATTGGGTTAAAAAATACTAGTGCAAGAAGCAAATGAGGAGCCAATGTCATCAGGTGCAGTTGTAGGCTGATAATAGCAAACATTTCTCTGTGAAGTGAGCACAAGTTGTGGACACTCAGCACGCTCAGAAGGTGAGTGCAGAGCAGAATGTATTTCTTGTCTGGGAAGCCCATATTTGGGTCTTCGTGTTTAACTCTCTCAACCTCTGATGACTGCTAAATAAATGTCCCCATTCTACACAGCTCCTTCAATTAAGTGGAATTTGCTATATTGTGTAATCTTGCCTCTGTAGCATTAATTGCCTTCTATTCTAAGAGGAATTAAATCCTTCTTGAAACTGTAATGTCATCTTTTTTTCTTCTTTCCATGTTCTTTGTGTCTCATAGCAATGCTGAACTGCAGAATATGGTGTTAGACTCCAGTGCTGCCATGGGGAGCAATGAACTTCAGGAGAAAGATGCCACCGGAGCCCTTGGCCACGATCTCAGCAATGGCAGCAGCAGCAATTTGGAAGCAGCCAGGCGTCTGGCTAAGCGCCTTTACCATCTGGACAGATTCAAACGCTCTGATGTGGCAAAACATTTGGGTAAAAAGTACGTGCTGATATGAGGCCTTTGGCCACGTTGATTTTCTTGCTGGTTCTGGAGGGGTTCACTCTCAAGTGATAACCTTTACTTATTTATTTGTTTCTTTAAAGCAACGAGTTCAGCAAGCTTGTGGCCGAAGAATACCTTAAGTTTTTTGACTTCACAGGCATGACGCTGGACTGCTCACTCAGGTACATGCCCATTTGCTGACCTTATGTTCTTGTTTTAGTAATGGTTCTGTTTGCTGTGTTGTCCTGATTAAAGTGGTTTCTCTGTGGAGGCTTAAGGGGGTGAAGAGAGGAATGTGATGCATTTTTGTGACAGAGCTTTTCTCTTCTGTTTGTCTTGGTGTGCTGCCGTACTCCAGAGTGCTGTTGGAGTGGTGACATTTCCTGGAGAGGGAAATCTTTGGGTGGACCTGCTTAGAGGAGATGATCCTTGATGCAGAGGAGATGGAGAAAAATGTACAGTCACTCAGTAAACAGAGGACTTGTAGTCTGCCAGGTGCTGCTGGGGAATGAAGGTGCTGCTCACAGCTGAGCTGCACGGACTTTTTGGCTGATGCCTTGTGGAACTTGCTCTGCCCAGCTGCAGTACACAAATCCAGGGCCGGGGTTTGATGTGGCTCAGCAACCCCGCTCTCTGGGTCTCTCTGAGGCACCCAAAAATGTGCAGAACAGCAAAAGCTTCCACGTGGAAAATGCCATTGAGAGTTTGGTAGCTGCCAGTGTGGGTGTTTGAAAATCCAGCCCTTCAATTTTCCTTCCTTTTTTACACTGAAGTTAAGCCTCAACAATGTTTGTTTTCAGTATTTTTTTTCTTAGGAGGCAAAACACCAAGTTTGTGTAGCAGTGGCCTGTTAGTATGGTTGCTGGTGTTCTGGTATTTAAAAGAATTTAAAGTGAGTTTAAGTCATCTGGCTGAGGTTACTCAAGTGGATTATTGGGTTTTGCTACTGATACAAAACGAGGAGGTGCCAGTCCTCTTGCAAATGCATTTCCCAGGGGTCTGACTCCAGGAGACTGTGGCAGACCCCAAGGAAAACCCGGAGTCCTGCCTGCTGAAGGTGGCGGAAAGGAAACGTGCCCAGGGAAGAGTGAACTGGCTGCTCCCATGGCAGGGCGATCAGATCAGAGCCAAGCTGGAGCACCCGTTCAGCACAGGGCGGGAGCAGCCAGGGTGGTGGGAGGTCTGCTGCTCCTTCCGGGTTTTAGCAGCCCTGAATTGAGATGCTAAATATACCCATCTTTTAATTTGTGAAATCCAACACCTAATTGCTTTGTGGCACATATTTAGGAGGTCTCCGCTCCCAGTAGATCTCCTGTTAATATTAATAGTCATGACCTTCTCTAAAATATGCCCTTGCTCATGTGGGACTTAGAAATGGCAGTGGTTTGCTGAGGTTGCAGAGTAGCCGCAGTGACTGCTGGCTGCACGCTCTGCACGCACAGCAGAGGCCGGGGACAGAGCATTGTCCTGAAGTGTGGGTGAGCCTAGGCGTGCTGCCTCACGCTTGCAGAGAGTGAGAGGTAACTGCCCTGTTGCTGCTGGCTTGCTGACAAGCTGTGGCTTGTTAAGCATTTTGGAGCCCATGGCGGCAGCCCAGACCCACCCCCCACCCCCCAGCTGTGGGAGGCTGTTGTGCAGTGCATGTCACCGTTGGTGGCAAGTTTGGGACATGGGGAGGATTGTTTCTTCATCGTCCTGCTCTGCTTCCATGCCCTGGACCCACATGGCCCGTGCACCTCTGGAGTGCATCTCTCGCATCCTCCACAGGACCACAGGAGGGGAGGAGGTGGGACCACTGCTCCAGCCCTTCTCAGAGTCCATCCTGGTCCTCCTGGTGGGCAGAAACTCGCCCTGTGGCCCTTGGCCGCAGCATTGTGCTCTGAGAGCAAGGAACCTGCCTTGTTTGTTTACTAAATGTTGTTTCATCAGTTGCCTCTCCGAGCTGGTTTCCAACAGGGTAAAGGTGGTGAAGGGGAAGAAAGGGTGTAGGTCGGTAGTGCCTAGCATGGGGGCAGGGGGTGTCTCTGGAAAGAGCCTGAGCTGGAGGAGGAGGAAAGAAAGATAGTTGTCAAAATGTGCCATGGGGACATGAGGTAGGAAGGGAAGAGAAACTCTGCAAAGACTCAGTTGTATCTACTTGTGAATAGGGTTATTTGCAATACATTACGTGTGAAATCAAGTTATTACCAGGCAGATCACACTCTGTACGGGTGCAAGATTGTTGCAAGTACAGCCCATTTCTGACCTTACATCAAAGAGAAAAAATTAATGTTTATTTGTCCAGGCTAGATAGATGTGAATGTTCCAGCATTCCACACCTCACAGATCTGGTGTTAGTTTCATTCTCATGGTGTATTTAAAAATTGTCTATTAGGCACTCATTTTGTATGCCGTCTTGCTTTGGACCCAGAAGATTTGTGTTTTCAGGCTTTTCTTAGAAGCATCCTGACAAATGAGCGTAGGCTGATACCACTGAGGTCATCTCTTGGCTCCAGGATGTGGGGGTTTTGGGAAGTGCAGAAGTTCTTCTTTGGCTTTGAGGCGAGTTTTTCAAGCAGGAAGAATAGCATCATGGTTAAGAGGCGGGGTGGTTAAGTGTTGGATGAAGAGTCGAAGTGTGTGTGTGTTCCACCTCTTTGCAGAGGCTTGCAGGTTGTGTCTAATGAGCATGCCCCGGTGTGCACCAGCCCTGCACCCTGGACTGTCATGAGCAGGAACCCAGGAGGTCTAGGTTGCTCCTCCGGCTGTTGAAGCTCAGTGGGAGATTTTGCGACGCCTCTGCCCTCTTCCCCAGACGTTTTCTGCAGGTCCGAGGTCAGACGCACTGCCCTCTTCAAGGTGTCTGGTGTGTCCTGTCCTCTCTGATAGGTGACTCTCCAGAAGGAGGTCTGCACATTTGGTGTGGTTTCTGAATCTGCAGTGCACCTGTGTGACTTCACTGCCTGGAGCAGCTCCTCTGCTTTGGATGGGAATATTAATGAGTGTAAAGTTAAAATGTGCAGGGGTGACACACAATAAGAAAAGGACAGAGAACACCCTGGATGTCTGTCATGCATAAACAACCACTGCTCCAGATACTTCCCCAAAGAAAATAAAAACATTACAAGTAAGAACAGCTCTTTCAAATGGTGTAATTGCTTATTAGTTTGTATATTCCGTGTCTGAGACCAGGGGTAATTTAACTCCTGCTTCATTTACTATAATGTTGGGATTAACTGCACATGGCATAATAGCCTGTTTTCCTAGAAAGGCTTCTTGGAACAAAATGTCTGCTGTGCGCTTATGTACTTCTTGCTCTAAAGTGTATTTTGCTCTGTGCCCTGTGTGAGGCAAGTAAAGATTGATGACTTTAATTTCACCTTTTCCTGCTCTTCTTTTAGGACTTTCTTTAAAGCCTTTTCACTTATCGGAGAAACTCAGGAACGAGAGAGAGTTTTAATCCACTTCTCCAGCAGATACTACCAGTGCAACCCAAACACCATTTCTTCTCAAGGTAACTTTGTTTCTGATACAAAGGTTTTTGCTTATCTCCCTCTTCCTTCATTCTTGCCTTCAAAAGTATGTATGGTGCGTACCTGGGAACTGAAGGTATGTAATTGCGGTGCCACACTTTAGAGACTGCTTGTGGTGAGCACTGAAACCTTCCACGTTCTCCACACATAATCGTGGTAAGGTAGTAAAAAAATCTGTATTTATCCCCAGTTAGGAAAGGTGTTTGGACTTTCTCAGTGTAAATGCTCAGTTGTAGCATCTCCAAATTTGAATGTCCTCAGTTGTGGTTTCTGATCTCACTGAATTCCAGTGTGTGTGTGTGTGTACCTGTACTCTAGCTACACACACGTAGACGGGAATAGGTTCCATCTCAGGTGGAAAAGAAGCTGTTCACTTTCCAGTGAACTTTCAGTGCTTGTTTCTCCGCATGCACTGGCAGCAGGCATGCCAGTTCTTGCCAGTTGTGGGGGTGAATTTTGGGTGCTGTATCCAGACCCTGGCATGGTTTTATCTTGACTAGCTAACATCAGTTGGAGTGCTGCCTCCTTGCCAATGTTTTCAGTCATTTTGGAAATGGATGGGGGAAACAAACAAGCACACTGATCAAACCTGAGAAAGCTGGCATTGGAGAAGAGGACAAACTGTCCGCTGGCATAGCTGCTGCATTCAGTGAGCCACAGTGGCAGAGTCATGTGGCCCTGTGATTGCAGCGCAGGCTGATCACACGCGAGAAAGGGAGGAGGGCAAGAAAGAAAATAAACACAGGCTAACCTGTGCCTTTAGTCTCAAGCGTAAGTGAGAAGGAGCTGCTGCACTTGGAGGTACTGCCACACTTCCTTACTCCTTGCTTTGTGACCTGCCCCTGTTGCAGGGAAGTGATGTTTGTCTACTTTGCGCCTGTTCAGCTTTACTGGCTGGTGTACCGGGGATGGGAATAGGTAGCAGTAAGGCAGGATCTGCTCCCATGCTATTTCATAGAATCATAGAATCATTTAGGTTGGAAAAGACCCTTGGGATCATCGAGTCCAACCATCAACCCCACTCTACAAAGTTCTCCCCTACACCATATCCCCTAACACCACATCTAAACGAGTCTTAAATACATTCAGGGATGGTGACTCCACCACCTCCCTGGGCAGCCTATTCCAACGTCTGACCACTCTCTGTGAAGAGTTTTTTCCTAATGTCCAGTCTAAACCTACCCTGTTGCAGCTTAAAGCCATTCCCTCTTGTTCTATCACTAATTACCTGTGAGAAGAGACCAGCACCAACTTTTCTACAATGTCCTTTCTGTCGTCTTCCTAATGCTTTTCTTGTTTCAAGACACCACAGAGCCTGGTAGAATAGATGCATGTGCAAATTGCAATAATGACTTGCGTGTTGATGTGGCAGCTTTACTCTAGGGTGCAGGAGGGACATTGCCGCTTCTGAGCCTAAGTGAGCCCAGCAGACTTTGCCCAGGGTTCTACATAATTTTGATGTTGTATTTCTACTGGCAGTGGTCAAGTGCTACACTGCAGAATCCAGTGGAAATCCAGGATTGCGTTTGCCTTTCTCTTTTTCCCCTTTCCCTTTTCCATCGTCTGGATGCATTTGCAGTTTGGGAATGATAGGGCACGCTTCTCTAGAGAAATGCATAGACCTGAATGGAAGCATCACAGCCCCAGATTCAAGCTGCTTCAGACTTACTACGGCTAGTGATACTAGTTCTCTCATTTCATGCTCTGCTACAGTTTGGCCACATTGCTTGGGTACTAGGGCCTGTGCAAACATCTTAAGAAAACATGGTTCTTACCTTGGGAAATATCTTTTTGTAGTGACTTCATCTTGTGCAGATTTAAGCCTGTGATAGTCACATTGAGTGTGGGATATATCTATCCTCATCCACCATTCCTTTTCTTTCACAGCACAGAGGGATCTGTGCACAGTCATTATCTGGACTCAGCTACGAAGGTTTTTATGTACATCTCCCTGCAGTGTGTGTCTAATAAATGAGTCTGTGTCTTTGACACCCCTGTGAGAGAAGGGAAGGTGTTTATGAGCAAGAGAATAGAGAAAATATTTTTCCTAATGTATTCCTAATGTTTGGAAACTGGCTAGAGGCATTTGGATTTTCAGAGGTAATAAATGGCACCATGGGCACTGTCACCTTCATCTGGATTAGTGCACAGCCAATACATTTAAGGTTTTGAAAGGAGTGCCTGGGAAATGAGGAGTATGAATTTGGTGTCCACTTTTGCAAATGACAGTCTACGCTGACTTTCCTAAGTCTGCCATGGTGACTTCAGGGATGTACCTATGGATACAATCTGTCTCTTCCAGCTCATTGTTGAGGGCCTTTGCTACAGGACCGCTTTAGAAATTGCTGGAGCACTGTCTACCCAATATGGAGCCAAGGCAGCGTAAATAGCTGACTGAAGATCTCCAAAACTCAGCCTAATTGAGCCCTGAATGAGGAGGGGGCCAGAAGCGGAGGAAAACAGGATACCATGCTGTATACACGCTGCACACAAGAATGGGTCTATTCTACTCTTCTGCCCTGAAATAAATGAAGAAGGGGGAGCTGATTCAGGCTGTGGTATTGGTATTAGCAAGCAAAGGGTGACAGCGTGGTTTCCTGTCTAGTTTGCCTCATCCATGGGTGCTGCAAGATAGTTTTGACAGTCATTAAAAGATGAAAGAAAGGCTGTTCTGGCTTGGCAGCTGTGGGATGACCTCACTGTTCATTTATTTAATTATGTGTATTTCTTGATAAAACAGATTCTCATTAAGGGAACAGACTCAATTAGGCTATGAGGCTAAGTTTCAGCTGTTCTTAAAGGTCCAGTTGGGGGTTTGCATGTGACTCTGGTTATGTCTTTTTCTGCAGATGGAGTTCACTGTCTCACGTGTGCCATGATGCTACTGAACACAGACCTGCATGGCCACGTGAGTATGCACAGCTTTGTGTAGATGGCTCCCGTTGACACTGTGCTTGGAGGGGGTGGTCTTCTGGCAGCAGAGTCCCCTAGTTGGTGGCCTGCACCCTTGCAGACAGCAGTGAGAAGGCTGCACTCCCAGGCTGTCATCCTAGGCAGGGCTTTCCAGCATGCCCAGATCAGTCATGTGTAAACCTGGCATTGTGCCTGGTTTTGCCATAATGTATGAGGGCACTCCTTGGCTTCAGGCCCCTGTCTTTCTGGTGTGCTTCCTATCCTTCCCTGGTTACAGCAGCTGGCCTGGGAAGCTGTGGTTGGGGTTGGCTTCCCTTTTCCAGTACATGCATTCCAGTATGTAAAGACACTTGGAAAGGCAGAAGAAAGGAGGGAGGTGAAGAGGTGCTGGGAAGGTCACAAGAGGAAGGTGATGTTTGCAGACATCCAGTGGCAGGGGGAAAGATCTGGTGAAACCGAAGTTCTGCTCAGCCAGGGTAATGATGGATGTGCCTAGACCCAAGAGAGCAGAGCGGGGGGACATGGGCATCCTGAGTGGAAGCAGCTTGTTGCCCCACTGCACATCTCTCTCCACTGCTTGCCCAAGGGAAATAGTATTCCAGTTTGAGTCCTCTTAGTCACACTGGTACAGGTTGCCAGCAGCCCTAGGATATGTATTTCAGCACTCATGGTGCAATTCGTCTGCTGTGTATGGTATTCCCATGCTGACAGCAGACTTCCTCCATCCTGGAGTCAGGATGGAAAGGGAAAAACACAGGGAGCATGGCAAGATAGCATGCAGGAGTGGTGGCTTCAGCCCGGTGGCTTTGGGGCTTCCCTCTGTGTGAGACCCTCCGCTGCACTGCCAAGGTCTCTTCAACAAGAGTAGTAGGTCGGGTGGCAGTAGGTGGAAGTGCCCTGGGTCTGTCTCCAAGGGCTGCTTGGCCCCTGTGGGTGCTGCTCTGAGGCGGTTGCAGGTAATGAAGCTGAAGCTTGTGTGTGCTTCCCCAGGTTTTTTGACGCCCACCTCCTGTTAATTGAATGCCTTTGTCTGAAAATTGTAGAATTGGGAGGGGAAAGGGAGTTATGAAGTATTTTTTCTCTGAAGGCTTAGCCTTCAGCAACTGAGGAGTGTGCCAGTCGCACAGGAGGGTGAGCAACGGTATGGGAATGTGCCCCAGTGTGCCTTTTAGCATACACTGCTTCTCTTGAGCACACCTGAGACCGCCTGCACAGGTACCCTGCTCCCCAGAGTGATGAGCATCCTGGGGCACCTGCTCTCCAGCCTGCCTGGCCTTGCAGTCTAGGGAGAGAGACTAAGGGTAGTGCGTCATCCTGACAGCATTTCCTATTGCTCCCTGCGATGCTTTAGTGGGCCCTACTGTCTTCATTAGGTACTTGAGTAAATGGTTTGCATCTGACCCATCATTGCTGCTGATGATTTGCAGCTGAAGCTAGGATGACTCTGTCTGTTGTAGTGTATAACTTTTGGAGGCCTGTTGTACTGGCACTCTTTATTGTGTTGTTACATGTACGCAGCTGTAATATTTGCCAGACTCCTGCATGTGTCTCCTCTCTCTCCTTCCCACCCCCCCTCCCACTTTCTTGTAATTTTGGTCTTCCTCTTATTGTTTTGCATTTCTCCACATAGGTGGTAAGTTGGGCATTTTTGACTTGGAATGCAGCCCCCTGTAGATATACACTAATTGCCTGTTTCCTAACATAGATAATGCTCTGACCCATCCTTCGCATGATTCTGCTAGAGCAGGAAGCAAATGAGTCACAGGGCTTGTCTACACTGAGCTCCATTTGTTGATGACATACTAATCATAAGTGCAGACTTATTTCACAATAAACTCAACTGCTTGTAGGGCTGTAGTGCAACTGCTCTGCCTTCAGTTCACACTTTCCCTTAACTCTTGTAGACAAACTCTTACCCCTTTATTTATGTCTTACCTTTATGTCTTGCCACATTTCATTATCTTTGTAATTAAATCATTTTTGCTAGCTGTATCTTGGAGATGCATGCTCACTTCTCTGCAGGGAGGTCATCACACAGACTGTGATGCTGGAGACTTTTAAGGTATCTCTGGACTGCCAGGCACATCTTCTGGAACCTGTGTGGCACTGCATGGAGATGTTAGCTTTGGTCCTGGAGCAAACAGCCATTCATCTGCAATGCCAATTATCTCACTGGGTGAGATGAGCCACACTGCTGTTGGTTTTGGTCAGCGTGGGGAAGCTACAGACTGCTGCATGGAGGAAACAAACAGAAGCAGGCTGAAATCTGTCGCAGGGAGGAAGGAAAGCATTTGCAAGTCTAGTAGAACAGCTCCAGCCCGTACCCAAAGACTGCAGTTATGAGCTGTATTCTGCAAGCTTAGCAACCAGAGAGCTAGGGTTACAGCCAGACTGTGTTGTCAGGAGCCTTCATGATGTGGGAAGCAGTGCATCATGTGCCCCTCCAGAAGTATCTCCTCTCTTGTGGAAGGCGGTATTCCTGCCTGCCTTCTTTCTGCTGGTCTGTGCTGGCCACAGGCTGCAGGGTCTTCCTTTGTGACTAGATGGGGCTGACCGTCAAGGTTTGCTGGTTTTCCATCTCTCCCAGATCATACATTATGGAAGGGAAGCAGAGGATGTGCAGTTCAAGCTGTCATGTAACTGTAACATTGAATGACCTGTACTACTGACTGGTGCCCTTCTTTGGGCTCCACTGCTGTGTTAATTTGGGGTCTTGCTCCTACCCCAAGTCACTGTCTGCACACAAAGCTCTTCCACTGTATTTCTGCAGCCGTGGCATATCCTGACCATGGAGTAGTCGTCTTCACCCCCTTATCCTGACTAGCAGCAGTGGCATCCATGAAAGATACCACAGTCATCACAGGGCCCTGTTTTCCCTCTGTCTTTACCATGTCTCACAGCTCATCCCAGGCCACTTCCCTTTCCTCAAATCTCTCTGGGTGCGTTTTACACCAACTCAGTGTTGTCATTGCCGCTTGCTCACAAAGCTCCCTGCATGCCGAGCATGGGACTTCTAGCACCCAGGGGACCAAGTACAGACACCTTCTCTGGGGGATGATGAAGACTGGGATCAAGAGCAATTTAGGGCAGCCTCAAGCCTCCAAACGGAGCAGTCTGGGTCCTACATTAGCACAGCTGATCTTTCTGGTTTGTGGCTCAGTTGGTCAGCTTTCAGTCTGAGAAATAGACAGAAAGAGAGAAAAGGGAGCAATCCTCTGGAAATGTCAAGGCAGCCTCAGCCTGTGAATCAGAAAACGTAAAGGCTGCTCCTGGGCATCGTACACCAACTCAGGGCAGTTGCTATTGGAAGGGAGCATTGGAAATCAAAAGAGAAAGGTCTGGAAAATGCCTCAGTTGGCTGTTTCCTCTGTCCCACAGGAGGATCAAGTAGAGCTTTTCCATCAGAGACTGGTAGAGCCTCTGGAGACATGGGAGTGTAAGGCACCACGCAGATACTAGGGAGCTTCATCATCACTCTCTTCACTATCCTCCACTGTTTAGCTGTTTTTCTTTTTGGGTGGGTATGTGGTACTTGGGGTCCAAATGCCTTCCCTTTTCTAACTATAGTCACAAAAGAGTGCTTGCCTCAGTAATCTTGGAAATGCCACCTTAGTGCTGCCTGCCTTGGGCTTAAATGAGGGCAGGGAAATGCAATTTATCTCATGTGGCTTATTTATGTCATTTTGTAAAGCAGCATGTATATGATGCTGGGTTTTTCTGCCATCCCTTCCAGAACATTGGGAAAAAGATGACCTGCCAAGAGTTCATTGCCAACCTCCAGGGGATGAACGATGGCAAAGACTTCCCGAAAGGGCTGTTGAAGGTAAGGAATGAACTGCAGAACATGGGTTTCGATTTTAGTGAGAGATGGTTCAAAGCAGAACATCCTGCTTGCATTTTCTGAATCTAATTGTCAAATAGGACAAGGGATGGGCATGCTTCTCCTCCCAGAACATATATAATATATACAGTGTTTATTCTGTTGTTTCCCTCTTGCCTTCACTTGATTGTGATCAAAACTCTCTGCAGCATGGAGAGGCGAGACTGAACTCTGGTGGGGCCAGTTCCAGAGCTGTGTGTCTTGTAAACTCATGCAGTTGTGGTGTCCCAGAGTGCTGTCTCCCAATTAAAGTGGACAGAAGCAGCCAGCTGATTCTGACTATTGAATACGTAAGGGCTAATCCTGAGCTCTGTGTATCTGGAAGGGCGTGTGTGTTTTTTCATCAAAGGTGCTTTAGGGTTTTCACATTAGAGCAGGAGATGTAATTTCAGATTAGAATGTGTTGTCTGGCACAGGCTGCTTTTCTTCAGGTTTTGTTCATTAAGTTTGTGCCAGGAGTTAAATCTGAAGAACAAGGAAAGAGGCTGTGCAGGACGAATCTTGTTTCATTGTCAATAACAATGAGAATGTTTCATTTCTCTTCTGATTGCTGGCATGAAACAGCAGTCTGTTTGAATGAAGAGAGGAGCGCATACACTAGAGTTCATAATTTTTTTTTTTTTTGTAATGGAAGTAAAAATGAGAGGCTGCTGCATCTGAGAGCTGACCCAAAGCCTACCAAAGTAAATGAAAAGAATTGGTGTCTTTTCTGTGGGTTTTGTGTCAGGCCCATTGTGAAATGCAGATGTACCTGCATAGTTACAAGTGGCAGACTTTATTTTCTAGTATTGGTAGTTTCTTCAGTTTCTCCAGCCTCTTTGGAGAGCTTTTTGTTGGGCCCTCCTGCCTCAGTTCTTACTAAAGAGTTAGGAATATAAATGCAACCCCCATGTTTTCAGATTTAATGTCTTTTTTTTTTTTTTTAATCTGGATACAGAGTACTCATCTGTCAGCAGCAACACTTAATTTATGTTTTTTCCCAAGGAATATCATTTCTTACTCTGCCATAGAGAGATGTGTTTAGATTAATTTGCAGGCTAATTACAGCCCTTATTGAATAAATAGGTCTCCAGACTGTGTTTAAATAACTTTCTGAGTGTACTGATGAGAGACTTCCACTGGTGCTCACCTGCTGTTTATTTTCCTGCTGACAGCATTACACAGCTGGGGCTGTATCTTGGTGTTTAGTGCTGACCTGCTAATGCTAAGGCTTGCCTGGCTCTTTGCCAGCCCACCCAAAGCAAGGACTGGGGCTTGGGATTTTTTGGATGTAGCAGGATGGAGGAAACCCGTTATCGGTGTCCTGCCTTGTTGAGGCTTTCTGCCCTTTTCTGGCGAGCTGCCCTGATGTCTTGGGGACAGAAGTGGCACCCAGCCTCAGTTTCTCATGTGGCTTGTCTGAGGATTTGCTGATGATCTGCCCCTTGTTTTAATTTATCAGTGGAGGGGCGTGGAGTGAGTGGCTGTAACTGCATTTCAGTAGCTACATCACTGTGTCCGCAGCAGCCACCTTGCCACTAGATATGTGATTACAAAGACTTAGCAGAAATTAAATTTGCATTAGTCTCAATAAATTAAATTCACAGAGCCCTCCTACAGCACAGTGCCAAAGTGCATATGGCTTGCCAGTGCATTAGCAGTGTAACTAATGAGCATTGGTGAGGCTTCGAGCCATCTCCCCGCATCCTTCCCCAGCAGCGTGGGAGAGGAAGGACCGTTTCCACAGGGTGGCAGTGTGCCCCTGTGGGAGTGAGGTCTTTAGCACCCACTGGTGAACACTGCAGACTCGTCGGGAAGCCAGTGGGCTTTTCTGCCTTACTAGTCTTTCCACGTCCCCCTCATGGCTCTGTTGCACCCCTGCATGAAGCTCTGCAACTCTGTAGAGTCCTCGAGCAAAGCTGAATAGTGCTGGAGTGGAAAGAAGAGGGGAGAGATCTTAGCAAGTGCTTACATCTTTGCAGGCAGTGTTCACCCAGGGCTTGGGAAAGTCTCTGCAGCATTTACCCTGGATACAATTCACCAAGTCAGGGCTGCAAATACTGCTTGGGCTATCCAGGGCACTCACCAGACAGGCAGAAATTGAACGTTGCCTTCAGTTAATCCCATTACCTTTAGTGCGACTGAATGCAGAGTGTGGCCCTGAGCGTTTGTTTTGTCTGGATAGGAAAATAGCTCCTCAAGGTTCAGACATCAACGTGTGAGGAGGGACACCTCTGTCTTCTGTGTGATCAGCCTCAGAAAACTTCTGATGCAAGATCTGATTGCTCCTTTCCACTCTCGTGAGGGAGCCATCTCTTTGTTTTATTAAGTTTTTTCCCAACAATAAGGATGCTTTCGTAAACACCATAAGGCCTTCAGGATGTGATTCTCGGTGTGTCACTGATAGTGCTTTGAGAACAGAGATTTTACTCTGGCTAGAGATGGAAATGAGAAATGCTAATATGATCTTGCTCACCTTGTGTCTTTCCGTGTGTCAATTAACACTGAAAAGAGCTTCACTTTTGTACACAGAGATTCATCTCTTTTTTGCACAAAGATTCATCTCTTTTTCTTCTTCCTCATTCCTTTTGTCAGATCTGAGGTTGCTTTTAAAGTTGGGACCCATAAAGGCAAATATACCAAACTGTGATTAAAAGTGTGGTTCTCCCCATGGGATCTGCTTGCAGTATTCATACATTCAGTACTTTGCCAGGCAGGCACACATATGCACCTTCCCTTTTATTCCATGTTAGCTCCGGTTCAACTGACTGTCACATATCCCATTAATCTGTCATTGGCTACTAGTAAAGACTGGACGTGGAGACAGTAGCCTGATTTCCAGTTATGTACTCTCAGTGCCTGTTGACCTGAGAGTGGTAGTTTATACTTACTGCAGGGTTTCTGTAAGTCTTCAGACTGGGACAAATTGAGAGAGATGTAAATGAGAACCAGCATCCCAAGCTCTGATTCTCTTCTGTGGTGTAAATCAGGAGCATCTTTCTCTGTGGGTCTGGCTGGTATAGAAGATGAGTCAGGTCTATTAAATCCAAGTAGATTAAGGTTACTGAAAGTGAAATTTCTTAAAGGCAAGAAAACTTTTTGAAACTCCTGCCCTTTGACTCTGAGCTGTCACACTCCAAGCACACAATTTTATATCGTATCAAGCTGTGATCAGGCAAGGTGATCCTGAATTTCAGCTTTGATCTTATACTTCCCTGTAGCAAAGGTCCCTTTGTCCTGGTGAGTGAAGCCGTACAAGGAGTGCTAAATACCAAGAGTTGTGACAGCCAATGTTTTCGTTAGCACAGCAGTACTCTGCTGTGGCTGGTCTCAGTGCTCGCTGCTAAGGCTGATAGTGAATCACACATTTACCAGCATTTACAGGTGGGGACGAGTGACAGGTTTACTGGGACTGAGAGAGACAAAGGCGCCCAGCGCTGCAGTGTTCATCTCCTCAGAGCAGATGTACTCGACATCCCGGATTAGCTGCCGCAGATGCTGCTGTGTATGGTGAGGGAAGCTGGAGCAGAGAATGCAGCACCACTGTGAGAGAGAGATGAACGCATCAGAAACAGTTAAAAACAGCTAAGTCCAATCTGTGGTTGTTAGCCTAAGAGAATCACGACCAGAGCATTGTTCACTTAGTCCTATAGAAAGGGAGACCATGGCTAGAGTCTCCCTACTTGGAAGGGAAACAAAATCAGTCTGCAGCAAGGTCAGGAACCTCATGATTACAGCATAAGAGCAGTTCATCTGCAGACTGGTTCCTTCCTCCTTTGCGCACACCAGCTTTAATCTGGTGCAGTGATTCCGTCTTCAGTGATGATACTCTGGGTTTGCACTATGTGACCATAGGCTTCTTCAAAGATGGGCTTCATGAGATTGTCTGGAATGAGAAGAGGGGGAGGAGAAGCAGCTTGGAAAGAGCCTAATTCTGGCCATGAGCACTTCCTTCATTTCTGTAGGCAGTGCAGTCCCCATGGATGAAGTGCTGGTACAGTGGTGGCCACTGTGTCTTCCTCTGGACAACTTGTGGCAACGTGTGTGACACTTCGCTTGAGCAAGGTGGCAGTGACAGGGCGTTTCTTATGCAAGGAGAGAAAATGTCAGCCCCGGCTCACAGAGAGCCTGCAAGGAGTAATCTCTGAGGAAATGGCTCCCTGCTTCTGTTAGGCAGCATCTTAGGAAGGGTACTCTATTGTTAGGCCGTGTGCTAAGTACCACCTGCCCATATTGTCCTGCATAAGTAAATGTCCTCTGCATCTGCAGTGTCCAAGGTACTTCATTCATGGATTCAAGGGCATCACCTGACCTCTGACATGGGCTGACTGTGTTGCCCCATGACATGAACAGTGGATATGAGGAAGTCACACCTGGCTGCATGTCTTCCAGTAGGAGGTGGTAGCTCTTTGCTGACGCATCATGTCAGGGAGCCTCTCCATCATGCTGAGGGACCTGGGATGCTCTACGGGGACCCGGCTAGAGCCATCCTGGCAGGGGCTGCTGATGGAGATAAGTCAGTCCTGCGTAAAAGATCTGCTTTTTCTCAAAGGCTGTTTTTTGCCTAGGCCTTATCTCCTGGAGAAGCACTGTAATGAAGTGACCAAATTAAGTGGGAGTTGCTGGTGCTGAACTCTTCTGAAGAACCAGTCCCCCTTAATTTCCTAAATGATCTGAATTCTTGATCAGGATTGCTGGGATATGCAATTTCCTATAGAGGCTGCAAGGTACGGTTTATCTCATTTTGCTGTCAGTTCCCTGCACTTTAATTAAGGATTATTTTTTTTTTTGCCACTGTCTTTCTGCCTTCTCTCTCCCTCTTCCCACCCCACCAGTTTTTTTCCTTTAAAAAACCTGCAAAGCAAACACTCAATTTAAAGAGAATTACTGGCATCTTGCTTCATCCATTCCAATCATTTCAGGTATTTAGCAGAGAGAAGGGAGTGAGCATCAGGTGGCTAACTTCCGCCCCCCCCATTTACGCAGAGGAAATCACATTAATCAGACTGCTGCGTACACCCTAATTGCTCTCATCTGCAGTCTCCACACTTCCTCCATTTCATGGCTGAGGCTCTTCAGCAGGGAATTCCCACCTTCCTGCTACTGCTGAATGGAGCCAGAAGCCTGAGGAATCTGGGGAGACAGGAGCCTGTGGCAGGGTGCCGGAAGGGCCCCAGGAGGACAGCAGACTGCTGGAGCGCCCTGCAGCTGCGGACAGAGGAGAGGGACAGAGGAGAGGGGCAGAGGGGACCAAGTATCTCTGCTCCACTAAAGAAGCCACAGCTCTGCTCAGCAGAAAGAGAGCTTGCCGCCTTGTTTCTCCCCTAAAGTGAAGTTTTTCCTGTTAAAAATATTTCTCTTGGGATAATGTTTCTGGGGCAGCCATTTCTTATCTGTTTGAAATGAAAGATCTGTTACTGAAGGCCCCTTTCAGCTTCTAGGAGACAACAGAGTCTTAATCTGGCAGTATAAAAGTCAGGGAACGCAGGATAAAACCATTAATCCTTGTCTTAAACAGTTGTTTGCGAATGCATACTTTCTTTTCATTCTCTGAAGAGCCACAGAGCCATAGTGACTGAAGGGAACACCCAGCTTGTCTTTGCTCTCTCCTGCATCCCCAGCAAGAACCTTCCTGCTGCGATAACCTTTGTTTCCTTTGGCTTGCAATTTTTGGGTGTTGTCCTGTCTGAGAGTAATAACCAGTTAAAGCACGCCTGTGCAGAACTGTGAGTAAAACCAGATTATGATGGTGCGTGCATTGCTTTGGGTCCCATGAATAATGGCGATCCTGACACCCCCTTGCCCTGTTGAAATGCAAATGTATTTTCTTTTTGTGTTCCAGGAACTTTCTTCAATGCATATAAAGAGAAAAAATCTGAAATCTATGCACTTTTCTCAAGTCAAATAAGTCCAGGTGTTATGTCAAGGAAAGCAACATAAGACAGTAGCAAAAGCCTAATGCTCTCCGCCAAGTCTCTGTCCCTGAGCAGGGAAATTAGAACTTTAGAAAAGGCTTAGAACTTTGTAATCATGATGCAGGAATAAGGATTCCTCTGCGTGGTCTAGGGGTGGTACTAGGGATTGCTTATCTTGGTAGGAAGCAGCCATTACAGCGTGGACCTGTTTCTGCTTTCGTCATCTGCATTTCTCTGAATTAATTTTGCTCCTCCAATCTTTCATCTCTTTGCTTTCTGATTGTTATTCAAAAGATCTCACCTAGCCCACTGGACTTTTGTGTCAGCAAGGGGTGAAACCCAAGCAGAGTCAGCTAAGAGTTTCCATTACTACTAGTTGCAATTACGCGGCTCAATACCAGGCTCCTAATGAATGTTTAGGGGTTTAATTTTCATCTGTGGAGGCAAGGTCTCCGTAGTGTCTTGTCCAGGTTGATCAGGCAAGTGAATCATATGGTGTTTCGCTTATCCAGCCTGTCAGACAGCCAAGGCTGTCAGTAGTCCCCTGGTTTAACTGATATGCTTAGCAGCTCCCGAGGATGAATGTCACTGTTCAGAGCTTCCCATTTCTTGTGCTGTCATTGTGGAGGATACAGACTGGTAGTCTCCAGGAATGATGCACTCTGCCACTTTAAAGGAGGAATTTGGGGCTCTTTTCAAGCTGGGAAGTCTCTAATACAATGTCACACATACATTTTGGTCCCTATGACATATTACTCCCACCTCCATGTAGGTAGAAAACAAATTCTGAAAAACATTCTTTGATCTTCCACCCACTGATCTGCTTGAAATTTAAGTTCTGTGCTGCAACACGAGGGAAGGAGGAGTAGGAATATAATTTATACCATATTTAAAAAAAAAAAAAAAGAGAAGAGGAGAAAACATTACTTCCACCAGTTTTAGAATTATTGCTGTGTAAATCTTTGGTACTCCTTCCTTCTGTTTGTCACCACAGTTTTTAAATGACATTGGACTATTGTCTCTCTGACCCAGTTACATTGTTTTCTTTCAAGCAAGAGTGCTTGAATTTAGACATTTTTTTTCCCTCCTTTTCTGTGATGTTACATGGAACATTTAGTTTCCTTCCGAGGTCATGCTTCCTTGGGTGATGAAGTATTTGTAAGATCCTGGTACAAACATGGGGCAAATCTAAGCCATCTATTTTCTGCCCTGCTGACATATGGGTTCTGGCAGGAGTTGTGATGGTTAGAAAGGATTTCTCCTGCTTTTGGGGCAAGACAGCTGACTATTGCTTCATATGTACATGCGTTTATGGAGTAAAGGGATGTCAGAGTTTATGCCTGTTTTCCCCTCTGGAGCTGCTCCTTCCATGGTTCAGTGCTTGCAAATGCAGATGACACCCACATGAAACCTGTGTGGTTCTCAGAGTGGCCTGGGTTCCGTTTTTTTTTTTCCTTCACCCTTTTCCTTGTTGTTGTTGTTGTGTTTGCTATCATCTGAATCAGAGGGAAGCACTGAATGGTGTTTTTTTCTCTTTTTATGCACATCTCTGGGGGAGTGCTGGGTGGTGTGGGGATTATTTTAGTGCTGTTAACTCTATGGAGGAACAGAGGCAGGGGTTGTTTGCAGCTGATCTGAGAGAGTTGGTGGGCTTTGCACCAATACTTGGTTCACCTCCCTGTGGGTTTCTGTCACAGCTGTGCAAAAAAAGGGTTTTGGTGCTTTTATGAATTTGTTCAAGGTGCTGCTGTTTTCTGTAGCTACATTTGGCGGCTTTAAGTTAAGGAACTTGGTGGTCTGTGTTAGTTGGTGATTACTATGTGGCTCAATTTCTGTCAGCCCTGTTGGCAGTAGATGTTAGTTTCTAAAAGGAGGAATGTAAGAGGAGAAGCTTTTTTCCCTAGAGACTATAGTGCTTTGGCAGGAAACACAACAGCTAGTCTGTGACACAGAGTTGTTTTCAGATATGCTGCAAGGAAAATGAAGATGGGTAATGGCATCTCTTCACTTGCAACACTAACCAAGATAAAGGAGGCATGGTTTCTTTGCATCCCTGTTATTATCAAGGGGGTAGTCTCCTACCATTCTTAGCAGGGCATTTGTCTTAGTAGTGGTTTCTTTTGGCTCAAGATGCAGCATGGATCCCAGGGAGGTACAGTGATACCAGGATTGGTTGGGTCTTCCAGCAGCCAATAGTGGTTTTGTCACTCTGCTCGCTTTTAGGGGCTTACTGATGTAAAAAGTCACTAGTAAAGACTTGTGTCTGTGACCACAAGCCAGCTGGTTTTGGATGTGCTTTTAGCCTGCTTCTCTTGTAAAGTAAAGTATACAGACTTCAGTTGCCCTCATGGGGTCACAGGAGCAAAGCTTGTGTTTTCCTGGTGCTAGGAGTTGATGTGCTTTGCTTCATGGTTGAGGTGGTCTAAAAGCAGATGCTTATACAGCTACAATAGCCTAGTTGACATGGGATAGCTTTCTAGGCTGTAGTAATTTGACCGCTTTCCATTGTAAGGATTACTTTCCATATTGTAAGAGAAGTCAGAGTCATCCCCAGGGATTCCGTCAGAGCCTATAGCACAGGTGTATGTACTACAATATAAACCATAAGAAAAGGAAAGATTTTTTCTTGAAGACTTCAACAGTTGCTTTTTGCTGGTAAATTCAGATTGAGATAAAACCCAGCATCCTTGTAAATGTCTGGTAATAATGTACTGTGGTTGGTCGAAAATAGGAGTCTGTCATAGGGAAAGCTAGGTGGATAATTTTGAAATTTCCTGTCAATATCCATCATTCTCCTACCATACCTGCTGTTACCCTCTTAGGGTTCCTGTTGACCTGGTTGCTTACGCATGTAGAAATGAAGTGGCTACTCTAGTATTTCTGCTGTTTACACGGATGGCAGTTGGAGACATTTAGATTTAATCTTGTCAACTCCCCCTGGTCAGCAGACCTCAGAAATCATTATCTTAATATCACAGGAATGTCAGTTCAATAATGTTACTGTTGATCAGCTGTTGAACTCTAGTTTTGTAGACATTGTTTGTGAGTAGCTTATCCAGCAGAATTAATTTTCCCCTCCTTGTCCATTTTGGGGAGAATAAAAAAACAAGGATGAAAGAAGAAGGAAAGCAATCTTATGAAAGATTTAATGTTGTTTATTTAACAAGCAGTATTTAATAGCACATTAAATAGTGCCACTTTTCTGTGCTACACAAATAGCAAACTGGCTCTGGAGTGTATTTCAGGTAATTGATGTGTGTGTGTTTATGCATTTTGCTGGCTTTTGTTGTTGGTATTTTTGTCACTGGAATCAGGCTTAAATGATGCTAATGGATTCTTGCGGCTTTGTGTGAGGACACTGGAGTTCTTCAGAGACAATAATGTGGTCCTTGGGTTTGGTCCCTAAAAGCCAGTATTGATTTCACTTTGAATTCCATAGCTTTTCTTCTTGTGTTGTTGATTTGCTGAATGACGTTAGGGGGAACAGGCAAGGATTTGGCCTCCCAGGGAAACTTGACCAGTGGGAGGAAGAGATGGGAGGAGTTTATTGCACAGTAAGTTGAAAAGGCTGCCTGTTTCCTCTGTGGGTGATGTAGTCTGCCATAGTGCCTTTGACAGGTGAAAAGCTTTTGGGTTGCTTTAAAAGGGTGACATGGAAAGAATAGTGGAGACTTTGGGTTTCCCCTCCTGCATCTGTTTTGGCCCAAAGTTTTGAATTCTCCTGCTGGTTTATGGTTTGCTCCTTCGAGGTGCTAGTATGGAAGGTCTGTAAAGAGGGTCACCATTCTTTTAGTCATCCCAATGATGTCACTGGCTGTTCAGACTAAATACTGACTGAATATCTGCATTCTGTCCCTCTTCCACCACCTCTTTGCTGGCTTCTGATCAAGGGGAAGATCACGCCTTCTTGACACCTGGGGGGTCCCCTGGGTATGGACAGCTTTGTTTTTTCTGGTGTTGCACAGCCATATCAGCCCCTCTTTAAAAAAAATCCCTTCTATCCCTCCTCTTATGTTAACAACCCACTTCTCCCTCAGAAGTCCCTGTTGCTCAGTTACAGACAGAAATCAATCCTGTGTACATGCTAATTTCTAAAATGGTGGGACTTCTCTAATGTTGAAGAGTGGTCTTTCCCCTGAAGAAGACAGTCACTGTGTACACAGGGCTACTGGCTCAGTCAGGAGTACAAGGTTTTATTATCGTTTTCAGATGAAAATCAGGGTCACTGATGAAATCTGAGCTGAATCCCTGAGCTGAAGACATTTAAGGCTTCAAAAGCATGATCCCAGGAGGCTCTCTCTTTTGGAGTGTAAGCTGTGAGAGGAGTGTTTTCCATAATCCATTGGAGAACAAAAAAAAATAGATTGAACAAGGTGCAGCCTTTCACACTTGATGTTTTGGACTGCTGCTTGGTTACAGCTGAACCAGACCTGTTCCCTCATGAATTAAGGTTCCTATCCTGCCTGAGGATCTGCTAACCTCAACTTGGAGGATGCTCGGTGGAGAACTGCCGCGCTTAGGCAGCAGCAATGGTGCTATGCTGTGGGCAGCAGAAGAGAAATGTTGCTGTGATTCAGTCTAGCTTGTATTTAATAATGAAATTGCTCTGCGTAATTCACATTGGCCTAGGTCTGCGTGTGATATTTAGGGAATATAATTATTTTGGATGTGTTGAGGGTGCTTGGGGAGGTGGCCTTATAAATCCAAGAGCAAGAATAATCTGCTAGGCAGGGGGCTGGTAGGATAGGGAGTGATTTGTGGCCATTTACGTAGCACCTGTCGGGACCTGCTGCTTAGCTCATCTGGAGCTGTTTGATTGCAGTGAAAATTTTCTCTAAGAAGAGATTTTCTTTGAAAAGCTTTTCCACTAGCAATGGATAATTTCAGACGGGTTAAGTAACACAAAACCTTTTCTGGGAAGTGGCACAAGTAACTTAGAGCATGCAGTTGCTTGTTGCCAGAGAAAAAGGGTTCTCTGTTCCTTCAAGTACCCCCTAGCAATGACAGGTTTGTGTAAAAAGGCTGGAGCACATCTGGGGTTTGATCTTAATGTGTGAGGTTGGGGTGGGGTTGCTAGACCTGACTTATTGAAATGAGAGTGCATTTTGCTTGTTTGCCAAGTGGGAAGAAATCTGTACCTCAAGCAGGACAGAGGAAGGATCTGTGGGGGATCAGAAGTTTGTCACCCCAGGAACACTTTTTGTGTTGATACTTAGGTCCCTTATTCCCTGTTCTGCTGACTGTTGTCCTTCAGCTTGGTCCATACCTATTGCAATCTGTGTGTAGGATTTGCATCTGTAGCATCCTTGGGGGTAGCAAGCAAAGGGTGACTGCCGGCCAAAGGCCTGCTGTGTCCCAAGGAGGCAGCAATGTCTTTTACAAGCAAAAATGCACCTAGGATGATAATGTGGCTGTCTAGCCATTTGCCCGCTAAGGATGTAAATCCCTGATGGCAAGAGGCTGGGAAGGTGTAACCAGGGGAAAAGCCCACTCGATTGCTCTGCTTCTTACCTACTTCTGCATGCTGTCATGCATGTGGTGTAGAATGAGCAAACTCTTGCTCTGCCTTAACATGGCTTGGCTTACACCGAATGGGACTTGGGCATCAATAGTGGCTGGAGCCCCTTCACAGATCCTTCAGCCAGCTGTTTCAGTGTGGGATGTTCGTGTCACTGTGCCAGGGCAGGAACCCCTCATCCCTGTCTGCACATGCAGACTTGCAGCTCCCTGTGCATTGTGGTGGCAGTGGGATGAGAGGCTCTCGTGTCCTTCCAGACCGTGACCCCGCTGCCGCTGGCCTTGTCCTGCCTAGTGGGATGGCAACACAGGACAAGTTGCTCAACCCAGTGTTAGCCCGTGGGCATGTCCCTGTGCCAGACAGTCTTTCAGCTCCTCGTGCTCCTTCTGCCCAAGCTGTTTGCCCCTTCTGAGTTCAGGATGATGTCCCCATTGTCCACTTCTACCTTGGCGCTTACATGAGCTGCTCCACCTGCCCCAGTATGTGCTGGCAGCTGCCACGACCCCGTGCTGAGCAGAGCAGAGATCTCTCTCTCTCATCGGAGCAGGTTGCCATGGCAATGCACAGTCTGCTGCGCTCTGGGTCTCCAGGAGCCAGAAATGATGGTGCTTTTGCAACATTGAGGTAAACATCTCTCTTTTCCCTTATATAGTACATCCATCCCTGGTAAGAGGGCTGGCTGTCATTGGCGCCGGCCTCCCCTCACCCCCTGCGTGGTGGAGAGCAGCTCCAGGCACTGGGAATGCGCCTGACCTGTGGAGCTGTGCTCCTGTGGGTTGGAGCAGTGCCTCCAGCGTGTGTGGGCCATGGCAGTGGCCCTCCAGTCACTGAGTGGTGTGGGTTTCCCACTGGGGAGGAACTGCTCAGGAGCGGCATCACTCGTGGGGTCAGCTGCCGGAGCATGGGGTTTGCTCGTGGAGGGGTACGACTACAGCTTGCCTGGATGCTGAGGGGGAAGGTGGGTCCCCAGCTGCTTGCTCACAGCTCTGCCACTGGTTTGCACTGGTCACCTTGGGACAGTCACCTCTTTTCTCCTAAGCACCTCTTAAAGTGTGAAAGTGGTCTTGCTCTCCCTTGCCTGCTGGGAAGGCACCCCAAGGACTCTGGCTAATGAGTGCAAATGCTTAGAGTTGTGAAAATTTGCTGGAGAATCTCTCTGGGGCTTGCTAGAACTTCGTTATGGTGCTGTGGGCTTTCACATGTTTCTCCAGTGCTTTGGGAATCCATCGGTATTTCTGACATCCAGAAGCCTGTAACTGGCAAGTGATTGAAGACTTTTTACGGTGTCCTTTGTTATTGCAGGCAGTAATGAGCATGGCAGGCTGTTGCAGGCAGGGAAGTGTGGCTGTGTGAACTGAAAATGAATCTCTTGCTTGATCTGCTGGCATTTGTTCCAGCATCTTTCTCTCCACCTCTCTCCCTCTTGCTGTTGGTGTGTGTATGAAGGGGGAGTCAATGCTGGAGAGGGGAGTGGAGCAGGGGAGGAGTTTCTATCAGCCTCTTCTTTTTCTTTTTTTTTTTCCTTCTTTTTTTTTTTTTTCTCCTGTTCAGTGACGTGAGCAATGCCTGGAACAATCAGGCTGGCTCGAAACAGTGTGCCTGAAGATGCTGGAGAAAACAGCCTAGTGCGCTTTAAGCAAACACTGATTGCTTGAGCCTGGGCTCTCCAGACGTAACCTTTTCCAGTTCCTCTGCAGGGGATTGGGAAGTGCCATTAGCTTTCTTCTCCTCCATCCCATACGCTCACTTTTGGAAATGATCGGAGTTAACAGTGTTCAGAGCACCAGCAAAGTCCGGGTGAGAGCCACAGGTTCGGTGAAATACTCCCGAGAAGAATCTCTCTGGCGGCAGTCCCATCGGTCAAAATCTATGAAAATCTCCAACTCCTCTGAGTTTTCTACTAAAGAAAGCAAGGTAAATAGCTAAATATTCATAGTGTTTCTCTTTGCTATGAGAGGAGGTGGTGGTGTTGAAAAGGTTACGCTCTGCAGGAATTAAGGGCTCTGGATGATCTGCAGTGATCACAGAACTGCTGTCAGGTCAGAAAAAAAAATCTCTGTGCTTGAGGAGAGACTTGAAGGTGAAAAAGGTCTGGTGTGTGATAGTGAATCGGGTCTTAGAGGAATGCCCTGTCACTGAGCTTGGTGCAATAGTAAACAGTGAAAACTTGCTCTGCTCTTGGGAAAGGTGCCAGAGTTGACAAGTGATGTCCTTGGGATTACCTGTTTAATGGGAATGATTTTCCATAGAAAAATAGCTTTTGCTCCTTCTTTGCAGCTCTGTGGGTTAGTAGGTGTGGGTGGTAGGTAAAACTATCGTCTCACTTGCATGCATGATTAAATATTGCTGTCAAGTATTTATTAGGAAGGCATCACTTGTGCATTTATAGAAATACATTAATGTATTGTAGTGGTCGGTAGCACAGGCGATGCCCAGCTGCTACAGTGGCTATGTGCTGCATCTCCTCGCTCAGCCCAGCCCGGTGGTTCGGTTCCTAGGCAAACAACCCCCACTCCATGCAGTATTGCTTCTTTCCTCATTCCTTGCTCCTGCTCAATAACTGAGAGGCACCCGGGAACCCCTGGCAAGAGCTTTAACAGCCGTCTTCCTCCCAAAGGTGCCCTGTGTTTCCAAGGGTTGGATGAACTTTATGCAGTGACCGAATATACCTTTAATTGATTCTGCCTTGGGATTAGAGGATATAACCATTTGCAAAGGTGTGTTGAATGAGGCTGAAATATTGCAGAGCATCAGCCAAAGGCATTTAATCATGTCTTGTGTCCATGTGCATGCAAACAAGCAGGCACATGCATGGATCTTCCTTCACTGTCCCTTCCCTAAATCTCCTGTCTGTCCTGAGAGAAACCTCCTCTGCTGTGGTGAAAGGAACCCAGTGCTGCAAGGTAGTTCCTAGCAGATCACTCTCTGATGACTTACAGGTTATGTTTCAGAGTCTCAGCTGCAGAGTTTTAATCACAGAGTAATGCAAATAGAAATAAATATTTTATTCAGTCCAGTTTAAGGAACCTCTGTTTTGAGGGCCTTATTGTCCATAACTAAGAAATATTGTACTGCTAAGGTTGTGGCAGAGAGATAGCATGGCCATCGTTCTCGGGCTGTTGCTGATGCAGTATCTTCTACTCCAGCAAATGCCAAAGTAAAGGCTGCATCTTGCAGGTGCTCTGGTACCCTGCTTTTGTGATCGCTTTCACCCTAGGCGTGGGAATAATTGCATGGTATTCAGTGGGAGGATTTATGTACAAAAAGTCTCTGCATACGGCGGAAACTTGTGTCTTTTGACATGGGGTGAATCACTTAATTTCTGTACCCTCTCCCAGTCTGTGTGTCCGCAGTGTATGCATGGTGTAATGTCCTCAGGGCAGAGACTTTCTCCCAGGGATGGTGTCTGACACAGTTAGTTAGCTACTGCAGTAATCAACGCTCTGTGTTCATCCCTCTGTGGGGTTCACATTTCTACCTCCTGAGTGCTGTAGGTTGTTGTGTGAGAAATACTCACTTCTTCTGCCTAGCTCAGTAAGTTGGGAAGCATACTGCAGCTTTGTTTTTGTTTGTAGTGCTGTTTCTTTATTTCCTACAAAGGTATTTGTGTCTGTGGAGTATCTAAGACCTGTAAAAGCTGTGCTACGGAGGGCTGAGAAGATCCCTACATGCCCATCAGTGATGCCTGCCCAGTTGACAAGATGACAAGCAGCTCTGCCACTGATTGGTCTTGTGATTTTGGGCAGCCTTGTTCTTTCCATATGTCTGTTTCCCCTTCTGTTCTTTGTCTGACAATCTATTTTGCTAAGATGTCACTGGTTTAGAGAACTAATTTATATTTGAGCTTTAGCTCTTCTGTTGTCTCGGTGGAAGAGACTTGGAAGTTGTTGCTGATGTGTAGCACTGCAAAGGAGGTCTTTTTATCAGTGTAAGTCTGTGTATGTGCTTGTGCATTGCCTTTCATGAAATATCTTCAGTTCTAGGCTGGGCTTCCTGGACAGTGGTGCTGTGTAGATCCCCTCAGTCTCAAGCAGGCCTTGATTTGTAGACTTGTCCTCTTCCATATTTCTGTGGGTGTGTTTTCCCCCTTTGAGTCTGGACTGCCTTGCATTTTATCTGCTCTGCATACAAAGTAATAACAATGCAGAAAACCTGTTTCTGTGATAGCTTCAGCTGACTTGGGGCAGGAGACAGATTTAACCCATTTGTGCCTCAGAAACATACTTAGCACTTACGTGACTCAGCCTGTTTTGCTGAGCTAGAGAGTATTACGTATCCTCATGCTCTAGCTGGTATGGAAAAGTCACCAACATGGTGCCTGCATATGAGGTCTGCCTGCTGCTAAAGAGGCTAGGTAGCCTGAGGACCATCATCTCATTGAAAAACACCAGGTAGTGCTTCTGTGCACATGTATATTCACTCATGCACCTGTACATATACAGGCTTCATGAGGTGATGCATCCTGGATGTGTATTATAGTCAGGTATCACAGCCTCAGGCCAGCAGGAGAACCTGTGAAAAGGATACTGTGAATTGATGTACTGTTGTTCTTGGGAGAGTAGCCTCAAATCCAGACTGCATACAAGGTGAGTCAGAGGACCTTAGGATCGTCTGTGTGACCCAGTGTGCTCAGCAGTCTCTTCTCCTGACAGACTCTGTTTTCCTGCAGCCATGGACTGAATTGCAGAGTGCCTGTGCCTGTCCTGCCTACAAATGCACAGAGCCAATAAAACAATTTCTGAAATAGGCTGTGTAGGTGCTCCACTATCAAGAAGCACTTCTCTAGGCTTTTCTCTGTTCACCCATAATAATTCAATACGCTGCCTTTACCAGTAACACTGACTGAACACTCCAGCAAGTACAGAACAAATCTTTTCTAGCAACCCTCATGTATCAATTTTATAGAGGATGCGTTTCTTGTGTGGCATTAATTTCTTGGCTCTCAGGAGCCCCAGCTAACCATCCTTTTCTGTTTTATGATGATATATCTGGCACAATCTTTCCTAACTTTTTTCTTTCCCCCCTCCCCCCTCTTCTCCATACAAACGAGATTTTTCACAGAGGAGTTTCTCTTAGAAATGTTCTCCTCCAGTTGGTGACGCACTTGAAATTCCCTGGGTGAAATGATCTCCTTTCCTTCCCCCTAAAACATTCCTATCAACCCTATCTCCACCCACACCAAAACAACATTCATCGGTTCCATATGCTGCTGAACAGCTCTGTGCTGTTTTATGAATAATGTATGCTGGCTTGTTAGAAGAACGTTTGTTGTACAAACCAGTGGAATTTGAAATTGAGAGTGATATCAGCAGACATGACATGCCATGCACTAACCCACGGGCTTCTTGGGGTACTACTCTGGCATCCTTGCTGCATCCTCATCAGAAGGGGGAAAATGTGTGAGACATCATGGACATGTGGGCTTTGAGCCTGGCAAGGAACTACAGGCACTCAGTGATCAGAGCCCTTATCCTTGTCTCACCAGGTGTTACAGATCCGTGCACGAGGAGAGGAGAAAATTTTGAGATCTGGATTTTGGGGGAGAGTGGCAAATAGGAGATGATGAAGTAGTGTAGATCTGTATGCAAGCAACAGTTCTAGGGGAGGATCAGCCTTCAGGTAATCACCTAAGCAGCAAATCGGGAGTGGTATGTAGCAATGGGTCGCACCTCATGCAAACCTGGTGGAAGGCAATGACACAGAGACACCCGGGTCCAAAGGACGGGCGCATTAACACCTTTATGGACTGCACGCAGACACCGGCAATGTCTCGTATCTGTTGCCTCTGTAACCTGTTACTTTTTGTAGGGTTCTGCTACTTTTATTATTTTCCCTCCTTCTAATAAACCACGTATGGTGGGAGCTGGGGTTGGTGCCTGGCTGACCGCTGTGGTCCCAGGGGCAGAGCTGATGGACCGGTGCTGGGTGGCTGGGGGAGGTGCAGAACTTCTGACTGAGCATTTCTTACTGCAAACACTGAGCACACCTTTGCCCAGAGGTGTGACTGGGGCTTGGCTGCCTGGGATCAACCATGCCGCTACCAGCTGGAGGTGAAGAAGAAATGATGCTGGGAAGGGCTTCTTCTAACAGTGGCTGCTGGGAGGGTGGCAGGGTCCTGGGGCAAAGAGCACAAGTGCATCCCTGTCCTATGGGCTGCAAAAGCCAAATAGGATATCTCCTGTGACGGTCAGATAGTCATTCCTCCAACAACAACTCCAGAAATCAGGGTGTAACTGGGTGTGAGCAGAGAGTCTGGGAAACAAGGAGAAGACAGACTAGGTCATCCCTGATGGCTCTCTGAACTTGGTTTTGATTTTGCCTGTTTACCTGCTCACAGCAGGCATTTCTGGCTCCTTCTCTTTTGTTCATGGAGCAGTATAAGAAATACCTGTGATGTATTCCTTTCTGTCATGGCAGACTTTTCTGGGTGGGATGGTATATATAGAAAGTCAGTAGTCTGGTTCAAGAGCCAGACCTACATTGCCTTTCGAAGGAAGGGTTCGCACAGTGCCCTGGGACCTCTTGCACGCTGCTGGCCAGGCTTTGGGGAGCCTGTGTCTACTTTTTACCCAGATGATTTACTGAGATGAGTATCTGGGTAATTCGTTATGTCTCTGTCCCTGTATGCACACCTGGTTGTGCCTTTCTCATGTTCACTGCTTCTGCATGCAGAGGCTGAGTCACAGCATGGCCAGCAATCGGCAGGTGCCGAGAGCAGCCTGTTTAAATGGGTCCAATGGTTCATGCACATGACGGGGTTTGGAGGCAGGTGAGGATGGCGGGTGACCTTTTCTTCTTGGCAGCTTTGTAAAATAAACAGGAGTTTTCAGAAGCACTCCCTGCCTAGTTTTGCTTCTCTTTCCAATTGGAATAAAAGTACCAACTGGTGAGAGCTTGTGAAAATCTGGACTTTTAGTTGACCTACCTGTTTACCAAAGAGAAAATGGGGATGGAATTCAGCAGCTTCTTACAGAGTTACAGACTTTTACTTAAAAAAGAAAGTCTAAGTTTCTTGCCCAGTTTATGAACAAATACAAACAAATCCCACAAATATATAATGAATTCCATTGTTTTTTTATATTACAGTCTGCTAAGGGTGAAATTGGAGCTGTAGGAAACAACATTGGAGTTAAAATAAGGAAGGTATCTAGGATGCTGCCTGCTACTCTGTTTTATGCAGCAATTAATTTCCTTTATTCTCCCTTCAAAACTGCATTTGTTTCTCCAGGGAGCTTAGGGCAGTGCTGGGCCTCAGGTGTGGTGGACCCAGAGATCAGCAATTCTCAGAAAAGGGAAAGCTGTAAGGAGTATGTCTCTGCAGTCTGAGCAATAGAGCTTAAGAGTTACAGAATCACAGAATCACAGAATGGTAGGGGTTGGAAGGGACCTCTGGAGATCATCTAGTCCAAATCCCCTGCCAGAGCAGGGTCACTTACAGCAGGTTACACAGGAACGCGTCCAGGTGGGTTTGGAATGTCTCCAGAGACGGAGACTCCACCACCTCTCTGCGCAGCCTGTTCCAGTGCTGTACCACCCTCAAAGTAAAGAAGTTCCTCTTCACGTTTAGATGGAACTTCCTATGTTCAAGTTTGTGCCCATTACCTCTTGTCCTGTCACTGGGCACCACTGAAAAGAGCCTGGCCCCATCCTCCTGACACCCATCCTTTAAGTATTTATAAGCGCTGATAAGGTCCCCCCTCAGCCGTCTTTCTTCCAGACTGAAGAGACCCAAATCTCTCAGCCTTTCTTCATAAGAGAGGTGTTCCAGTCCCCTAATCATCTTAGTAGCCCTTTGCTGCACCCTCTCCAGCAGTTGAAGCAGTGAAGTTGGATACTGCTGAGTAGTCAGTAGCTGTGGGTTTGGATCTTGCCTATGGTTGCCTAGGGTGCCGAAAGAGACAGAAAGTCTCTTCCTTTCCAAGTGGTATCAGTACAGCTTGGAAGAGGAGACCCGTGCAGTATTCGTTCTGGCATTCCCTGCTGTGGTCCAGCCTCCAGTTTTCTGGCTTAGATAGCAAATTTGCCAAGCACTTCCCAGGCTAGCAGGTAAGAAGCTGTGATTGTTGTCAAACTGCAAGAGTGCTTTAAATCAGAGCTCTTTTTTTTTTTTTTATTTCCCAGAGATAAAACATGGGTTAATAAAATCTGTCCTTGCAGCTAGTTAAGTACGGTGAAAGTCATGTCCCCCGCCATAATCTCTGATCAGCTTTGTTGCAATTTAGTGAAGCATTTAACTGCTTATCTCCAAGTTTGTTTGATTTAATCATACTCTGGAGAAATGTCTGCTGAAAAGAGCTGCTGTCTGAATCAGGGCCTTGGGAAACAGCCATGAAATAAATGATAGAACAGGTGCTGGGCTGTACACTTCTGCTACTGGTTGCAAAACATGGGAGGAGGAAATTTTTGTTCTCCAGATCATGCGAGAGCCCAGTAGACATCAGGAAAATAAATTGCTCTGGAGAAGGAACGTAAAACAGCTCTAAAAGGCTGGTGAGTACAGCAACGAGTGCACAGCCCGGCAGCAGGCTCTGCCACAGAGGTGGGTCGCGGGCAGGCATGAGAACTCGGGTATCTCCACCCCTTGAGAGGTCTGCTTACTGAGGTCTCACTGAACAAGTTCGGTAGACACACCAAGCATGCCCTGTATACAGCTACCCAGGCTCTGGGTACTCTGTAGGGTTTGCTCTTTCATTTTTGTAAATAGCAGAGGCTTTCTGAGAGGCTATATCTGATGCTCTGTGGGGGACACTGTGTCCTTTGTCAGATGTATGCCATATGACTGGGTTGGTGTCTGTTACTCCCTAAAGAAGGAAGACAGAGTCTGGCTCATTAGTAAAGATCGGGACAAACACATGTCACTTTCCACAAGGCAAAAGCCTGGGGCATTTGTTGTTCCTGCACCAATCTGGAGTGCTGCTTTTGTATGTCCTGCTCTTTGGCTGTAGTGATCCCTAGAGAATTCCTTAGCAGCAAAATCCCATAAAAGGCAGTACTGCACAGGGCAGGTGTTCATTTTCAGAGGTTCTGACCCAATCTTGTAGGCATTTGGGCCAGAGAACAACAAAAGGCATTTCTGATACCCCAGGCCAGGTTTTTGCTATGTTTCAAAAGCATATCCAACCAGCTGGGGAAAGAAAGTGCTGCTTCTGAAAAAAATAAGGAGGCAACTGGGGAAAAAAATGCAGCCTCTTTGCCTTATGTGTGGAAGTAGTTTTCTGGCTCAAAATGGAAGAAAATATTTTAATCATAGTAGGAAGAAAAAGACAAGTCAAAGAATAAGAGGGGGCTTTGGACAAGTCATTAGAGACATGGTGGCTTCTAATAGAACATACTGTGTGACCCCAGGGAATCAATGTCAGCGTCAGCTTGTGCAGAAAAATGGAGGTGCGTCTACTTCTGCTGGGCTGCTGGCTGCATGGTAGGAGAAATGTTAGCCCTTTGTTCTGCTTTCTTCTTGCAGCTTGATAGCTCTCACCTGAAAATTAAGCAAAGTGCCTACAAACTGCCAGCAGTGCCCTTTACTTCACCTTTGTCTGCCTGTTTGCCTTTCGATCAGAGCTCCTTGTACAAGTTTGGAGAAGACAGGATAAATAGAAATAGACAGTGAAAACTCCAGAGTTGGAAATCTTATTTCATCTTATTTCTGTGAGTAGCACAGCAAGCCCTGTCAGCCATGGGGACCTCTCTCTGCTAGCTCAGTGGAATTAGGATGTGGGATGATTCCTCCTGGTGGTCATATCTGTTCCTGTGCTCTCAGAAACGTACTTTTATTATGGTACAGTGTGGCTACAAGTTGCTGCATATGTAGCATCACTGTGAGGCGAGTTGTAGCAGTATGTTTGACCTGCTTGTGTATGGTTCAAGCAAGCCAGATTTTCAGACCTGAATATTAAGGATCTTCAAATAGACTGTGCAAGATTTGGAAAGGAGTCAGAGGATCACAGGATGAGCAGCAGGATATGGTCATGGGATTCTTGTTGCACATTCAGCTGTGGCATATGCACAAGACTAGTTTCAACTCTTCCAGTTTTCCAAATTATTTTTGTTTTGGGTCAGAGTTAAGGCTATTTAAATGCTAATGTTTCTGTTGAGTGTGTCATAGCTATTATAGTATGTGATTTTCAGGCTTGTTCATACTTGATGTGCTACTTTTTTGTAATCATGTGCATCAACAGTTCTTCTACACGTTAACATATTTTGAGGCTGTGTAGGAGTTATGTGCCAGAGGGAGTAAATCTAGCTATGTATATAAGGTAAATTACAAATGTGGATTATAAGTGCGAGAATCAGGGACATTCCATACCAAAATACTTCACTTGAGTCAAGTGGCCTATTTGAAGAACTCCATTAGCTTGTAGTAATAGCAGGCATTTATCCATCGTATGCATCAGCTACTGCAGGGCTGAAATCAGACAGTTACCTTAAGTTTCATACCTACTTCCTCTCAAAAGAAATCCATCTCAACTGTCTGATATGCACCCAGGCTTCAGTCAGCCTCCAGACCCTTTTCTTTGCAGGCTGGTAACAACAGAATTGTGACCTTTGATGTCAAACCTACTGGCATCTTTCCTATGAATTGAAAGAGTAACGATGTTAGCAGGTGGCAGTCCAACACATTGATCTTCAAGCATGAAAACTGCTTATTGCTAATTTTCTGTTTTGCACATAGAAAATGGAACGTGTTTATGTTTGGGTGTGTGACTGGGGAAGCACGTCTGTGAGGCTCAGGGGCTTTGCATAGCTATTGTGGCATAGTTTTACAGGTAAGCCCATATCGTGAAGTCTTGGCCCCACTAAAGTCAGTGACAAAAAAATATCACTATCAGGAATTAAACTGGACCTTGAATTTCAAGGCTGTAGTCTTGTGACTTTTGCAAACTTAACAGGGTTATATTAAAAAAAGCCCAAACCACAAACCCAATAAAACTGCTTGAGAAAATGGCTGTAATCTCTTACATTCTGGTATTTTTTTCCTTAGATGAGATTTCTGCTCAAGACTTTTGCATTACCATGAGCAGATATGGTACTTCCTTGATCAGAGACAGCTCGCTTGCAATATTGGTTAGGTAATTTTCCTCAACATATTAATGTATGCGTAACAGGGGTCAAACAATAATCCCATCTCATTTCTCTCCCTTTGCAGGCACTCTACAATTCAATCAAGAACGAGAAGCTGGAATGGGCAGTGTAAGTATACTGTGTAGAAATTAGGAGTTTAAAAATAGTACCTGTGTAGTAATCTGTTTATACATCCTGTGTCACCATCTGAGTGGGCTCCAAAGCCTGTAGAAGATAGCCAGTGTTCATAAGGAGTTTGCTTTTCTGTTAATGAATGACCTGGCAATACTGCCTCATCTGTTTCTCCAGCAAGGGGAGTTGTTAATTATAGGAGCCAACTGCATTTGTAAGGAAAGAGGACGTTTCATTTAGTAGGAAACTTCAGCCTGAAAAGAGAGAAATTAAATCCTCTGTTGTTATATGACTGCATAAATAAAACAGAAGTTGACTTCTCCCCTTATCTTTCGGTACATTGTGTTAGAACCACTGAATAGAAACACACATCTTGGATTGAGTTTCCTGCTGTTGGTTTATTGTCTTGGTTTGTCTCCTGATTAACTATGGATAACTTGACAACAACCTAATATGAAAGATGATAAATTGGACAAAGCCTGATACCTCCCGTCCTTAGCTGCTTTCAACAGGCTAACACTTGTTAACTACGGAAATACTGCAGACCGGAAAGTGCTTCAATTTCTGATTGTGTTAAATTGACATTTCTCTGCGCTTAGGTTTTATGTGGTCTAAGTATGCCAGCAAAGAGTAGATGGGGTCTGCTTTAGATTTTACCTCTTGCACAACAGTGGATTTTGGAGTAAAATAAACAAATGATGTCTTTTATCTATTTTGGCTGTATAAGATGTTTACTTGCATGGATTTACATATCTGAAACCTCACCTTGTCTGGGACGCATGCTCCTGCACCATTTATGCTAGAACACCTAACAATTGCTATAGGTCTTGCAGGACCATTGGCTTCTGATCTTCCTTGTTTTAAGTTCATCATCTGCAAATGAATTTCATGTCAGAGTGTGCATCCTCATGTACAAGGGCTGCTGGTCCCAACTGGGATTGCAGCCCCTGTTCAGAAGTGTCGTAAATAATGTCAGAATAATGAGGAAGGTGTGCTGGTAAGGGGAATCATCAAGAAGTGCCATCTGTGATGAGCCTCGTAAAAAGCATGGTGGGAGACATTTTCCCAAACTGTGTCTTGGACCTAGAATATACTGTGTGAATGTTACATGTCACCACACCAGAGTTGTTTGCAAGACACTCTCTCGCAGGTACTACACAGGACCCAGCAGAATCCATTATGTGACTTTCTCGATGTCAGAATTTTCCTCCAGCTCTTGGCAAGAGACCGTACTGTGTCTAATACATTTGGGCAGCCTCCAGGTGGAAACTGGCTCACACCTGGCTCTGCTCCCATGGGCTTCAGTCAGGGTGATTTATGAGATAGCTTACTCCTGTATAGGTAGTAACTGCTTCGACATTCACATAGTTTGATCTGTATCCATTGCTAATGAATTGTTTGGGGAAAACTTGTAAGCAGGCTGGAAAAGGGAGAAGTCAGAATCCTCCTTAAATAAGGCTTTGGGATGTGAGTGTAAAGCCACCTGCTCCGACTAGAATGCTCGAAGTGACCAATTGTCCATTCCAGTCTCAAATTCAGACAGATCGCTGGGGCTGATGTGAAAATTACTTAACATGCTGTGAAACAAAGCTCATTTTGGGCATACTCAAAGATGTTGTGCCTTTACCTTTAGGGCTGGAAGAGACAGTGTGAAGATATCTCTCCTCACTTCTACAGAGATGTGTGGTTGGTGTAATCACCTCAAGGAGCCCCAGGATTGCCCGTGCTAGAGGGAGGAGGCACATTATTGTTGCTCTGCTGTTGTGATCTCAGAGAAAGGTGGATAGGAAGGGGACATAATTGGTTTTGTTGTGATGGGACTGAGGAAGATCCTCTCTCCTTTCCAAAAAGTATCTTTTTGCTTCCCTGATGCAGTTGGCAAAGGAAGACGTGGGAGGTAATAGTGCTGCAAAACCCAGTGTAAGCTCCCTCACAGCACTGGCACGTTGAAGGAATGTCTTTCCTTTAGCCAGAAGCCCTTTGAGGATCTAAGACTCTCTCTTATGAGTTAAGCAACAGTTTAAGAGATTCTGTAGCAGTGTGTTATTTGGTGGATTAATGACTATCAATAGGTCCATAGGTAGGGGAGGGTTACAGCGATATATAAGATGGGGGAAGACTGCTGTATGATCCTTATCTTACTAGTTGCGAACTAGGTGTGTCATCATCCTAAATGGTTTGCTGTCTGTTTCCAGTAGAATTACAGTCTGATCCAAAGCCCACAGAAAGAAAAGGCTACCGTTGATTTCAATTTTGTAGTCAAGAGAAGTGGCATCTTAATCAGCAGATGTGCTTCGGAGACTTTCAGTAGGAGTATTCATTTATCTTTTATGAACAGGGAAGCACAAGTACAGCTGTGGAAGAGAGAATTACTTTTTCTGCAGTAGTTCCAGGTTCAAGTTCTCTAAAAGGTTAAAAGCAAATCACATACCATGATCTGTAAAATAAACAGATCTGACCTCAAATTTACCCTGAACTGGTGCATGTGGGATCCTGAATGCACAATCCTACTCCGCACTGCACCCCCCAAATTTTTTGGTTACTTTTCACAACAGAACTGTCAGAAAACATTCTGCCATTTACTTGGTGTGCCATTTACTTTGCTTGCGGTTTCGTCTTGCTAGCCTTGTTGTTGAGTGTCCTGAGAGAAAGAGAAAAGCGGTAGGGGAAAACTAACCATCAGAAATGTGATTATTCTGTCTTTTGTCCCATTCCATATTTCCTCTCTACTGCTTACAGTTCTAGATCTCTCCTGTCTGTTGGACTGTGGTTCATCTCTTTGAACAGCAAGCAAAGCACTTAGTATACTGTGTTCGGACCTCACTGAGGTCCTTGGCAGAAGTTCCTGCTGACTGCAGTGAAGCCACATACTGTTTCATCCAGTTAGTCCAGTGCATCCTGTTTTCGGTGTTATGAAGTCACTGGAACCACCCCAGGAGTGCATGTAGCCCCAATAATCGTGTCATAATTTCTCATGCTGCTTAAATTTCCCTGAAGGACTTGATATTTCCATGAGATTTTTTCATACTCAAATGGTAAACTCTTGTTCTTCAATGCTGACATCACCCATAAGACAAAATGAACTCAAGATCCTGTGAACATGAGCAGTGATATCGAAAGAATTGCGTTTGTTCAGGTGGCAAAGGGAGCACTGAGGAGAGGGACTCGAGTGTATTTGTTTCAGCGTGTAAAGGCTGTTGCAGAGGAAAAGGGTGTGAATTATTCTTCTTGCCCATTGAGGATGGGCTTAAATTTGAAACAAGAGACGTTTGGGTTAAACATTAAAAAATGCTTTCTAGGATTCAGCCTTTCAAACCAGGGCATAGGTTTGCCTGGACAAACTATGGAAGTTCTTTCAGAGGAGGTTTTAGTGAACTGATTACTCTCCAGATTGGGTTAGGAAGAGTCTAAGGTAGTCTAAGGAAGAGCCTTAGAGGTAAAAAAATGGATTAACTGACCTCTTAACACCCCTTCAGGTCCATAGGCTATAATTTTATGGCCCAGGCTTTGTCGATTTTTCTCATCCTTTGTCTTTTGCACAGATCGTCATCAATTTTAAGCTGAAGAAGAAAAATTAGTTTGATTTCAAAGGCAACAGAGCTAAATATGTTTTGTTTGCATATTGGTGGTGAGCATTATTTTTCTCCGTTGTTTGTAATATTATGTCTACTTCCTGTTGAAGGTGATAGGAATAAAATCATTATCTTAAAATAAGCTGAATGGTGATCTAGAATTAACACATGAAATCCCAAAGTGCTGCTTACAAAAATGCAAGAACCAAATGGCTGCATTTGAGCCAGTCGTATCCTGAAAGCTTTCTGTCAGCAGGACAGTGTAGTTTTCAGGAGAATCACTTGGTTTTTGACTAGTTGATGGTACAGTTTTCTTTCCAGAAAAGTTTAGACATGGACACAGTATATACTTTTTTGTTTTTCTGGACCGTACTGAAAAATCCTTCCCTTCTAGCCAAACCAAAATAGGTCTTTGAGATAGTGATGGTGGGAAAGGGCTGCTGCCAAATCCTTTCTGTGTTTCCTGCGGCAAACTGTGACGCTGAGACTGGGATGATTATAAAGACGTCTGTGCTGAAGCTCACCTTTTTCTAGGTCAGACCCAGAAATCTCTACCCATTATAATTAACTCTACGTCTCTCAAGTTCTGGGATGTTTCCTCTTTGCAACTTCATGATTGGTTTTAGAGAGGGGTCAGATGGTAATCATCTGGCTCTCCTTTCTTTTCTCCTCCCTTTGGGAAAGATGCCAAAACTTCTCTCCACTGGTTTCCCGAGTCAGTTTCCTAATACAGATACTATCAGTTCCACAGATTCATATCATTATATGTTACAAATCTGAATATATTTTTAAATGCCAGTTTTTAAATTAATAAACCCAGCCTTTTGCCAGGTCATGTAAATTTTCTATTTGAACAAATGCAGAGACAAAGCAGACTTCTAAAATTAAGGGCTTGACCCTGTCTTACCGGCTTACTGACTTCGAAGTTTTCCAAGGCAGAGCCTCAAATCAGACCGTAGAGCATACAGAAATGTTTTTGTTACTGAGAGAACTGGACGGTGGTTTTCTCCCAGAAGACAGAAATGGGACTTTCTTGTATAGAGTCTTTCTGGGGAGAGGCAAAAATATATTTCTTCACCAAAATGGCAACATCTGAATTTTCACATGTGTTTCAAATTTACATGTTTAAGAATAAGAGGCAAACTCTTACTGGTTGTCAGTGATCACGCATTTGGGAAAAAAAAATCGCTGTTTCAATACTGTGTCTTCAAGTGACAGAGCAAGCAGATTCTTGCTTTGGTATGCTAGTTCTCATGGGCTGCCAATGCCCTGCTTACTGCTCTGTCTGCAGGTCCTTTTCCAAAGAGGCAAGGGACGTGGAACTGAAGCTCATTGTTTTGGGAAACCTTGAAAATGTCACGTGCCATAAGTTAGAGTGTTGGAGAACATCTACAGGTTCTCCTCTTCCTGTCACCATTACTCTGCAGAGCAGAGACTCTAGTACCTACAGGAGGATTCACAGCCCCTTTTAGTCATCAGAGAGGGGGTCTCCAGAGGAATCAATTCCAGACCCAGAGCCAGGAATGATCCCCCTCTGCTGATCAAACACAGAAAATCTCCCAAGACTGCTGCAAACCTAAATGGACCCTCATTATGATGTTTTGCTACTGAAGTGTGTGTTGGAACCAACAAGGTTTGTTTTTTCCCCAAAGGCACAGGTACAGGTTATTTCCTGTACCAAATGGAAAGGAGAGACACCAAGCCTGCCTCTGACGAGGACCTGAGCTCTGCCTGTGTAACACTAGATCCATGCCTCTGAACATACCTACACAGAGACACCATCCACTGGCTCTTACCTCTGCATCACTGAAGGCCTTTACTCTGGGGATGTTACAGGATTTGAATCATCTGTGAGAGCCATCTGAGGATGAGCAAGTTAGTTGCACCCCCCACAGGCTAGGGTTTCAAACAAAGATCAGTTTTCAGATGTATGCATCCAGAGGCCAGCTGAATTTTCTGCAGCTCTTCCTTCTTGCAACGGTAACCTAAAGGCTGGTGAGGAGTAAGCTCAAATTTTACATCCTTGATAAAGCCCATCCAGGACCTATCCCGCCAACTTTGGAGGGTATGTAAGCAAAGGCTAATACCTGAACTGTTTTACTAATTTGAAACTCCTCCCAGTCGTCCTGCTTTCTTCTTGTGCTTGACCACTGAAGCAACATTGAGTATTGGAAGAGGTGGGTCCTAGATCCCTTGGTTTTATTCCCACTGGTGCTTCATTTTCAAGATCAGAGGGATATAGAGGCTCCTTTTAGTTCTATGTTCTCAGCTGTTCATTCATTTCTTGTTCTCTGTAATGGGTCCCCCTTGCCTCTCTGGTTCCCTTCATTTGGCTTGTGCATCTTGACCTCATGAATCTTGCCAGACCACTCAGCTCTCACAAGTGCCTGAGGCTTCTGAGTCTCAAGGATGTCCCATTTTCAATGACACATGAAAGGACCAGTTAAAGGTTTGTTCAGTGCTACCAGTAGTCATGATGGCAGATGCCATTTTGTCCTTGTCTGCCCTGTCTGCATTTGTCTTTTGAAGAATTCCTGTTTAGTAGCTGCCCCAGAGATGCTGAGCTCAAGAGCACTGCTCCCAGCACTAGTGGTGTCTAGGATGCCCAGGACTGCTCATCACGACACCTGTGGCTGCTTGGGTAAGGGCACTGGTACATTCCCACAGGACAGTTGATCAGTATAAGGTAATACACTCCCATAGCTCCAAAGAAGATAGCTTATTCCAAAAAAAATGCTAAGACATTTACTGCAGTAGGTCTCTGCTGACAAGGAGAAATCCTCTGTGTCCTTGGCTGAGTTCCCAGAATTCACAAGGCACTTCTATGTGACAAATCAGCCCGAGTACTTGTGCCCTGTGAGAGAATTTAGTCTGGATTAGGTACCACAGACTTATGTTGAGAGAATTTGCTCCTGGAATGGACACATATCTAAGAAACATGTGTCACACAATGGTCCAGACTTGCCAGCAGCTAGTAAGTGCGGAAGACACAAGAAGGATGGGGACAATCAAAATTGTCAAAAATTCCTACACTTTTTCAGTAGGAGAGAGCTTCAACCAAAGCATGCATGAAGAAATCTGTATTGCTTTGCCCAACAAAAAGTTTTTTGCAGAGCTCTCTGTTGTGGAGTGGGAAAACAGGTATCAATAGGCTGAAAGATGCAAGGGCTGCTTTCCCTTGCAGGAATCAGGTCTTCAGGTAAAAGTTTTGTTCCTCTTAATCAGGAGACCTTTCAAGACAACATCATGATGGTATGCTGCACCACCTTGGTTATATCTCTGCAGCTAAATCAAATGTGTGGCACCTTTGCGTGATGCTCAGGCCGAATGTGGATGTGTAGCATCTGTATCCATACTGTTGAAAAGTCTTACCCTGCAAAAGAAGGTGCTTGCTTCTGTAACTGCCTGTTGGGGTGGTCCTTGACTGTGCTGATTCCTAGAGGTTGTCTGGGAATCATTTGAAAGTGTGCTGGGCTGAGACACCATGTCAAGCACAAAGTAATATGAGGTGGTCAAAGTCAAATGCTTGGGAACATTCCCTGGCACTGCAGAGTTCACTAATATAGCCTCTGTGCCTCTGGATTGGGTTTCCTTGTTGTCAAACCAGTCTACTATCCTTGTATCTCCTCAGACTAAGTTATTCCCTGGAAGCCATTTCAGCAGAGATCAGGATGACTCAGATTGTCGCTCTAGCCTGCAGTTCTAGGATGACATTTCTTTAGATGGTCATTCCCATAAGCAGACATGGTTGCAGTGTGCCCTGAAAGGAGCTTTTGGATTGACATATGCCTTGCTAATCCTCATCTGATACACATCTTTGAATGTACTTGTGTGATTGAAAGGTCTGCCTGAGCTTGCTCTCTGCTGATCGTCTGGGTGCAGTGAGATGCAGCAGCTTGAAGTCCACCACAGCTATTAGAAATAATTACACTCAAATGATAATGAATTTTTTTTTTTAATCAGGTGCTGCTCTTAGGAGAAGCATTGCTACGATGATTTTCCAGTGACAGCCTTCATACTCTCTGACACCTTTCCCAGTCACCTGGAGGGGAATGTGTGGGGACTTCAAAGGGCAACGGGCTGCTTTGTAATCTGACACTTAACTGTGGTTCCTCCAGATAAACCATCCGCCCAGATTCTGCGGCCTGTTGTTCTCTGAAAACCATCGTCCTACTCTTGTGATGGACAACCTTTGTTTTCTAGGTTGCCTGGTCCTTTTTGGCTGTGATGTGCAAAAAGGCATTTATTAGTCAGGCAATGCTTGTGACTTGCTGAAATGAGTTGCATTGTTGTCCCCAAGAGCTGTGTTGAATACATTGCCCTAATAAGTAACATTTTGAGCAGCATTTTGTTTCTAAAATACAGATAACATAATTCACCTAGTGTAGTTTTTATTTTTAAATTACTACTTTTATGTTAGTCTGCAGAGGAAAATAAAGAAAAGGAGGTAGAGTCTGTGTTTCATATGCTAAGTTAAGGGGTAAGCCACAGTGATCTGTAGTAATCTAATTCTTTTCATCTACATGTGAACTCATGAAGAAATTGGAGATTTTTCAGGAGAGCCCAGCAGGCAAATATTTTGCATTTTAGCACTCAAATACGTGGAATTAAAAATAGGTGAAGTTGGAAGACACAGAACACTCTTGAAATCCTGCCTTTTGAGACTGTAAAAGGAAAAACCTGGGTTTTCTCAAAAATCCGGCTCCTATGTCCTGTGCTGGTGAAGTAGGTGAACTGAAGCTTCGCTACCATCCAACTGTGTTTTGGCACATGTCTAGGTTTCTCTCTAAATAGGGCCCCTATAAAGAGAGAGGTATGTTTTGACAAGGAACATGAAAGAGTTACTGATATTAAACTTTGCTGGTGACTCCCTCGTTTATGCTTGGTTTTCACTGCTTTTTAAGGGATGAAGAAGAGAAAAAAAGGTCTCACTCAGATGGTACAGATGAAAAGGATAATGGGAGCCAGACAAAGGCTGTCAGTCGAATTGGCAACTCAAATAACCCATTCTTGGACATCCCCCATGACCCCAATGCTGCTGTGTATAAAACTGGATTTCTGGCTCGGAAAAGCCATGCGGATATGGACGGAAAGAAAAGTGAGTATCTTTCACTCTTAACATCTCATTTTCTTGTTATCTCTGCACAGTGCCACTTATGATGAGCCCATGTGCTTCTCAAGGCAAATAGTGCTGCTTCATTAGGGGAAATTGCAGCAATAACAAACAACAAAGCAATTGGATTATCACACTCACACTATTAGGCCAGGATTTACAATGTTCAGTCCCATTTGCAGCAGCTGTAATGCATGAGCATAATGAGTAATGTGATACAGCAAAGCAATGTGAATCTTTTGTGCTAAAAGAAAATGAATCTCATGGTTTACAGAATATAAAACAATTCCAAGTGAATTACAGTAGCTGTTCCATAGCAGTTTGGTAATTCTCCTTTTTCTTATGTGACACCAGATTGTTTCAAATCTGCCCTCCCCTCTGGGTCTGTCTTTAAAGAAGAGCTATTCTTTATCTGTACTTGTAACTGTTCCCTTCCCTACTTTCCCAGCCTTGGGTCCCATACACAATGAAATTCATCAGCTTTTGCTAACAGCCAGATTTATGCCATGCAGTTCCTCCCTGCCTCTTCTTTGTAATAATCCTGGTGTGACTCTTACTTACTTTAATTATCCTCTTTCCTTCTTGTCCTACTTCCATTTGAAGTGCACTAATTATTGAAGGCTTCTGATCCGCCTGTGTGTGTTTTGTTGTTTGGACATCTTCATTTGTTTGTTTTCTATTGATGTTCTTGGAAACAGCAGGGGCTACTCAGAGCATCTGTATTTTCCCCCATCGTTTCTGATGATCACCTTCTTGTGGTTCATGCTGTTGGGCTGAATCCTGAATGCAAAGTCTGACTTTGTGATGGGTTTCCAGTAACTGCAACTCTCTCTTAGCTGGGCTAAGCTCTTTGGTGTTCACATGTTTTCCTATTATATTTTAGAAGGTACAATTGGAGGTCGGTGTATTCAAGCCAGAGGCTGACAGCTGGACAATTAAATCCAAACAAAGATGTCGAAATCAAACTGACCTCATTCTTTGTGATGACTGGATGCTCTGAATAGCTTCATCTTTATTAAATTAATTTAATAGAGATGTTTATTTAACCTTAATAAATAATTGTATATAGTTGCCTTTATTAAATTATTTCTTTAATTATAAGTAATCAGAATTGCTCATTATTCAGCACACTGCATGTTGGCATTTTGGGGATGACCCTTTTATGAGTAATGAAATTAGGGCCATGTTTTCAGAAGTTTCTGTAGATCTTAGGGGTTTGTCTGTCATGCAGCTCTTGAAAAAGTTACATTCTGACTTTCCAGTTGCAAATAGAAGGAAACTTTTTTTTTTAAGTTAGTTAGACCTTTTCATATTTCATTTCCTAAAGGAGCTGTTGCAGGCCAGAGATCAGCTTGTGCGGGATTGATAATGACGTGATGTGCTAGCATGCTGTATGTATTTTCTCAGGAAAGGAGTACTGAGGGCTAAAACACTTAGGCAGTATGGAGGAGAAGGATGTAGCAGAGGCCAATGGCTGGAAGCTGAACTGAACAAATGCCAGTCAGAAATAAAGCCCATTATGTGAGATGAAAATGACTAACCTCTGGAGCAAGGGACTAATAACCTCTTCACCACCACTTGCTATCTTCAGATCAGAATGGGATGCCTTTCTGAAAGTGATGCTTTAGTCATGCATGGGTTATTAATTTCAGTATAAAGGCAAGTGGATGCGGTCAGTGGTGCGTGCTTGGTGGAGAGTGAGCTTAGATTCAGGCTTCGGGTCTCTGGCACTGTGACTGTACAGCCTGTGCCTTCTCTCCTTCTATTGCAGCTGAATTTCAAAACTGGAGCCTTCATGCTGAATCCCCTTTTTTTTTTTCTTTTTTTCTTGTCTTTTTTTTCCTCCCCCGTCCCCACTTGTTTCTAGGAATTTTTGGGCTGGATATGTTGTTTCCGTTACATTCTTCAACCTCTAACTGACTTTAGGTTTCTTGAGGGGTGATTAGTTTTTTTCCATAGGATTTTTTTTTGCTCCCTTCTCCTTTCTTTTCTTCGGCTTCCCCTGCGGCTGCAGGAAGAGGGGAAGTGACCAAGAATCCATCTGGCTACTCAGTGCCAACTCGAGTGTGTAGCAGCGGCAAGGGGGAAGGATCCTTTTGAGAGAGGCAACTGCTTTCTGAGCAGTGTCCTGTTGATCCTGAGCAGTGCCTGCCAGCCTGCTGTGGCATGGAGAAGAAGCGTTTCCTTCTGAAAACTCTGCCATGGCACAGAGCTCAGACCTAGCTGTGTAGGGGCAGTGTCCGCCTACCTGCAAGAGCACAAAGACTGGATCTCTCTGGCCTGCTTTCTGCATTGCTGCTGTTCCCTTCTGATCCAGTCCAGGGCTGTCGTCAGGGTTGTTTTATTACTCTCTTACGCAGCAGGTATGTGCAGGAACTGTGCTGAGTTGCATTGTCCTTTGAAAAGGAGAGTACAAAGGAGGTTTAACACAGGACTAATGTAGCTCTCCTGTTGCCTAGACAAAGTATAAAAATGGATCCAAGTTAAATGGGTTTTCATTTGTTTTCTTTGCAGCTCCCCGGGGAAAGCGAGGCTGGAAAACCTTTTATGCTGTGCTGAAGGGAACGGTCCTGTACTTGCAGAAGGTAGGGGAAATCACTGTCTTTTGGAAACTAATTAAAGAGGGATAAAGAAGCAGGCATCCTCTCTGCTCTCACAGCCCGCCTCCAGGCTCCTTTCCCTCAGACACACGGTGTAGCTGCTCTTTCTGACACACCCCCCCCCCCATTCAGGCATGAATCCTTTCATTGACACCCTCCCCCTTTTCACACTTTAAAGTTCAGTTCCATTGTCCCCATCCACTTGTGCACCCTATCAGTTCCAGTTTATATCATTGCTATCACTCAGGGCTGAAAAAATAGCCAGCTTCACCAGCAAAACCAGCATTGTCTCTGTGTCTTGGTGCCGCCTTCTAGGCTGCTTTTAACATTGATTTCGTACATATGACTTCCTCTTCTGTAAGGCTGTCCTCCTTTCCCATCTTTGGTAGTATACTTATCTGCAGTGCCTGCAAGACCAGCTGCAAAACAATTAAATGGCAGCTTGGCCTTAGTCGGAATCTGCAGCTTCTGCTCCGTAGCAAAATTGAAGGATAGAAGGATATATTTTTTTTCCCCCAAAGCAAGATGAGACACTGGTTTCTAACAAACTTTACTCCCTGACAGCAGGAAGTCTAAAAAAAAATGTCAGCTGAAATCCTTCAAGTCTTTTGGCACAAGCTTAAATATATTATAGCACAGTTTTAACTATTCTCTTGGAACGTGAAATGCAACATATGATTGAGAACTGTCAAAATCAAATAAATGGTAGCAGCTAAGTAGATTGTTAAGGCTTTTTGCCCCCCAGCATAGGTGAAATATTCATTAAATAGGTGGTGTTTGTCTAAACTGCCCTGAATTATAGACTTACGCTCCTTTGAAAGCCTTTTTACATTTCCTCTATGTTTTGCAACTATCAGGAGCGCAAGTTCAAGTGCATACTGCTGTTTCCTCTTCCCCTGCTGTGACTTTCTGAAGCTGTTGGTTTCATTGAAGCCAACCTGGATAGTCTCTGAGAAGAGAGTGATTTGGATCAAATTCTTAAAGCATGAGGTTTACAAGGTGGATGCTCTAGGTGCAGTACCTTTTTGAGAGGGCTGAAATCCTAAAACAGACAAAACAATCTGCAATCAGAAGGGAAGATTAGGGCTGAAAGTTGGATGTGGCATGCTCCTCAAAGCCAGTGCCAGAGTTTAGAACCAAATCTGCTGAATTGCAGCTGAGCCTTCCCTCTGGTCCTCTTGCTCATAGCAGGTTCAGATTTTACTAAAGTGGCCTTCATACCAGGTTTGTGCTTGCTCTTTCCTGGGTAAAATGGTCACCAGCTTTGATTTCTGAAGTAAGTCATCCCTAGTGTTCACCTGAAAAGACTGCAGGGTTCCCTAAGAAGTAAGAAGGCTCCTTGTCCATGACAGGCTAATTAATTTCTTATTTGATCTTTGAGGGGGAATTAATATGCTTTCAAGGGGAAGAAACTGAAATGCTGTCTATTTTAAGTCTTAAATACTTTTACGAGTATCACCAGCATGTTAGTTTAAAATGCTTTCTGCTTAACAAAATGTAGAGATGCTAATGTAGCATGCAAATTTTCTATAGAATGTTGCTCTCCCCACTCTCACCCTCCATCCTTTGGAAAGCAAGACAGTAATTTCACATCTGACTGCATCTTTGCAAAATGAAATGCATTGCTGGAGTAATTGGTCTTATTTGTTTGTTATTTGTGCGTGTTGCACTTGTCACAGCACTTGAATTCAGTGATAACGGGATGGTTACGCTGCAACGCTGCACTCTCCCACGTGGTCCTGAAGACACTTGCACTGAAGCCATCTTACTGTAGCACAGTTGACAAGCAAGACTTTTACTTTAGTGCTGTAAAAGGTTGACAGAGGGTCCTAATGGGAAGTGACTCATTCCCAGAGTGATGGGGCAGCTGTGACTGTTCCCAGGGTGCCTCCAGCCCCTGCTCAGCCACAGTGCCTCATGCTGCAGCTGTGAAACATCCTCTGACTTCTCTTCAGAAGGTCCAGCAGGGCTTTGCTTCAGCCCTGAAATAAACTTTGCTCTATTAGGGATGTGGTATTGCAGAAGTCAAGGGTGCCAGGGTTTTTAAAATACACAGCTAGACCAAGATGTTATAGTAAAAGTTGCTGAGCTGTTGTTTCCTTTTGCAATATACCAGGAGACTGAAATTATCCTAATTTCAGAAAGTTCAGGAGCATTTTAGAACAGCTTGATTTCTTTGTAGACATGCATAGCTCTGGCAGGAGTCATGGGCAAAGGATTTCCTTGCCTCTGCCTTCTCTCCTGATTATGGAGTGCTATAAGGCAGGGTGCATTCACATATGCACACACACGTTTTCCCTCTTTCTCTGATTATCTGTATGTATACCCACCTGGATGTGTTCCTGGTGAACCTGCTTTGGCAGGAAGGTTGGACTAGATGATCTCCGGAGGTCCCTTCCAACCCCTACCATTCTGTGATTCTGTGTATATTATCTATATATCTGTGGAGGTAACATCTGTGATGATGGTTTCATTGCACTGAGCACTACTCAAGCAGGGGAGAGAGAAATGTCACTGTTCTAGGTACTGTATACACACGAATGCATGTACAAACCTCTGCGCTGTTGCTTTCTGTGTTTATCGGTACCTCAGCTGTTCCCCCAAGACACTACTGTAATATAAATATTAATTGTTTGTAGCAGCTGTGATTCCCCCAGTGGGTAGTGTGATCCCAATTCTACTGTCATTCTATTTGCATACCATTTCAGTTCTCCTCATTTTGATGTCAAAATCCATGTATGAGAGTGGTTTGTAAATGGTGGTCACATGAGATTTACTGGGGAGTACTATCTGGGCAGTCTTGTCTCTGTGCCCACATTTTTTTTTTTTTTTTTCCATTGGAACTGTTCCAGTGCTAATTCCTGTGCTGCATATTGTTTTATTTTCAAATGAGTGATTTAAGAGAGATGCTTTCTGAATTAGTGAGCACAGAGGCCACTGGAGGGGCTCAGTGGAAGCATTCACAATTAGCCAACTAAACGTGCCCGCACCAGTATTCTATAAAATGAGATGTTTGACATGTTTGGGATGTTGGCCGTGTCTCTGGGCATCCTCAGACCAAGGTTAATTTCCTGCCCTCTGTTCATAGCAAGAGGAAATTGCGAAGTAGGAGCTTGACAGAATGTCTGTTCGCTAGACTGACATGGGATGTGATATGCGTACAGAAGAGAGGTTTATAAGGAGAGGACGTAAGGCTGACCTTGTTTTCTTGCTAGAAATTGCTTCTGGGCAAGCAGTGCTGGACATGGACCTTTGTTGTTTGTTTGGACTCTTCTGTGAGGTTTGCAACATATTCACTCTTTGATGTGGCACTTTATAATCTTGCGAGCTTTCAGGTATTTTTCTATAATTTTTCTCAAATATGTTTCCTCTATTAAAATTTAAAAAAATTGAGAGAAAGGCCAGAATGATGTAAAGTGTTTGGTGATGAGACTTTCTGAAAGAGAATTTTCATCCGTCTCCACTCACATGCAACTGAGTGGAGATAGTCACCCACGGTACACTGACTGATAAAAAGCCAAATGCCATTCTCTGGTCTATCAAAAACGAATTTAGAAACATGCTGACTCTGGGTCAGCAGGATGTGGGAAAGTCATTCTCCAGGAGTCTGAGAAAGACGAATTCACCATGTTGTTGCGTTGTGTGCAGCACTCACATCAGCCTTCTGTTGATAGAGAGGTCACAGTTCCTTTCTGGCTCCTCATGTATTTTTTGTCACTGTCTTAGTCTAACCTTAGTTAGCTGCCTTCCATTTCAGCTCAGCCTCCACGCTGACACCAGCACATCAGAGCACGTGCTGTCCTTGAAGGCATAGGAGATACGGATGTTCCTGCTCTCCTAGCATTCCCTGCCAGTTGAAAAGAGTTGGAGGCCTTAGAAGAGGAATTTTGACAGCACATTCACATCCTTCCAGCTTTCTCCGAGGCTGGCCAACTACGTGGAGACATTTCCGGTATGCTGATCACTGCCTTTGGAGAAGCTGGCAGAGCCCCAGCTGTCAAGGTAGATTGCAGCCATCTGATCCAGTGGGATTAGCAAGGATTATCGTGAACACTCTGTCAGTAAGAAGGAGTTCTCAGCCAGGACTGCTTCTGGGACTGCCCAAATGTGGAGTTCTTCTGGAACAGGTTGAGACACCAGGGTGGGTTGTGGACATTGGATGCATCTCACAGAGGAAGCTGGGAGGCAACAGGCAAGGCTATAGCTGACACTGTCTCTAGGCAGTAACTTGAGGAAAGCCAGAATATCATGTTTCTGAGGCCTAAATTCATTTCCTGGCCCTGAAGTTTTCTCAGTCTCCCAGAACAGTGGAGCCAGTCGTTTCCCCCAAAATTACCACCAAATAAATCAGCTTTTGAACTCGTGAAGGAAGGTGCTTGACTTTGGGGGTTTGCTTCCTCCATCTTTAAGATGGGGCTGAGCCAGACATTGGACAGCCTCCTCCAGTTCTCATCCTTCAGCTAAGGACTTTGCCAAGTCTTCCTTGAAGGTTTAGAGGGTGTCCTACGTGGGAGTAGGCAAAGTCCTTCGTGATACAGAGATCCTTCCAAAGCTTGCTGGGACTCAAGCTATGAGAAGGAAAGGACGTTTGCCTTCACTCACTACCAGACCATGAAAACCCCTTATGTCACAGATGTTTAGGCTGAAGGCTACCCTTTGATCATCTGTGCAGCAGTGCTCTGCCTTTCTGGTAGGCCTGCCAGATCTGTGGTGGCTTATGCCCTTGTCTGGCCCCAAGCGGAGGTGGTGCTGCAACAGTATTTCTGGTTAGCTGCATCTCCTCTGGTGAAGCGTCTGAGCAGCAGCAAGTTCTAGGCCTGCATTAGCTGGACCTCTGTGAGGAAGGATGAGACATGACAGAGGAGCAGGATGCTCTGTCCTCCTTTCTGGGAGGTGGTCACCACAGCTGGTGACTCCCCATCCATTGAAACTCATCCTGGAGAGCGCCGACCAAACCCAGGGTGGCCGAGAGCACAGATGCCTTTGGCAGCAGTGTAGTTGCCTGTGCCTGCAACCCTGCTCTGTGTGCTGCCAGGTAAGCCCTGTAAACCAATTCATGCACATTAACCAGGTCTTCCCTGGGGTCGGTGCCTCTCTAGAGTATTTAAGCTAGTGCTGTCCCAGCACACACTCTGCATCCTGCACTCTTGCCTGCTAAACCACATCTCGTAACTCTTGTGTTCAAGTGGAGGGATCAATAGTTATCATGCCGGCAGGGAATTATTCCTCTGTTTTGCAGTTCTCACAGCCCCTCCCTTGGTGGGTGTTTCAGATGAGACTGATTTCTGTGATGTACTCAGGGGGAGAAATGGAGTCAATTGCAGACTGCTTTGGCCTCTCCTTCAGAAACTTTGCATATGCAGCATTGCTGGCAAGTGACTTTTCCTTGAAAAAGCTCCTGGCTTTCACAAGCTGTTTATAGTCAGGTGGGGTTTAAACTGAACTTGTGGCTACACCACGATTATGCCCTCATCCAGCTTCGGTCACTCAGGAGATCAAAGACTGCTCCAAGGCTGAAGCTTGTAACACAGAGGAGTTTGACTCTGCTTTTGTCATTTGGTGTTAGGAGTGGTACTGTTGTTTTGTCAAAAAACCTGGATGGTGCTGTGGTTGCCATTTGCAGACCCTGAGCAGAGAGATTTAAAGTCGGTTGCTGTATTTCCTGTGTGGAGACTGATAAGGAGGCTTCTCCACCGTGTGAGGGCCCGCCTAGGAGGACATACAAAAGTAGTTGTTTGAGAAAAACAGCAGTGGAGGCTGAGAACCCAAGCAGGAACCAGCAGCTGAGCAGTGGAGGTGGGGAACTGACCATGAAGGATTCCTGAAGTGAAGACAAATGTTCCACAGCTGTTGCAATCTTCAGATACTCCCTGTTTACCCCTCTTTCTGTCAAGCAGGTAGCAGAACTACTTCTCTCCCTTGCATAGAGATCAAAAAAGAGAAAGGAAAAAATGTTAAAGGTAGTGGAAACCACAAGCGCTCAAGTCAGGTTGCTTTTGGTTCATATAACTTAGTACTATTCATGATTATGGAATAAGGTTTTTCCCTAGGTTAGGGAAAAAGGAGTAGCACATGGAGAAGTAAGTGCCATTTTTACCCTGTTAATTCCTACAGGATGAATATAAGCCAGAAAAGGCTTTGTCGGAGGAAGATCTGAAGAATGCAGTTAGTGTGCATCATGCGCTGGCATCCAAGGCAACAGACTATGAGAAGAAACCCAATGTCCTCAAGCTTAAAACAGCAGATTGGAGGGTCCTGCTTTTCCAAGCCCAGTAAGTGCTTTCTTCAGATTTGTGCCAGTTATTGATGAAAGAAAGCAGTTCTGAAGGAGGGATAAATTCATGCCTGGACAGGTTAAAGCAGAGGCTTAAGAGGTTCAATCTGTTTATTTGATCAGAAATAAGATTAAGCAGTGATTTGATTAGAATAGTTCATGAGAAAGAAACATCAGGTTTTAAGAGGTTTTTTTAATCTAGCTGAGAAAGGCGTAACAAGATGCAGCAGCTGGAACCTGAAGCCACAGAAAATTCAATTTGGAAACAAGGCACAAACTTTTAACAGTCAGGGTGATTAATCATTGAAACAAATGACCAAAGGCAGTCTTGGATTTTCTGTCTCCTGATGTCATCAGGTCCTAGCCGGATGTCTTTCTAGAAGATATGCTTTGGTCAGAAATAAAGTTGCTACTTAATGCAAGAATAATTTGATTAAGTTCTTCAGTCTGTGATATCCAGACAGAACAGATGACCTGCCTTTTGCTTCTGACATTAAAAACCTGTGCATCTGTCTTGTGCATGAGCTGTTTTCTACTGAGATCTGTGCGAAACCTCCTAGAGATCTGTGGTGTCAAGCACAGCTGAGACCATAGGACATATGTCTAAATCAGGGATTGGTTGGTTCTGTTGCCTGTGCCATTTGGTTTGGATTAGGAAAAGATGTGTGCTAGGGTGAATTGTGGACCTAATCACAAGCCAGCCTGTGACTGAGGTACCTGACACTAACTGCTTGCAAAGATAGACCACAAGACTGAGTAGACTCTAAGACTTGTCCAGTTCTGGTTATTCACGCTTTTAAAATGCTGTTGAAGGGGTGGGAAAGAGGTAGAGGAGGCTGAGTCAACTGGTGCTTAATATGTATTCGTTCCCCAGGAGCCAAGAAGAAATGCAGACCTGGATCAACAAGATTAATTGTGTGGCTGCTGTCTTCTCTGCACCACCATTTCCCGCGGCAATTGGCTCTCAGAAGAAGTTCAGTCGCCCACTCCTGCCAGCCACGACAACGAAACTATCTCAGGTGAGCTGTTTTTATATAGAAGGTAGGTGATTGCAATTTTTCTGGCTGACTGGAGACTGGATGGTCATCCTTGACATTGTTTTGTGGCTGTCGCCAGTAGCATTCTGAGGAGAAAGAGGCTCGCACGGTGAGTCTCTGCTTGTTTCCTGATGCAGGATTTGAAATGGGGGGAGAGAAGAAGCAGACTTGAATATAATTGTTCTATATTTTCGAAGAGAAGAAAGAATCACTAGTGTTCCTAGTACCAGATACAGAATTTTCATCCTGTAGTTATGGCTCTGCAGAGGACATTGCAAGTACTATCCAACTGCTGTTTTTTTGAATTTGAGTGTTTATTGCTACTCATTTCAGAAGAAATGGACATACTCCTGGTCTTTGGCTTACTGGGGTGATAAAAGGTGAAAGCTGATGCATCAGGCAAGCATCAATTTTATTTCTCCCACAGACTCCAACCATTATCAGCTCAGGGATTTCCTGTTTATGTATATTTATAAACTGCCTCTTAGATGAATGTCTTTGGTCTCCCCTTGTGATCACATAAGCTTTTAGCTTCCACAACATCCTGTGGCAGGGAGTTTCACAGCTCTACTACTTGCACAAAAAAACACCTGCTTCTGCTTGTTTCAGATGAGCTGTGTCTGACTCTTGCGCTTATAGCTCTGTGTACTTTGGTGCTGTGATGCATGCCTGCGATTCCTCCTGCACTGCCAGGAACACAATATTGATTGCGTTGATCATGTTGACAGAGTGGCAGAGGTGATAGATCCCAGTCCTAGGTGTATATTTTATGAGTAACCTCCTGTAGCTTTTAAAGTCATCTGCCCATGCTGGATTTCTTCTTAAATGCATTTTTTGCCATATTCATAGCTTAGCAACGCTCCTTAGAAACCACTACGTCATAATCTGCGTTTCTGTAAGGGGGTGCGTTTTTTATGTTGCCCATGCTTTTTCCCTCACTGTGGCAGGAGCCTTTCTTCTTACAATGTGGTGACCGACTTTCCATCTTCTGTTCTGGGTTAAAGTTTAAAACATGTCTCATACAGAATAATACTAACTTGTCTCATCCTTGTGGTTTTACCTTTTGCTCATGCATACCTTTTTTTAAATACTGTATGGGGCTTCAATAACTTACCCCCAGTCACCAAAAAAAGCTTTTTTACTCGTCGTTGTGTGTGATTGTTCCATTTAGTACATTATTTCCTAGTCTCATTGTTTCCGTTTAATCTGGAATGGAAAAAAAATAGAACACAGCCCTGTGGTTTGTATCTTGAAGAAGGGGAGACACGAGAAGTGGGATAAGCTGTTTTAGCTAAAGGCAGAAGCATGTTAAGTGTTCAAAGCAGATAAATTTAAAGGCAAGCAGAAACATGTCTGCTTTTATCTGTCAGTGTGGAAAAGCTGCCAGCAGGCTGCTTCTCATTTGGCAGACAAAAAAATATGAATTGTCAAATCCCTGCGGTTGCTGTTTAGGATTTTGTGGGCTGAATCATGATGGACAGTACTTCTTCAAAGGGCCTGTTCCTGGTCAGGCAGAAGTCGGGATGTGGTGAGAACCTAACATGGGCAAGGAAGAGAGGTTGGACATGACAGGTTGTGAAGATCATTGTACCAACTTTGCTTTCAAAAGCAGATCAGGGTCTGATCTTGATTAGTCCAACCAAAGAACGATGTGACAAAGCTATATATAAAGGAACAGCCAGTCTAGAAAAGATCTACTAGGGTTTTTCTTTTCCCTTTTTCCTGAGAATGTGCATGCACACACAAAAGCTCCAAAGGGCTGCTGCCCTGGAAATTACAAGTGCCAAATTAATAGCTGCTTGAAGACCTCCTGTCATCAGGCTGTAGAACTCACTGCATCAGGATGTCACTGGGACCAGGGATTCAGCACAACGTAAAGAGTGGTTGGGCACTAATAGAGCGAAGAGATCCAGGTTAGTTACTAACAGCAACAAGAATTTTTGGCAGCCAATAGTGAGTAGTTTGAGCCCTACCATATATAGGCAGAGGCAAAGTAGCCCACATGTTTCTTTCGTCAGGTCTCTTGCAAAAGATTTGAAACACAAGATTAGCTGGGGCTCAACTATCCTCCTCTGTAGAAGTTTTCCCCCTTTCTGCCCCTTTCTGCAGCTCCAGCTCAGTGAGCTGAGTGGGTCAGTCCCTGTTGTGACTCACAGTGCAGGTGTGTCCAAGTTAGGCTTGAAGCTGCAAGCTGTGCAGCCACACCACTGGGGGACAACTAGTGGCAACTATCTCTTTCTGTGGGGCTAGGTATGTAGGTGGGAGCTGAGCTGGGTACTACCTGCTGTTATGACTCTTGTTAAGTCACTGAGATCTGTGTGATCACGTCTGTATTTTGGAGTTACCTAATTCAAACATAATTTCAGATACAAGTCTAGAAATGGCCAGAAGGCCATGCTGCAGGAGCTGGAAACCTTCTGAGCTGAGGGAAGGTTAGCTGACAGATGGACTGGAGGAAGTGAGTGGGCTTGGAATTATGATAAAGGAAATTGCCTAGAAAGGGGGAGTAGCAGCTCTTCACTTTCTCCAACTGCACAGTGGGATAAAAGCTGGTAGCAGCTTAGCAAAATGAGATACCTTTTGCAGATTGGACAGCCTTTACTATTCTGGATGCATTGTATTGTCCTGAACAAATGGAAACTGCAGGCCAGAGAGCGATTCGTAGTGCAGAAATGGAAAGAAGTCCCCTGCCTCGATGTCCTTTCTGTCCTGGAAGGAACTACTTTTACATTGCAAAGACCTGAGGCAGGGTCTTTGCCTGTCTCATTCTGCACTTGGCCTGACTGCATATACAACAGCCCTAATTAATTTGCCAAAAAATGTATTAGAGCAGAAGTGTCATGTTGTCAGTAATGCTCTGCGGCAAGCTGCTTCCGTTGCTCTCAGCAAGGCGATGGATGACAGGTTTGCTATCCTTCCCAGTGGCATCTGCTGGCTGCTGAGTTTTTTTGCAAACTTGGCCACTTTGGTTGGGTGCCTTTGAGAGTGCTGCTGGGGACAGAGCTCTGGGATAACAGACCTTATCAATCTATTAAAATTAGTTAAAGGAATGAAGGAGAGAAAGAAAGAGAGAAAGAAAAATAAACTACTTGGTATTATTGTACAGGGATCTCTCTATTTTCCTTTGCTTATCGAATATTTTAGATTCTGTCACTTAAGTGCCTAATGTGTTTCTGAAGGATGAACAGCTGAAGTCCCATGAAGCTAAGCTGAAGCAGATCTCCACTGAGCTTGCTGAACATCGCTCCTATCCTCCTGACAAGAAGCTCAAAGGCAAGGAAGTAGATGATTACAAACTGAAGGATCACTATCTGGAGTTTGAGGTATGTATGTGAAACATTATTACTTTTACTGTTTGGATGTGGATGGGGCAGCTGGTCTTATACTTAGGGTACAGTCCTAAAGTTCTGCATTTTTCACCGTTTCACCAAGGAATATGTTCTTGTTAGGCAGATGTCACGGCAATCCCAGAACTTGGGATGTGGCTCCTCTTTCTGATAAGGACTTCCTGTGACCTTAGCCATGACTTTAGCTCCTCATCTGTAAAATGGAGGATAATAATGTGACCCTTTGTCCTTGCCTGATGTATCTATTTGAAGAGATGATAAGGTCTTCAGACAGGAACTGTCTCGTGTTGTAAGACTGTGTGTTGCCTAGTGTGTGCCTATCTCAATCTTTATGGAATGACTGCATTCTGCAGTAACGCAGATCATGATAATTGTCTTCCATTGGTATGTTCTGAAGGAATTACTCTTCTAAAATTATCATAGGCATTCCTCATCAGAGCCGTTTGTGTTGTGTACCAGTCAGCTGGATGTCAGGGTGAGCAGGAAAAGGGTAGAATTAAAGATCAGAGGATTGAGTGATGCAGCTTAGGCAGCTGCATTAGAAAATTTTTCTGAGTACCTGACAGCAGCTTTTATCCATCAAAGTGTCTGCCACATTGTAGGGCTATGAGGGAGGGGGCCAGCAAATGCCTGGTATTTTTCATGGCTGCACCTTTGAGCTTTTTCCACTAGAACTGCGAGTCAATGTTGCTTGGGTCTGAAAGGATCCTACTTTAGATAGGCACTGCCTGGCAAGGAAAATCTATAGTCTGGAGAAGGGAAAGAGCAGCTAAGACACAAGTTAGAGAGACCACTAGAGGGGATGCTGGAGGCAACACAAACCTTCAGAACTGAAGTAAGCCTCCTGCCGTGTGTTATATGAGTTTCTTTTGGAGAAGCTCTTTTTGGAGAAACTCTTCTTGGAGAAACTCCTGGGTTTGACTAGTTGGGTACTTTTGGTTTTGCAGAAGGTTGTAACCACTGTGTTGGGTTTGACTTTGCTGTAGCTCTGGGCCGCTTCTTGGGCAGTGAGCTGAGGTGTTTTGCTGTTGCTTTGTATAGGGAACACAGTTGGCCAGTTTGTTCTTCCACATCCCACATACCTGAAATTATCTGACCAACAATCAAATGAGGAAGTGGTGGACAGGGCTGTCAAGTAAAGGGTACACAATGATGTGAACAGGAGAGACTACATAATCAATAGAACAGGGCTGAAGTGAGGTTATGGGAGAGCTCACGACTGGAGTGCTGCCATGAATGGTTACAGGCTTTTTAGAATGGACAGACAGGGACTGCAAGGAGGGGGAGGCACCCTTTATGTGAGTGAGTAGAAGGCACATACCAAACTTTGCCTAAGGAAGAGTGGTGAGCCAGCTAAGAGCTTGTGGGTCAGGATTAGTGGGCACACCAACATGGGTGTTGTTGTGGTGGCTCTCTGCTAGGCATTTTTCAAAAAACTGGAACAAACCTTGTGTTTGCAGGCCCTGGGGAACTGCAGGGGAACTTCAACCACCCCTATATCTGCTGGAGGGACAGCACAGCAGGGCACAAGCAATCCAGGACATTTCTGGACTGCATTGACAACTTCCTAAAACAAGTGACCGAGGAACATACAAGGAGAGGTGACTTGCTGGACCTCTCACTTATAAACTAGCAAGAACTGGTTGGGGATGTAAAGGTCAGGGGCAACCATAGCAGCAGTGGCCACGAGATGTTCAACTTCATGATCCTGAAAGGAGGGGTCAAAGTGAAATGTAGGATCACAACCCTGGACTTCAGGAGAGCTGACTTTGGCCTGTTAAGAGAACTGCTTGGAAGAATCCTTTTAGATACAGCCCTGGGGAAGAAGAGGGCTTTGGGAGAGCTGGACGCTTTTCAAGGATCACCTCCTTTAAGCTCAGGAATGGTTCACCCTGACAAGCGAGACACCCAACAAAGATGGCTGAAGGCCTTCATGGATGAACAAATCTCTCCTAGCAAAACTCCACCGTAAAAAGGAAGTGTGCAGGAGGTGGAAGCAGTGGCATGTGACAGAGGAGGAATAGAGATACTGTCCAAGCACATTGCATTTAGGATTGCATTTAGGAAAGCCAAAGTCCATGTAGGGTTGAATCTAACAAAAGATGTGAAGGTCAAGAAGAAAGGTTTCTATGGTACGTTAACAACCAGGCAGGTCCCCTGCCCCATTATGGGCCCCAACTTGGCCCCATATTTTCCCAGCTGTCCTGGTCACAAAGAACAGGGGAAGGCCAGGGTACTTCTTTGGGTCTCTACTGGTAAGACCAGCCTTCAGCAGTCACAAATACATGAGCCCAGTGGGAAAATCTGGAGCAAGGAAGACTTACCCTTGGTGAAGGATGATAAATTTAGGGAGTATTTAAACTGGACATACACAAGTCCATGGGATCTGATGGGATGCACACATGAATGCTGAGGGAGCTTGATGATGTCATTGCAAGGTCACTCTCGATTGCCTTTGAAAGGTCATGGTGATCAGGGATGGTTCCTGAGGACTGCAGGAAAGCAAAAGTCATTCATGTCTTCAAGAAAGGCAAGGAGGAAGGTTCAGGGAACTACAGGCTGGTCATCTGCCTCTCCATCCGTGGGAAGGTGATGGAAGAAATTCTGGAAATCACTTCGAATCACATCAAAGACAATAAGGTGATTGTGAGTAATCAGCATGGCTTTATGAAGGAGAAATCATACCTGACCAACATGATAGCCTTTTACAATGAGTTGTCTGGTGTGATGGATGGGAGGAGAGCAGCGGATGTTGTTTGTTCTTGACTTTAACAAGGATTTTGACATTGTCTACTTTAACATCCTCATAGACAGCTGATGAAGCGTGGACTAGGAAATCGACAGTAAGGTGATTTGGAAACAGGCTGAACACTTGAGATCAAAGAGTTGTGATCAATGGCACAATGTCAGTTTTGAACACAGCACTCGGATGTACAGAGCAAGCCGCACACTTTTGCTCTGTAGGGGTCTTGTGCAACTTGGAAGAGCAAAGAGTTTCTTGGCTTTAGGTCCTTGACACAAAGCTTATTTTCTACCACTTCTAGAAGCATGATGGGTTGGGATGAAATGTAGGCTAGAGTGTTAGAAGATTTTAGAAAGATTGATGGAGAAAGAGATAATTGTGGTTTTTTTCTGTTTTCTGACAATTTTATCATGGCGGTCTTTAGAGCAATATTCCTTGGGTACATCAGTACAAAGCAGAACCAGTACAGCCCAGGAGACAAAAGATATCTTCTTCCCTAGTGACAGCCTTGAACAGCAGTTGAGCTGTTCAGGTATGTGATCAGCATTGCAGGAATGCCTGTCTAGGCAGGCGAGTGGTGGCACCAGCTTCAGTTGTGTATGAGAGATGGTGGTTCAAGGTGCTGCTGTGCAATGCTGTGTTACCTTCACACTTGGCACAGATTTCGCAGGCCGTGTTGAACTATTAATAGGCAGTAAAAAAAACCAAAAAGCCAAAAAAGAGGAAAAGATGAGCTATATGAAAATCCTGGATGGAATCTTTCCCCCATTTTGGGGTTTCTTCACCTTCCTGTCAGGACAAAGTCCTGTCAGGATCAGGCAGGAGCTGGTGACAGACCTTGCTGCATGGGGTCAAGGCAAAAGGGCAAGAGTCAGGTGAGGCAGTATTTTGTACGTGGCTCTTTCAGGCTAAGACAGCAGACCAGACCTTGCATCTGTGTACAAAGGGCCATGCTGATACATCTCCAGAAGCACACCAAAAGGGCCTGCAAGTCCCAAAAGAAGCAGTGTAGTCCAATTAGGAAAGAAGAAGCCAGATGCCTTTTCTGTAGGCCCTTGTAATTCCTCTTTGTTCACCCACAGGGACAAGACTGATGGGTCTTGTCCGTGATGAAGGACAAGTGAGATGGTGTTTCCTTCTGAGGGGAGGTGAACGAGGAGGTGCCTGGTGCTTGTTCAGGGATGCAGCCAGGAGTGTTTTTTCTTCCAGGTGTCATTGCATGCAGACACCAAGGAAAGAACATTTCCTCTTTGCCTGCTGAGGAAGTACTGCTCCAGATGATGTTTGCTCATTGCAGCAGACTTATGGTTTGAGAGAGATCTTTTGAGTGCTGTCAGGTGAGAGGTGAAGCCAGAAATCTGATGGGTGGCTACCTCATCTCCTTTTTATTATGTGCATTTGGCTTCAGGGATAATGTTGCAGAAGCTTTCAAATTGTTTTAACTTTTGTGTTTTCACTTTCTTGACAGAATTTTCCAGATTGATTTCTTTTAAGGGAAAATTTCCACCAGCTGTAATGCTTAGCTTCAAATGTCAGATCACTAAAAGACCAAGTTCATTGCAGTTGAAATTGAAATAGGAATTTCCAAATGCATTGCTTAATTGTGATAGAAGTCATGGGCCGACGAAGTCCAGGGCAAAATAGCCATTGGCAGACATATAAGGCAGAAACTGGTCCTGGATTTCCATTCTGATTACCGGCTCGTGTGACCCCGATGGTGTTTACTGGACCAAGAAAAAGCAGAAGTCCGTATGGCAGTAAAGTCCCTCTCTCCCTTGATGAATATTACGCTGATCCCAGGCTTAGAGCACCGGCTTGCCTTCTCTTTTGCAGAGGTGTCCCGTTTGTTGTACAGTGAATCATTCATCAGCCCAATGCATTGTGCATCATCATCAGGGTTCTGCTTGCTGTTTCTCCATTTCCTTTTTTTATTGAATGACACATCTTACCTGCTTCATGTGTTTGTCTCTCACATTGTGGAGGTGGAACTCCAGATATGGAATTGATAAGAATGCTTTTTTATTTATTTTTAGGTGGATTCTTTTATGATCCTCCTCTGTGAGGTTTTATTTATTCAAAGGACTCTCTGGAAACCCAATCACATTCTCTCCTTTTTTTTTTTTCCTTTATATTCCACACTTCAAAGCATTTACCAAGCTTTTTGACTTCCTGCCCTCAAATACTGCCAGAACTTTATTATTTATAATAAATAAACTGGAAGAATTTTTCTTAAACACTTTTTCCTCTGTCAGGAACATAATAGTTTTGCAAATGTTTTGCCACTTTGAAATATAAATTAACAATCAGTACAGATGTTTATGTCCTCCCTCCCTGGCCCCCAGCCCACTGAGATCACCTTAATTACAATGCCTGCACCACATCTTTAGTAGATATGTCAGGGGCAGGTTATTGAACGCATCTCGGGAGGTGGGTTTCTCTGTTCTCAGCACCTCCTGCCCCAGTTCGTTGCCGAGATGTTCTGTGCACAGAGATGTTATTGTGGCACACAGAGTGAAATCTTAGCATTGGAGAGGGAAAGCTCTGCTCCAGACAAGGAACAGACCAAGTGGGCTTGTGGCACAGTAAAGTGAACTTTTTCCAGTTGAAAAATACAAGTGTCTGGACAGAGAGCAACGTTCATCATTCACCATGAGTGGCCATGTCAGGGGAACATGCTGTGCTGCTGTCATAAGCTTCTCATCTACTCCTTTTTGTAAAGGTCTAGCCTTGCATAGCATCCTCTCCTGGACTCAGTGGTGGTCAAGCTGGTACAGTCTGAGCATAGCAGGACCCTTTTTCCCCCATGGGCTGAAGCAAGGAAAGCAGGATCTGCTGGTGGGAGTGGAGAGTTGAAGGGGAGAGCCGGCGCCAACCAGAGCAGGATTTTTGTTGTCCTTCAGTTTGCTGCACGTTATCTCCATGCCTTCGTGGGGCACATAACATCTCAGTCTGTACAGAATATGACTCAGCATGACTAAGGTCAGCAAGCTCTCGCTTGGTGTTACTCGGAAATCACCATCCGCTCCAACTGTCTGGAGTTTCCAGCACCAGGATTTGTGTGCTGCAGAACTGAGTGCCTCTAATTGCACAGCACCCCCGGGGTCAGCCTGCCTGAAATCCTTTTTGTACAGTGTAATTTACATTAGTGACCATTGTTCATGTCCACATCAGGCACCATTGTTCACATCCATATTAGGCTCCTGGCTTTCAAGGCCAGCATAAACCATTAAGTTACTCAGTTTCTCAGTGCTTCTGCAGAATTTCTTCCAGACTAATCCAGGCCTTTCTTTTCATTTCCCAGAAAAATCGCTATGAGATTTACGTTGGCCTCCTGAAAGAAGGGGTGAAGGAACTGCTGAGTGAAGGAGAGAACGATGCACCAGGACTGAAGAAATCCCATTCAAGTCCCTCATTGAATCAGGAGTCTCCAGTTAGTGCCAAGGTGAAACGCAATGTCTCAGAGAGGAAGGACTACAGGCCAGAAACACCCAGCATTAAGCAGAAGGTCACTTAGGGTGGAAGTAACTACTAGGGGAACAGCCATGCAGCAAAGTACCGGTGGTCAAAATTTTTTCATTTAATAACCTGTCATTCACAAAAAATAAGTGCATCTGCCTGAATGGGGTGTTAGTGACATTTTCTATTGTATATTTTGCTGTTTCTGTGCAGATTGTGGGAGATGTCTTTGCTCCTGCTTTGCTTTGCTTTGTTAATTTGTCATTTAGCAATTGAAGCATCGGGACTTTTTTGTGTTGTTCTGTTTCTAAAGGAGGTGGGGGAGGGGTAGAGCGCTGTGACGTATATTCTGTCTCTTCCCCGTTTATCTCCTCCCATCGGCACGTGGCTTTCATCTCTCAAGTCACTTGTCACTTTATTTACGTGGTGGGTGGGAAAGTAACTGGACAAATGCTGCAGTGCTGTGAATGCGAGCTGTAGCTGTAAGAAACGCTGTGCAAACAGGCAGCTGCAGAAGGCTGGCTAGAGCCTAGGGTGCTGGGAGCACTGGTTTCCTGACAATGCAGGGCATGTTGGTACTGGTACTTAGCAGCAGATGCTACAGCAAATAGTCACTGTTGCTTATCTTATTGCATTGACCCTGGACCCACGAGCGCAAAGGAATGAAACCTGGAAACCTCTGGCAATGCTGAGATGACAGCATTGGAATAACTTGTTTGCTTCTTTCCAAGCAAAGAGCCTTCTCCTGAGTTAGCAGTCTGGGGGGTATCCAAACCCATGCTGTCTCTGCAATCAGGGAGATCAGGGATTATTAGCCAGTCAGAATGAACCTGGGCTGTAAATTTATTTGCAGAGGAGGATGCTGTAGATGTCAGCCATTAGCATTGTATTTTAAAGGCAAAGGGCCTCTGAGTAGTTTTTAACAATACGCTCTCATTTAGCTGCTATATAGAGCCTTATGATATATTGTGCCCCGATGCTTCCCCTTCCAGGAGTTTTCTTGTTGGTGTGCACATATAGGTGTTTGCAATTTCTCTGCTAGTGACAAAGCACTTTGCCTTTTCTCTTCAGGAAGGGATTCTCCTTAGCTCTCCATTTTCCAGCTTTAGCTCACATACAGGTGGAAAAGGCTGGTGCAGACCGGAGAATGGGACAGACTTGTCCTTGCTGCGGGACAGGGTTTGATGCTGTCCTGGCTACTCCATGCCAGGAGGTCAGCACAAGGCAGCCCCAAGTTTGGCAGATACTACCCTCCATCTGCAGGCAACCAGCCCGCCTTGCACCTCCTGTGTACCCTGCACCAGCCTTTCAGAGGGGGGAGTGCAGGACAGGGAGAGACCACCGTGGGTAGAACTTTCCATGCCATAGGTGGAGCCCAGTGACAGGACAAGGGACAATGGGCACAAACTGGAACACAGGAAGTTCCGTCTGAACATGTGGAAAAACTTCTTTACTTTGAGGGTGACAGAGCACTGGAACAGGCTGCCCAGAGATGTTGTGGAGTCTCCATCTCTGGAGATACTCAAAAAAAACCCGGATGTAATCCTGTGCAGCCTGCTCTAGATGAACCTGCTTTAGCGGGAGGGGTAGTCTAGATGATGAGGTCCTTTCCAACCCCTGCCATTCTGTGATTCTGTGAAAGCCCCTGTTTGTGCCACAGACCCTCAGGGTAGCCAGCAGTCTTTCAGGCACAGGGAGTAGAAATATGATGTAGAAATAATTTTCCTGCTTCCCAGCCCCTCTCACCTGGGCGGCATTGTGGCTCTGCAGAGAGCACTGGCTCACCTGTTACTTAACACCCTGGGTTTTAATCTCAAGTTTGATACTGGCCCACGGGGTGAGCTTGGACAGGTCTCTCCCATTTTGCTTTGCCCTTTCCCTGTGTGGAGTAGTGCAACCAAACTGGCCTTTTGCACAGAGTGCTTTAGGAGGTAATGTTGGGGGCCAGTTGAAAATTATCGCTGTTATTTTTGTTGTGCCTGGCACAAGGCAGCCTTTCTGATGGATGTAATTTTTAATGCATAAAGAAACATCAAGATCAATGCAAGGACTGTTTAGAAATGTGCTGGTGTTTCTAGCTAAGTAGTTGAAGGGCCACACATCAAAAAAAAATTACCACCTGAGTGGATTTCTGCTCTGAACTTCCCGAAGGGTCCAAGTCAATTAATCTAGCTTATTCAACTGCCAGTTCAGTGAGCAGGACAGGGAGCGATCAAAGAGAGAAGGACCTTAACAGGTGCCTCGTGACTTGCCTCCCCCACTGAGGACCACCGTGCAACAGCTTTCCCGGTGTTGTGCTCACTGCTGGCTGTAACAAGGATGCTGTGCTCTCAGATGCCGGGAGGTGTTGGAGCGAATCGATCCTTGCAGTTGCAGTTCGTCACCAAAACCAGATGGGACTGTTTCCAAATGTGATTGTAGGGACGCGCAAACATCTGGCATCTGCCACTGAGAGTGGCCGCTCCATGCTGGAAGTCAGGAGGTCAGCCCCTAACCCTGGCAACTTCACTAAAAGCTGCAGAGTCCTGAGTAGAAACCCAAGCACTGGGGCTTTAGAAGTTGTACACGCTTACAGTGGAGCAAACGTTCACTCGTCTTCCTGAAGAACAGAGATGCTTTCTGCTGCTGGAGCCAAAGTGATGTGGTGCAGCATGCTGTGTTAGGAGACTCAATGTAGACAGGTGCATGATAGTGCTCATTGGGAGGGACTGTTTGAATTAATCAACATTGATCAACAGCTCATGGAGGGGAAACAAAGCCAGGAGATCCCTGCAGCTGTTCGTCATGCTCTGGTGGTTTAAAACAAAAAAGCAGAAGAGAGAGAAGGAAAAATTCATTTGGGGAATGCCAAATGCACGTTTGAGAAGGAAACTTGTCCTGTCTTAGATATGGTGTTCAGAAGCATGCAGCAGAAACAGAAAAAAATGTCCAGATTTGTAAATGGGCCCTGCTTGGCTGTCAGGGCAGGGTTGTCTAGATGAGTTTTTTGAAGGCAGGCAGGCACATGCCCAGCAAACCTCTTGTGATTATGGAGTGCAGTGCTTTTAAAAGCAAAGGGGTGACATTTAACTTTTTTTCCTGTCTTTTAAAATATTCTGGTTGCTGTAGACTGCAGCTAAATTGCTGAGCTCAAAAAGAAATTATTCTTGTAAAATGTGTTTACCAGCTTTGACACAGAAACTGGATAATTCCTCTTCAAAGTCATTGCAGAGGAGATGATTTGAAGCAATAGGAAAAGTCAAAAAGTGGACTGCAAAAATGTTGGTGTGTTTTTTTTTTTTAATTTTTCATTATTTATTCTCTATTTCCATGTATACTTCTAAATGGATTAGGGAATCTTTTTTTAAGTCTCATCTGGGCTTAGCAAATGCAGTTTTTCACTGCATTTTTTAGCCATTAAACATTTGTGGAGCTTGGAGCACTCTTGGGGAGACTGCTGAGGCGTGCAGATTAGTTTACAGAGAATTTGTCAGGTTCTGTTCAAGTTTTAATTAATGCCATTTTGTTCCATTGCTTTACAAATTCTACACATCCCAGGCACCCATGTGAAAATGCTCATTTCGGATGCTGAGGGAAAAAGGTGATCCTGTTGTGAGTGCCTAAGGCTGATGGATTCCCTTGTGAATAGGATCATCTACTAAGCAGTACTGTAATTTGCTTTTTTGTCCCCCCAATGCTATTGTAAAGGGTGAAAGCAGGTTCACAGGAGGTCTCAGTGGTGCTTCTTGGGTGGCACCACTGAGAGTCTGGCCAGATAGCTTTGCGTGGTACCTGATAGCTGGTACCCTGCCTTTCTTTGCTGAAGTGTTTGCCTTTAGCAGAGATCAGTGCTTGACCTCGGTGACTCAGGAGCTCCTGTTGCAATATGTTAGGATACTCTGCTGATTTCCAGCCTTCCTCTGGAACCTACCATGGACCTGGTCTCGCTATTAACAGAGCATCCTGCAGCTTTTTGGGGCTGCTCAGTGGAAGCAGGAGTTACTGGCAGACCACGACAAGCATGTGTGCATGCAAGCCAGCCTTTGTGTTGGTTCTGCAGGGAGGTGCCATTCTCCCTTGTCATCTTCCCTGCTGCACCGTGCCACCATCACTCAGGCAAAGCCTCTGCCTGCATGTTGAGAGGAGGGGTGCAAGAAGTGGAGCAGGATGGGGCCAACGACCCCTCTCATCACCCCTGCTCAAGGTGCAGACGGAGGTCCTAGAGGGATGAGTCCTGCTCTGAAGCATTCCTGGTTGCTCCCACTGCAGGGGCTGGACCATCTCCTCTCCCCAGCTGAGGGAGGAGAGAGGACCTTACTGGCTCTGCACCTGACAGCAGAGATATGAGGGAGAAGGACAAAATGGCCTTCCCCTCTCCTCACTCAGCAACAAAAGCAGGTGAGATACTCTCCTAAAGCTGGAATTGCGCTCTCCTCTGTGAGCCAGCAGGATGCAGGGGTCTGGTTGAGATGGTTTCTGTTCAGCAGTGGCTGCGAAAGAGACTCTCTGGGCTGGCTGTGTGTTTGTGTGCATCTTGCAGATAAATCACGCATGGACCAGTGAACATGACTACAGCTTTTTAATCCAGTATTTATGTTGTGTCTTTAATTGATGTAGAGAGATAAGTCAGCCAGCAGAGTGATTAATGCAGCATTGCTGTGGGGGAACGCTGTTCAGCTGCGATGCTGACTCAAACGGTTTTTCATCTATAGCCAGCCACTTGTAAACGGTTACCAGAAGCTTTCTAAGGGCTTGTAACAGCTCATCCCTTAAGTGCTTTCCCTCTGATCCCGCCTACTCCCAGGGTGTCGTCTGTCCACATTACGGGTCTCTCCTAGAGAGCAGTGCTCAGTGCAGCCCTGCTTTGAGCAGGAGTTTGGACTGGCAAACCTCCAGAGACTGTCATTGTTCGGTGACTTTTCACAGCTCCAGTGCCTTCTGGTAACAAGGATGGTTGTTCTTCTGGCTTGAAACAGCCAATATTTTTGCCTTTCTTTGGTGGGGGAGTGAGGTTCTCACTTGATTAGAGCAGCTCCTTCAGTGAAGAGATGGTTGTGGCAGTGCAGAAAGTCAAAGGTGGCAGGGTTATCACTGGGCTTCTGGAGGCATTGCATGGTAATGTTCCTCTTGAAAGCAGGGAAGGCTTTCTCTGCAGGCGGCGTATCGCTTACCGTGTCTGCATTCTCTATCCCTAAATCAATTTGGGCCTTATTGCAGTTAGTCTGACAGCTCCTCCTCCTTTTCTGTCAAGCTGCTCTTGTCTGTCATCTTAGCACCTCAGCTGCTTCTGTATAACAGGTCTCTTTCCTTCCATGCTTTTAGAAATCCAGAAAATTTGACTGTCCCATCTTGCCTTGAGAAAGCCTGCTCTGAAGCCGCACTGTGTTGAATGGATAACCCTGTGAACAGATTTTTCATTCTGCTCGTTGGTAGCCTATGTTTCCAGCCACAGTTATAGCTGGGAGGTGTGAGACAGAGTTTCAGACTGCCGTGATTCTCTACCGTTACGCTGCAGGGATGCATGGTCCCCCCTCCCACACTCAGACCAGACACTTGTGACATTCCTAATCTCCTTTCCAGAAGCCTTGGAGGCAGAGGCAACCCGTGCTGTGGGGAAACTTTGAAACACTGTTTTGCAAGGAGTTGAGTACTTTCCAAATCAGGCCATACATTTTGCATCCTTCTGGGGAGCTGTGTTTAAAAAAAAATTAAAGAATTTTTAAAAAGCCATTTTCAACCAGTCCCCCCCCAAGCACAGAGAGATGGTATCGTTGCTGGAAACACCGTCTGCTTTTGCAGAGGCGAAGGCATTGTACACACCTTATCTCAAGCAATCTTCCAGCTTGCTGCTTGTTTAAAGTTTCCCCAGTATTGCTCTCCCCAGGCTCTGGGACATCACATCTGCTGTGAGAGGGCAGTTATGAAGTCCACATTTCTCCCCAGAGCACAACCAGCGCGTGTTCCCAGCATCTGATATCTAGGCTACCTAGAGGGGTAAGCCAAAGAAGCTGTCTCAGAAATTTCTTTGAAAGAGCTGGTCTCCAGCTTGTGCTTTTTTAGAGGATTTTTTTGTTGCATGTAGAAGCAGTGTGCCTGGCCTCTCCTCTCTCCCAGACCTCTCCCAGCACCATAGGTGTACTACAGTGAGCTGCTTCACCTGGAGCTTCACCATGTGGGACCTGAACATTTGCTCCAGCAAGAAGAGGCTTTGTCAGCCTCCTGAGAAATGATATCACCTAAGCTGAGCACCAATGCAGAGGACAAACGATGCTGTAGGAACACAGTCAGAAAGCCAGTGCCACCCTCTGTGGCTGCTCGCCTGCTGCGGACTATGTACTTGAGCATTATCCTCGGTGCTGGGGATAATTAGAAATGATGGCTTCCTTTTCCACGTACACTGCACTGCTTGACCAACTGTCCCTACCACCTGCTGCTTTTCTCCCTTGTGGCAGCAGCACCCTCATCCAGGGGTGACGCAGTCCCGTTATTAGGAGGCTGGTTTAAAGAAGAGCAAGGAGGACAGGTCCCAGGAAAATGAGTCCGAAGAATGCCATCTGGGGGTACCTGCTCTCCTCTTGGCAATATCCAGTTGAACAGTGAATGGAGGCAGGCTCAGCCCAGCCTGAGAGAAGACATCTTGCTTGCTGTCCGTGCATTGAGGCTGTATTTTATTTTTTTATTAGAGCACTTCCCTCAGCAAATGTAAGCAACAGCTTTCCCAAAGGCCGCACCATTGACCTGACTTTGCTCCCATGGTCAGAAGGAGCAAATTTAGGCCAGCTCAAAGCGTTCTCTGTCCTCCCCTTTGCACAATGAACTACTCTGTAAAAATTATAGATGTTTAAACAATGAGGGACCTCCCATGGCATCTGCTGTTAAATGTGGGCCAGGAATCAGCTGGGGTACAGGCCAAAGGTTTATTTGGATTGAGAAAAAGTACATCACCTAGCAATGCAAGGACTGAAAGTGCTACAAACTGCAAGGGCAGGATTTTTCTCTGACATAAACCATTTAATTAGTAGCCACCCTGTAGGAGTGGTTCTGTATGTAACTCACCTAAATGAGACCAGCACAAGAAGATAATTCTTGTCGAAGCAGGCAAGGTTTCAGCTTTGCCTTGGGCCAAGTGAATATCCCAGTGTAACCACAGAGCAGCTAGCCAAGCTGCCATGGAGACTTGGTTTGACAAAAAATCCTCTGACTCCCCTGAGCTCCTTGCTGGGAGAAGGGAGATCAATGATATCCAGTCTGTGTCACTGCACAGGGCAAACTCTATTGGTCATATAAGTCTTAAATCACTTACACGCTTATGAAGACCTCATGCTTAGTGCTGTCAAATTCTGAAAGACTGTAGGATGAGAACAGGGGTGGGTTGTGTGGTGTTTTTTTTAATTTGTACATATTCATGACAACTGTATCTTCTTACTCGAGGCTGGGATTATAACTTGGCTAAAAGAACAGAGGTTTTTGGCAGTTTAAAAAATTTAAAATCACTTTGCGTGAGGTACAATCTGAGGCTTACATTACGTGGTGAACGTATTTAAGTGATGCCTATAGATGTGTATGTGTATTTCATAGGTATAGTATGGTTTCTGTGGCTCAGCACTCCAAAGGCTGCTGTTCTTTTCTAAGGCTTATTTTGGTCAAAGCACTTCAGCAGCTGCAAACTTTGTTAGGATGCTTGTTGTTCTAGTTGTTCTCAAATTAGCGTAAACAGTCATCAGACCTTTCACAGATTTAGGGTATCCCTTGAGCTGCCTTGATCTCCATGTGTTTGTCCTCCAGGGGCTGCCTGTTGTTCTGCATGTCGAAAGCAAAGGCGTATATTTGAGAGTCTGAGCAGGGATTACTGGGTGGGATTTTCTGCTAGCTCAACACTGGGCTAACTCTCTCCCTGTTGATGTCAGCCAATGCCTGCACCAGGAGCATCTGTGCTGACTTCTTTGGAAAATCACACTCCGGGGATCTAATACACAGCTTTACTTCCGAAAATGTTGACCTCGCTCTGTGAAAATTCAGCAAGGGGACATCAAAAAAAGTGTCCAAGCAGGATAGGTGCCTGTGATGTCTCCTGCAGATACAGCCGTACAGCAGTAGTGAGGGTTTCTTTCTGCAACTGCACATATTACAGAAGAATGTCTGGCTCATTGGCAGGGAAGAGCAGCAGGGCTGAATTCTCACTCTTGGGCATCTTGTATGCCTCCCAGAGGTTTCCGTTGGGGAGGTTTAAATAAACTTTCAGCAAGTTGCTGGTCTAAGTAAAAAGACTTAAGGAAACCCAGTGGGTTTTCCTGTTGTGCTATAGTCAGGGTAACACCAGCATTATCTGCATTATCGCTGGGAAGGGGGAGCAAAGCCTGAGGGTGGGATTCTTAACTGGAGTCATAAAACTCTCATCATGCAGTTACCTTGAAGCACTTGAGCAACCTCAGTGAAGCCATACCTTTGTGCTTCACTGGTCCGTGGCCAGAGTGATCATGTTTTGCAGGACTGAGATGGGAACGGACTGCAGCTCAAGATGAAACAAAGAGGGACATCCCCATCACCTTGCTTTGGGCGAGCTGTAATCCTGTAATCCTTTTTCAGGTGCTGAGCTTCTCCCTTGGGTTACCTGCCTCCTGTGGTGATGTAGTGGGAAGATAAGGGTGAGCACTGTTGCACTCAGAATCACAGTTAGGAAGTGTCATTTCTCCTCCAGCTCAGCTGTTACAGAGTTGTTTTCCCTCAGGCTGAGAAAGGGGACTGAATTTTCTGTTATTGTTGCACGGTACTCGTACGGGAAGAGTAACTTTTGTAGTGGTAGTGCAGAAAAACATTTTGCACATGCATGTACACACACGCTGTGTATCTCTTGTGTGCAGACCTAACCGTACAGGGCATGACAGCAGTCTTTGCAACACCTTTCCTCTGGGTGGCCTCCTATCCCTTTTGCCAAGTGTAGGAACCTTCTTTCTGATAACCTTGAACTCAATTTACTCTCATCACTGAGTCGCCGGAGTGTTTTTCATGCAACACACTAGAGACGCAGTCCCGGTCTCACTGCTTTGTGGTAACTTCTTGGTCTGCTGTGAAGCAGCATTGAGGTAATCACTAAATCTTCTCCAGCAGCATGAAACTTGCTGCTCTGACTCTTGAGGTGGTCATTGTCTCAAGTTTGAGGCTGTCCTACCACCAGGGCACCCCATTTTGTCCCTGGGAACATGCATGGCCAGAAAGCATACTCCTCAGTGGTCAGAGTCAGAGCTGTGCAGACTTAAGTCAAGCCCTGGTTCATGGGAGGTGTTTCCACGTGCTGCTGATGTCCATAAGGACTGAAACATACTTGCTTACACAGAGATGCTTTCCTGAAGCAGAGTTGTCACTCTTTTCTATAGGTACCACAGGATGCCCTCCCTTATTCTGCTTCATGTAACTGGTACTAGAATGATAATTTCCTGATAAATGAAGGCACTTAATCAGTCCTCTTCCCCTTGGAAGAAGGACTTTTGGGGATATTGTTATATCATTTAAAATAATATTTTGGAATTTAAGTTTACATTGCTTTATTTTTCACTTGAGGTGACTGTATATAAATATTTTCCTCTATTTTATCATTGCTGATAAAGTAAGCCTACGGTATACAGACAAATAATTTGCCTTTGATGTATTGAAACTGTGAGATATAAAGTAGACTTCTCTCTTGTGTCCATGTTCCTGACTATAACTCTGTTCCTCTGTGTTTTTATAAGTTGGAATAAATGTTGCTTACGGGCAACAGAGAGCCTGCAAGCCTCCCAATAATTTTTATGTAATTGAAATCAAGCAACCCTAGTGAAGGATCTCACACATGTATAATGATATATGTATATGTACAAACTTTAGAAAGAAATAAACCAAATGTATTTCATCTTCTGCAGTTGAATGTTGTTTTATTTTTTTGAAGGTCTTACCGTTGCTTCCTATGAGTAAGAACATGAAGGTGGCTTTACCAGCTCATACAGTGGCCTCTGGCTGTCCTGCTCAGGGAAGATACAGACCAATTACCAGGTGCAGCCCTTTCAGCAGTGCGCCTTTCTGACTTCTGGCAGTCAGCAGTTTCAAGGTTTCCTGAGCTGGAGGGTGCATGTACTGCCTGCCTTACAGAAACACAGGCTGGACCTGAATACCTCTGCCAGGGCAGAGGCCAGTGTGGTCCCACACAAATATATAGCAAACACTCCTTACTGAAGTGAGCACGAGGACGTGTGTGATTGGGGTAACCAATGGAGCGAGGGGTACTACATGGACACTAGTTCTGTGTGAGGGCAGCTGGAGCATGTCTGTCTTCCTTCTGCACCTCTGAAAGAGATGGCTTCCCCACCAGGCTGTTACAGTGGGTGAAGCCTGCACAGTTACCACCACTTAGCTGTGAAGAGATGCCAAGAAGAGGATTGGCCAATTAAAAATTAAAAATGGTTTTGCCAGCACATGGGCTGCATATACAGCAAACAGCTCTTCCAAAATGATTGGGAGTTGACCTCAACATTTTTATGAGGTAGTTTGTTTGAGGGCACTGTTGAAGTTGGGAATTGCTGTTAGCCTGGTGGATGGGAAGCAAGGACAGAGAAGAGGCAGAGAAGTTGGACAATAAAGCAAAAAGGGAACTGGAGAAAGACAGAGGTGGAAGTGGGCAAGAAACAAATGGCTATCCATAGTGAGAGGAAACAAGCTGTACAACACACAGAAAGCAAACAGCCTTGTGCTCACAGTTCTTGGGTTGGAATGGCTCAACGGGGGAGGTGGGATACTGTGTAGAGAGTGAGTATCAGAGCAAATGAAGAAGACGTGCCCAATACCAGGGGGGGCATGCAGAAGCTTTACAGCAGGGCTGGGAGCTTGTATTTGTAGACAATAGCAGGGAAGACATGTTTTTCTTACCAAAATCTCTGTGAATGTTTGACTATCTTGAGATGGTCAGTTTTTTGTCTTTTTTCCTCCTAGAGACTCAGCATGTTGCCTTTAGATGAATGGCAAGACCTCCAGCATTTGAGATAGTCATGTGCTTTTTTTTCTTCACACTATGCCATGGGATGTCAGATTTTTTCAGTGCTGTTCCGTTATGATAACTTCAAAGCAGTCTGGGTTTTTGGTTCCAGTGTATGTTCCTGGATTAGTTTGTCTTTTGTGAAAAGACTAAACAAAGTGGTGGTGGGGACTGGTGGGAGTATTTTACAAAAATATATTAAATGCCTCCTTTAAGCCCAAATGAATGTTTTAACCATGTCTGAATGCTAATGTCAGTGCTGCTCACCACATCTTTTCCTATTTTGTCTTTCTAGCTGACAAAGTCAATGCTGAGCATTTTCTGGTGATCCCTTTCTACCTGGAATCATTAGTCTCATCACGTTGCTCACAATGCATTAAACTAGAACAAAATGACAGAACAGGTGCAAAGTGAAAGACAGATGCATTTGTATTCTCTTCATTGTCCATTTTCAGTTCAAGTTTCCAACCACAGAATATAATTATCAAGGCAGCCTGAAAGTATGCAGGTGAAACCTCCATAGAAGCTACACATCTCTTTGGGTATTTATAAATAAGGTAGCATGAGAAAGTGACTTACCCCAAAAGGAAAGCACAACTTGCTCTGAAATTGTCATAGGTATCTCTAGATTAGAAATAGGAAGGAAGTTCTTACCGGGCAGAGCACTGATGTACTGCAGTGGCCTCCTTGTACAGCAAGGAAAGGGCAAAAATACCCGGTGGCTTTTAAGGGGAATGACATGATGATGACCCAGGTTTTTGTCTGTCAGGCTATTGCATGATGCAGCTCTTTCTTTCCAGATTTGCTGCTAAATTGAGGTTTCTCAAAAGAAATTATGCCAGCCGCTATAGTAGCCATTTGTCCCAGAAAAAGGGCCATCCTAGAAGAAATCAACTACTGCACGACAGCTAGCCACCATGCCAGGTTTGCTGTCGTGACCGTGTTCATTTTAGGGCACCTCTTCTGGTTCCTTTCCTTTTGGGTGGATCCGGTAAATAGATGACGTGGGTCTTTGTTTTGCTGGTCTGCTCTTGACAACAAGAAGCAAAGAGAAGGAACTTACTTGGGATGAGGTGGAGGAATCAAGGCTAAGTAGACTAATTCGCCTTGGAGAATGTGTAAGGTAATGTGTTGCTATTATGAACTGGAAATCTGTGAGCAGGTTTTGGCCCCCTGTATCCAGGCAGGATATATCAGTACCACTGTATAAGGCCCACTAACAACTTTGGCAACAACTTTGGCTGAATTGGGCCAGCGAGGAAAAAGTAATGAGGGACATGTCATGTTCTGGGGAGGAGCTTCAACAAAAAAAGGGAGTACAAGGGTGGCAAAAAGGTTGTTCCACAAATAGAAAAAATGAAAAGATGGGTACAATATTTTTAGCACAGCCTGTTGCAATAGACAAGGAGTAATGGCTTTAAATTAAAAGAGGGAAGATTTACACTAGGTAGAAGGAAGAAATGTTTTACGCTGAGGGTGGTGAAACACTGGCACAGGTTGCCCAGAGAGGTGGTAGATGCCCCATCCCTGGAAACAGTCAAGACCAGGTTGGACGGGGCTCTGAGCAACCTGATCTAGTTGAAGATGTCTCTGCTCATTGCGGAGGGGTCGGACAAGATGACCTTTAAAGGTCTCTTCCAATTAAAACTATTCCATGATTCTATGAATAAGGTAGAAAGTCAGGTAAAGAACAAAGGATGGAGGGATCTTCTGAAAGGAGCGCAGGTGCCTACAGATGGCAGTGATGCTGGCTTGCAAACCTGAGCCGGCGGGACTCCCCATTGGGCTTTCCATCAGGTCTGTGTCCGAAAAACTCACTGTGAGAGGGTGGGCTGCAGAGAGATAGATTTCCACCCTGGTGATAGGTCATGTAGGGAGGGAAAGGTGGTGTATTTTTAAGCGAATAGTAGATGTATGTGATTCATAAGATTTAAGAGTGTTAGATTAACAGCTTTATAATTGTGTGTAATAGGGTAGAAAATAGTATAATTGCACATTAACGATAGTGGTGTGTTTATTGGGTAGTCAGTATATTGATTACTTAATAGATTGACCAGTTTCTTAGTAATGTGTTTCTTAATGACTAAACACTGTAGTTTCCTAAATCGGTTACATCTTGATCTTGCAATCTAAATGGAGGGAGTTGCTTCCTGAAATAACAGTTACATGGGGAGAAAGGCTCCAGGACAGTTCGTACTTAATCTTAACTTGCTTCAGCCACAACAAGTTTAATGACTTAGATAACAGCAAGGATGTTTGTAGGAATATTTGAAAATATTTGAATTATGCAGGACTTCTGCCAGTGACCACAAACCACAAGCTTAAAACGATGAGTCTTGAGAATGCAACAATAACAGTAAAAAGGACACATTGGGAAAGCAAGGTCTGTGAATTAAAATCTCAGGGACAGACTTTTATAGTGCACAAGCATCATGTTTCCTCAAAGAACAAACACTACTTGTCTGAATGTGTAAAGGCACTGGTGGGCCTTTATCTGTGCAGTCTTGAAATGTAGGTGAAATGTACTGTACAGATGACTAGAAGACTGCAGAAGAAAGCAGAATATACAGGGACTGAAAACTGTGGAAAAGAAGATGGCAAGGAGGGTTTGCGCAAGGGGAGAGCAACCAGGAACTGTTTGAAAGCCAGAGGCAAGAAGAAAACTGAACAAGGCTGTAAAGAAAAAGCACGGGAGGCAACTCAACAGTACACAGATTCAGTTATCACTTGGAAAAGGCAATCCATTAATAAGAAAAGAGCAGCCACCTGTAAAGGTTGCCTAATGTCTCCCTTTCTCCAAGTGCTCTTTTAGTGAAAAGTTCTCATTCCCCCATTGTTTGCAGAGGCACTTTGAACACTGTCACGGCTGCCATGGGGTCAGGAGAGTGTGCTGTGTGCTGGCCTTCAGGGAAAACTGGTCAGAGTTAACCAAGATATATATTCCTTCCCGTGCTTTGTAGCTTCAAAGGCAGCAGCATCCCTGGGTCTGTGCACTGTCTGCTGAATGGGGAGTGGCTTCGATGGAAAAGGCAGACCCCCTCCCCCCCAAAAAAAAAACCAACCCAAGCTGAAGCCTGTTTTCCCCTCACCACTGTACAGAGATTGTTCAAAATATGTGTGGGGGGGGGGGGGGGGGGGGGGGGTGGTTGTTTGTTTTCTTGCCCTCCCCTCAAGAAAGTGTCTTTGTTCAGCCAGAAATCATCTTTCCAATCTGCCTCACCTTTTGATGTTCAGCTCAGAAGCGTGCAGTAGAGATCTCTGTCACCTCTTTGGGAAGGTGAATATTTTTATTCAGTTTTAGCAACATCCTTCTCTCTGCCCAGGTGCCCAGTGTGAAAAAGCACACTTTGTCTTTTCAGGGTAATTCCAACCAGGACTTGTTAACCAACGTGTGTGTGTGTGTCTCTGGACACTTGTTGGGGTACAGTCTTCAGCACAAACACATGCCCTGTCATTTGAGAAGTGGTTTTGATCAAGGTGGTGATGGGGATGCTGCTGTGAGGGTGGGTGTGGAGAATGCTCCTGTCAAGCCAGAAGTGCATGTGTGATACCCAGCTCTTGTTGCTCACTGCTTCCTTTCCCATCCCATCCCATCCCATTCCATCCCAGGCTGAACTGTGCCAGACACCCCATAAATACAAGTACTGAGACTGAGGTGGATGGAGCTGGGACCGTTACCATCATAATTACCAGAGGAATAAAGACACCAATTACTGCACTTCTCCCAGGGAGGTGCTCACTGTGGCAGGAGCTTGTAGTGGGCTGTGCCTGGGGCGGGAATACTCTCCGTATCTGGGCTAAAACATCCTGCTGGGACAGTTTTGTGGGGGCCTTGCAGACAGCCAATGATAGCACGTATGGTGTAAAACCTGAGTCCCTGTTACCACAGCCATACCCACGCTGCGTTTCTCAGGCAACTGAGATGTGGGCGGCAGTTAGAAGTTGTAATTGTTTCAGGGGAAAAAAAAAAAGCCCATATATACACACACACACAAAAAAACCAAAAACCACAAAAAAAACCCAAACCAAAAAAGAAGTGCTTTTTCTGTTTAGCTGCAATTTCTGACTGCACTTTAGACGAATTGTCAGAATCTGCATTCCTGTTGGCAGGGAGCCAGGCTCCCTGGCATGCTGATTAAACTGTGTGTGGGCAAAGTGTAGGCAGATGATGGGGACTGGGTACACTGAAACCTCGGAGAGCTTTGTTTTCCTTTGCTGCTGCTTTCTTTTTCTCTCCAGACTCCTTGCAGGCTAGTTTCCTGACCATCCCTCGTTGGATCTCTTTTGGGGCCTGAACCTCCAACCCTGGGAGCTGAGAAAAACCGTGAAGCCACAAAGACAGCTGTTTATGATACATAACCCCTAGCTGCTTGTTCACCTGCAGGTGAGCAGGTCACCCTGTGAGTGCAGTGAAGGTACTGGAGAGAATGAAAATGTTGGGTTACAGCAATATAAAGGGAATTTTTGCAGGTGGATGGGAAGTCCTCTTCTGTGAAGGGCCCAGCCAGCCAGCAAGGCAGATGCTCCTGGTCAAACTTCAGCCTCCCCGGGACCTCCACCTGTGATGGCTCCTCTGAGGAGCGTGGCTTTACTTCAGTGATCTGCGCTGCCCTTCTCCAGCCTGGGGCACTGGGGTCCCTCCCGCTGACACCACAGGCGGCTGCCCAGGAAGCACTGGAGTTGGAGAGTTTGAGGCATCAGTGTTCTAGTCAATCTGCTGCTCAAATCTCACAGCTGCTGTGTTTCCGCTGCCTCGTGAGTGAAGATTAGGGACCGTTGCATCATTCCCAGGATATGTGTTTGCCTGTCATGGTGGGCACCCTTGGTTTATACTGACTTGCTCATTCACTAACTTTTCATTTGGTCTCTCATCATTTCTCTTAGGGCTTGTCAGCACACAGTCAGGAAGGTAAGATGAGTTGACCAACCTTTGGAGCCACAGCACGCGTTGGATGGAGATGATGCTTTTCAGGAACGCAGTGGCTGAGCTCCACTGTGACTCAAGGCCACTCCACTTCCATGTGGGAGTTGATGCCACCACAAAGGGCTTGACTGGATAGCTAGACCTCAAGTGAGGTAACTCTGCTTTAAAATGGGTGAGCTGCACTGCAGTGAAAACCTGTGTGGGCATACTGATTCAGAGACAGGGTGGCCTCCACGCAGCCTAGCTTCGGGAGCGAGGCAAACTGAATCACTTTTTGAAACCCCACAGCAAATTGATTCACATCTTTAGCTAATACCCCTTGAACTTTCTGAGAGATCTGGCACAAACAAGTCCCTAGAGGTATTTTGCAGCCCTCTGGGCTCGTGCTGCGTGCTTGTGATTCATCAGATGTGTCTCGATGTTTAGCTCAGCATGCAGCCTGACTGACGGGGCCTCCTTGCCAAGCGTCAGGAGCTGGAGAACTCCTGCAGGGCCTTGTGTGTGCCAGCCCTGCGGCCTGGGGCCCAGCCTCTCACGATTCCAGAGAAGGGTCTGATCCAGGTGGGAGCTCCCTGGAGGCCAAGGTGCCGGCTCCAGCACACCCCCGCCGTGATCTGTCTCTGCGCCCAAGAGCCAGGGAGGTCTCACCCTCAGCGTCCCCACAAGCTGTGTGTGCACACGCCAGTTCTGCCTATACTATTTAAACTGCGAACTGTCCAGGGCAGGGGCTTCGGCCATGCACATTCAATAGTAATAGGTATTAATCCTTGTGATTTGCAAACTGCTTGGCTTTCAGACACTGGTATGACTTTAATGCAAAATACAAAAGGCCTGGCACACTGTTTTATGAGCCCTGGGGACAGTTTAGCTTGTTTGAATGTGTATTTGGCTTTGAGTCACAGATGCAATCAATCAAAGGAGCAGTCTTTTCCCTCTGACTCACCAAGGCTGATTCCTTGAATTTGTGGGGTTTAAATATCCACTTGATTCAAGCATTAAGGAGTTTGACTTGAAAAATTATGTAGGCTGAAATCACGGTGGAAGCAACTGACCCCAGCTCCAGCAAAGTCAAGGAAAGATCACTCAGGTGCTAAAGGCAGAAGACATCTACTGGCTTTCATCAGCTGAGAATTGAGCTTTGTGGGCAACGAACTGTGGATTCACTGGGGTGCCAAACCTAGAAAACTTCCCTTTTAAATATGCTCTGATCCATTTCTCATCTAAATGACTTAAAAAAAATGAGAAAAACCAAATCCACCCACATGTAATGGGATTTTCAGGTTTGTCATTCTACTCCTGGGAACTCTGATTTTGCCAAAGGACATTAAAATGAGAAGGGGTAAAAAACCCCCATGCCCCTCCTTGTCCATTCAGGTACCTCCTGTTGAAGTACAATTTTTATTCGACATTTCCTCAGCAGGTATGCCTTGAGGCTTGGTGAGTGTTGTCAGTCCTTGCGCTGTGACACCTTGAATGCTGAAACGCTACAATGGTTATTGCTGTTCCTCCTTTGGCTGTGATGGGTGTGGGAAAACACCAAATTTGTTTGTCTGCTAGCATTACTTGCAGCACTGTCTCATTGCAGTATGTCATCCCTTGCTTATCTCTGCCCCTCAGAGCTTTTATCATTGTGCCATCTGACCACAACTGTTTGTATCCTCTCCATGTGCTATTGTCCTCTAGGTGGAAAATAAAGCACAAAAAGCCTCAGTAACTCGGTCACCGAGGAATTTGCAAGCACATACGGAAGGTGACTTCCCCTCTCCCAGGGAAGGCAGTTTATTACTTTGTGTCTGCTCCCTTTCTAGCTGCCTTGAGTACTTTGACAGCTTCACCTCCTTTATGAAGACATTCCTTCTTGGTCTTACCCTTCATTCTTGCTCTCAGCTTGTTTAGTTCTGAATTGCCATTAGAGAAAACTTAGCAACTGGGCTGAATCTCTGCAATTACAACTAACGCCTCTAGCATACGTGCTGCTTTCTTAGCTCAGTGCAGAACACCAGTTTCAGACTGTAAGAAAGGCAGGTATTGCTTTTGCAGAGGAGAAAAGCCATTTCCATCAAAGGTGACATGATAAGGGAATGACTAAGACAAAGAGGCTCCAGCAAAGGCTTGTAGAACACCTCTTATCACACAGACAAAAGGACAAACTGATTCACTGGGTTAGTGTCTAGAAGGGTAGTCAAACATTTAACCGGGGCTAATGACATTGAGCAATTTTTTAGCAAAAAGGAAAGAAATAAACTAGTCAGATAATCCCTTCAGGTGTAGCATAAAGAGAAGTAAGCAGAGGCAAGATATCCGGGCAGAATTTTAGGCGCCTCGGACAGACTGTGGACCCTGGAGTACCTAACCAATGGGAAACAGGGGAGGGAAAAATTTGGCCAGGGTTAGGAAATAAAAAGGTGTGTTTCAAGAACTGAAAGTGTGCCTACTTGCTAGGTCACCCGCTCTTGCAAGAACGTGAATAAAAATATGCTTCACAGAGGATTCTGCCTGAGCCTATTTCATTCGGACCGGAACTTATTTCTCACAATGTGCGGGCTCGTCCGGGATCAGAAGTCATCTTCTTGGGAGTCTCTGTCGCTGGAGGACAGGAAGATGCGTCCCATTGATTTCAACGGTCTCATGGATCATCGGCGGGGATTCCGGGAGGAATCGACTAAGATCTTGAGACCCAGTTGGACGGCAGACTCTGTGAACCATGGGGGGAAAAGGGATAGGTGCAGTAGGCACAGAGAGTACGACCAGGCAACTCCGTGCACAGGCCAAGGTAAGAAAAATCGGACTGTTAAAGTATTGCCTTGGTGGTTGGGGACATTCTAAGAGACTTGTGTGTGAGTGACTGAGACGTACTGCGGTACGAAGCGAGTGTGGAGTCTGGATCCGCAATTCTGTGTTCCCGTGAGGGGTGCAGCCGGAGAAGGACGAAGCAAAAGGAAGGGGTGTAAGAAAAGTCTCTGTTCAGAATGGGAAATAAGGATTCTAGGCCTAGGGATGAAAAAGGGGATAATAAGAAAGACCCCAGGAACATTCCCGCAGACAGTCCTTTAGGGGAGAACGTTGAGGTTTCAGAATGATTCTTCTTGTACAAGGGATAAAGATAAAAAAGAAAATTATTTGTTTTGTTTGGACCGCATCCCGGAGGGGCCGTGGGCAGCCCCATCCCGGGGAGGGTCCCAGGGCTGTCCTAGTGGGTCCTGTGTCTGTCTTAGAGGATCTCAGGGGTGTCGTGGGGGGGGGGATCCTGGGGACTCTTGTTATGCCTTTGGGGTAGTGCATACCTTTGGTAAAATTTGGGAAGAACAAGGACTAATAAATAGCAAAGGGAAAGAACTTTTATATGAAGAACTGACAAAGCAAGTTTTAGCTAATATATTAATACCAAGTGAAATAGCAGCTTTACATGTTAAAGGTCATCAGAGAGGCAATTACTGCAAGGGGAAACAGATTAGCGGACAAGGTGGCAAAAGAGGTGGCCTTGGGGCAGGAGAAACAATGGCAGAAGCAGGGGCAGTGCAGAAATGTGGTAAATGGATTCTGGCTGATGGAAGGGAAATGGTCAACAAACAATGAGAGAAATAGTGACAGTGTTACAACAGGGAAGCCACTGGGGAATGCATGCAATGTATGAATAGTTTTGATACACAATAGCCAAACAAATTTGTGAGGGATGTATTATTTGTAAGAACGTAAACAAGAAAGCCTTCAGAAAGCAATCTTCAGGAGGAGGAGAGCCCGGCTTGAGACTATTCCAAAGTATACAGGTAGACTTCACTAAACTACCACCAATAGGCCGGCTAAAATATCTTTTAGTCCTAGTGCACCGTCTTACTGGCTGGGTGGAAGCCTACGCCTTGGTGTCAGCTACTGCAGCAGGACTAATTAAGATAATTCTAGAACAAATTATTCCCAGATATGGGTTAGTGGAGAATATAAACTCAGATCAGGGCAGCCATTTTACTTCTAAAATCCTTCAAGGAATTATGGAAAGTTTAGGGGTAGTGTGGGAATTTCATATCCTCTAGCATCCCCCATCATCAGGAAAAGTTGAGGATGAACCAGACCATTAAGACACAATTGTTGAAACTGATTTTAGAAACCAAATTACTATGGACTAAAGGTTTACCAATAGCATTGTTGAGGATCCAGACTTCTCCTAGAACACATACAGGTCTCTCGCCCTATGAGATGCTTTTTGAACTACCTTGTATGGGTAACAGAAGACTTGCCCACTTTTGAAACTAAAGATATGTTTCTTAAGAACTGGGGTTGTCGTCTTCTTTCTCTCTCCTCAGAAATGAAGGACTTCTTGCCTAAACTCCACCATTGGAATTTGCAGTCCATGCTTTCTGACCAGGAAATTGGGTCTTGATCAAACCCTGGAAGGAAATCAAGCTCCAACCAGAATGGGAAGGCCTGTTCCAAGTGTTACTGACCACTGAGACTGCAGTGAGGATGGCCAACAGGGGCTGGACTCACTACACTCAGCTAAAAGGGCCAGTTGAACACCTGCCAACAGATCCGGTAGAAGAGTGGACTGTACATTCTACTGACAGCGAGTAACCCTAAAGAGACAATAAGCCATGGGTTGGGGCGGGATGATCCAGTCAGGAGATATAAATCTGTGTACGTCATGAATTTTAAGAAGCATTTTGCCATGATACTTGTCATAGGGGCTGTGTTGTGCTTCCCACTAGGAAGCTGGAGTGTACACCTAGATCACATACGAAGTGCACACCCAGATTACCTGATTAGGCTTATCATAAATATCACTAAAGGAAATACCCCGCAGACTGTACACTTTGATGCCTGTCAAGTACTGAAGTGTGGGAGTCTAGAGGCCCAAAGATGGTTGAGTGGTGAAAACAAGTACCTGTGCCCAGAAATTTGGAGGATCACAGAGAGATATCACAAGGCTGCACCTTGTGACCGATGGAGTGAAGTGTGGTGGACCACCCAAACTGGAGGGTGGACCGTTGATGACAAGTCGATCAAGTCTTCTTATTATTACCCTCTCAAAAATAAAATACATTTTTACAAAGGATCACCTTCCCCAGAGTGTGGCCTTTTAGAATGTAATCTTCTGTTGATAACTATAACCCAGGCGGATGATACGGCTAACCTAAACATGGAATAGGAGCAGATGTGTCTGGAAGAGATCCAAGGGGAAGATTTAGAATAGACATACTGCAAAATAGCAGTTAAGCAGAAGGGACAACTTTGACTACTAAACTCCCAGTAATACAACAGTGGGAACCACCGAATGATCCAGATTTGGTAACAGTTACCGAGATTAAGGATTTTAGAAAAACATTTGAGACTGAAACAGGGTATGGCGAGATGAATGCTTGGGTAGAATGGGTGAAATATACCATTAATAGTTTGAACCAAAGCAATTGCTATGCTTGTGCCACAGGAAGGCCCACAGCACAGATCGTCCCTTTTCCCTTAGGGTGGATGAAAGATATCGTAGGGATGTGGTGTGTGATAGCATTATACCAAGAAAAGACTGCCTGGGGAAATGAGACTTGTCATTCACTTTCCTTACTGTTTCCTGCCTTGGAGCCAAGAGATGTTAAAGTGCCACCAGTATTTTCCACAGCAGCTGGTAACCATACAGCGTGCCTCTCACGGCAGGGTGTGAATGCTACCAAACCTGTGGGGGATTTACCCTATGCACTGAAACTCTGAATGTGACCAAGGATGTAAGAGGAAACTACTCAGCGATACGAGTGCCTCGGGCGGATCTCTGGTGGTACTGTGGAGGGAGGACTTTGCGATCTGTGTTACCAGCTAACTGGAAAGGTACATGTGGAATAGTCCGATTGGCAATACCATTCACCCTAGCATTTGAAAAAGGAACAGGATCCCTGAGCTCAGGCAATAGAGTAAAAAGAAGTTTAGGTGTGTCCTTTGATGAATGGATATATAGAGATTCCATTGGAGTCCCTAGAGGAGTCCCAGATGAACACAAAGCAAGGAATCAGATAGGAGCAGGATTCGAATCTGTCTTTTTCTGGTGGGTAACTATAAACAAAAATGTAGATTGGATAAATTATATTTACTATAACCAACAGAGGTTTATTGATTATACCAGGGATGCATTAAAAGCAATAGTTGAACAATTGGATGCAACCAGCCGAATGGCATGGGAAAATAGGATCACCCTGAACATGATCTTAGCAGAGAAGGGAGGTGTGTGTGTAATGTTAGGGAATCGGTGCTGTAGCTTCATCCCAAACAATCCAGCTCCAGATGGTACTATAACTAAAGCCCTTCAAGGGCTCCACACTCTAGCTGATGAGTTAGCTGAGAACTCTGGAATAGACACCTCACTGACAGGTTGGCTAGATTCCTGGTCTGGGAAATGGAAAGGTATGGTGGTATCAATACTGACTTTTCTTATAGTGGTACCGGGAATGTTAGTGGCTGTAGGATGCTGTATCATTCCCTGTGTGCGACGATTAGTTCAACAATTAATTGAAACTGCCCTAACAAAACGAATGGAAGTAGACCCTCCCCCATACCCTGGAAAAATGCTTCATCTAGAAGAAAATAAAAACTCTCGAGAAGAAGAATAAGAATGTAACATCATGCTGTCGGCTCTAGAGGCCTCATATGGAACCATGCCCTAGAAATGCAAAAGACAATAAGATTATTGGTGCATCAGGAAGAGTGTGGCCAGCAGGTCGAGGGAGGTCATCCTCCCTCTCTACTCTGCCTTGATGAGGCTGCATCTGGAGTACTGTGTCCAGTTCTGGGCTTCCCGGTTCAAGAGGGACAGGAAACTGCTGGAGAGGGTGCAGCAAAGGGCTACGAAGATGATTAGGGGACTGGAACACCTCTCTTATGAAGAAAGGCTGAGAGATTTGGGTCTCTTCAGTCTGGAAAAAAGACGGCTGAGGAGGGATCTTATCAACACTTACAAATACTTAAAGGGTGGGTGTCAGGAGGATGGGGCCAGGCTCTTTTCAGTGGTGCCCAGTGACAGGACAAGAGGTAATGGGCACAAACTTGAACATAGGAAGTTCCATCTAAACGTGAAGAGGAACTTCTTTACTTTGAGGGTGGCAGAGCACTGGAACAGGCTGCCCAGAGAGGTGGTGGAGTCTCCGTCTCTGGAGACATTCCAAACCCGCCTGAACGTGTTCCTGTGTAACCTGCTGTAGGTGACCCTGCGCTGGCAGAGAGGTTGGACTAGATGATCTCCAGAGGTCCCTTCCAACCCTATGATTCTATGATTATGTGATTCTATGAAAAAGGAAAGGAGGAAGTTGTAAGAAAGGCAGGTATTGCTTTTGCAGAGGAGAAAAGCCATTTCCATCAGAGGTGACATGATAAGGGAATGACTAAGACAAAGAGGCTCCAGCAAAGACTTGTAGAACACCTCTTATAACACAGACAACAGGACAAACTGATTCATACTGGATTAGTGTCTAGCAAGGGCAGTCAAATATTTAACCGGGGCTAATGACATTGAGCAATTTTTTACCAAAAAGGAAAGAAATAAACTAGTCAGATAATCCCTTCAGGTGTAGCATAAAGAGAAGTAAGCAGAGGCAAGACATCCGGGAAGAATTTTAGGCGCCTCGGACAGACTGTGAACTCTGGAGTACCTAACCAATGGGAAACAGGGGAGGGAAAAATTTGGCCAGGGTTAGGAAATAAAAAGGTGTGTTTCAAGAACTGAAAGTGTGCCTACTTGCTAGGTCACCCGCTCTTGCAAGAACGTGAATAAAAATGCGCTTCACAGAGGATTCTGCCTGAGCCTATTTCATTCGGACCGGAACTTATTTCTCACAAGACCAAGCACTAGAACTGGGCAGAGGTATTTGTGGTCACTGGTACTACAGTCGTCACCTGAGTTCAGAGTACCGCTGTGCTAAGCAATGTGTAAGCCTCCCCATGCCTCCAGCCTGTGGCTTTGTTCCAAAGGTTTATACCCAAGCCGGAATTCAGAGGTAAGAAAGAGGTTTATCGGATTTTTTGCCGTTAAATGCTAATAGGGTCAGGACACACTGTCTGTCTGCAGAGCATGAAGATTAGCAGACGAAATAGTTAGGGAAGACAGATAACCAAAGCCAAAGAAACAGGCACACTGTGGCCATTTGCTCAGTCAGAACATCGTTACTGTTAACTGTTCTTAAAGCTGTTGTTAGCGCACAATAAACAAAAACAGGGGCTGCTTGGATTGAGGGTGGAGGTTAGCTCTGCCCTGGCAGAGGCTGCCATCCTGCCAGGTGAGACAAGGAAAGAACAACTTCAAACAAGTCTAAGCACTAGCCCCTCTTTTCCTGCTGAAGCACAGCATAAATTATACAGCATTGGCCAAGTTTCCTTATTAATTTCACTCTGTAAGCAATCATAAAACATTTAGCTGCAATATGAAATATTCAAGTTCCTCTCTGATTGTTTTTGAATTCTTTATGTATAATTTAAAGAATTCACTAACACAGAAATTATTAAACATAGATATGTCAGATTACAACAAAGCTAAAGAGGAGGGACAAGGATACTGAAAACAGAAGGATTTACCAAAACCGTAAGAAAGTATTTTGAGTGCAAGATTTTTCCCTGCATGATGAAAACAAGAAATAGTCCCCAGTTTGAAGGCTCAAAATGACCTTGTTGATAATGTGCTAGAGCCAGCGCTGCCCAGTCTGGAAATCACTGGGTGGGGTTATTATCATTACTGGCACTGAGCTGTCATCTCACCAGATGAGTTGCCTGACTTTAGTGCGGTGAGTCCCAGTTTTTGCAAAGGGTGCTCCAGAAAACATCGCCCTGTGGTTCCCACACATTTGAGCTTGGACAGCCCTGATGGAAAGATTTCAAGGGATCCATCCTGTGCCTAGGTAAACTGCTTTTCACTTGAAAAAATTGTGCCGCGCTTGCCATGAGGTTGTATCCCCGACATGTGTCATGTAGCCATAAGGTATTTATACCGTTGCCAAAAACAACACAAGAATGCCAACAGGATGAAAGTGCGTTGTTCTGATCTCTCCCAGTGCTTTATAGACATAAACTTACTGGCTTTCTAGGTGTGTCCCCAGACTGCCTCCCTTGAAAGCGGACGATGGTGAGGTGTGGGTGCAGAGGGAGAGCTTTCAAGCTGAAAGCCCCCCTTGCTCCTTTGTGGAGCTGAGCTATGTCTGAAACCCACCAACTTTTCCAAGTCAGATATCCTCTCTGGCTCCTTCCAAAATGCCACTGTCCCCAGCTCTGTGCATCTATTCCCCCCAAAGAACATCCAGGTCCTGCGTGCTTCCGCTGCCCCACAGCATGCCAGCCTACAGCGCTCTGCTCTGAAACCCCGAGCTGCAACGGGGTGCGGTGCCTCTTTGCTGCCACACTCCTCACCATCCCTGCTGTCTTTCCTGGCCACCTGGGGTCTCTCTGCCAGTGCAGATGTTTGGCATCTCTTGCCAAGATGTTGTCTGGTCTCATCTGAGCCCAGATTACCGGAGTACATCCTTCTTGATTCTCTGTCAGTCCCCAAATTGTGCCCTGTTAGCTCTCCCATTAGCGACACCTCCCTGGCTGCCCTGAGCTGTGTGGGGCTGTTCGGAAATCTCCCCCAGGCTCAGCTGGTGGGCAGGGAGAAGAAGGTGCGTGACATGCACCATGCACAGAGCACAGTGAGTCCCCTGCCAGGCGCCTGCCTGCTGTGCTGCTCTGCCAGTGCTGCTGGAGGAGTCGGAGGGGTCACGGCAGCAGTGAGCAATGCTCCCCAGAGGCAGCGGACGAGCTAATGGCCCGTCTGGGCAGCCACACAGGCCTGTCTGGCATGGCAGGGGTGAAGGATTGGTGGCTGAGGCCATGGATGCCCTTGGGGAGGAAGGGAAAAAGGCAGGTGCCCCACAAACATGCCAGAGCTCAACTGTGCTGCCAGCATGCAAAACCCCCTGTCACAGCCCAAGGGATGGTGTTGCTCTGGGAGAGAAGCAAAGAAAATCTGTCGTGGTAAGGCTGCAAAGGCAGAATGGGCTGAAGGGCTGAGAATTGGGGAAGAGACAAAACTTGGTACTGTGAAGAAGTCTGTCTCAAAGAAGCCTGGCAAGTGCTCCTGGCTGTCAGAGGGTGAGAGGGCAGGCAGCAGGGGAGGCTATTGAAGACTGCCGGGGCAAGGGCAACAAGGGGATGCATGGGAGATACACCAGCATCTCCGTCCCTTGCCCCAGACCTTGGCCTCAAGGTCATTTGCAGTGTCAGCAAATCATGAATCGTTGCTCAGAGCCTGGAAACAGATCCCACAGTCGCTTCACACTTCCTGCTTCATTGTCCGCGTTGTGACTCAGGGTGGTGATGGGGCTGGCAAAGTAAGAGAGGGGGCAGAACTTGCTAGATGGAGCTTCATGTTCCTCTTTGGCCAAAAAAAGTTACTGCTATGATTATTCACCCTTTCCGAGGCTATTAGTGGGCTGTAGGCGTATAGGGTTTCAAGAAAAGTGTTATCTGTTTAAAAGCCAGATAAAAAAATCAGCAACTAACTATGTTTCTGAATAGAACTACGAATTTCTGGGGAGCCAAACACCTATTTCTTATTACTGAGAAGCCAAATACTTCTGAAAAATTTGGCTTTTTGTTGCTTCTGGTAGTTTCAATTCTGATGCAGTTGCAGGTGGGGACAGTTCAGTGGTGGGACCACAATAGTGGATTAGTAGCACAATAGGTACAGGAGCAGAGGGAACAGTTTCTGCATTGCATCATGGCAGCTAAGAAAGGCCTATATGTGAAATATCACCCTCCCATCAGCCATGCAGTCATGCATCTCAATTCTTTCTTCCCCAACTGGCTCCTGCCTCAGGAGGCAACAAGGAATGGAGCACTATGTCGGGAATGCAATCACTGATTGCAGAGGAAAGGGCAGTCCTTTGTGAAGTGGTTATCATTCAAGCCTTGTGCCTGCTCCAGAAGTGCCAGGACTTAACATTCTTCCTGAGGAAAGGGAAAGGAAAGATGGAGTGGGGCAAACCACTATGCATTTTAAACAGCTTTTATTCTGAGTTGGGAGTTTTATGTTAAATACCATGATTCATCTCTATTTATTTTGTTAAGCAGTGAGCAAGCAGAAAGTCTAGCAGCTGAAATGATGTGCCTGAAAGACTCCTGGCAGGCAATCCATCAAACAAGTATTGATTAGTACTGCCACAGGAGCCATTTTGCACAGTAAGACCTTTATTCTTTACTCTGACAAATGCTCACTTAGATGTAAATTAGCTGAAGGTGTCCTTCTCTCACACTGTAGAGCTGAACTGGGAATGAAGATTTGCTTTCGTAAGAGCAGAAGTGTGGAAAGCAAGCAAGAGCCATGAGGAAAAAAAATATGGCTAAGATTCCAGGGCTCCAGGAGGTGTTTTTTCCTTTTAAAAGAGGAGGAGAGAAGATAAAACCAAAAATTCCCCCGAGGGAGATAGCATGGTATAGCTGAAAACTCCTCCAGTGGGCTGAAATAGCCAAACAGAGGATTGCTGGTAACAGTGCTACTGAACAGCCCAGCCTCACTCCCCTCCCATGGAGCATAACGTGAAGGAAATCAAAGGTGAGAAAGGTACTATTATACCATTTAGCCTTGCATTACAGGTGGAGGCTTCTGTGCATTGCTCCAGTAATGTGCATGTCAGTACAATGCATGAGCCAAGCTTTTCTCTCCCAGAAAGGATCTAAAGATGCTGCCCTTGATACCTCCCACGAAATGGTTAGTTCCTCCTTAATTGTACAGGTACTTCTAAACTCGGTGTAAATATCTGGCTTCAGTTTCCAGCCATTGGTTCCCATTGTACCTTTTTCTGCTTGATTAAAAATGATCCAGAATTTTCTCTCCCGCAGAGGTGCTTTTGCACTGCAATCATGGCCTATTTAGTTACTTCTTGAAGAGCTAAACAGACCGAGCTCTCCACTTCTCTCGGTACTGGGCATCTGCTCTGATCCTAGCCTCAAATGCCCATTCTAGTTTTATAAATGACCCTACTAATGGGCATTTCGAGTACCATTACAGGACCCTGTGCTCAGACGCAGTTACACCCTTGGTTTCCTTCACACGCGGTGCCCAAACAAAATTGCACCTCTTGCCCTGCCCATTGCCTCTCTGCAGAGGCTTTGCAGAGGCACTGCTTGTAATACATGGTGCTCTTAGCCAGAACAGAGCATTGCATTTTTTCTGGGCTCCACGGGGCATCCACGGGGTCTCTGGATGAATTTGCTCAGGATGGTTGACCTGTTGGGCTTTAACCTCTCTGAGTTTCTTTTTGCCCTCAGCTATGAAAATAGGTGGTGATATTATTTCTGCTGGCACCATTTTGAACTAATTTTTCACTGTTTTCCCCAAAGAACTGAGGTATGCACATCTTGTTCTTGCATTATAACTGAAAACTTCTCCCAGACTCATGAAAAATGCATGGTAGTGAAACAATCAGTATGAGCCCATGCTTGGCTGTCTGTAATGGCCGGATGAGAGGCACCTTGCTGTTTGTGCCTTGAGAGATCCCTACATGCATGATTTTCAGTCTCTCTGTGGGTGACATACCCTTGATAGCTTGCAGCTAATGCCATCTCCCTCCTGGAATTAATTAGGTGTTGCCAGATCAACAGCGCGTTCCTGGGGGCAGTACTGCAGATGATTGCAATAGGTGCTGTGCTCTGCCAGCAGCTCAGCGCGCCCATAAGCACCAACCCGACACGGCGGTATGTTGGAAAGCCTGACGGGTGAACAGGAGTTAGTAGGCTGTTGAGTACAACAACAGCTGGGCAGAGGTAATTTCTGGGTAATGTCCTGGGTTTTCATCCCCATAATGCTATAATGAAGCAGACGGTGCTTAAATGCCTGCAGCTTGTGGCTAAATGCTGAGGAGAGTCGCTGCCTGCCCGTGGGACGGGTGCATGGCAGATAGATCAGCCCACGGCATGGATGGTGACTCTGAGTGGAGGGCTTTGCTGCAGCTCAGGTGAGCGACAACCCTGCTACGTTACCATGTGGGTAGTGAAAAGGGTTGGGGTTTTTTTCTGCTCTTCTTCCCCCTGCATCCAGGGAGAGGTTTTGTCTCTTTCTTGTATGTAATGCTGTCTCCATTGCCCATGGAGGTCTTGGGCTGAGGCTCCTCCTGTACTGTACTACCTTAGTTCTCAACCTGGCAATGTGAAAACACCTTGCTAACCCCTGATCTCTGTATGATGTGGATTTAGTTTAGGTTTAGGTGACTTAAGACATTACTGTAGTCAGATGCCTGCTCCATCTCTTGGAAAGATGTTACTGGACCTGAAATGAAGTAGTCCATCCATGTTTCATCTGAGCATTGTCCAGTTTGCACCATTGATGCACCTGAAGTTGCATTAAAACAACTAGGCTAGGAGGTACACATCCTGTTATGTCCCAGAGTGTTAGATCACGCAGGAAATAATGGGGCAGACAAGAAAAATAAACCAGTCTCTTCCAAATCACTGCCTAAATCTACTTTCTATCTTGGAGAAAATATTTTATTACAATGCTTTTGTTGCACTGATTCTGAATGACTTCAACTCCTATAACAATCTTAGCAAAGCTGTGACTTGTACTTTTTCAGATTTTATGGTTTTTGTTTGTTTGTTAATTATTTTTTTTCCTTTGCAACTAATTATTTCAGGAACAGGTGGCAGGGGAGAGGGTGAATGCATCTATGGAGACGTGTTCAATCTCAGCCATTTAAACAGCAATTAGTTGTAATCTCTTCTAATTTATTAACTTGTGTAGGGTCTGGTATCACAAAATATTAATAAGAGCTGGACAGGGAATTCAACAGCAACAAACTGTATCTGTATGCATTTAATTGAGTGTTCAGCTCATTAAATTGTAGTGTTGGTACAATTTGAAGACACTCCACTGTGTAAACTAATGTGACCTCACCTATTTTACACTGTGTTTATAGTCACTGAGGACTCTCAGTGTTCCTTTGTTCTTGGGGACCACTTTTTACTTCACAGTTGATTTCACCTATTAGGGCCAGGCAGAAAAGTCACAGAGAAGCACAGGGCAGGATCCAACTGGGGCACTGGAAGAAGACGACCTGTTACTATGAACCATTGGTGTCTAATTACACCGTTAATGTTACAGTAAAGGGGTCAGAAGACGCACCTGCAGTCAGACGTACACACCAGCTGCAAGGACTGACAGCAGCTGGTAGGGTCTTGTGCACCACACGCTGCTTTGCTTTCTTTGCTTCTGTGGTACTACCTCTGCACCACCGCTCAGTGCCTTGCTTTGCTATATGCATTTCTGGGCTTCGTCCTTTCAACACCTCTGTTTTTTTCCTTCTAAGCATGGATGCCAACAACCATTAGCAAGATGCTGTAAGGCTGGTTCTTCTATATGGCTGTCTAAAATGCAACAGGAGCAATTTTCCAAGGACCAGGCAGCACCTTTACTGATTTTTCTAGCTGTACAATTGGCCAACCCACAAAAATGGGGCAAGAAGGGTCTGGGGAGGGGAGCCAGCAGAGAAGATGGAGCAGCCCTTAAAGATATATGATTGCATGTTTCACCAGCAGTGCCACTGGGGCCGTGAACTTTCAGTGCTCACTGTATGGAAACCTTCCAGGAAGCAAGACCCCACACCTGGTGGCGGCAGTACATCACCGTTGGCTGCTGCTTCAGTCCAGCTGTTTTAGGCATCTCTGAAAATGTTGCCCTGCTGGTGACAGCCACAGAGGGCAATAGGACCTGGAGGCGCTGGAAGGATGTGGCCACACGAAGGGCTCGTTGGGAGTAAGCAATGCTGGTGTGCTGTGGCTAGTGCTGATGAGCTTCTGACTGAGAGGGGCAAACTCAGGCCTGTCCTCTTGTGAGCTGGCAGGCAGTGCTCTGCTCTGTGTTCATCTCTGCAACAGCCTGGTGGCAGCCCTGGGGTCACCACAGCCCCTTTCCCTGTCTGCCTCCAGCTGTATCAGGTGTTTGCAAGCTGCATGGTGCTGCCTGCCGCCGTTTGAGCCCGCGGCAGAGACAGAGGGTATGGCTGGGCAGCATGAATATCCCTTGTTTTAATCCACCCACTGAAAACCCTGCTCGGTGACGACACTGAATGAAGGAGACAGAGAGCAACATCTCCTGGGAGATAGGAAATAGGCATGGAAGAAGCCCCCCTTTCTAGACCTGACAGTCACTTTCTTGCATTAAAAACTGGTCGGATATCTGTACGCTTTCACCCAGACAGGTTGCCAGAAGCGAGAGGTGGGAATGCAGGAGCTGGCCAAGACCCACAGTACACTGAGTCTTATGTCTGACTCCAGCTGTGACCGGGAGCGAGCGCTGCAGAGGAAGGTGTAAGAACCCTCCAGTGATTTCTGGCTCAGTCAGAGATTCCTGGAGTCTGCCAGGCTGGCCCTGGTCTGTGCTACACTTCTGCTGCCACCGTGCTCCTTCTCTCCTGCAGCACTTGTCCAGAGAAGCCCAGCAGAGGCAGTAAACTTAGTCTCATTTAGCTTGCGCAGCAAGTGTGACTGCCAACGCCTTCAGCAGGACCCATCCAGGTCCTATGCCCACATACTTTGTGTATGTCTCTGCTACAACTCGACTATCCCTGACCTGGGGCATGAAGGAGGACAGGAAAGGAAACCTTGGCAAACCCAGGGGAAAGCCCTTGCAGTCAGGGACATGGGGGCTGGCTCTGGGGTGGGTGCCTGAGGCAGCACCTGTGTGTGCAAGAACAGGGGCTCACAAAACAGCCACAGCTACCCTTTACAGGGTCAGGGAAAGGCAGGCTGGTGGCTGCTGAAGGAAAAGGAGGGGGGCTGCCCTCCCAGGGCTTCTGGTGCAATGTCGCCTCCTTCACCCTGCCAGGGGACACAGCTGACCACCTCTGGCTTGGCTTCTGGCAGTGGTCTCGCAGGGTTTTTCTTGCCCTGCTCTGTGGAGGTCAGTGTACTGTCTGAAGCCGGAGGAGGCTTTGCAGGGTGCAGACTGTGACATCCCTCTCATGACTTCAGATGGAGCACAGCTGGGAAATAATCGACACCCTGGAAATACTCTCCACTGATGCATTAACTCTTGTGTAAGTGCTTACCTCAGTGCACTCGACCTCTGGAGGTGGGGTGGGGAACCCACACAAACAGGGGTAGTTTGCTCAAGAATATCCTGTACTGGGGACTTCCGTAGATTAGTTACAGGCTTTTTTGTTTCTCTTCATGTGTTTTAAGCCTATTATTTGCAAATGTTTCCGCATACACATGTTATTATGAGAGTGGAATTACCCAGCTGCCCATCCATCAAGGCATTCAGTATTTGAGGCATATCCTTAAATTTCCATTTATGACTACTCCTTCTGAAATGAAGTCCTGATTCTTCAGTTCCAGAAGCTGCATGAGATTCTTGACTTCCTCTGCGGTTTTTCCTACACCCAGTTTGCACTCACCCACAAATATTGCTAGTCAAGGGTGTAATTTCACCTAATCACTGCATGTTCACCTCCTGGGGAAGCTCAGGGGCTGCCCTGGCACACAGGCTGCACATCAACACCAGGTCTATTTGCTGCTTTCCTTACTATCCATTCTCAAATGGTGAAAGCAAGTGAATCAGCTGCTAAATGTTTCCTACAGAGCTTAACCGAGTAACGCTTGTGAGGAGAAAAATTCCTGCTTGCCTCCACCTCGCTTTCAGCTGCAAAAGACCATCTGAAGAACAGTGACAGCCTTCTCCTTTATGATCTTTCTGTCGCACCAACCCACTGGAGTAATCTTCCGTTTTGGTGCCAGTAGGTGGCATTGCTTACTCTCTTAAATGCCTGAGACCTAAGCAAAACGTTCGGCCTTGCCTTTAGAGGTACCCCGTTGGAAAGTCTCACAACCTTTCCCAACGTTGCAACGGCATCCAAATCCAGTGTCTAAATTTAGGCTGGAAATTATTCTAGTTTCTAACCACCAGAGGAATGAAGTTATGTGAGGACTTCCCTGCTGGAATTACACGGGCACAAAAAGTAGGTAGTTTTATGCGGTAACATGATAAATTTGTGAACAGAGTGGCATGGTGTGGTTACCTGTGTTATGACCTTGTAATTTCTACAATGGTGTGCTAAAGCAGTCAGCTCAATGGAGCTGGGCCACTGGCAATGACAGCACCTTCTTGCACTGGGTTGCAACCATGGTTGCAATCATGTTATGTCACTCCATGGCACAGACTGCCAAAGATGTGCCTGTGCCATCTCTCTTCCCAATGGATAGTCATTTCCTGTCCTGGAAATAAAGCACATGGGACACCAACTCTCTATCATAAAAAGACTGGAGTTTTCCAAGTGGATGTGGAAAGTTCCTGGGTTTGGCACTGTAAATGCAGCTTTGCTGAGAATCAGCACTCCAGGAAAGCGAACTTGGCAGGATAGAGACAGCTATGGTGCCATCACAGGAGACGTCTATCTACAGGCTACTGTGAGAGGAGGGGCATATGAGGAGAAAGGCAAGCAGCACAAAGGCAATTGGAAGTCTAAGTGATGATCACACCCCCACCCCCACCTCCCATTGTTGTCCTGCATCCAGGAAAAAATACTGACACATACATGACTCCAGAGAAAACCTTAGAGTTTCTTGACTCTCTGTGGGCAAGGAGTCTCCTGGAGGACTCTCCCAGCTCTCAGCACCACTGGATTAGACTTACGAGCAGAAGACGTATCCTTGGTCCACTCATGAGGGAACTTCTGAAATGGATAGGATACATTAAGAGACATGCCCAAGATCACCCTGGACACCTGTCTCTGAAGCAAGGGACTAACCATCATGCCGCTTATCCTAACTCAGGCAAGTGGAAGTCCAAGCACAACTTTTTATCCAACCATCTCCGTGTCATCACATCCCAGATCAATGACACAAGGTGTCATTGCAACATTGCAACAGCTAATGTGGTATGCTTTGAACATGATGGGGTGAGACTCTGTGATTCACCTGCTTCCTCTGAGGGGATGTTCTGGGCAGAGGACAGCCTGTACAAGAAATGTTGAGCAGCTGTCTGAAAGACAACAAGGTCCAAGTTAGCCCTCAACCACTACACAGCACAATCATGGAGCATGGGGAAGGTTTTATGAGCTGGTCAAAGCATTGTTTTGCCCTCCATCAAGTCGGTCTGCTTCTTGCTGTGAAGATGATATACTGCACCTGCCAGTGCTCTAGCTCCAGTACCCAGGATGACTCTGCCTTTCTTTGCACAGCAGGTAGATCACTATTTTCTCAGCTATGCATGGCATCTGACACAAATATGGCATGCGTGTGAGGCATCATGTAGGCTGCCCATGGCAAAGGCAAACAGGCCACTGGGCTGTACAGTGATCTTCTCCTACCATGTGCTGTCCCTGTCTTCTGATTAAGAAAGGCTTGTTGGGGTGCATGTCTGCTTTTTCAGGAGTTGAAATAGCCCTAATAGACCAGGCCCTACCTGGTCTCTCCAGTCCAGATGGTATCCTTCCTCTACACCACTGATGCCACCCTAGGCCCTGATGGAGTAAGAGTGGGGCTCATTTGGCATGAGAACCTGAGCCATGTGGAAGACACCCCATTGGCAAGACCTAAGGACACAGACAGTGACTTTAGGCCCTTTGCCTCTTCATTCATACCTGAAAGGTCCTATGTTCCACCACACGCCCAAAACTCCTGACCAGAGCTGATGATTTTGTCCACAAACACCAGCTGTACAGCAAGGGCAAGACCTGGAGAATACATTTCCTTATCAGATGACCATTATTAAATACCTTTCAGTTTGTATCATAACATTCCTTTCTCCCAGACTCAATACTCCTGAATGAAGAATATAATTAGCATCAGATGATGTTCACTGTGAATTAAAGACTTTCAATTCCATTGTATATTAATTCTATGGAGCCTACTTAGATTACACTTTCATGATTTATTTTTAAATTGCGGCAGAGCACTGGAGCCTATTCTTCTTGGAAAGTGACGTATGACAGGCTGTGGGATGTTCTCCTGGGTGGAGTCAGATTGTCTGCTCACAGTGACTCTACCATTTTTGGTTGCAGAGTCTTACAGGAAATTTGAGCGTGATTCAGGTTCCTAAACACATGTACCCGGCACCATTTTAGACATTCCTGGGGTGTGCAAACCCTCCACCCAGAACAGGAAGATCTGGTATGGTCCCTGCGGGCCCACAGAGTTCACAGACTATTGACTTCAAGGTACAGGTTTGGTAGCTGGTCCCTTTGTTATGTAATATAGGTTTTTGCTTGCACATTCACTTGTCAATGGAAAAATACTGTTGTTCTCCAATACTGCAGGAGTTATGTGGGAATCAGCCTCTTGGGCTAATAGTCAGCTGATCACCTGATTGTTCTATGTCATGCCCAGAGCATCTCAGCCAGAATGGACTTGCATAAGAAGGGGAAAAGAGAACAGGAGAGGCTTCTGTGGTAGGAAATCATGGGTTAAAATAAACCAGTGAATGTACAGCTTGTCCACTTGACAATAAGAAATTACACACACCTCCCTTTCACTTGTGCAATCAAGGAGCTGACAGCCAAGTAGAAGGCAGTCCATGCTTCAGCAGAGTGATTTTTTTTTTTTTTTTTTTGGTATAAGATGCCTCTGCTTTCTTTTCTTCTGCAGTTAGGACATCCCTTTCCTCCACCTGTGGCCACAATGGCCTTGGCTGCAAATTTCGTAGGTCAGGCTGACCTGGATTGGCCTGTTCCTTCGATTAAGAGAGTTCTCCAGACGAAACAGCAGCACAAAACACATGGTGTCTCCTCCTCAGACTTGGCTGCAGTCCTGCTCTGCTGTTGGCAGCCCTTCCTCAACTCTGCCTTTCAACTTGCAGGGTATATCATCACTGCTATGATACCCACTCCCTGGGACTGAATTAGCCCTGAAGCAGCCTGCTTGGGTACCTATTGTGGCATTGCTGTGGTAGCCAAAAGCTGAGAAGAGTTTAGCTGCTTGAGTTGCTGTGGCTGGTGAATGTAGAGGACCTCTCAGTGAGCCACTTACCCCTAGGTGTGCTGCTTCTAGGAGTGTTTCAGGCTCTGTTACAAGAGTCATGGTGGTTGAGTTGACTATGGTATGGGAAGGAGGACAACAACAAAGGAAGAAAATATGACTCCACACTTGCTCACACTGCACATACCTGTGTGTCTTGACTTCAGAGAAAAAGGATCCTTACTGAATATATAAAATAACCTTTTTTTGTTTGTTTTTTAAAGCAAATGACAGTGTGTTGTCTTTCCTGCTACTTGGGACAAACAAAGCCTATGATTTAGTACCAAAAGAGATCACCTGTCCAGAAGGTTTTGCGAGATTTTGGATGCTGTCACTGACATGGGTGCAGCATGCTACTCTCTGGAAAAGGAGGGCCACGGTGAAGGAAGGGGCAATGCAAAGTCTCTGAAGGATGGCAGTGCTGGAGAGGCATGTTGGCACTTCCCTCTAGCATGGGCACCCAGAGGAAACGAGAAGGCACGTAAGCAAGTGTCAGGGTCTTTATCTCTTTCTAAGTGTCTGTAGGGCCTTCAAAGTCCCATTGGGAGGGGAAGGATGTGACCAGCATATACAGCTCCTTAGGACGGCTCTTGGAGCCTGAAAGCTAAACAAACCACCCAGGAGCACAAGAGACCATAAAATGACAAATCGTTCTAACATTGCATGTGTCCCTGAAAGGCTGCAGGACTATTGTATTAGCAGCCAATGGATATCTCTTTATTAGCAAGGAGACAGAGTAATAAGCTAGTCGGAACATGCCACAGACAGAGTGGCCTTGTGTTTCCTTGCAATTCTAGTCAATGAATCCCAGAGCTCTTTTCTTCTATTTATACACCGTTAGCAAGTACTGCCCGTCGACCTGAGGTGTGCTGGATGCTGTTAGTTCTGCTAGGCTGGAACTTTGAGGTGCCACTGAGACTAGGTCCTGCTTTCTAGGACTTTCACATCCTAGGCACATAATGAAAAAGGTTTTCAACTTCCACAGGGTCCAGTGTTACTGGAGTACAGAACCAGCTACCAGATGCTCAGCTTCTTATCAAACCGCTCCGTGAGCAGGTTTGAATTGGCTTTCAGGGGTTTTCTCCTCCAGTTCAGGAGCAAGTCCTTCCAAGCCCCTGAATTGGCTTTCAGGGGTTTTCTCCTCCAGTTCAGGAGCAAGTCCTTCCTTCATATCCATTATTGGTAAGGAGTTGCCGTGGCTGTGTTTGGCAAGGAGCTGTGTGCTTCCGGAGCAGTGCAAGAGTGCACACTGAATATGCCTGTGATAGCTCTTCTCCTAGAAATACCAATTGGCCAAGATCCTCAGCTGTGTAGTGCTGTGGACCTCAATGTGTCTCCTGCACAGTTTGGCAGATGAAAGACCCAAGGGAGGAAACTGAGGCATAGCAAAGTGTTTAGGCTCTTTTGATGGTGTTTGTGGTCCCAGAGTGGGAGAAACCATTACAAGATCTTTTGTCCATGACAAACATTAGCTGACCTCCATATGCCAGGTTTTTGAGTGACTGATGTCTTTCAGATGAAGTCTGAAATTGGGATTTGCCCTATGCCTTCCTTTCTTCTTCCAGGGATCATGTGCTGTAGTCTTTTAGCACCACCTTAGGACTGCATAATTGTGTTTCAGACCTTGGGGGTCGTGATTTCTTTAACAGCTCGCCACAAAAAGGTATTGACTCATAGCCCACATCTGTTTCTGCTTGCAGACCTGAAATACCCACGCTTGAGGCCTGCAGGGGATGCACCTGAGAAAAGATACGAGACAAAATCACTCCAGATAGATAGTTTTACAATCTCAATAATGAACATGATATCTGAACTGAAGGTCGGAAAGGGGATTACTTGCTTTAGGACAGGGATTGCTTGCTTCAAGTATCCTTAAGACTTAAACTGGGTTTTATCTGCAGCGTAATCAGCTGTCTGTGGTCAATTTGCTGATGGTGAGAACCTGATCGCTGAAAGGGAGCTGCAGGTTAAAGGTATTGATCATCCCCATTGGAATAAATTCTTCTGCAGCAAGCGACCTTTCCTGAGGCAAAAGCATATTAAGAAATATTTCTGAACTTCTTAGCTTGCATTTAATTTCAGTAAATAAAGAAGAAAATTGAAATAGCTCAGGACTAGCAATATGTTTCATAATTTGCGTAATACTGTCTTTTTCCTAACTGTACACTAGGGATGAATGGTAGGAGTTTATGTCCTATTGCATAATTAACCAATTCATGCTGTTCTTTCCTGATTTTTCATAACAGTTTGGATACTTATGTAGCACAATTATGGTCTTCTCTCTGGAAATTTTTGTTCCTTCTTTCGCGTTTCGCTGCTTGTGATACAAATTTATGGGAATACCCCCACCTCCCTTGTCTTTAACTTTCTCTGTCTTGTCAGTAGCCCCCAAGAGGCTTCCTCCTTTATCTTTTGTATCTAATGATGTGTGTGTTGGAGATGCAAATTCTTTTTCCCTTCATATTTCCCCTGCCCTCACCTGATGTACCAGAAATGTCCTTGGGTTCCTTGCTGAGGAAAACCAGTAACGGATCTTCCAGAACTGTGTGTATTTTTAACTCTCATGTCTGAAGACCCAACTTGGAACATATAGGAGCTCCCATAGTTTTCCTGCAGATAGTTCCCTCTGCAATGGTTTATTGCCTGCTTTTGATACTGTCTACTAATGAAGAGGTCTTCCAGAATAGTTAACGGATTTGGGTGCCCAGTTTAGAAATAAATGGGTGTCAAGTGTTCCTCTAAGAAGCTTTGAAATCTCTTGGCCACAGCATGAGATATGTGACTTGACATCCTTTCTCAGACAGCATGCAGTGGCAGCAGTCTCTGAGTTGGATCAGGCCCTAAAACTGTTTTGTTTTCTTCTTCATCAAATCCTATATATCACCCAAGAAAAACAACTGGAACTTTCCTCTGGCTGAATTAGCTGAACAGCATTTAGAGCTTGTGTTTGACTTTCTGGGGGCTGAATTGTATTCTTGAGGGATAAGGAGCAAGGGAAAAATGTAGAAAGTGTCTGCCAAAAGTTGGTGGTAGGGACTTGAGTAGGTGGAGGGATAGCAACAGCATCATCTTTGTCCCAGAGAGTTGTTCCAGTTGACTCTCTCGGGGTTTGCAGGGCTGAACATGTGAGTGGGAAGGGCTGTGATCCCGGCTGTTTGCCATGGCACTCTGGGGCTTGGAGGGGCTTAAAATGGTGACTGCTGCCCCTTTACTTGGGGGAGAGGGGGCAAAACATGCAAGACATTATACTTAGACTCTCTTTTTCTACTTATTTCTCAGCAGACTGCACTGTGTGCTGGGTCTTCAGTCAACCAAAGTCATATGAAGGTGATGTGTTTCCAGTTAGGATACACCTAAATGCTTCAGTGTCCTAACTCTCTGCTGGATCAGGGCGTTTCTGTGTAAGAGCTTAATGCACCTTGGAGGCCCTGCTTGAAATCCATGACAAGGTTTCACAGGGAAGGTATCAGATAATCAAGTTAGTTTCCAGCATAACACCCTCTTTCTTTTGTATATTCCTATGTGGAGACAGATACAAACACTTGATACAACCCAGTTGCACAAACCCAAGTAATGAATGAGAAGTCTCAGAAGGTGGTGAGGACATACCACAGCTGTATTCAAGGAGTAGTTTTACGATGGAGTGTTTTCAGTTCTCGGTGTGCACACCAACCTTGCATCAAATACCTGTCCCCAAAGTTGCACCAGCTCCCAAATTCACCACAGACAGATGGTGTTTGCAGGTTGTAGATAAGCATCTGCTGTGGATGTTGAGTTGCATTTAGCAATCACTTGGCTGGGCTGGATGCAAGGCAACCTCAGTTCATGCAATTTCAGCTGTGTACTCCCTCCAGGGCATTGTGTCAGACAGGAAAGGCCTCTAACTTTTAAAAAGGTCATGGCTGGACTCCCAAGGGACTTAGATTGCCCTTCTCTATCCTTGGGGAAGAGGTTAATTTTCCAGTGGGTGTGGGTGTAGAGAGAGAAAGCATGGTGTAAGGTCTTGGAACAAAACATCAGGCTGGGGTTTAAGCAAGTTTGAGGCTAGAGGGGAATAGGACTGATTCTCCTTGGGTTGTTAGGCAGTGATTTATTGACATGGTTTACCCAAGCGTGAGGACCCTTAAGCTCAAATTTGATTTCACTGGGTTGAAGGAAAAAGCCACGTTCTCAAGTGAGAACAAGGCAGCCAAGTGATCAAGACAAGAAAAAGATTTAGAAAAGGGGTGTATTCATGCAACACAGACCGCTATGAGTACAACTGAAAGAAGAGGCTTTTCTCATGAGACCTTATCAGCAGAAGAGCATTACTAGCATCTACTTCAGCTCTACAGTTTGCCAATTTGTTTGGTAGGTTGTGTAGTGGTGTGGGAATGAACAGCCACCAAAAAAATAGAGGACTCATCAGAAAAAGAAATTAATAGTTGAATTTACAATTTATGCACTTTTATTCTCAGCAGGATTTTTAATTTTAGCAAGAAATGAAGGTGCTTTTTTTTCATGAAAACACTGTCTCATGGTTTGATCTCATATCTGAGTGTTTTAAAATGCCAGAAGACTTCCAGCTTGTGCGGTCATAACGCACAAAGCTAGTGACCTGATCCTACTTGAATTCATGCTGGGTAGATGGGAGGCCTCCTTTGTGTTATCCAGAGGTTGCACAAACTCGTCAGCATAGAAAGTAGCAAACTTCTGCATGAATCTGCTGTATTTTTGCAGAGTTGGTGGGGCCCTGGAGTTACTGGAACTTAAGAATCTCTTTTCACCACGACGCTTCTCACAAGGGCTGGTGTATGAACCGATGCAAGTTGATGTTACAGGAGTGCTACAAGCAACACACACTGATGGAGGGACCAGGCTACACCACTGTCTGTCCAGCCCAAAATTTTACCTTGAGAACAGGTTGTTAAGGGAAAGCTGGCAGATACACCAGTCCACATGACTAACGCTGGTTAGCTGCCTGACACAAAGGAATACGTGCCTCCAGGCACCATGTACCGTATTAATCAGCTGTTACACACTTCACACATTCCTGGAGGCCATGCCTTCCTAGGGGTTTGTCCGTGTAAATTTCACATGCGGTTTTGGGATGCAAGAGTCCTCTTCCTCCAAACGGTTTCCTTTTTCCAGTGCCTGGGGCGACCCAGCCTACAGAGGTTTTGGAAATTTAGCTTTTGTAATACACACTGTGATCATCAGATGACAGGTGGTAAGGTAATATATCATTGCTGTAGGTCTCTCACTCTCTACGGCAGCATCCAACCATGGTAAAAAGTTTGGGGAAGGGGATTTCTCACTGAGTGTCAGAGAGTGCAGCAGAAGGAGTAACTAGGCACAGATACACACACTGACATATTTCTGCAGGCTCCCAGTAGGAAACTAATACTGACCCCTGCTCAAGTCAATCAGTGCTCCCAGCCCCATGCTTCAAAAGGACCAAGATCTACTGACAGATTGGGCTGGGAGGAATGAGCCAGTTCCTTTGCAAACCCTATCAGGATAAGCAGGTATCTCTTTGAGGAGATACCAGATTTTGTTTACACATATGTAAACTCTCCGTTGCAGAAGGACAGCCAGGAAAAAGGCTATCTAGTAAAAGGTCTTGTTTACCTATAAGGAAACCTTAGGCTTCACTGCCGGCTATTGCAATGTTACCAGTAGCTGATTAGAGCTGATTTACTCTATCATCTAGTGTGTTATTCCAGAAGAAATTACCTTTCCAGAGAGATCAATTTGGCAATTACACAGATGCCAGACTATAAAAAATCAGTTTTTTCATGTACTTGCATTTTCAGATTAAATTTCCAGATTTTTTAATTTATGCTGCTATTATAAAGCTCTGGAAATTACTTTTGGGGTATATAAATGTTTCCTTTTTGAGAAAAAAATATAATTTAAAAATGCTGGGTTTTTTTTCTTCAAAAAAAAAAGAAAATTGGAAAGGGAGAGAAAATTGGAAGCTCAGAGGCAGAAATTTAAAATGCCTGGGTAAATTTAAGACCGAATATATCGTATACATATAGACCTGTTCTTGCCCCACTCTATAGCAAAACGGACAACAAACCACTTTTTGTTCTAATGCAGTGCAAGTGAAATTGGAAGAGCTGGTCCTGCAGCATTCATTCGGAGCATGAATCGTGCACCTATATGCACAGACCTGTACGCAGAGACCTGCCGGTGTGAGCAAGCCCAAAAGCAACAGCTCCAATGTGCCCTGTCTGCAGCAAGTCCCAGGTACCCGGGAGCATATCTGATTAATGACGTTTGTGGCACTGGGCTTCTCTGCACAAGCACAAGTGATATGCAGAGATATCAAAAGCACGGAGCAAGAAGTATGGCAGTGGCTTACCATTAAAAGTGATATTTTTCTGCCAGGATCAGGGAGGCTGGCATGTTTGTAGTCTCCTTCTCTGGCTAGTTCTATTTGAGCAAAAGGAAAGGAGATATGTCTCTTACCCTGACAGCTGGACTGACTTTATGTCTGCTTAGCACCTCTGTGACTGGCGCTTGCACAGGGCGCAGAGCAGCTGAATTCATCTTTGTGGATTTACATGGGATATTTGAATGGAAAGTAGCTGGATGCAGGAGGAGATTCAGTGAGCTGAAATACCTGTGTGAGGCCAAACATAACTGCTCATTAAAACCATCAGTAATCAGTTGCTACTCATTAAATCAAAAAATGTTCAATATTCAAATTTGATTCCAAGAGCTCGGTGGTCGTCTCCTTTCCTACTTTTTAAAAATAAATTTGAAAGGAGGTTCCAAACCAGGAAGTTTTAAAAAGCAATGTTTTCCTTTAAAAAGTGTTTCAAAACAAAAAGTTTGGGTGGCATTATTTTTCAATCTTGAACACTTTGGTTAATTCAGCACAAAACTGCAAAATACTGTGATTGAGTCATAACATAAGTTTTCAAAGCCGAGAACTATTTCGATTGAAAATACTTTGCTGAGCTCTACTTCTGCCTTGAAAGAGAAGCCTGCAGCTGTTTCATCGTGAATTATCCATGGAGCACTGACTCCTTCCTTTACCATGCCTAATCAGCCCCAAATTTGCCTTAATCCATTAGCTTTGTTTGCTCTGTTGTCTGTCTCTGCTTTATCTTGGGAAGGAATAAAGGTGACAGCCCAGAACCAAACAGGGTGGAGGCTGTCCTCTTCGATTGCCTGCAAAGCAACTCACAAGGTGGTTCTCCCCTCTAATCAGGGTCCTGTAATGTCCCTAAAACACAAGGAAAGAATTTTTTTAGATCTCCCTTGTGGAAGGAAAGCTTTTACATAGGAACTGTTTTTTCCACGTCCATGGGTGGAAGCTCCTTTGAGGCTAATTCTTTCTTTTACAAAGCTTTCTTTTCTCCAGGCTGTTAAGGAATACACAGGCCAAAACAACAAAAAAAATCTCTGCTTGGCTGAGATCACAAATGACAATACTGATATGAACTGTTGAAGGAGTCAGAGGGTGGCTTTCCACTAGTTTTCTGGTGAACATAAATAAATGATAAAAGAATTATTCAGTAAATCTGTTAGGAGATTAACAAGCAAGAGAAAACCAGGGGCAGCTTGTGAACTGTTCAGTAATCCTAAAAGGGGTTGAAACTCTCAGGAATGAGGGCAAGTCTTGTGGAAGCAGGTAGTTTATGTAATACTCCTCTTCCAGTCCTGTAATTACTTACAACTCATAGCTTGCATTACAGAAGAGTAAATGTTTAGCCTTCATGGCCACAGAGAAGAGTTTGACGAGAGAATGTTAAACCTCAAAGACCAGAAGGCAAATAAAAAATACCCGAGCATTTGTCTTTTGAAACAAAACAAAGAAAGCCTAGCAGTTTTTAAGCAAGGCTGAGTAGTGTTCATTCTTTCTGCCGCACGTATTTTCTACAGCTTCTTCTCAAGCCTGTCAGTTTGACTCTGTCCCTCAACCACAACATTTGCAGAAAACCACATGGCTAAAGCACAGGTGTGCAACTGGATGCACCCCTGCTTCTTCATGTGGTGGAACAGGTATGCATGGGCTCGGTGTGCGCACAGCCCACCTCTCCTGTGGGGAAGAGTGGTGTCATCCCGTTCTCAGCATCTCCTCACATCTTCTGCGATGGCACTTAGACGGGTTTAGGTGGCATTTCCGAGACCTGAATTCAAGATCACATCTAGGTCAAAACTGCTGCCAAAGAGATTCCTGCATTTTGTCCTCCAGGGTGCCTAAGCATCACATAGCCAAGTATCTCCACAAGTAGCCCATGATCGGTAAATGCAGATGTCCATCTCTGTCAGGAGCTATCTGAACATATGGAAGACATAGAAACTGCTGTTTGCATAACAACCTGTGCTACAGCTGCTAGATGGGAAAGAGCTGTTTGGTTCTGGGCTGGAGGCAAGCTGAGGCATCCACCAGGAGCTGAGTGTCAAGGCTGAGCACCAAGAAGACTGAGGGCCTTTGGTGATTTGTGGCAAATTTTGTGCAAAACAAAATTTTGTCAGGTTTACATCAAAATGGCCTCGGGAAAGTGTCAATGCTTGGAGGAAAATGTAAAACAACAGTGAAGAGTTAATAATTTCTTTTTGCTGGAGAGAAAAAGCCTAGCTCTATCAGTGATGGCCTTGGTGCAGCATGGATATACTGCTGGAAGCAGCACCCAGCCGGTGGTGTGCTCCCCTGCCCAGCGAAAGCTCAGCCCATCCTGCAGCCCAAGGGGCTAGTGGGCAGCTGTCATGGGGCTCCACTGCCACCAGCGAAGCAGATGCGTTCCTGGGACCTTCCTGCTTGTCGGAAGTTTTCACTGCATCCACAGCCCCACCTCAGCTATGCAAGTCCACAGCACTGTGTGCACTAGGAACTTCTCCAGCTGATTTTGATTTTCCCAAGTGTTTTAGGTCAAAAATAATTTTTATGTTTGTTAGGCCAAAAAAACTTTTTTATGTTCCTACATGCAAGGGCCTGGAAGCCTTAATAATACCTAAGAATGTGAATGACTTTAAACATCACGACCCTAGAAAATTTGAGGAAGAAGTTCACCTAACAACAAAGGAACCGATATTCCTTAAAAAAGCTTCATTCCCAGAGTTCTCATGGCATCAGACCGACTGGAAATTAAATTCACATGTCCCTAATTATTTAACAGGAATTCTTAAAATTCCCGCAGGATAAGTAATTTGAAACAACACACAGAGCTATTTTGCCTGTTTCCTGGGGCAAATTTATGTCACAGTTTGGTTAGTTACAATGTTATCAGCTGCCTCGGAAAAACAGGCTATGCTAATAAGACCATTACCTAATTCATGCCTGGAGTCTGATCCTTGGAGATTTCTAAGCCTTTTAGTGATCCCTTGAATGGCCTCTTTATAACTTTAAACACAGGGACATTTACTGAGGTAGCTGCCATAGTAAGTAAACAGGAAGGTTTATAAGAATAGACATTTTTGATTGGCATCCTACCATCTACACAACTGCAGACTTGTGTATAAACACACATGGCTACTTTTCCCCCACTAGACATGAAAACAAAAATTCCCCAATGGACTTCGAGGACACGCTGGAAGATGTGAACATGGAGGAGATGAAGGCAGTGGTGGAGCCTGATACCATTGGCGTCCAGAGGAGACGGAGGCAGCAAATACTTCTCATGCTTTTCATTATTTATTCTGGTTTTACACCCCTTAGGAAGGCCAGAGGCTGGGGAGCCTGCTCTGACAAAGGTGCTTTGCGCTCTCAGTCTTCTTCGGTTCCTGACTTCGTACACAGCCTTGGGGCAGGCCGTTGCAATCTTTGGTGCCTCAGCTTCCTACTCTTTCTGTAAAGTGCTTACACATGGCCTTAGGAGCTGCGGAGGACAAGAGCTGCTGCCAGTGGTTTCCTCTCGAGCAGCAACGGGGTCTCACTGAGGTCTGCTACGGCCCCAGGGAAACACTGGGGCACAACAGGACTGAGTCAGGAGGAAGATGGTGTCAGAGACCATCAAACCAGCCAAATTTCCATCTCCTCTGTGTGCACTCTGACTGGTGGAGAGGACCTTGATGTGGACTGGCTGTATTTTCTGCTTCCAGGGCTGCCCTTGACACCCAGGGCTGGTGTCCCTGGACTCCAGCAGGAGCTGGAACATGCCTCTTCTCTGGCGTGCCATATGGCAATGCCTCCAGTAACAGGCATGTGTTACTGAGCACTTTGGGACTTTAAAAACAGAAAAAACCTTCCTCAGATTTGTGGCTGCCATGAGCAGATGACGATGATGGCATCATTTGGTGCCCTGAAGGCCAAGCTGATGCACTTCCCTCACAGGACCACTCTGAATGAAGAGTCCCCAAGGGAAAATGTCATTTTCTAACTTGGAGAATCCTGTCTATGGGCTCTGAAACCCTTCATGACCAAGGAATCAGGTCTACCATTTTTCAGGCTTCTCCCATAGTTTGCATGGTGATTGCAGTCGATTGACGAAGGGTGGGATCTTGCTGCTGCAGCTGCTGCCCTCCCTCTCCCCTTCCCCTCTTGTTTATATCTCCTCTTTGTCACCATGTCTTTGTTTTGGCAGGAGTATCCTTGCGACAGGGACCGCAGCTGTCCTTGTTCATACAAAGTGTCATCATACTTGTCAAGACAGTAAAGTAACATGGTGAAAGAAGTGGGTGGAAACAAATACTATTCATTGTTTATTTACATGTGGCAAATAGAATAGACCAGACAAGGAAATTTTACTGTCCATCTGCAACCCTGGCCAGTTTCCTGTTCATAGTTTGAAGACAGATCACTAACTGAGTTCAAGCTTTGCTTGAGAACTTTTAAATTTCCATGAGACCTAAAAACTGATGCACATAGAAGTTAGGAGCACAAAATCACTGCAGCATCCCTCTGTTGTTCCTGGAGGCACTGCAGGAGTGTGCTTTGACCACATGCAGGCTGAACTGCCCATTGGGAGCACAGTCCTTACGCCATGAGCGCTTGGGTTGGATGTCCACAGCAGGAGCGTTGGGCCAGAAGGGAGTTTGTACTTACGAGTTGCAAAACCCCAGAGCAGCAATGCTAACTCAGCCTAAACTTTAAATGAAAATTAAACCAAATCCCCTTTGGGATGAGATGGAAATGTCAGCCCAAGGAAGAATCTGTTCTCAGTAAGTTGCGAGCGACCGAAGGAGATACAAGTTGGAATCCAGCCTTGGCTGCACCACACACCATCTGTCAGCCTTGCACAGCAAAATAAAGGAAAGGCAGAAAGCGTGCGATTATCCTCTCCCTCACTGGAGAGCCCAGAGGCTAGAGAAGTGGCTTCGCTTCCCTGATACATTTCTCGAGACGGAAATGACACATTCATTTTCCCATACTGGTGATGCCATGCACTGCTCTCTCATCCTACTCACTCTCCCCTTGGCAAGCAGGGACGCAGGCTGCCGGGCTGGGACCTGAGTGAGAAGGCTCTGTTAAAGAGATGAGTTTAGCAAATTGCAGGAGAAGAACAAGAGCGAGCAGGGGACACTGACATCTCTCCACCAGGCACCCTGCTGGCAAGATGGCTTGCTCTGGCCCCTACGGGCGCCTGGGCACCGCTGGGACTGAGCGCTTTCAGTCAGGCAACAGCTCTTCTCTCTCCTTCTCCCCCCTGCCCTTGCACATTTTCGTAACATTGCAAAAGTTTCAGACGTCATCTTTAACCTACTGCAGGCAAGGCTTGGGAGCCACGTGAGGGACAGCGAGGGGGACCGTGCTGGGTCAGCACACCAGCCCCATGGCCAATGAGTGGGGAGCTGGACTACACTCCCCTACCCGCCACCCCAAAAAGGGGTGCAGGAATGTCTCTCCCCTGGCATTGCGTTTTGAAAGATGTGTCTGGCGAGACAGCTAGCTGACTTTGGCAGGCATTACCGGCAGTGTGATAATTAATTAAAGCACAGTTGAGAAAATTGTAGCCCAAGCTTACTCCACAGCCAGATCCGCAGCTCACTAAGCAGAGCAGGGCATCCTGCTCTAGCCTGTATGTCTTTATTTGAAGGAGTAGGCAGCTTGCATTTTGCACTGAAAAGATGAAAGCGGGATGAAGAGGCATGAATCCTTGTGCTAATCAGTGAGAGAGGACCTTGTCTGCAAGATAAGGCAACCTGGGAACAGAACAGCAAGTCACACCACCCCAATAGAAAGGTTAAGCAAGGCAGGACAGCTAAAGGCTATTTTACACAAGGAGGAGCCCCTCCTCCTGTTGCCTGTGTGGCACTGGAGACTGGAGGAGCCTCTCTGCAGAACAGAAGAGTGAGCAGGAGGAACAGGTGCCCTCTCTGTTGCAGTCAGAGCTGCAGCTGCTGCACAGCTCCCCATATTTGAATGCCTTCATCTGAGATCCTCCAGGTACTGAAGTTGCACGGATAGTGCTCCTAAACAGATATCCAGGTGGTTCCTGCTGTCTTCTTTCCCACCACTGCACATTTAGGGAGATTCACGATATCCACGAGCTGCAGACTTTCCTGCAGCTGTCTCTCACCCCTGCCTGCATGCCCGCCTGTCCCTGGGCTGCCCCTACGGACGGGTACCTGCACCCCATGCTCACTGCCGGTGTGGACAGGCCGGCAAAACTCTGCCACAAAAAGGGCTTGTAGGACACTGTTGGTGGGACAGGCTTGCCACAGGTCACACTCAAGACCTTGGATGGCTTGATGCCGTGTTACTCCTTACTCAGAGCACCTCAAAGAGGCTTAGCCCAGGATGAGAGGACCTCCGCTGCGTGTGAAGCTGTTGCTGTAGCCCAATTAGTCATTACAGACACAGGTGAGGAGGAGTGTCCTCTTTTTTATTCCCAAACTGGTGTTTCATTAAAAATGGCTGGTTTTCACAAAAAAAGAGGTTAAAAAAAATTTCTTTGAAGAAACTTAGAGTAGGAGACGAGGATTCCTTTCTTGTTTTTTGAACTTATTAGCACAGAAATAACCTGGAAGCTCACTCTGACTTTTTGGATTTAATTTCAATTTTTCTCTTCTGGGGCAGAAGAGAAATTTGAATACTTTTAGGGAGAAAAAAAGACTTACTACTTACTTGTATTTCCTAGTCAGAAAGAGAGCAGAACATGGTTTTGGTTTGTTTCTGAGCAGGTGCTTTTGTTGGAAGACCTCTCATCCTGGAAGACCTCTCATCCTCAGCTATCAAATCTTCCATAGGAATAGAATTAAAGCAGCACAGGAATTTTCAAAGTTAGTGTTAGTGTCTCCCTCTCTCTCTCTCTCTCTCTCTCTCTCTCTGTGTGTCTTCCCCTACTCACCTTTTGCCCTGTGTTTCAAGCTCTTTTTGGAGCATTGCTCTGGAAATGAAATTTTGGGGTTGATTCTCCACTTGCTTGCTGTTGTGCGAGGCCAGTGAATTTGCCTGAGGTTTAGCACAGCTGCACCACACAAGAAACGCTGCTCACGTTGTGTTGGAGACACTTGGGGGCTTGTTTTGACTTTAACCTTCCACATGGTCTGTGGGTGCAAGTACCAGCCTAGTTATGCAACTCCTGTCTCCATTCCTCCAGACTTGTCCCCCCCATCCCCCGTCATCCCTCGCCTTGTTAGAAATAATGTATTTTTGCTCTCACTCCATTACCTTCCACCCACTTTGGAATCCCTAACTACTATAAATCAGACTCTGTTTTACAGATGGAGCTTTGCTTTCCCCTATAGGATTAAGTATTTTACGAAGGAAGCAAAACTCAAATGCTAATGATTGGACTGAAGCACACTGAGCTGATGCCATGAGGCGTCTTCCTCTCCATCTGATCATGATTATCTTCAAGGGAAAGAAATTTTTAAATATTGGAAAATGTGCTGTGTCAGACTGGTGCAACTGCGAATTGTTTAGTGTTCAGGGACACATTCTGCCTTCATGAAGTCCCATCTATTTCAGATTATTTTGCAGCTGGGTTTACAACAGACTTAGGCAACTTGTTCAAGAGCTGAAAAGCCAGAATTATTCCTCCACCCTTTCATCACTTGAAAACTTTTAGTGTTTTGTTTTGAATTTTTCTTCTTTGTTGTGGGTGTAGACTTTGCGTAACTCTTTCAGATTATGTCTTAAAATGAGGCATGGTCATGAAAAGGAACAAAAAATTATGCAAACGTGCATTTTCAGTGTCACAAATTAGATGTGATTCTGAGTAGTTTGTAAATCTGCTGCCTGCCCTTGCTATTTATGGGTTTCACAATCTGCACTGGGAATGAACTGAAGTGTGATTACAGCCTGTGGATTTGCAGAGGTTAGTGGGGGCCAGTAGTCCACCCAGGGCAGGCCTGCCAAGTGTTGCCACTGCTGTTTTCTACCTGCTTAATCCAATCCTATCAGCAGTTAAAATGACACTGGTGGTCTTCCCACAACCATATTGTAACACAAGTTTTTGCTTCAGTAGCCATGGAGGTAGCTGTGCAAAACGAGTCTTCATGCTGTGTTTTGCTCCGACTGGGTTGGCAGCATCACCTGTGATCAAGGTGGCACGACAGTCTCCGTTACAGCAGCTTGCTTTAAATTGTTTGTTCTTTTAGTTTGCCACATGTTGCCTGCAGGGACTGGAATTCTCTAGGAAGGATGTCTGAACCTAGATAGAGTCAGGCTTATTTCTAGAGGGGAAATTACACTATAGAGTTTCAACTAAATTAGATCAGGAGAAAATGCATTGTTTAGTCCACGCTTGGGAAAAAAGAAGACATGAGAAAATTCTTGCTATTGTTTTGATGAGAGGGTCTCAGACACTGGGCAGAGGATATGTGCAGCAGAAACCATATACTTCCCTTCTCACACCACCACTGCTGGTCTCTCCCCTGACCCCCAGCCTCTTCACCTCCCATCCCCTGCCTCTGACTCCCACCCTCTCCCACTGCCTCACCCACTGCTTTAGCCCCTCTTCCCCGACCCTGCCGTCCCGGTTGTCTCAGTTGGAAGGAAAGTCTCAGCACAATCAGTTTGCACCCTCATTACATTCTTCCAATGCCTTTTGGATATAAATAGGGGCTGGTGGTGGGAGAATGTCAAGTTGTGTCCTGCAGAAGATGTGGTCTCATGTATAGATACTACTGGTCTTTTATTGGAATCTAATGTTGCAAAGGTGACCAGTTCTGCTACACTCGAGCAACCTTTATTGAATAGCCTTGCTAATATGAGCCAGTCAGTCTCCTAAGGCGTCCAATCTCAGAACTGGTTACCCTTAAAGTGGATCCCATTTGCTTCACGTTGCAAAACCCAGGGAGCCCTCATTGCCTGCAGGTGTCATTAAGCTTCTTGATGAAGCTGGGCCTTTGACACCACACCGCACAGTGAAACGAAAACTGGTCTTGTTATTAATATTTCTCTATTACATGTCGTTGCATAACTGATCTTTCACCCAGTGGCCACCAACGCAGAGCTGCTTGCAAACCATCTTGCTGAGAGAAGGGCGGAGAGAGCTGAAAACCTCAAAGAGGCAACTTTGCGTTTCTCCAGAGTGCAGCTGCAATCTCCAGTGAACTAATTTACGCTCCAAACTTCCATCCCCTCGAGTGCCGGCAAAACAAGGCTTTGGCAAAGGTTTTTCCAAGGTAACAGTAGAAGGCCCCTTGCAGGCACCGAGCTGAAAATCAGTTTAGCGCTTGGCTCCTGGTGCAAAAGCATGGATGGGAGAGAAGACCATATCCGAGGCACGGCGAGCTAAGGTCGCCAAAGACAGGGAGGACCAAGGGGAGAGCGGCGGGGCCGCGCGGGCAGGGCTGTCGGGGCGGGGAGCGGGCAGATGGAGGTGGGCAAAGGGAGCCAGGCCCCGGGGCTGAAGAGCCGAGGGGTCTGCGCACACTGATGCGCGCTGCCTGAGCCCCTGCCTCGGCCGGGCCGGGCCGTGCCGGACTGGGCCGTGCCGGCACGGCGCTGCCCCGGGGCCACGCCGGGTCGCGGCGCCCCGCGGGAGCGGCTCGGTCCCCGCTCGGTGTCCTCTCCCACCACGGCCCCCGCCCCGCCCCGCCCTGCCCCGCCCCCGCGGCGCGCGCCCAATGGGTGCGCGGGCTCATTTGCATATTTGCATATTGTCGGGGACATAAGGGCCCGGGGAGGGAGCGGCGGTGGCAGGGGGTTGGCTGGCCCGTCGCTGCTGGGGCTGCTCCCGGAGCGGTTCACTGCTGTCGCGTTAGTTGTGCGCTGCAGTTGTATTTAAAAAAAACGAAACAAGCAAAAAAAAAACCCCTTAAGCTTTTTTTTTTTTAAAAAAAAAAACTTTTGCACCGAAACTTTTCTGCCGCGCAGGGAGCGAGGAGGCGAGATGGGGAGGAAGGCGATGCTGGCTGCCCTCTGCCTCTGCCTGCGCTGGGTGGCGGCTCTCGGCGCGGCCCCGGCCCCCGCCGGCGGTAAGTCGCGGCCCGGGGAGGGGGCGGTGCGGGGGGGCGGGTGGCCTGGCCCCGCTGCCGGGCATGCCTGCTGCATCCGGGGGGAGGTGTGCCCGAGGGAAATGCCGCCGGCATGGCGGGAAGAGGGGAGTTTGCAGTTTAGCGTTGCGAGGCTTTCCCGGGGCGCTGGGGATGCTGCGGGACCTGGGTGGCCTGGGAAGGCGCTGGAGAGCGATGGTGGGGAGACCTGCATCCTGTGAGGTCAGACCCGGAGCCGGTTCCCTGCCTGGAGCGCAGGCACAACCTGCCGGGCTGATGGCACGGGCTGTGGAGGTTTGGGATGTCTTTTTTCCCCTAGGAGCAAGGTGGCTTCCAAGAGTCCCTTGCTGGAGGCGGATTGGGACAGCGGTAGCACCACGGTAGGGTCCCTCGGCTCCCTGCGGGCCCAGGGCCTTCCGTTGTGCACAGGACTCGCCCGTCCCATGGGAGCCCTGCGTCCCAAATTCCTACGGTTCTTGGTCCAAGTTGTGTCAAGGCAAGGCTGAGTTTCATCAGTGTGATGACAATGTGTTTGGACTGTAGTTAATGCCTTTATTGCAGCAGATTCTGTTAGGGAAAAAGTGAACAGAGGGGTATACTCTCTCAGTGTCTGCATATACATACATGAATGCACTTACACTACACCTATTGTACCTGCATTTGTGCACAGGCACCCTCCAGGCTAGAGAAAGTGGAACATGTGTGAATACTGACAGCTAGATGTTCACTAGCACTCTCTCGGTTAATCACAACATGATTGCAGCTTTAATGAGCCAGGAGACTAGTTTTAGGAGAACCGCTACTCCTCAAACTTTCGTTAGCAGCGCCCTGTCACAGTCTTACTTTCCTACACTGATCTCCCACACATAATGTCTATTAAAAGTCCACAGCCTTAGAAGAAAATATGGCTGTAACTGTTAGAGCTCCTGTGTGATACTAAAATGGAATATGGAAACTGCTGCTTTTTTCACTGCAGATGCCTTATTTCCTTTGTGTACAAGGAAGCTGAAGGGAAGTATTCAAAAGTAAGAGGATGGGGTGCTAGGGCACAGCCAAAGGAATGTATTCTTGCTTTGAATTCAATCTTGTGCCACCAGAGGCAATCAAAAGCAGTTTTCATCACAGTATCCAAGTGTCAGACGTTAAAATAACTATCTTGCCAGAGAAAGCCTTCATCCCTGCAGGAACTGATTTGCCACAGACTTACTAATGATTATGTTATTTTTCCTTAGGAACAGGTTATATGAAAACAGGTTGTGTGATAATCCTAAAGCTATCCAAACCTTCAGTCTTGCACTCCACAGTAAAAAGATGTTTTGAAACCATGGAAAACACATGATCCATCCCTCCAGGAATCCAGAGTATTTAGTAAACAACATAAAAAAAGATATTCTACTGAAGATAACATTGGTGTTCCAGGAAAAGATAAAAACATTACTAGAAATACATTCTGGTCTCTATTTTTACCAATGTAAATCCAGCATCAGGAGTTACAGCAGACTTATGCTCCTTTGCGATGTGAGCTGCTGGCTTTTGCTATGGCTGTGTTTGGGATAGACCTGCCGGGGCAGCTGTGGCATGGCCTTTCTAGAAACAATGCATTTCTGAGAAGGCACAGAGGTGAGGCTGTCAGGCATCAAAAGTGTGCTGGAGAATAGCATGAGCACTAGCACTCCTAAAAGTTTGCTGGAATCTCTTCTGTGCAGGAAGTACTTGCATGGTATGGCTTTCTCACACCTCCTTTCCTCCATATTACTGCAAAGCCTGACAGTGATTGCATTTTATTGTCTTGGGCTAATTCCAGATATCCCAGAGGGACGATGGATGGCAAGAGCTCTGCAGGATTGAGTTACAAGCCTCCCAGCCATGGCTGAGTAAGGATCTATTTGACAGGGAGTGCCTTGGAGAAGGGCGAGTGTGAGAACAGCCGTTTGCCCTCGCTTTGCCAGCTGCAGGGCTTGAGCTGGGAGGTCCCTGCTCAGCATCTGAGCTTGGGCCCAGTGGCTTTTCAGAGGTGTTGCTCTTTCTTGTGACTCTGCCTCGGAAGTGAAGGAGAACGTATTCTCAGGTCTCTGCCTCCAAGGAAGACATAAATAAACTTGAAGTTGTAATTTCTTTACAGCAAAGTTAAACAATAACCTGACTTGTGGGATAGGTTTCGTGGGATTGCAACACACAGTAGTCCGCTTTCAGTTTATAGTGTAGATCAAAGTAACCAATAACAATTTCTGTGGTAAAGCCCCTTTATTACAGCTGACCACGAGTTTGCTTCAGAACTCATTTAGGGGTTCAGTATGACTGATTGATGGGTGATGCTAATGCTGGTTATCAGCCGAGGGAAGAGTTATTCCAGTTAACTCCAGCTGGTTATGTAAATGTTTGATGTTAGATGCAGATGATTGCTGCTCTGTGTGTGTGTGTGTGTGTGTCTGTGTGGGCTTGAGTTTGCACAGCCGAGCAGTGTAATTTCTAATGATCTTTGCACTGAGCTAATAGTATTTCCACTTCTGTGTACATAACACTAGGAAATCATTGTTTATCAAAGATTCCCTTTTTAAAAACCGTGATTCTGGCAAATGCATTGTTATCATATTTGGCATACTGTGTCTGATGCGGACAGTTTAACTTTTGATTAATATTCCAGATGCTGTTACTTCCTCAAAACCCACATTCTCCACCCATTGACCAGTGATAAACTGTTTTCTTCATCAAAATCAGTTATCAGTTGCCAGGTTGCCTTGCGCTTCCTATGAAGGAAACTTGAAGCTGAATTCTCTATTAGTGTGTGAACTTGTATTTGTACTGTGTCAGAATGCATAAAGTCAGTGTGATGCTTTCAAAATTGACAGGAGTCCTTAGCTGAACAGAGTTTCACAAATTCCAAGTGCAAATTGTCATGAGATTTAAACAGGAAAATGAAACTACTGACCTCTCCACGTTTCTAAGCTTTTTTTGAGCTTTCTTCTGAGTACTATGATATCCTGTATACCTTGATGTACAGGACAGGTTTTTTTAAATATGAAAACTGACATTATGTAAATGGAGGTGTAAGAAAAGCATCATAAAGTTTGCAGAGGATGATAAAACAGAGTTTGGCAATGCAGCCTGTAGGCTGTTAGGAAAGCCGTTTCGGAGTCTGAAATTGGTGGCTTAATTCTTAATTCTGCTCCCTTTTCCAGTTCCCTAAATAATCCCTTTGCAGGTCACCTTGTTAACTGTAAGCACATAGCAGTGACCAGAAAACCTTACTTTGTAACAGGGGCTTGTATTCACAGCTGTGCACCTGGAAGCTTTTGCAATACAGAGCACATGCCTTTATACCTCTGCTGAACTAAGCCTGGGAAAGTGTGATTTTTTTTTTTTTTTTGGCAAAGCATGGATTCATTTTGTCTCTACATTTTTACCTCCAGGTCTGCTTCTCTTCAAGGCCTTGTTTAGAAATGGCCTTGCAGTCTTGTCACTAAAAGCTACTCCAGTGTCTCAGTATGGATGCGTGCACATAAATTTCTTTACATCTGATTTCTATATTTACATTATGTAAAACCTGATACAAATTCATGTAAATTCCTATCCACCTTTCAGAAACAGATTTAATTAATTTGGGTTACAACATATCATTAACTAACCTGTGGTCAGTGTGTATGTACACTCTGCATTTGTCTCTGCATTTCTTTGGCTTTGTGTAAGGCTGTAAGAATGAGACCCAACTGTTTGACTAGCCCAGTTAGGACATGATTCAAGGAGACTTCTCACTTTAAATCTATGAGGAAAAGATCTGTGACAAAAGTCTTACGTATGACCAAGTTCTGAATAACTTTGTTTGGTTCTGAATAACTTTTTTTAATAGACCAAAATACTTCAAGGTACAAAATTAGAAGTGGGGAGTGCTCGTTTTCTGAAGTTATATGCTTCGTAGCTTCTCTGCTGCAGTTTTAAAGCATGGTACGTATAGATGTCAGTATGTGTGGTGAGTGTGTACATATATTGTGCACCTCTGTACTGTACTTGTAAAATTTAATCTGCAGAAGTTGGGAAGTGAGGTGATACTGCAGCATGTGTGCAGTACAACGCGAGATACAGACAAGCTATCTTAAGCTCTGAGCCATGCAGAATTTTCAAAGCTGAATTCTGAGGATAGCTTCTTACTGAGCACATCATTAAGAATTCTGTAACAAACACCACCACACACATTTCCCTCATCGAGAGGGTATCTTTCTGCTGGAACTGAACATATGTAGGCATTAGACAATGTGGCACTTTTTGTGAGCATAAAAGATGCTAACAGTAATTTCTTCTCACTTTTAATTCCTCATCCAACATAGCTAAATGAGCAGCGTAGCCTTCTGCCATTTCCCTAACTCATGGGCTGTTTTTTTGCAGCTGCTGCTTTCCTGGTGGTAACTGCATCTCAGTGCTCCTCCTATGTCCTTAAGTTCCACCCAAAGATTTTTAGGCTGAAACACACAAATATTTGTGAAGCTCTTTGCACATCTTCAATGGTCGGTGCCACTGTACAGCAATTTACGTGCACCTT